>JARQOC010000003.1:377875440-379075440 GCA_033576535.1 Allobates femoralis
ATTGATATAGGGCAATAATACAAAGAAACTCATCAATGACCAATGACTTCCCTGCTACACCCTGCTGTCTAGTCAGGAATACCAGGCAGTAGTAAAATAATCTACCATACTCTGGTTACCACGCCATAGTGTAAAGGGACTGAACATGATTATGTAGCACTTAAAGGGAATCTGTCAAGAGGTTTTCCAACCTGATCTGAGAGCAGCATTATGTAGGCAAAGATACTTAGAATCCAATGATTTATCATTTAGATTACTAGGTGAAGACATTTTGACACAGTTAAAGCATTTAGTTCTAGTCATGTAGCAGAGTTGACAAAGCTGCCCACGCCAGGCACTCGATACAGATTATATATTGACAGGTGCCAAACAGAGGAGAGGGCATGTGTGTGACAAAGCAATCCAGTAAAGCCCCCGTCACACTAAGCAAGATGGCTAGCGAGATGGCTGATACGTCAGTTTTTGTGATACAACAGCGACCTCGCTAGTTATCTCGCAATGTGTGACACTTAGCAGCGACCAGGCCCCTGCTGTGAGATCGCCGATCGTGTTGGAATGCCCTGGACCATTTTTTGATCGTCGGGCTTCCGCTGGGCAGCATGCATCGGTGTGTTTGACAGGGACAATGACCAACGACCTCAATACTGCATGTCTGAGTGACAGGGTCCCAACGACCGCCATATCATTGCTGCGTTGCTGGGGAGATCTGACTGTTTGACAGCTCATCAGCGACCTCGTAGAGGCGCTCCAGCGATCCCTACCAGGTCGTTTCGTTGTCAGGATCTCTGGTGCATCGCTAAGTGTAACGGGGCCTTAATAGTAATCACCAGGTGATAAAGCCCTTGGCCTAAGTAAACCATAACATTGAGCCTGATCAGAGGCACAGTTGATTTTTGTTTTTAACCCCTGCAGCATGCTGTCCTCAGCTTACACAGCAAAAACCTGCTGATACGATTCCTTTTAACAAGCGCGGGGAAAGAAAAAAAAGAACAACCAGACAGCTGATAATCAGCTTCAGGGAACTTGTCACACAGAGTGCAGATTCTGATGACAGACCACCTCATGTAAGATTTTTGTGAGCATTTTTGAGCACCTTCATATTAAACTGATCACTCCCACCACATACAAATTCAGACAAGAAAAGTCAGCTAGCAAAGCCGGGTGAGCTGACACCTGCTCTCAATAGAGATTGTGTATTGATAGGTGTCAATCACAGCAGGAAGGGGGGTGTTTGACAAAGCAGTCCAGTAATAATAATCACCAGGGGATAAATCCCTTAGGTTATGTAAACAATAGGACAGAGCCTGATGAGAGAGGCACTGGTGATTTTTGCTTTTTAACCCTACAGCATGCTGTCCTCAGCTTGCATGGCAAAAACCTGCCGACCCATCCCTTTAATAATATAAACTTATTACAGGTTCTCCTCCTGTATTTCTTAGTACAGAATTTATCAGTCTACACTGCTCTCCTGTTTTCAATATGGCTGCTGATAAAGAAGCATGTGGAACAGCTGTTTTTCTCTTGGTGGGTATTGGTCACATTTCTCCATGTGGTCAGGATGGCTGTGCACTCCGAGGAAGGTACGCTAAGCAGTATAATAAGAGTCTTTAACATTTGTATCAGTAAGTGATGCAAAATCACTTCTCCGGCACATTTTTTAAAAAACAAAAGTAATGCGGGACAGCTCCTTATAAGGACCAAGTTTTAAGTGTGACTTTTGCAATTGGTTTTTGATGCTTTTTTGATGCCTACTTTGACCCCTTAAATTTCTGTAACACTTTTGCAAATGGTCACTTCATTGAAGAAGTGGATGAACTCTAGCGCCACCTTTAGGTAGCAATCCTCAAAGTCATTCTGTGTTTATATGGATTGCTTTAGTAAATGACTTGCTTTTCTGCATTAACTCTAGTTTGGGGCCCTTACTCCATTGGAACCAAGGTTGGGAAAGAAATTGATTGAGCCTCTGACTAACCTTATTCACAGGTAAGATAACTTTTAAGTAAATTCCAGATCACCCAGGCTTCCTCCATGTATTTCTCATGGAGCTTGGAAACAGGACTTGCCTTGACCCCAGAAATCCAATCAGAATAAGGATGTACTTATCCAAAATGTGTTGACGTAGTCACGCAAATCATGCTAATTTTTCTATGTATGCACTTTAAGTAAAATAAAAGAATCTTCATGTTGAAAGAGCCAGATTCACCTTTTTACTGATAAGATAATCAGTTACCATATATATAGTGCCATTTCTTCCACTGCACTTTACATACATCAGCAACACTGTCCCCATTGGGATTCACAATCTATATTCCCTATCAGCATGTCTGTGGGAGTGTGGAAGGAAACTGGCGAACCCAGTAACCCACACAAACATGGGCACAACATGCAAACTCCTTGGAGATGTTCCTTGGTGGGATTTGACCTCAGGAGAATGTCATGCTCCTTAGTCTGTATTTCTCCCATCTACTAGACTTATATTAGAAGATGTTTTTCATCTTTGAGTTGCCTTTTAGGCTGTGCTTATAATTTCTGGTTGCCTTTTACTCTTGTTTCTTACACCTTAAGTGTGATCACAGTTTTTGTAACAAGTTCTTTTCTTCCATACAGTACATCTGCAATGTCTCTTCTTTATGAATGTGTGAATACTGTAATAGCAGGTAGGTAAAATAATTGGAAACTTAGTAAATTAACATTTTAAAGTATTTTCGGTACTGCATAAGTTCTAATAAACGGTTATTTTTAATATTTTCCATATATCAATAGTACATAAGATGTATTACACAGTTTTTATTCTTTCATATTGGAGAGCTTTTCTTCTTTCTTCTCCTGGACCGATATTTCATGCTCAATTTGTTATTACTACCTAAAATGTGTCTTCAGTGAATTACTGAGGTCAAAGATAACAGTACTTATAAATTTCTATGGAACTTGCAGAACAATGTCTGTCTGCCTCTCTCCCTACCCCTAACCCTCTCCATAGAACTATCTAAGCACCAGCTGTCATTTCTTCAGTAATGTGAGGATCAGTCTTCACTAAATACACGTTTTGCCCATGACATGGAGATCAGCGCAAGATCAGTTCTGGAGGAGGGAAAAGGTGATTTCTCTGAGATACATTATGTAGCTGTTTATTTTCATGTGTACTGCTCGTATTACCTTATTAAATAGAAATTTAAAGTGACAGGGGTTTTCCACTAACGACCTCTTTTCATTCCACATGTTTCCTCTAATTAAAATAAAAAGCCCATTCTCTCCTCCTGTGTCTGTGCTGTGTCGGTGGTGTTGGGTCTCACGTGAAGTTGTGATGTCACATGAGCCCGCACCCAATTACCGCTGGCTTCCCTCTCCCACCTTGGGAGTAATCAGTAAATTGCTTTCACTTCCTGTAGACTTTATATGTCTGAAAACGGGGAGACAGAAGCTGGCAGTGATTGGGCGATGTGAGTCCCGACACCACGGAACAGCTCCAGCACAGAAGGTCTCTAGTTTACCTTAGGGAAACAAGTGCAATCAAAAGGGGTTGTCTTAATAGTTGACAACCCCTATAAGCCAAGAAATGACGATTATATAATACTGTTATGTCTCTCTTGTAAGCACAGCCAGTTGTTTTTTATGCGTCTTTTGGTTTCTGTACTAGTACTATACGAGTTGACATTTAGTTGTCTAGTGCAGTTTAATCAGCTTGTGCTGCTAATGAGTTACTCAAACCATCCATGTCTGGGGGACTACCAGCATAGTATATATTAGTGAAACCACAGAAGTCTGTTATCTATTATGACATTTTCACAATGTAGATAGCAAAAAGGAAGCAAATAATTGGCTCTAAAACAACCCAAATTGGACCAAAGAGGCCAAGATTTCTCAGACATAGCTTAGCAATTCTAAATGTTGATAATTTTTTAGCCATCATAATCTATGGCAATTTGCTTTTAGATCCATTTGAATATTTTAGATGTAAATACTTACTTTTCTCAACTTTTGTTGGGACTTATTATAGGAGTGATCCCTTTATTGGCTAACTAAAAAAATTATATTGGTAAGGCTGGTTTCACTCTGCTGTTATTTCCGTGATCAGGTTCGATCAGGTTTCTGTGTCAAAACCAGGAGTGTCTCCAAAACTCAGAACAGGTGTCAATCTGTCAATTATAGTTTTTCTCTGCAAGTTCCTCTCCTGATTCCTCTCCTGGTTTTGGCATCCAAAACCTGATCGAACCTGATCAGGGAAAAAACTGCAGTGTGAAGCCAGCCTAAGCAGAATCAAAGCTCAAGGCTCCTTCATCAGACAATATTACAAATGACTTACTGAGACATTTATATACAAAATACAGCAGGGCATAAGGAGATGCCAAGTGGAGGTGGGTTAAAGAAATTGAAATTAAGTCTTTGTTGCTGATGTAGATGAGGTAGAGTGGTCTTTTACACATCAGAAGATCTTCTTGTGGAGGTGTTAATTGTGTTTATATAATGACTCATGAATCTAGGTGTCAAATTGAGCCCAGTTGTTAGAGATTGGAACTTTCTTATGAATTTTCATTCCCAGATTTTTCATTCCCTATCACTTTTGAAGTGACCTTTCAATATCAGGACTGTTAGGTCTGTCCTGCTGTGTCCAGGCTCAGAGAAGTGCATTCCCACAGGCGTGTCCTGCTTATTTTTTTATCGTACGTCTATGTAGAGTCATCCTTGTTTGTAGCTTTTGCATTGTTTCCCCAATATACATTCCTGTAGTGCACTTTGTACATTGTATCATATACACCACGTTGGAGGATGTACATGAAAAAAAGTCCATGATCTTAGTCTTGATTTGTGTTGGGTATAGGGACTGTGTCTGTTGGTGATATGTGGGTACAGGTCTACAGGGGAATGTGCCCATCTGTGAGGGTGATGTCAGGACAATTCTGACAAGGAGAGTCCTTAGGTTGGGGGCTGTTTATAGGAGAGCAGTGGTAGTTCTGGGAATATTGCTTACAGTCAGTGTTTTTTGTGGGATATGGGCTGAAGATCAGCACCAATTTTCCTTAGTATGTCCGTGTGAAGATATATTTAGATGTAAATGCCCATAAGTGGGCAATGAGGTAAACAGAAGGTTAGCGCTCGGATTACAACCAGGACACTGCTCTCAGTGTATTTACCTTTAGGCTTTATTAAAAGAGTGTAGAATTCCAATTCCTCCACAACGCGTTTCTGCGCTTAGTGCGCCTTTCTCAAGTATTTTATTTTTTCATAAGTGGGCAATAGCAGTCCTGTCCAAAAAGGACTCTTTTATAAAGATTTTTTTAAAAATGGACATATATCACATTTAAGTTTATAAACACTTATATACAGGTGCATCTTAATGAATTAGAACATCATCAAAAAGTTAATTTATTTCAATAATTCAATACATAAAGTGAAACGCATATATTATATAGTCATTACAGAGTGATCTATTTCAAGTGTTTATTTCTGTATATATTGATGATTATGACTTACAGCCAATGAAAACCCAAAGGTCATTATCTCAGAAAATTAAAGTAGGAATAATGAAGGGTTAAAAATCACGTTGCCGTATTCCATGAGATATCAAAGGGTGAATATGCTACTGATTTCTCTAGTCACCTTCCACAATAACATAGGAGGTTGCCTCTCCATGCCCTAATAGGGACAGGAAGCACAAGAGAGGTTAAAAGGACCCTCCCACCTCCTATTAGCCAGTGTCTTTCTTGTCCCCCGCTTCCCAGGCCCTCCTGCGCCTCCCTGGGGCAATGTGGGTTGTGGGCTCCCTGGCTGGCAACCTCCAAAAGCCCACCGGCTTCCTCCTGCTCGCGCGATCTGGATGTGATGTCGGTAGGTGGAACTTCCGGGTCAGGTGTTCCCTGTGGAGCGCGGCGCCTCCAGATCCCGGCGGGGACAGCGTGAAGGGCGCGCCAACGCTGAGGCAGAGGCCTTTCTGGGATCCATTGCAGGAGGTGGGGGGGGACACATGAACACCTGGTGCTCAGGGGCAGACTTTAGTGTATAAAGCTGCAGAGAAGACTTGTGACACAGTAAGCCATAGATCCCTGGTGATAATGGCATATTTGTCTTCCCCTGCATCTGCAGAGCCCAGTGCTGTCTAAGGCTGGCTTCACATTAGCGTTTGTGTCTGCATGCTGATGGCATGCAGACACAAACGCTGTCAGAAGCAGGGACACTTTGATGTGTCCGCAGCGGATAATGTCCGCCTGCGGACACATCACTATGGAGCCCGGCAGCCCATCGGCGCTGTCCGGGGGCGGGCCGGAGGCGGAGATCAGCGCCGGAGATCTCCAGCCGCCGGTAAGCTCCGGGACTGTCGGCGGGGAGAACAGCTGATCTGAGAGCTGTTTGAATCTTCCCGCGCCGACACTGTGAGGAGATGTCGGCGCGGGAAGATTCAAACAGCTTTCAGATCAGCTGTTCTCCCCGCCGACATCGCTATGAGATTACAGGCGGCGGGGAGAAGGAGGACAGCAGAGGGTCAGCTGACCTCCCGGTGGCCGTCGGTGAGCTCCTGTCACATCACCGGCGGCCACCGGGAGATTTTTCAATGGGTCCGCAGCGTTCTCCTGCTGTGTCATGCAGAGGACACTGCGGACCCATTGAAGACAATGCTTTTTTTGTACGCTTGGGGACGCTTGCTGATTGTCCAAGCTCCCAAACGCACAAAAAAACCCAACATGCTGCGTCCCGGGTGCGGATGCTGGACACCGGAAGCAGCAGATATCGTCCGCATCCGCACCCGAACGCAGCAAACGCAGGCACCATGCGTTCCTATGTTAAACATAGGAACGCAGTGCGCATGCGTTTAACTGCGTATGGGAACGCAGCAAAACGCTGCCTTCCCATACGCAAATGTGAAGCCAGCCTAAGGCTGCCTTCAGACTTGCAGATGCATCTGCAGCGTTTTGCAGATGCATCTGCAAGCATCTGCATGCAGACCGCGGCCCCTATGTTTATAATGGAGCGCACGGCGGTCTGCAGATGCTTGCAGACCGCCGTGCCCTCTCATTGCCCGCCATTAGTGATCTGTGCGCACGCGGATGCCTGCGCACAAATCACACACTCCCGCCCGCACCAGGGACGCAACATCTCGCGTCCATGGTGCGGGCGGGAGTGTGTGATTTGTGCGCAGGCATCCGCGTGCGCACAGATCACTAATGGCGGGCAATGAGAGCGCACGGCGGTCTGCAAGCATCTGCAGACCGCCGTGCGCTCCATTATAAACATAGAGGCCGCGGTCTGCATGCAGATGCTTGCAGATGCATCTGCAAAACGCTGCAGATTCATCTGCAAGTCTGAAGCCAGCCTAAGCCACAGTAAGTGTGTGGGATAGGAGGGCCTGATAGTCAGGCTGATACTGATGACAACCCTGTCCTGTGTTTTTTCTAGGGAGACAAGAAATCCACTAAATGCCCCGTTAGTGCAAAGAAACTCCCCGCAGTTTGTGACAAGAAACTCTGTCTGGGATGCATGGATTGTTGGGCTGAACATCCTTCCCTGGTGGATGAATTAAGATCTATGGTGAAACAGGAGATACAGGCTTTCTTAACCTCCCTCACACCTGCTGGCCCTGTACCTGGTCCTTCCTCCCCTTAGAAGAGGAAGCTCCAGACGGAGCCTTCAGAATCTGAGGAGCAACCCGATTCAGATTATGATAAAATTGATGATGCCTCATCCTCCCTGCGGGCAGAAGTTTGGAAATTCCTGTTTTCCTCTGAAGATATGGGCGAGCTCATTAGTGCTGTACAAAAAACTAATGAGCCATGCACACAGTGAACGTGTCGGTAGGACAGCGTTCACACCACCAAAAGACTGAAACACAAAAAACAGTCAAACAAACGTGTAAAATACTCTGTTGTAAAGAAAAACAGTAAAAAGCAAGTGCTGCTAAAAAAGTAGTAAAAACAGGGTATTTAGTTGATACGTATTTTTGCAAAAAATGTGCGCTAAGCCGCTCTACTTCTTCATGGTAATCCTTGTCAGAGCAGTCCCTATCTGTTGTATTCATAAATCTGACCATGTGTATTGGTACCTATATGAGCAGGATCCAGACAGGTCCAAGGTCTGACATAGACTGAATGCAGAAGACTGCTTTTCATGTGCAGGGCTCATGGGGTAAGGGCGGGAGGCTCCCTATCCTGCAAAGGCAAGAAACATAATAGACAAACCAATGAGCCATGCACACAGTGAATGTGTCTGTAGGACAGCGTTCCCACCACCAAAAGACTGAAACACAGCAGTCAAACAAATATGTAAAATACTCTAGTCTCAAGTCCTTAATCCTAAATCCTAAGTCAATTGTTTTTTGTGTTTCAGTCTTTTGGTGGTGTGAACGCTGTCCTACAGACACGTTCACTGTGTGCATGGCTCATTAGTTTTTTGTCTATTATGTTTCTTGCCTTTGCAAGAGAGGGGAACCTCCCGCCCTTACCCCATGAGCCCTGCACATAAAAAGCAGTCTTCATTCAGTCCATGTCAGACCTTTGACCTGTCTGGATCCTGCTCATATAGGTACCAATACACATGGTCAGGCTTTTGAATACAACAGATAGGGACTGCTCTGACAAGGGTTACCGTGAAGAGTTAGTGTGGCTTAGCGTACATTTTTTGCAAAAAGCGTATCAACTAAATATCCTGTTTTTACTACTTTTTTAGCAGCAATTGCTTTTCACTGTTTTTCTTTACAACAGAGTATTTTACACGTTTGTTTGACTGTTTTTGTGTTTCAGTCATTAGTATGTAGCACTATGGGCCTAGAAGAGGAACGAGTACTTAATTCGGTCCAAGATTGAAATGTTTGCAGGCTTGAAGTCGACAAAACAGGTTGGCTTCCCTTCCCTGTCCATGCTAACATCCTGAATCTCATTTCTCAGGAATGAGAATTTCCTGAGAATAGGTTCAAGAGTGACCTTAGAAACAGATTTCCCTTGTAGGAGAACATGTTTCACTGGGATGTCCCAAAGGTGGATGTGCAGGTGGTGCGTGTTGCTAAAAAGACCGCACTCCCCTTTGAGGATACTTCCCAACTCAAAGATCAAATGGATCACAAGATCGAAGGTTTAATGAAATGGTCCTGGGAGGCGTCCTCTTCTACCATTCAGGCTAATATCGCCTCCACCTGTGTCTCCAGATCACTGCTCAGGTGATTGGATCAGCTTGAAATCCACATATCTCAGGGTACCTCTAGGGAAGAGTTGCTGGTCTCCCTTTCCTTGCTTAGGAAAGCTACCAGCTTTCTAGCGGACGCATGCGCAGAGTCAGTCTGTCTGACGGCAAGGACTTCAGTATGTCTAACTCTGCCAGACATACTCTCTGGCTCAAAATGTGGAGCTGGGACTCCACTTCCCAAATGAGGCTCTGCTCTATACCCTTTAAAGGGAAGTTGGTTTTTGGGCCAGCTCTTGATGACATCTTAGAGAAGGCGACTGATAGGAAGGCCCTTCCGGAACAATAATCCCCCAGGAAGCCGTCTTTTCGTCCCTCATTGCCTCAGACCTCCCAGCCCAAGGGTAAGGGGAAGTCTGGTAGATGGAGCTATCAGAAGGGTAGAGGGAAAAACATCCTCGTCCCTTCCCAGCAGCAGGACAAGCAGTGACTCGGTTCAAGTGTGTGGGGGGGGGGGGAGGAATCTCTTGGGGGCGGATCTAGATCTCTCTTCCTCACTGGCGGAATATTATCAGTTGCCAGTGGGTTCTCAAGGTCATATAAGAGGGTCTCCTCATAGAGTTTGAGTCCCCCCTTTGCTGGGAGTTCGGGTCACTGCTCTGCCTTCGCAGGGACCCCAGGATCTCCTGTATTCCAACCTACAGGTTCTCTTACAGTCAAATGTCTTTTTCCCTGTGCCAAAGCAGGAAGACTAAGGGGGTCATTACTCCCGCCTCTCCTTGGTCAAACAACCATCTGGAGATGCCCGTATCATCATAAATCTGAAGCATCTGAACCAACATGTCAGTTACCGCCAATTCAAGATGGAGTCAATAAAATCGTCTGTTCCATTGATAGGTTGACACTACCAGGTGGCTACAATAGACTTAGAGGACGCTTACTTCTATGTGCCCGTCCACCATAGGCACAGGAAGTTCTTGCGATTTGCTATCCTTTACGACGGTACAGTCCTTCACTCCCAATTCAACATGCTCCCTTTCGGCATCTCCTCTGCCCCAAGAGTGTTCTCAAAAATTGTCAGGCGTAGTGGCCTTCCAAAGAATGCAAGGTATCTGACTAGTACCATATTTTGACAACCTCCTTCTCATTGCTCCTTCAGCTCAGACCCACGGGAGCCATGTAGATGCATCACTGAACACACTTCAATCCTTGTGCTGTGTTGCCAATCTAAAGAAATCTCAGCTTCAATCCTCCTCCAAAAGGAGGTTCCTGGGGGTACTGTTAGACTCAGACAAACAGGCGTCATTCCTCCCAGAGGATCACAGGTTGACCCTCATTTCAATGATCTCAACACTACGACGATGGCAGAAGACTCCCATCCTTCGTGCAGCTATGTCCCCCAGGGGTCAATGACATCCTGCATACCATCTGTGTTGTGGGCCCAGGTTCACTCTCTTCAGGGTCATATCCTATCGCATTGGAACAGACATCCTGCTTGCCTAAATAAGAGATTTCGCCTGTCAGGGAAAGTAACCGCATCCCTCCTCTGGTGATTAAATCCCAGGAACCTGCTCAGGGGAGATGCCAGCTAGAGAGGATGGGGTGCTATTGTTTCCCAAACCCCACTCCAGGGTATCTGGAGTTGCTCCATCAGCTCCCAGTCCTCCAACTACAAGGAGCTGAAAGTGGTCGAAGAAGCCTTCCTGGCAGCTCAAGATCTGGTCAAGGACTTTCATGTTCTTGTCTATTCAAACATTGTCACGACAGTGGCGCATCTCCGTCATCAGTGAAGTTCAAGGTCCGACAACCTGAAGTCCGTTTCCTGCCGCATCTTCCGCTGTGCCGAGCAATTCCTGCTGTGTCCCTCTGCAGTCCACTTAAGTGTCTTTAAACCTTCAAGTGGACTTCTTGAGTCGCCAAGATGTCCTCCCAGGGAAGTGGAGCTTGAACCAAGCAGTCTTCTGCCCGCTAGTGGCAAGGTGGGGTTCCTCAGAGATAGACCTGTTTGCATCAAACCAAAACAAGAAGGTTGCAACATTCTTCTCCGTGAATCCACGGGATGATACTGTTGGGGTGGAAGCCTTCTCCCACGCTTGTTGCTTTTGTCTGGCCTACGCTTTTCCGCCAGTTCCTTTTCTAGCAAGAACCCTGAGGAAGATCAGAGAAGAGGGGATTCCAACCATCCTAGTTGCTCCTCTGTGGCGGACCTGGGACACAAATTTGGTCCTTATTGGAGTCTCCCGTTCTCCTTATGAACCCCTGTTGTTTTGTAGCATAGGGTCTCTCTCACAAGACTGCATTTCTTGTCGCTATTACATCTGCAAGGAGAGTCAGGGAGCTGCAAGCCTTGTCCATCAGGGAACCCTACTTGGCAATCCGCAATGACCGCATAGACTTGAAGCTGGATCCTTCATTCTCACCCAAAGTTGTCTCTGATTTTCATTGCTTCCAATCTATTGGTTCTTCCTTCCGTTAACATCCAAAAACACCAACGGAAGAGGAATTTCATTCACTAGATGTCTGCAGAATAGTGTTACACTAGACCTAACTTCGCCTTGGTGAATTGATCACCTCTTATTCATCCAACAATTTGGACAAAATAGGGGCAAAAAGGTGGCAAAAAGCACGATGGCCAATTGAATCAAAAAGACCATTACTGAAGCCTACCTTGGCCAGAATCTGACCCTCCATCACGTTTCACAGCTCATTCAACCAGATCCACTTCGGCCTCCTGGGCTGAGCAAGCACTGGCTTCTGAGCAGATCTGCAAGGTGGCTACCTTGACATCTCTGCATACTTTCACCAAGCACTATAGATTGATCTAGTGTCCAATAGGGGTTTGGCTTTTGGCAGGAAAGTCCTGCAGGCTGTAGTCCGTCTCTCATCCCCCCCCCTCCCCCCCAAGCTTCGAATGCCATTCCTCCTATGCTGTCGTGTAAGGTGACTAGAGAAAGTAATTTTTCCCTATCGCCACGACAGCACCACCTGAGAGAGATAGGACCGCCCATCCAAGACAGGAAACCTCTGAGATAAAAAGGGCGGGACCTCTCCTGAACCTCAGTTTAGGTTTCCTGTCTTGGAGGTGGGAGACCTCTGAAGCTCATGCGGTCCTGGCCTGACCCGGTAGCTGGAAGAAGCTGTCCTTACCTAGGCAGTGGCTCCGGACTTGGGTGCAGAAGCTCCTCCACGGGATATCCCCTGCGGTGGTGGAGGGCACGGGGTCTGGAGAGGGCCACCAGCGGCCGGTTCTCGACCCTTGTTGCCGCCCGGGCGTCGCAGCTGCAGGATTGGTGGCTGTCCGGCATGATTATGCCCCGGGTGAACAGGTTCCTCTGGAGGGGTAAGTCCCTGCCTGGCGCAGCGTTCCTGGGTCTGTGAGGGGCCTGGGAGCGGGTTCCCGGCGGCAGCTTTGAATTTTCGCGCCGGGAACCGCTACTTCTGGTTTCGGGGCGCGGACCGGAAGTGACGCTCCGCGCCTGCGCAGTACAGCCCAAGATGGCTGCGCCCAGCGTTCGGCGGCTGGGAGACGCCGCAGCTGCAGCCTGCGGTGTGGGGCAGAGTATGGAGGGCAGCGCCAGCCACAACGGAGGAACAGTCCGTGACGCCTCCCGATCCAAGGGAGCAACTACATGCTGGCAGCCACAGGTCCTCTCTGAAGGGGTCCAGACAGGATGTGGACCCGAAAGCCCCCCGGAAGTCGGTATGCCTCTGGTTGGGTGAGTGCCTTCGGGCTGTGCTGTAGGTATTTACTACACCCTCTTGCTTGTTTTAAGGACAGCTAGAAGAAGGCGTCTAAGCATCGACATAAAGACTGTGTTCTCTGCAAAGTCCCTCTTCCAGAGGATTATGTTAAGGATTATGTTAAGGATTTGTGTGCCCCTTGTATTGCGGATACTGTACGGAGCGAGGTTCCCAGTCTGGCCTCTAGCCTTACAGCTTTAGTGTGGGAGGCCTTTCTGTCCCTGCAGCTGGCCGGGATGGATGGGGGACATATGCGGCAGACGGCTTTGGGCTCTTCCTCTGGTACTGACCGTGCCGCTCGTTGTTTACACTGGGGGGAAGCCGCAGGTCTTGCTCATCCTCTGCCTCGTCCTCCTCCGGGTCCTCCTCCTCTGTGGACAGCGGAGAGGGGACGCCGTGGATTCCAAGTAATGACACTGTTTTTTGCTTACAGCGGTCCGTTCGCCTGTGGGGTTGGTGGATGACCGTGGCCCCTCTTCGGTGGCGGATTTAGGGTTCGGTGGTCTGTCTTCCACGCGGAGACTGACTTTTCCCTTAAATCTGAGGGCCCCGGAAGACATTTTTCGCTCCTGGACTAAGCCTGTTCGGAAGGGCTCTCCTTCCTTTTAGGCTACTGGCGTAATTCCTGGGAATCCACTGCTAGCATTTTTTGGTCCCTCGTGTTTTGGTTGCAGCAGTTGGCACGTGAGGGAACGGGTGTCCTATGGCGGAGACCTTGTCTTCCTCCTTTTGACTCTTGCCGCGGCAGCTTTACTGGCGGATTCCTCGTGGAATTGGCGGCAAAGGCTACGTCTTTCTTTAATGCTGCTCATCATGCCTTATGGTGGGGGCCTGGCCCGGTGTTGCCCACTCTGGGTTTTCTTTACCTGGTGCGGGTGCTTTTCCGGTTTGGTACGTCGCTAGCTGATATCTTGGCCGGGGCTTGTGCCAAGGTGGATGTTTTTTCCCTCCGGGGTTCCGGCTCCAGCCTTCCGGGGCCAATCCCCTTCGTGACCCTCTGTTTGGTAAACGGAGGTCCCCTAGTCGGACCCGAAGTTGTTGGGCCAAGGGGGGAAGCATGTAGTCGGAGTTTTTTTGGGTTGGGGGTTCCTCCTTTGGCGAGTAGTTCCAGTATCAGTGACGGCTCGCTCCAGGAGGAGGAAGGTTTGACCCTCTCTCCCAGCCGGCTCCGGCGTTGGGGCTTGCGGGGGAGCTCTCGCTCTTCTCAGTGACGGGCTGTCCGCTTTTCAGGAAAAGGCGCTTTTCTGATAATAGGGGTACGGGCCCTTGTGCGCCTAAGGGGGGTTCCCCGGTTCCTCCAGCCGCCTGCGGCAGGGGGTTCTGTTCCCCGCTGTTTCTCGTGCCACAGCCAGTCGGTTCGTTCCAGACTTTTATACCCCTGAATCCCTGGAACAGCTTTCTGGTGCGGAGTTCGTTCCTGAGGGGGACTTGGTAGTCGACAATCTGGGTTGGTTGCCATATTGTTTCAGGGTGGGGCTGGATCTGCGGGACGCATAACGACGGCGCTGCTGGCAGTAGTGAGGCCACTTCCAACGTCCGCGGGGTTTAATTATTCCATATCTGGACATTTGCTGCTTGTGGGGGACCCCTGGGGTTTGTGCCCGTCTGCGGCTGGTTTAGTCTTCCCTGGGTCAGCTGAGTTGGATTGTTGATCTGGGAAGGTCCAGGCTGTTCCCCGCCATGCGTCAGCTGGTTCTGGGGTTATTGCTGGGTTCCCAGTCTCTGCTTTACCTCCTTCTGGACGTCGGGGGTCGTGGCGTGGCTGAAAGCAGTCCAGAGACCCCGCACGGGCATACTGTTGGGAAGCTCCCCGCTGACCTCGAGGCCATTGCGTCTTCGGTCATCCTTTTCTGCAGTACAGGGGCTCTCCTCGGTTGGTTTTCCGGAGGGCTGTGTCCCTCTTGGGCTCCCTCTTGCCTGTATCCCCTCTGTTCCTTGGGCACGGTTGCGCTCTCGGGCCCTTCTGCGGATGGTTCCCCAGCGTTAGCTCAGGTTAGGGGCGGCCTTGGACACATAGATTGTTCTGTCCCCTCTGCCTTTAGATTCTCTGGAGGGGGGGCTGCTCCCTGGGCGCCTCTCCAGGGGCGTCCCGTGGGGTGGTCCGGTCTCCGATGCTTACCACGGAGGCCAGTTCCTGGCTCCTTCGGGACCTGTCCGCTCGGGGGGCCTGAGACTCATCACCTCTCCAGGCTGTCCTCCCTTATGCGGGAGTTCCTGGCTGTTTGGAAGGCAGTTCTGCGTTCCTTACTTCCCTGCGGGGGCACCATCTTAGTGTCCTCTCCGGCTACAGTGTGTGGTGGCTTCCTGGCACCGTCAGGGGGCCACCCGGTCTCAGGCACTCATGGTAGTTACGCGGGGCGTTGTCAGCTGTTGGAACGCCCGTCTGATTCCCTCTCTGCCCTTCGCATGCGGGGACGTGGGAACTTCCTGGACGGATTTTCTCTGCAGGGTGCTGCTCCAACGGGAGCAGTGGGCCTGGATTTGAGTTTTTTATTTTTCGCTCCGGTTGTGGCCAGGTTGGGCCTTCTGGAGATGGTTTTCTTTGCCACTCGAGAGCACGGTCTGGTGTGTGGATTCAGTTCGCTGATTCCCGGAGTTCGGCCCGTTGCTGGGGACGCTGTGCTGATCCCCTGGTCCTTGGGCCTTCTGTGTCCCTTCCCTCCCTTGGTTAGGTTCCTGCAGTGCTTCGGAAGGTCCGGACAGACAGGGCGAGGGTCGTCGTGATAGCGCCCTTCTGGCCCCGGGAAGCTTGGTTCTTTTGGCTCAGTCGCCTGTCCATCCAGGCTCCCTGGACTCTCCCCCTCTTCCAGTCTCTCCTGCGGGGGCCGGTCCCCCTTCCGCTGGTCTCCGGCTGACGGCGTGGGACTTGACCAGGGGCTCCAGTCACGTGGGGGATTCTCTGGGGGCCTTGTTCGTGTGCTGAGGTCCGGTCGGACGCCGGTTGCCACCGGTTTTTTTCGGGTACCGGGTGGTTTACCTTTTCTGTCTTCTTCACGGACGAGTCCGGACGGTGGGCTCCTGTGCCGGCAATTTTCGACTTCCTCCAGTGGGTGGCGGATTGGTCTCGGTCGATTCCCTGGAGCTCTGATTTTCGGCTTTGGGGGGCCTGTGCCTTTGTTCCCTCGATGGGTCTTCTTCGGTGTCGTGGGTTTTTCCGGTCCTGCCGGGGGGGCCACTCCTGTTCCCTGTCCAAAAGTGGTTCCTTGAGGTCTCCTTTTAGTTCTGGATGCCTTGACCACGCCTCCCTTTGGGCTTTTCTCTTGTGCTTCGCCTAGGGTCCTGCCTCTGCAGTTGGTCCTGTTGGGCGGTGGCTTGCCGTCCGCCAGCCTTTTTTTGTGTCCTCCTGGCCTTGTCGGTGGTGGGGCCTTGTTCTCCGGTTCGGCTGGACAGGGTCATCCTCTACCGGGTTCCTTCCTTCTTCCCAAGGTGGCTCTCATGTTCCGCGGACTGCGGGAGCTTGTTCTCCCTTCCTTCTGTGGTCTTCCTACAATTCTGAAGGACGTGGTTCTCCACACGTTCTTGGTCTGGTGGGAGTTGCTTGCCTGCTTCGTCGGGCCATGGCCTGGCGTCTGGCTCTGTCCCTCTTGTTTTTTATTTCGGGGAGCCTCTTGGGGTGAGGCGGTGTCCGTGGGTGCCCTTACTTGGTGGTTGCGGGAAGCCTTCGCTCTTGCTTCTTCCGGTCAGGTGCGGGTCCCGGGGGGGCCTTTGTGCACTTCCACCAGGGCAGTAGCTGCTTCCTGGGCGGGGGTGGCTGTTGTCCCCTTAGACTTGATCTGTGGGGTTGCTCCTTCTCTTTTCTTCGAGCATGTCAGGCTTGATCTTGCTGCCGCTATGGTGGTGACCTTTGGTAGACGAGTTCTGCTAGCGGTGGTCCCTCCCTAATTTTCTTTTCTCTGAAATCTCTCAGGTGGTGCTGTCGTGGCGATAGGGAAAAATCTAAATTACTTAGCGGTAATGTGTTTTTCATGAGCCACGACAGCACCACCGCATCCCTCCCTATTGCCTGTTGGTGTTGGTCCCATTTGGAGGGGTGTGTGTGT
The DNA here is from genome assembly GCA_033576535.1 of Allobates femoralis. Taxonomy (NCBI): domain Eukaryota; kingdom Metazoa; phylum Chordata; class Amphibia; order Anura; family Aromobatidae; genus Allobates; species Allobates femoralis. The sequence continues at coordinate 377,892,327 of JARQOC010000003.1, forward strand.
GATTTGTTGAGTTCTTTTGGTTGTGTACTAATGCTTGTTGGGTTCCCCTCTCCGGTCTCTGTAACCGAAACTGAGGTTCAGGAGAGGTCCCGCCCTTTTTATCTCAGAGGTTTCCTGTCTTGGATGGGCGGTCCTATCTCTCTCAGGTGGTGCTGTCGTGGCTCATGAAAAACACATTACCGGTAAGTAATTTAGATTATTCTTACCATTAATTCTCTTTCTAGGAACCTTCCACGGCAGCCCTTATTTTCCTCCCTATATTCCTCAATTCCTGGTATGTGTTAAAGGTAACTGGTGCTATGGGTTCTTTGTAAGTTACTGGCTAATGGGAGGGTCCTTTTATCTCTTGTGCTTCCTGTCCCTAATTGAGGTGTGGAGAGGCAGCCTCCTATGCTGTGCCGTTGTGGAAGACTCCTAGAAACTGAATTAACGGTAAGAATAATTCTTTATTAGTCAATGTGTTTCAGGGCTCCCTGACACTGCCTGAAAGATTGCAATATGACATTGATTTATCCTGAGGATGGGGGCAGGGAACCCTGAAATGTGTTGACTAATAAATTAATATTAAATTCAACCTTTGATATCTCATGTAATTTGACAGCGCGGTTTTCAACCCTTCAGCCTGCCTTCTCTATATGCACCATGCTGGGGACTGCAGCAGCCATGATATGCTTTTATAGTGGTTGTGACTCCCAACTACACAAGGTGAAGCCTCTGATACCTATTTAGGTCATATTTTATCTCTCAGACCCTTCGTCCTCCCTACTTTGATTTTCTGAAATAATGACCATTGTGTCTTAATTGGCTGTAAGTCAAAATTATCAACATTAAAAAGAAATAAACACATGAAATAGATCACTGTTTGTAATGGCTATGTAATATATGCATTTCACTTTATTTATTGAATTACTGACATAAATTAACTTTTTAATGATATTCTAATTCATTGAGATGCATCGGTAGAAGGTAGTGCAGGTGTAGAAACCTAAGGGTGCTTTCTCATCACGTTTTTGTTGGATCCGTGGCTGTCCGTTGTAAAATGGATCCGATTTGGCCCCCATGTTATCCTATGGGGGTTGGATCGGATTTGGCCTAATTGCCATCCAATTTTGTGGGATCCGATTTGTGTCTGATTTTTTTGCTGTGCCCAAAATCGGAGACTGCTCCGATTTTGGGCACAGCAAAAATCAGATTCCACAAAAGCGGATGGCAATTAGGCCAAATCCGATCCGATCCTCAGTCTTTAACATGGGGGCCTATGAGCGCGGGTCCGAGGAAACAGCTGATCGTTCCTCGGACCTGATTTATGCTCAGTACACTAAAATTGCACCTAACCATCTAATTTCACTTCTGCAATGTATATACAGTTGTGGCCAAAAGTATTGACACCCCTGCAATTCTATCAGATAATTCTCAGTTTCTTCCTGAAAATGATTGCAATCACAAATTCTTTGGTATTATTATCTTCATTTAATTTGTCTTCAATGAAAAAACACAAAAAGAATTGTCCTGGATCTAATTCCACACCAAACATAAAATAGGGAGTGGACAAAAGTATTGGCACTGTTAGAAAAATCATGTGATGCTTCTCTAATTTGTGTAATTAACAGCACCTGTAACTTACCTGTGGCACCTAACAGGTGTTGGCAATAACTAAATCACACTTGCAGCCAGTTGACATGGATTAAAGTTGACTCAACCTCTGTCCTGTGTCCTTGTGTGTACCACATTGAGCATGGAGAAAAGAAAGAAAACCAAAGAACTGTCTGAGGACTTGAGAAACCAAATTGTGAGGAAGCATGAGCAATCTCAAGGCTACAAGTCAATCTCCAAAGACCTGAATGTTCCTGTGTCTACCTTGCTTAGTGTCATCAAGAAGTTTAAAGCCCATGGCACTGTGGCTAACCTCCCTAGATGTGGACGGAAAAGAAAAATTGACGAGAGATTTCGACGCAAGATTGCGCGGATGGTGGATGAAGAACCTCGACTAACATCCAAACAAGTTCAAGCTGCCCTGCAGTCCGAGGGTACAACAGTGTCAACTCGTACTATCCGTCGGCGTCTGAATGAAAAGGGACTGTATGGTAGGATACCCAGGAAGACCCCACTTCTTACCCCGAGACATAAAAAAGCCAGGCTGGAGTTTGCCAAAACTTACCTGAGAAAGCCTAAAACATTTTGGATTAGCAAATAGAAAAACAAGCGGTGTCAGAGGATTGGAGCGCTAAAGAAACCACGGGTTGGTGATTAGATTACCGATAATTTAAAGCTGCTCTAAGATCCACAGTACCTGACAGTACATCATAAAGACCCACCCTTGAATGATCAACTGATACACAGTGTGGAGCTGGGACGGAAGCCAGTGCAGCGAGTCTGCCTCTTCGGGTGAAGGAGCCCACCTCCATCTCCAGAGGAACTAAGGAGCCGACCACCAGGCCCGGAGTATCTGAGGAGGAGGGATTATTGGCCCTTGTCACTACAGTGATCCACATTAAGCCATCAGTCTGGTTGTGCGGGGTGTTACACAACCAGTAAAGGTTAGTACAAACATAGTAAAACCGTGTATTAAGTTCCTCCAGTTGCAGTGTGGCGCAATATCTGTTTTTTCTTTTAAAACATTTTGGAAGAATGTTCTCTGGTCAGATGAGACAAAAGTAGAGCTTTTTGGGCAAAGGCATCAACATAGAGTTTACAGGAGAAAAAAAGAGGCATTCAAAGAAAAGAACACAGTCCCTACAGTCAAACATGGCGAAGGTTCCCTGATGTTGTGGGGTTGCTTTGCTGCCTCTGGCACTGGACTGCTTGACCATGTGCATGGCATTATGAAGTCTGAAGACTACCACCAAATTTTGCAGCATAATGTAGGGCCCAGTGTGAGAAAGCTGGGCCTCCCTCAGAGGTCATGGGTCTTCCAGCAGGACAATGACCCAAAACACTTCAAAAAGCACTAGAAAATGGTTTGAGAGAAAGCACTGGAGACTTCTAAGGTGGCCAGCAATGAGTCCAGACCTGAATCCCATAGAACACATGTGGAGAGATCTAAGAATGGCAGTTTGGAGAAGGCACCCTTCAAATATCGGGGACCTGGAGCAGTTTGCCAAAGAAGAATGGTCTAAAATTCCAGCAGAGCATTGTAAGAAACTCATTTATGGTTACCGGAAGCAGTTAATCGCAGTTATTTTGGCTAAAGGTTGTATTTTTTCACTGAAGATACATTAAATGAAGATAATAATACCAAAGAATTTGTGATTGCAATAATTTTCAGGAAGAAACTGAGTATCTGACAGAATTGCAGAGGTGTCAATACTTTTGGCCACAACAGTACATACATTGTAGAAGTGAAATTTAGTAAAAGAGTTAAAAATAAAAAATCTGTATGCTCACCTGTCCGTGATCTGCCGCTGCCTCCAACAAGGTCCGGGTGCTTATAGGACCTGCGGTGATGTCAGAACCTGGCATCGTCATCGGGTTACATGACGACGGTAAGGTCATGTGACCCGATCAGCTGATGGGCTTGTGACATCACGGCAGGTCCTATCACCCGAAGCTTGCTGGAGGCAGCGGTGGATGGCGGATAGGTGAGCATACAGATTTTTTATTTTTAACTTTCTTTTACTAAATTTCACTTCCGCAATGTATATTATACATTGCGGAAGTGAAAGTGCCCCGCTGTGTCGGGATCTGTGATAATCACGGACCCGGACACAGAATAGGTCACCCCCTGTGATGTCCTTTCCTGTTCGTGGGGTCCTACAAAAAGTAGGATCCCACAGACAGGAAAAAAAACGTGATGTGAAAGCAGCTTAAGTTCAATGGTCCCACAAGTGTTATCATGCACATCAGAAGATCTTTTCAAGCTTAATGATACATTTTATTTCTTTTTCTAGTTAGTAAGATTTTTTAAAAGTCTAAATTCTATTGTTTTAGCTTTGTAAGTCTCATAAACATTGTATTAGAATAAAATGTGTTGGGAATTTATCTAAATGAACATTGACAATACCACTAAATAAAGTTTAATCTTTGTTTTACAGTTCTGATATCGCTGTCATCAGGGATGCCCAACCACAGTGCTAGCATTCAGGTAGGCTAATAATCACCTTCTTTTTTTGTTTTTTCATAAACATATTCCTTGGCTTAAATGTACACACACTCTCAGGGCTTCTTCAGGAATCGAAAGAAATATACAGCCTCATTTTGTTTTAACTTGAAAATCTCCACACTATAATTAAAGGGAACCTGACCTTGAAAAATGTGCCCCCAGCCTCTATACCTGTCCCTGCAGCATGCTAATAGGTTTCTAGCTGTCCCTTTGTGTTTTTAAATCGATATAGTAAAGCTTAGAAAAGTTGTTTTTATACGTTATGATGTGCGGCTTCTCATTATTTGAGAAGCCGCAAAAGGCGTTCCTTTCTTGTCCTCCCGCCACCTGCTTGTTATTTATTCACGCCCCTATGGGCGTGCTACAGAGCAGGGAGACTGTGCGTGTCATGTAAGGGGCGGTAAACCCGCTATGACGCAAATTGCGTCATATCCGGCTTTACCACGTCAGCACACCCATTAGGTGTACAGTGAACACACCTCGCGTATGCACACGCGGCAGCGCAAGGTCGGCAGTACACCCTAATGGGTTGTACTGACGTAGTAAAGATGGATATGACACAATTTGCGTCATAGCGGGTTTACCGCCCCTTACATGACACGCACAGTCTCCCTGCTCTGTAGCACGCCCATAGGGGCGTGAATAAATAACAAGCAGGCGGTGAGGAGGACAAGAAAGGAACGCCTTTTGCAGCTTCTCAAATGAGAAGCCGCACATCACAAGGTATAAAAACAACTTTTCTAAACTTTACTATATTGATTTAAAAACACAAAGGGATGGCTAGAAATCTATTAGCATGATGCAGGGATAGGTATATAGAGGCTGGGGGCACATTTTTCGAGGTCAGGCCGAAACCTGTCTACAATGTTGATAGAATGGGTGCTCATGTCATGCAATTACAAATTGCTGTCACCTGGAGATAGTCTACACCAAATCCTTCAAGCTAATCTCTAGGTCACAGCAGCTGCTCAGCATTCAGAAAGACGTGGACATCAGTTTGAGCTGCCTAATATTTTCTCACTGTTCTACCCTCGTTCATATTTCATGATGTGTGAATTTCAGCGTACTCCTTAACCTTCTGTGTATCCCAAGTAAACAGACTGATGGTTCTGTAGTCTAAATTGTTTTTTGTTCCACAGTGAGTGAATAATGATGATGCAAAGTCTCTCTGCAGTCGCTGGTGAGCTGTCTAACAGGCAGACTCACCAGCAACCAGTCAGCAGCGACATCGCTGGTAACCAGGGTAAACACCGGGTAACTAAGCAGAGCGTTCTGCTTAGTTACCTGGTGTTCATCCTGGTTACCAGTGCCCAGCGTCTAATGTGCGGCACTGGGCATTGGCTGTGGGGTCGCTGATCATTGGTCTCTCGCTGTCACACACAATGATGTGTGCTGACCAGCGGGAGACCAAAGACCAAAAAATGGTCCTGAACGGTGTGCAGCGATCAGTGACCTCACAGCAGGGGCCAGGTCGCTGATGCGTGTCACACACTGCAACATCGCTGGAGAGATTGCTGTTATGTCACAAAACCTGTGACGTTTCAGCAACATCACTAGCATTGTGTCAGTGTGTGAAGTACCCTTAAGAACACAAATAACACAGCAGTGATAATAAAATACAGATATGAAATTAACACTGGGTACACACATCAAACAAACAACCCTGACAGTGTACAGTACAGAAGATCATTACACTAAAATGGAGGCTGAAGATAAATTCATACATCCCTGCAGACCTAATCCCTATGTAAAAATGTTTGCTGTACAATCCTAACAGCAGACTTCAATGTAACAAATATAGAGACAGGAGTTTAACCATTTCCAGATTAGCTTTGCAAGAATGATGAGAGTTTAGAGAGGGGAGCAGGATGCAAGAAATGTGTTCTGCCTGGGATCCTGTCCGGTACTGATCTAACATGGCTGCTTCATCCCCAGAGATGCAGAAAGTGGTCCCACAAAGCACTATGTTCTTAAAGAAGAAAGGACCTAGATATTAAACGTCATAACCAGATTTCATGTCACATATTACAGATTGCAACAAGTGTCAAAACTAGAATTTCTTTCCCTTACTGAGCCTAAATGGGCAGAACACTCCTCACCATCCTAGTGTCTCCAGTAGTTAATCTGAAAGACCGAGTAGACAGAAGTGCGAGCAGCCTCTGCTTAAGTTAACACTCCTTGTATATCCAGAATTGGATCAGATGAACATGGAACACAGCAGTGTGAGCAGCCTCTTCTTACCTTACCACTCCTGGTATCTCCACTGTCAGATCAAATAAACAGAGGGAACAGCAGTGTCAGCAGCCTCTTATTGCAGGTTTCATGGTATCTTTAATGTTCACACTATCCATTGCAAGAACATGTTTCTACAAATGCTTTTACTGCACAGTTTCACAGTCCTATATAGCGTTTTTGGATACAGTGCATTGTAAAATATCGCGCCCCCCCCACAGCATTTTTATTGCTTTTTGCTATGTCACAACCTGGAATTTCACTTTTTTTTTTACATTTTTTTGAAGGTTCACATCAGTTTATGTAAATAACATGGCTACATCTCTAAACATTTGTGAAGCAAACAACAAATTGGACAAAATAAGCGAAAATTTCATTGTGCATAACTATTCACTCCCCAAAATCAGTGCTTTGTGAAGCATTACAGCTGCAAATCTCTTTAGATACGTCTCCGAACTTTGTACTGAGATTTTCCCTTGTTCCTCAAGGCAGAACTGCTCCAGTTCCTTTAAGTTGGATGGTTTCCTTTGGTGAACAGCAATCTTTAAGTCTTACTACACATTCTCAATTGAATTTAAGTCTGGGCTAGGACGACACCACTCCAACACATTTCCCCTTAAACCACTCGAGTGTTGCATTAGCTGTATGCTTTTGGTCATTGTCTTGTTAGAAGGTGAATCTCTACCCCAGTCTCAAATCATTGACAGAGTGGAACAGGATTTGCTCAAGAATATTCCATTTTCCTTGCCCATGCTGACAGAAAACATCCCCACAGCATGGTGCTGTTGCTACCATGTTTCACTGTTACCACAGTACCTCCCTCCATTTATTTGGGAAAGCTTTTTTTTTTTCTGGTCACTCTTGGATAAAGTCCAGCTCTATGGAGTGTACAGTTTATCGGGGTTGTATGGACAGATAGTCCAGTCTCTGCATGGGGAGCTCTGCAGCTTCTTTAGCGTTAACTTTTGTCTTGGTGATGCCCCTCTGATTAATGCCCTCGTTGTCCGGACTGACACTTTTGTTGGGTGGCCCTCTTCTAGCAGGTTTGTTACAGTACTATGTTCTTTCCATTTGATGATAAAACAATTTGATGGTGCTCTGTGGGATCATCAGAGATTGGGATATTTTTTTTTTGGACCCTACCCTGAACTGTACTTCAAAACAACTTTGTCTCTGACTTGCTTGGAGATCTCCTCGGTCTTCATGGTGTTGTCTGGTTAGTGGTACCTCTTGCTTAGACCCCTTTCACATCAGCTGTTCTGTCTGGATCTGGCAGATTTACTGCATCTGCTGCAATTGCCGCCTAAGGGCCCTTTCACATCAGCGTTTTTTTAAATTTGCGGCAGATGCGGTGAAAAAACCGCATCTGCCGCAACTGCCGCATAACGGTTCCACTTGCGGCACGGTTGCGGTTTTTTCCATAGGAAGTATAGGGGGACTTGCGGCAGATGCGGCAAGTGCGTTATTGCACTTGCGGCAGGTGCGGCAGAGAAAAAAACCGCGGCTTACTGCGGTTTTTTTCTCTGCCGCACCTGCCGCAAGTGCAATACCGCACTTGCCGCATCTGCCGCAAGTCCCCCTATACTTCCTATGGAAAAAACCGCAACCGTGCCGCAAGTGGAACCGTTATGCGGCAGTTGCGGCAGATGCGGTTTTTTCACCGCATCTGCCGCAAATTTAAAAAAACGCTGATGTGAAAGGGCCCTAACGGCCACACTTGCATGCATTGTCTATGGGGCTTGCGGTCGGGTGTGGCAAGTGCGGATCTGCCGGATGCAGATATGAAAAAACAAACACGATCAGCAGCGTTTTTTTTTCGCCGTTGCAAGTGCTGCATCCGGCAGAACCGCACTTGACCGCAAGCCCCATAGACAATGCATGGGACTTGCAGCAAGTGTGCGGCAGATGCGGTAAATCTGCCGGATCGGCCGCAATTTACAAAAAAAAACGCTGATGTGAAATTATGTTGCAACCTCTGTGGCTTTTCTGAAAAGGTGTGTATATACTGACAATATTACTGATCCTACTGATACTAATTACTGATTTAATTGGTAACATGAGATTGATAATGGGAAAAGCCAAAGAATACAACATAGAGCTGTATTCTTGATTTGACTACAGCAAAGCCTTCAGCTATGTTGATCACCTGAGACTTTGGCATACCCTGAAGGATATGGGTGTGTCAAACATCTGATCAGCCTCATTAAGAACCTTTACATTGACCAAGAAAAAACAATATGAATGGGAAATATGGTGACAGACAGTTCAAAGTCGAGCGAGGTGTCGGACAAGGCTGCATCCTGACACCATTTCAATTCAATTTATATGCAGAAGCTATTTTCAGAAAGGCTGGACTTGTCAAAATGGAATCAAAGTTGGTGGAAAAATCCTCAACAATCTGAGATGCGCAAGCGATAAAACACTGATAGCAACAAGCATAGATGGAATGAAGGACTTAATACAGAGTGTCAAGATGGAAAGCTCAAACTTGGGACTGCTACTCAATACAAAGAAGACAGATTATGACTACTGCGAGATATGATATGGACACATTTGAGATGGGCAGCGATAAACTAGAAGTGGTAAAGAACTTCAACCTACCCAGATCAATGATCACTCAAGATGCATTGACAGCACCAGAAGTAAATAGGAGAATAGCTATGGGAAAATAAACAATGAAGTCGCTGGACAAGAAATTCAAATCAAGGAACATTTCACTGTTGACGTAGACACGGTTCGTACATAGTCTAGTGTTTTCTGTATTAACATATGGATGTGAAACATTGACGATAAAGAAACAAAACAGAAGAAAAATCAACTCCTTCAAAATGTGATGCTGGAGAAGGATGTTATCAATACCATGGATGAAGAAGAACAAATCTAATAAGATATGTCACTTGAATCAGAGATCACTGAACTACGACTTGCCTACTTTGAGCACAGCATACAAAGAGAAAAATCACTAGAGAAGGACATTATGGTAGGAAGAATAGAATGAACAAGGAAAAAAGGAAGACCAGCAACCCAATTGCTTGATACTGTCCAGATAACAGCGGAGAAGACCCTGGTAGACCTACCAACTAGGCTCGTGCAAGATTGATCTTACCACAGAGTGTTTATTCATCAAGTCGCCATGGCTCGTGATCGAGATAAAAAAATATACTGACAGACCATATGACACTTAAATTGCTTAGATTCCTCACTTTTATCATTGGTTTAGACATTAGTACTATGCTGTACTGAGTTTAGAGGGTGCACCATATTTACACTGTTATACAAGCTGAACAATGATTATTTTACATTCCATCAAAGTGTTGTCTTCAGTGTTATCCCATGAGAACATATAATAAAATATTTTCAAAAATGTGATGGGTGACATACTGTAATTTGAGTGTCTTTTTTCGGATGATTTATCTTTGTAAATAGCATCAATTTGGGGTACATATAAATACTAATACTGATTTAGCCTTTAACTGTTTAAAGGGGGTGGAAAAGGATGTCAATTTGACTATTTGTTAAATTTATCTTTATTAAACATTTTCAATATAATAAACATTACAGTGTGCAGTGGAGTCATTCATAACTCCAGGTAGAGAAATAAACAAAATAACAGTAAAATAACAAAATGGCGTAAGACACTTTCCATGTGCCCCCACACCACATCAACATATGTAAGCCTTCCTTAATATATTACTCGCTTATATCCTCCTACGAAAATAGTCGTAGGAGGTATTTCCCCTCTCCTGTTATGCTCACAGGGGGAAAAAAATAAACGTTATACCATTAGTCGTCCAGGGGGAAGAGGGTAAAGAAGGGGAAAAGATGGAAAGAAAAGGAAAAAAGAGGAGGAGTAGTGTGGGAAGTCAAGGAGATATGTTCATGAAGCATGTGCCAGGTATCCTGGGAAATTTGTTGGATAGAGGAAAAAAACACTTCAGGCATAGTCAAGTTCAAGATAACAGATCTCTAAAATTGGGAGCATCCTTAAAGAGAATCCACTCATACCAGGTAATCGTATATGCATGTAGAGTCAGTGAGAGTTCAGCGGAAATCTCCTCCTATCTACTCAGTGTCTCCATCTCTATATACCATTCAAGTATTGAAGGCGGAGTCTGATCCTTCCAATGGCTGGGGATTACAGCTCGCGCCGCACTGAGGCAAAATCAGAGGATATCTTTCTTTTGGACCTTCACCGATCCAGGGACCAGAGAGAGCAAGGCCATTTCAGGAGTACCTTCAAGGTGTTTACCAGTAACCAAACCATAGTTTCGGTATACTTTTGTCCAGAACTCACTGACCAGGGAGCAGCCCCACCAAACATGAAGCATAGTCCCCACCTCGGAACCACATCTCCAGCATAGTTGAGAGGTGTCAGGAAAAAAATCGATGCAACCTGTCTGGAGTGAGATACCACCTGAAGCGTAGCTTATAGCACTTTTCCAGTGCGTCACATGAACCAGTCTTCCGAGCCGCAATGGAGCACTTTATTCATTAACTGTCCAATTTGGCCCTCCCTAGGTCTTTTTCCCAGGCCACCCGGTATTTATGGGCCCCAGTTTGTGTTACCATAGATAAGATGCGATATATGGCTGAGCTCCCTCTAGAGGGCGCTGTGTCCATCGCAAAGACCTCCTCCATGGGAGTTAGAGTAATATTCGGGCCTTTCTGATAGGCAGCCGAACCCAGGAAGGACCTCAACTGAAATATTCCCACCATTTCAATCTCCTATTGGGAGAGACGTTTTGTAGGTCATTAAATGAGGGAAGCTCGCCATCTCGTAAAATTTGACCGACGCGAATGTCATCTCCCTCTTTCCACAGTAGAAGGGTCTGATTGAACACTCCAGGGGAAAAGCCAGATTGCATCTCTCCCAGAGTTACACGCCACTCTCTAAGTGCCTCAGTAGTGAAGAGAGCAAGGCTGCCTGATGGACCCAGAGCCTGAAATGGAATCCATTGGAGGTAGTGAAGAGGAATGTTTGTACCAGCTTGCTCAATCTGTACCCATTGCTTGGATGTAGCTTTAAATTTCTAATTGATAAGTCTCACAGTAATTACTGCCAGGCAATATCTACAGAGATCGGGAAATCCAACTCCTCCCGCGACCCGGGGTGTAGACAAGATCCTATATCCCACTCTAGGCTTCATGCCCGTCCAAATAAATCTGGAGACAAAGGAGCGGAGTTTGTGAAAAAATGAGCTGTGTGGCCAAATAGGTACCGCTTGGAAAATATATAAAAATATTGGCAAGATATCCATTGTAATGACACGGATTCTGCCTAGCCAGGACAATTTTAAAAGCCTGTAAGACTCCAGCAAGGACCCCACTTTGTTTAGAATGGTCTGATGATTTAAATGAAAGACTGTGGACGGGACTGTAGGAAGGCTCACTCCAAAGTATTATATATGACCCTGTCTCCACCATAATGAAAAATCCCTCATCAGGGAGGACACCTTGGTAGGGGGTAACGAAACGTTCAGAGCCTCCATTTTCGTGTAATTGACTTTGAAGTTACTGAGGTCTCAAACACACTCAGTAAAATTGGAAAAGCAGTGGTCGGGTGAGTAACGTAAAAAAGGACATAGTCTGCAAAAACTGCCACTTTGTGGTGGGTGTCTCCTACTATCAGCCCCTGAATGTTGTCATTTTCTCTAATGGCTTTAGCCAAGTGCTCCATAACTATAGTATAGAGCAGAGGGGAAAGCGGGCACCCTTGTCTTGTCCCATTCCTTACAAGGAACAATCCAGACAAATTCCCATTCACTCTTACCCTAGCTGATGGACGGGAATAAAGTGACGAGACCCCATTCATGAATCTAAGCCAATATGTTCTAGATCCTCCCACAAGAAACTCCAGTGGACCCTGTCAAAGGCCTTCTCTGCGTCAATGAACAACAGACAAAGAGGGGACTACACACCTTAGCTCTTTCAATCAAGAGAAGAGATCTAAGAATGTTGTCCCGCTCCTCCCGGCCCCTGACAAAGCCCACTTGGTCAAGATGGATAATGGAGGGGAGCAACAAGGAAAGCCTGTCAACCAAAATCTTAGCAAACAGCTTGATGTCCACATTTATTAGAGAAATAGGACGGTAACTCGCCACCTCTAATAGATCCTTATTGGACTTGGGGATCACACAAATATGTGACTCCAGCGCCTGTGGGGGAAAAGTATCTCCCTCTGAAATAGCTTTAAAAGTTCAGAGCATATGAGGCAGCAAGTCACCGAGTAAGGTCTTTTAGAATATGGGCGTTAAACCGTTGGGCCCCGAGCTCTTCGATGTTGGGGTAACCCTAACTGCTGCAGACAATTCTTCCATTAGATCACCCTACAGGAAGAGCGAATCATCGTCCGACAGGGTCGGGATCTTAACCTTAGCAATACATGACTTTATTTTAGCTTTTAAAGAGCGAGAGTCCATGTCAGAGAACTTCCCTTTTAGATTGTATAGTTCAGTATAAAATTTTTTGGAAAACTCCCGAAATCTCCTCGTTACTATGAGCCATCGTACCTGTCGACGTTTTGATGGAAGAAATGTAAGTGTGGCTTTCTGGAGTGTAGCAATCGTGCTAAAGGTCTGCCGCAGGTGTTGGCCTTTTTATAGAAAAACCCCTTTGTCCGCTCCTTAGTTCTCTGATTCACGTCATCTAAGAAATTCTTTAGTTCAAGCCTTTTGGTGGTCAGGTCTATCAACAACTCACGATTCCGGGATGACTTATGTTTAACTCCTAGACAGCGAATTTGTGATGGTAAATCACTAATACGTTCATTCCTGATTTTCTTTAATCTAGCCCCGTGTTTAATCAGCGTACCTCTTAAGAGACATTTAATCTCTTCTCATTTAATGGTCGGAGATGTGGGATCTAATGCATGTGACTGAGTAAAGGTCGCTATATCAGATCTCATTTCCTCCAGACAGGTGGTGTCCCTCAAAAGGTGACTATTCAATTTCCAAGACCACCCCCTCCTAGCCATCCCAGGTATCTCCATGGAAAGGAAAATAGGGCTATGATCCGAGAGTATAATATTGCCAATTGTGACCTCAGGTTTCCATGAGAGAATTCCGTGACTGACCAGGAACAAGTCGATTCTGCTGTAGGAACCGTGGGTCCCAGAGAAAAAAAGTGTAGTCCTTACCCTTGGGATTAAGGATCCTCCAGATGTCCACCAGCTGAAGCTTATGGAGGAACCTCTGGAGTGCTTTCACACGTCTTTGCGGAACCACTCCCCGGCCAGAAGTAGATTCTAAAGTTGGATCAAAAACAAAGTTAAAGTCCCCTCTAATAATAACACTGGGGAACAATTTGAAAAAAAAATTATGTTGAGTTAGGTTTTTGAGATGATTTATACTAAAATTGGCATGCTGATTCCAAAAATGTAGTCAGTTTTTTTTTCTAGCACGTCAAGTTTTTCCTCCACAACTTACCTGCCAGAGAAGCACAATTGCACTGATATCTGTAATAAGACTTGTTATCTGATTACAATTCGACTCATATAGAGCTACGTGGCAACTCGTAAGAGTAGTCACAACTGAGACAGTGTGGTGAGAGGTGTGTGTAATTTTTTGTTCATATTTGTACTGTTTAAAAAAAGCAAACAAAAAAAACAACGCTTTTTAGGTACAGTAGTTTACATATTTTTGAGAAGACAAAAATCCTATAGTTCAAAAACTTGACGTGATAGAGAAAAACTGAGATCATTTCTGGATTCAGCATCCAAAAATTAAGAACAGTTGTCTGACCTAACTCCCAAAAAATTGTGTTCCCCAAACTTGCACTGTTTGCAGACGATTTGTTGTTATTTGTAACGAATCTTCTGATATCTATTCGTAATATTATGGAAGAGTTATCTACCTATGGCTCTTTGAGCAATTTTAAAATGAATGCCTCCAAATCAGAAGTGCTCAACGTCTCCCTCCCTGACCTGGTGGTGACCTTACTAAAATCGCAGTTCCCCTTCACTTGGAGACGAGATGATCTCCCCTACCTAGGGATGAAACTGACAAGGGACCCGAATGACCTGTACTCACGTAACTTCTTGCCTCTACTTTCCAAACTGGAGAGAGAGCTGAGGACCTAGAATGGCCTTGCTTTATCGTGGTGGGGGAGGATCCACTGCATCAAAATGGACCTGCTGCCCCGACTTCATTACCATTTCCAAGCCATCCCAATAACTCTACCTGCCTCCTTTTTCTCAAGGCTAAAGACGATGATTATTCGATTTATATGGACCCACAAACAACCCCGACTTTCCCAATGCCTCCTGACTTGGGGAGTGGAGGAGGGGGGAGTGGGACTGCCCAACCTGATGATCTACCACCTAGCGTCTCTAGGTAAATGTGTGCTTGACATGTTCAGAAGGGAGGGGAGACAATTATGGGTGGATGTTGAGATGTCAGATGAGGGGGACTATCCTTTGGCAGCGATCTGGCTCTTCCACACACGCCCATCTACATATTTGCCCTTTATTTCGACTCAATTACTTTCCTTTCTCAAAAAGAACAACTCCACCCTCCATCTGACGACGCAGTCAGGACCCCTGACTCCCGTACTTGGTAACCCTTCCTTTGGGTGGGAGCCCAGTGGTGACTCTTCTCTGGGCGTCCCCTGCCATCCCAGCCCGGTAGTGAATGACTATATTACCCATACAGGGGTGAAGACCTTGTCAGCCCTAATTCAGGTGACACCTATTCCCCCAGGGGCATGGCTGCAATATGCCACGCTGTCTGCTTTCATTCGCTCCCTGGGATGGGAGGCGGTCAGTAGACCTCTGACGGCCTTCGAACAGCTATGCATGACGAGAGAAGCGGTCCCACATACAATCTCGGTGTTATATACCATGTTCAGGAAAGAACGTAATGTTGCTGACCCATACCAACCCAAGTTTAAAATCAAATGGGAGAGGGACCTCCAGATCTCGATATCTCAAGCAGATTGGGAGAAAATTTATCTATTCACAAGGAAGTCGACCTCATCGGCGACTACCCAGGAGAGGAACTACAGAGTGATGGCCAGGTGGTACCGATGCCCAGCAGAACTTCATACGATATTCCCATCAGTATCTGATAGGTGCTGGCGATGCGAGGAGGCTTCTGGCACATACCTACACATTTGGTGGGAATGCCGGCTTGTTCGACCGTTCTGGACACAGGTGGCGGAACTGATGAAGATGTTATCCACCTTTGACCTGGTCATGACGGCACCTGTGGCTCTTTTGAGCATGTTGGAGATACCCATATCAAAGTACAAGGCTGGACTGTCCAGGTATGTCTTATCTGCTGCCAGGACGGTTATAGCTAGAAAATGGAAAGATGTGACCAGCCCATCTAAATCGGAACTGGTAGCCGAGTTGAATCCGATTTGCAGGTTAGAAGAATTGGCTAGTCAGAGCTCGCCAGATGCTGATAGCGTAGAAAGAAATTGCCGCCTATGGCAATCATGGATCTTTTATAGAGACTCGGAATCCCTGAAGATGTGGCTGACCTGTGATGCCGATGAAAATACCTCCTAGACATTTCCACAGGGCAGTGTGGGTGCCTCTCCATTGCTGTGTAGTCATAACATCCTCTCACATATCCTTGCCATGAGAAATAACACAGCGTGCTGTTCCAGTCCACCCACCTCCAATCCCACTCCCCCTCCCTATTAAGGGAGTGGCCGTCTAAGCCCATTCCCTCCCCCCACAACACCCCCATACTTTCTCTGTCTATCCCACTATTCTATTCCCCGCTATACTTACCCTTTTCTATCTATTCATCTCTTAATCTTTTTAGACTGATTTATTATCAGGTCCCCACCCAGTGGAGACCCTCAAGAAGTTGCCTTACTTATACTATTTATTTTTTTGTTTCTTAGACCTATTGTGCCTTTTTGAGAATAGGCCAATTATTCTTTGAGGTCAATTTTAAGTTGGCTAAATGACCAAACTGTATATTCCATTGTAACCCCAGTTGTGAAATTTTTACTGCCAAACATTGTTATACATTTTACATTAATAAAATCTGATTTAACCAAAAAATTGTTTTCCCCAGTGTAATTTGTCCTTCTGCGAAATCCGCCAGTTTCAGTAGGAGAGTTCTACATACCCTTGTCTGCTCCCTGTTTGGAAGATACCAATTTACCAAAGTCAGTACGGTGTCAGCCACCTTCATTTTGTGAAAGACAAAACGTCCTCCATCATCCACCACTGTATCCAGTATCATATAGGGTAAATTTCTATGCAAAGCGATAGAAACTCCCTTAGATCTCGTTTCAGGGTTTGTGCTATGAACCCATTCCAAGAAGTGCCTGCCCCCAATAGAAGGTAACTGACGCCTCTTGAAGTGGGTTTCCTGAAGGAATACCACCTGTACGCCTTTCTTATGCATGTCCGAGAGAACATGAGTCCTCTTTGGAGGAGTATTGAAACCTCTAACATTCAGAGATCCCGCTTTCAGGGAACCCATGACTGCAACACGACAGTTCTACTCTGTCTCCTTAGACCTCGGAATATATTTCCACCTCAATACTCCAATAGTAGTAGAAGGGTAGAGGGATAGAGGGGGAGGGAAGATTTTCCTGGACGACCAAAGAAACTATATACAAAAGTTCTAGGTGGGGTAAATTCTTAAACAGAAGTACCACACTCCAAGTGGAGTATGGAATCCCCGTAGTTTCTCAAAAAGCCAACCTTACTCAGATCGATCAACCTCACTAAATCTTTGTCTTCGGGATCTGTCACCTCCTCTTCCTCTCCTGTGAGGTATCCGTTGAGTATGGGGCAGAAGTGAGAAGAAGCCATCAGTGGTGGAGCTTGGCCAATCTGGGAACGGTAAGTCCCGGATCCGGAATGTCAAGAGCAGTGAGGAACCCCTGGAGCTCCTTGGGATGGGTCAAGATTATCCACTGATTTCCACGTTGCGACTGCAGGCAGAAAGGATACCCTAAGAGTATATTAATTGGTGTTGCCGGAGGAGTTCCAGTAGGGGTCGTAACCCTCTCCTCTTTTGAAGGGTTCTCCTAAAGAGATCAGCCATGAATTGCATACGGCATCCTTGAAAGCAAATCTCTTCACAACGTTGTGCATTATTA
The DNA here is from genome assembly GCA_033576535.1 of Allobates femoralis. Taxonomy (NCBI): domain Eukaryota; kingdom Metazoa; phylum Chordata; class Amphibia; order Anura; family Aromobatidae; genus Allobates; species Allobates femoralis. The sequence continues at coordinate 377,909,725 of JARQOC010000003.1, forward strand.
AGTTCTTCTTCTTTAATCTGGAACCTATGTAGTCAGCATATTATGTCTCTTGGTAGTGCTCCATCCGGAGGAGGTGGGCCCAGGGAACGATGTGCTCTGTCAAACTCGATGACGGACTCAGCTGGAACATTTCTAATAGAATGAAATAGACCCTGTAGAGTCACCCGTATCTCGTCAGGAGTGACAGATTCTGGAAGACCCCCGCACCCGGATATTCTGGCGCCGTTCCCAATTTTCAAGATCCTTCATTGAGTCCAAAATGGCTTCGCATTTAGATGCCTGGGATGTCAAAAGATCTTCAAGTGTTTTGACCCTATTAGATAAACGTTCCACAGTAGAGTCAGTCTGAGATGCCCTATGCGATATGTCCTGAACCTCTCCTTGCAATGCTGCAGCCTCAGTCTTAAGGGAGGTCTCTAATTTAGAAACAAACTCCATCATTTCCTCTTTAGTCGGGATGTTTAGGATACGAGTTTTAAGAGAGTCCCACATATCTCCGCTCGGAGCTGGTATGTCACGTATCACCTCTGTTTGACCGGAGTAAGGGTCATTATCGGGAGGAAGAAGACACCCTCCACCACTTCTGGCATATGATAATCTCTTGGGAGATTAAGCTTTTTTCCTTAATGGAATTCCTTTACAGGACTGGTGCATTATTGGGATGAGAGAGCGCACCCTCCACATATGGCCTCCCCATGGAACTTCTATCCCCTTCTTGGTGCATTCTGGAAGTTGTGGGGCCTAAGATATGGAGGGCACTACTGGCCTTCTGGTGCTGTGCAGACTCCCTTTCAGCATTAAACCCCTTCTCCACGCTGGCACTGAGACCGGGGAGCCCCTGCCTCTCATCCCCTGCCGACTTCTCTTCCATACGTCCGCTTCTGCGTGAGCGCCAGGCAGCTCCAGTAAATCCTTCATGTGAGCAGCTGCTGGCAGGACTCGGCGACTCCTCCGTCCCGCAGGGCATAGCAGAGAGCGTGGCGCCATCTCATCAGGGAGGCAGGATCCGGGCGTGTATGCTGGGGATAACCTTCTCTTCCTCCTTCCATGTGCACTGTATTAACAGGCGCTGCGGCAGGCTCCGCAATCTTGATTGAGGCTGCACCCACCGGAGGTCTGCTTGAGCTCCTCAAATACCGGGGAATACTGCCAGAACCTGCAGTCTGGGGTCCTGAGAACGCTGCCTCTCCTTTTCGCCGACATAGGTCGATTTTCAGCCAGGTTGGGTGCTGATAAATTGGCTTAAAGAGGCCGGGGAGCTGGAGCTCCAAGTCTAGTAATGGTCTTCCTCCATGGCCAGGACACGCCGCCGTCAATTTGGGAACAACTGGCAAATGAGATTTAATGTTGATTTTAAATAATGCACCTAGGATGGAGTAATTCTATTGCTGAAAATACATTAAATGAAAGCAGTCAGGCTTTGAAATGCCCTTCCACAAGACGTAGTAATGGCAGATACTATAATAGCTTTAAAAAAAAAAAAATATATAGGCTGGATGATTTTCTGACAACACATGACATTGTGGATTATAGATGATTTATAGACAGAAATGTATAATTGGTGGAAGGTTGAACTCTATGGACCTAGGTCTTTTTTTTTTTTTTCTTTCAACCTATATAACTGTGATATATACTAAACCAAAAGTTTCCTAAAAAGAGAACTCCTATATCATATAATATGTTTTATGTTGAAAAAAACAGTGGCAAACAATCAAAAAGATAGTATACCATACAATTCTAGGATTGACACCTTTATTGGCCAACCAGGACATTTGTGACCTGGGAAAGATGGGGCTAATGTCTTCTAATGATAAGCCAAAGAAATCATATTAGTTTTCTCCTTCGCCTCATTGGGGGGCACAGGACAATGGGTGTTATGCTGCTGTCCACTAGGCGGAGACACTATGCAGAATCTGTAAAAGAGTTAAAAGGCTCCTCCTCTGCAGTATACATCTCTGGAGCAGGAAGTGCTTTACCAGTTTTTGCTTAGTGTTATTAGGAGGAACACTCAATTTTATTTCTCTTAAAAATTTTTTTGATTTTTGGATTTTTTTCCTTAAAGATGAAGAAGAGTGGGTCTGTGGAGAGACTCCCGGCATGCTTCTTCCTCGGCCCCCCACTTTTAAGGGCGCCTGGTTGAAGTTGAGAGGTCGATCCACATGCCGCTACCTCCTCGGCATCCCATAATTGGGGTGTTGGGTTGAGGTCGAGATGATGGTCCTCCTTCTGCGGGTCCCCAATTTTGGGGTCTCTGGCCTGAGGTCGAGGTCAAGCAAGGGCCCTCTGATGGTGGACGGCAGCATCCCTCCCTAATCACCCCTCATGGGGTTCTTAGGTCGACACACCGCAGGTAGGGCACAAACAGGCTGCACGGACACAGAGGCACGAGACAGGAGCCTCCGCTTTGCTGAGTGCTTCTACAGGACACAGCCCGCAGCCTCCAGCTCTGCTGGGTGCTCCTGAAGTGGCCGGGGGGCACATTATATGCGGCCAGGTCGCAGGCCAGAGGCACAGGCTGTCTGTGCTCCTCCAGCAGCAGTAAGGGGCTGCCTAGCCTCGTATGGGTTGCAGGGAGAGATTCCCTCCTTGTTATTGTTCCTGTGTTAGCCGCCTTCCCCCCCTCCTCTTATCTTGGCACACACAAGCCACAGATGCCGGCTAAGCTGTGTGCAGACAAACAAGGCACACATTGCACAGTTTATAGTGCTACAGTAGCCAAACATGTGTTTTCACTACACATGTCAGTGCTGCCAGGTGTGCAGGCACACACATCCTAATACATGTAGGACGGTTGGCCGCTGTGTGATAGACACTGGCCCATGCCCCTGTGGGCATGGGGGCACATATATAGAGGACAACCAACAGAGGGTACAATAACACTGAGACCCTCACAAGCACTGGGAGCCCAACTGTTGTTCTTCCCTGCAGTGGTCATCAAAGCACACAATAGTGTAACGAGTAACTGGCTTTAGCAGCCCTACAGTAGCATGTCCCCGCATTATCTCCCGACAGCACGGAACAGCAGACGGACATACAGCACAGTCTGCCAGGCCCTATAGGCACGTCCGCTCTGCAATGCCCCCCATTATTCTCTGGCTTTTCTAATAGGCACTACTAACGTTTTAATAGGAGGTATCACAGCATCCGCTGTGCGGGTGTACAATAAACACAGCAATCGCTCTAAGCCACACACTCAGGGGCTTTAGGAAGTACAATACGCACTGCGTCGCTGTGTGACAGGCTACCAATGGAAACGTCAAGACGACCAACAGTGATATACCATGGTTTACCTGGTCTCCTGTATGTACACCGTGTAACGAGCATCATACTGCTACAAATAGCAGTTGAGGGTCCTAAGACTGGGTACCGTTTTCTACAGTAGTAAGCACATCCCTAATGCCCGAACTGGGACAGGCTAAGGTTCGCTGTCCAGCACACGGCCTACCGCAAGTATTAGGTATGTCCTACAACCGTACCTAATGCAGCTACCTGTTGGTGCACATATCCAACCTTATGGCTTTACCATTGCCACTAGGTTAAAGTAAGGCAGCGACAAGGTTTTTCCTCGGGGCACCCAACTTTGGCGCAGCACAGGATATTCAAACGTGTCAATGACTCGTCCAACATACTCCTCCCCAGGCCCCCACACAGCAGAGACAACTAAGTTCGGGTGGACTTAATACAAGTTTACCTCACAGATTCCTTCCTCGGCACCTCACTGTTGGACAGCCCAGTTAAAGTTGATGTAACCTGCAATTACTCAACACATGTAAGGCGCCCGAGGACCGGTTGCCAGTTGTGTCCACACCCCACAGCTGGAGTCTGGTTGAGGCTGATGACAACTAAGTGTTACAAGACCCAGGCTGAAACACGTGATCCGCAGCTGCATGGTTAATTCAACTAAAAGTCTCTAGAAACTAAAATCCATAGCATACTACTTCCCCAGCTCACCACTATTGGGGGCGCTGGGTCGTAGCCAAGATTGCTATAGGCCATACTCCTTCCTCGACTCGCCACTGTTGGGGACTAGGGTTAAAGTTGCGATGGCACAAGGCCTGGCCGGCCTCCCTCGCCACACTACAATTACAAAGCTCTAGGTCGTACAACGTGAAACACAAGCCCAGCTACCAATCGCCTCGCTGCACCTGTATAGGTACTGAGGTTGAAACAACACTCTCAAGCACTTGGCACAGACCGATCCGAAGCAGGACCTAGCAGACTCCTGCCTACATTAACACATGGGATGGGCTCTCCAGTCCCCAGTGTGACCGTGGCCCGAAACTCATTCCATGCAATCAGTCCCTTCTCTGCTCAGGGGTCATAGGAGAATACCGTCAGATGGTAGCACATAGATACAGTTTTCCCTTCCTAAAGTTAGTAATGTCTATACTGCATCCCAGGAGTCGCCCATGGCTTGGACGACTTATTCACCAACGCATGACTTTCAAAGACTGTGAACACAGTGTCACTTTCACGGTTCACGTTAAGAACACTCGGTTGACGAAGCAACCTACACAAGTTTACCACAATTCCAAGGCACATGCTGCAACACAGCATACACTCCTGCAGTACCAGCTAAGCTGTGTACGTCTGACGGCCGCATACTACACGATCACATATAGTGTATCAGCCATATTGAGCACACAGCATCGGATACACAGTTGCAACATATCCACAGCTCGAGTCAAAGTTCCCCAGACAAGGCACGGATTCTTAGTCAGGAAATCCTCAATATCCGTCAGCGGTATCCAACTGCTATGGAAGTCCTAGACAGAATGATGACAGCATGGCAGGCAGTTGCATTGGCTCACCTACACCTCCGCCCTTTTTTTGTTCAATGCTCCATGCTATTCATGGCACGACAACAGGAGGTAGACAGAGGTACCAGCATCACAGTGCACATGGCAGTAGTTGCGTCCACGCCCATATATTACCCTCAATCTACAAAGATTCGAGCAGTATTTCTGGTACTGAAATCATTCGGTCACCCTCTGGCACTCATACATGTTACAACACAGTCAGACAAGGTCACAACCGTGGCAGATGTCAACCACCAGAGTGGAACCAGCAGTATCCAAGCAGTAACAGACGTTCGCCACATCCTGCACTATGTTGAATTCGAGAAAACTCTACTGTTATCTGTTTTTATGCCTTGTGTAAACATCTAGAAGTGTACACATCTAGAAAGCGGATGTTCTCTCCCTCCAAGGAATAGACTCAGCCTTCATCCAGATGTCCTCTGTTAAAACTGTCATCGACCGGAAACCATAGAGGTAGACCTGATGGCGTCTCGCCTCAATGCCAAGCTTCCAACCGTTTTGCCCAGGTCCCAGGACCCACAGTCAATACAACAGATGCAATAGTCCAAGACTGGAACTGTATCCGTCTCCTGTATATTCCTTCACCACTGCCAAGGTAGTGCGGAACATCAAACAAGAATGTCGCCGTATCATCCTTGTGGCACCAGAATGGCTACACGTGGGACATGAACTTTATCCTCACAGCCCCACAGGAACCACCTTTTGAGCCTATATAGCATATTACCCGTAGCATTCTCATCCAAACAATCATATGTTTTGGTGGCGATTATCTTTCTCGGAAACCGTATCGGAACTGGCAGCGATCTCCTGTAGACCATCTTTTCTGATCTTCCACAAAGACAAGATTACCCTACGGCTGTTTCCATCCGTCTTCTACATGCAATATACTCCTTTCACCTAAATAAAGATATCTCTCGGCCGTCGCTGCGCCCGACTTCAGTCTATCACGTCACAATGGACCTACATATGCAGGACCTTAGCAGGTCCATATGCAGCGAAGTATCCAAGACAGTGCCCTTTGAAGACGTTGGATTCTCTTTCTTCCTTCTTTCTTCCAAAAGGCAGAAATAAATTCTAGTCACCTTCTGAGGCTCCTCTAAACAGATGGCTTTGTCTAACCATCTAAGCCGACTATACCATCCTAAGGTCACCACTTCCGGCAGTGTCACAGCACTTTATACTACAGCAGTGGAGACCTCCTAGACCGTTCGGCAACAGTGGTCAGAGCAACAAGTGTGTAAGGCAGCCAGACAGTTGGCCCACACACATACTCAAGCCAATACAGTATTTACACTCAGTTCTTGGCAAATGCAGGTATAGGTAGACGTGGCCTCCAGGCTCCAGCAGCTTGCCTGTTGGTACATAGTTTTCACTGAACTTGCTCAGTGTTACTAGTTCCATGCCTATTTCCCCACCCAGGGACTGCTTTAGGACGTCCCATGGTCCGGTGTCACCCAATGACGCAAAGGAGAATTTTGTGTACTCCCTGTAAATTCCTTTTCTCTTAGTTTCTAATTGGGGGACACAGCTCCCGCCCTATGGCCCTGGTTGGGCCCTTGCTACAGTTCTCACATGGCTTGTCAGCGGTTACATGGTTAACATACATGGTTAACATGCGTACAAATCGTACATGGCAGTGAAAGGGTGCACACGCCAATCTGCACCCAAGCGCAGGCACCTGCGTCCCCATGTTAAACATGGGGACTTGCGGTGCCTGTGCTCAGCTTGCGGTTCCCCTCCACAGGACGCTGTGGAGGGGAACACTAGCGTGAAGCCAGCCTTAGTACTGGAAGGTAATTTTATGGATGACAGAGAGAGAGAAAAATCTGGGAATTAAAACTGTTCATTGTTTGTCTTTAACTATAGGACTTGGTTTAACACCTAGATTTATGACTTGGGACATAAACAGGCTTCACACATCAACCGGGCCAACTCCAGATTACGAAGCCATCAATCCCACCACATCTCCACTTGTATCAAAAAATCTTAATTTGATTTCCTTGTCTTATCTTTTAGGAGACGTTGCCCCATCTTTCCCATGCACAAATGTTGTATTGCAACATCTTTTAAATGTTGGGCTTTTGTCTGTCATTTATTCAGTTATGCGTGAAGAAGGGAAAGTTTTTTCAAAAATACTCTTTCCGGATAGCCAATAAAGGTGTCACTTCAAGAATACTTTTGACATTTTTGGGCATATAAATATTTACGTAAATAAATAAATGTGTGTGTGTGTGTGTGTGTGTGTGTGTGTATATATATATATATATATATATATATATATATGTATATACATATATAATTATAATGTATATATATGTATATTATAATATGTTTTACTATCTATTTCATCTTTGCAGCTGTGTGTTCAGAAGCTGCGGATTCTTATTGAAGATTCAGACCAGAATTGTAAGTGAAATTTTTCAAGCGAGCCTTCATCGTGTCCTCTCCCCCCACTCCCCATATTCTTGCTGATAGTGCCCTTCATTTGGCAGTGAAGTACCTAGGATTGCTTGCTATGTCCAAGATCTTGAAAACTCATCCAAAGTCTGTGCAGTCTCACAAAGATCTCATCCTCCAGTGTCTTGATGACAAAGATGAGTCTATTCGATTACGAGCCCTAGATCTTCTTTATGGAATGGTAAGAAGCAAAGCTTTTAATGGTGCCTGATCTTCATGGACTTTTCAGTACTTTTTGCCTATAAATGGGTTTTCTTTCCTAAATCTTTGCTTTTTTTTTTACAGGTTTCTAAGAAGAATTTAATGGAGATTGTTAAGAAGCTAATGATTCATGTAGACAAAGCAGAAGGCACAGCCTACAGGGATGAATTACTGACCAAAATCATTGATATATGTAGCCAGTCCAACTACCAGTACATCACTAACTTTGAGTGGTGAGTATTTAAGCACATGGTTTCATCTTGATGTGTCTGCATGAACTGCTCTAAATATACAAAAGCATTCAGCCATTGCTAGGCCTCCATGGTAAAGAATTGCTATATCATGCTACTACATTGCAACTATTGAGGTAATAAACCTGCTTGTTGATGTGACCCAAAAGTCATCAGACATCCCTATGCAACTACATTCATGCACATTGGTTGCGAATAGCTGTACAACAGTTGTGATCATAATGGTACGTAGCTACAAATTGTGTGAAGCCCTTGGGAGACTGGAGAGCATTTGATGATGAAAACATGGCATTTACTTGTGACCTATAATGCTATCACAGCTTCAAGTATTGTTTAATTGTGAGGGTAGACTCATAAGTTAGTAACCAGACTCTCTTCTATGTTTTATATTTTATTTTTACCTTCTATGACCTCATTTGGATGCGTTATGAGTAAAATACCTATAGAAAAACTAAGACACCATGGCTCAAAATATTTATCTTTCTTAACATACTTAACCCCTAGACGACAGCCTAACGTCTACAGACGTCGGAAAAAAAGGGTACTAAAGCCTAGCCGACGTCTGTAGACGTTGGCAGGAAAAAGCTCTATAGCGCCGCCCCTGGAGCTAATACCTCTAGGGTGTCAATGTACCGATTGTAGCTGACACCCTAGAGATTAGGAATTAGCTGATTTTGTACCCGCACCTGTGATGTGATGACCGGTAAACACCGTTTACCGATCATCACATCACAAACAGTGACAGTGCCGGTAAAAAGTACTTTCACTTTAATCCGACATGAAAACACATGTCGGATTAAAGTGAAACAGCAACCCCTCACTGCCCAAAGACCCCCAGTACTGGGGATCACCCCCCCCCACCCCCATCCCTCCCCCACAACATCCAAAATGGTGGCGCATGTAAAAACGCGCCGCCTCCCCTGCAGTTGCATGCGATCTGACATGTCACAAGTCAGATCGCATGACTGACACATCCCCCTGTGCCCCCCAACACTTTCTGCAGCCTCCGACCCCCTCCAGCCCCCCATCTCCAGCTCCTCCAGCCCCCCCAGCCTCGCTCCTCCAGCCCCCTCCTTGCTCCTCCAGCACCTCCAGCCTCGCTCCTCCAGCCCCCTCCTTGCTCCTCCAGCCCCTTCCTCCAGTTTCCCTCCGCTCCTCCAGCCCCGCTCCTCTGATACCCACAGCCCCCCATCTTTACCCCCTCCAGCCCCGCTCCTCTAACCCTCTCCGCTCCTCTTACCCCCGCTCCTCCGCTTCTGCAGCACTGCTCCGGCTCCCCTCCTCGCTCCTCCGGCCCCGCTCCTGCAGCACCGCTCCTCCAGCTTCCCTCCTCCTCTCTCTCTCACCCGCTCCTCGATCCTGGAGTCCCGATCCTGGGGTCCCGCTCCTGGATCCTGGGGTCCCGCTCCTGGATCCTGGAGTCCCGATCCTGGGGTCCCGCTCCTGGCAGTGGCACCAGCAGTCTGACTCCTCTTCTGTGCGCGCCGCTGTGTGCGCGCACTCTCAGGGGAATGCTAGGTCATGAACTTAGAGTTCATGACCTATCATTCCCCTGGGGTCACACAGGGGTTAAGTGATCTTCATGGTGATCTGCTTTAGAGATCATGAAGATCAGTTAACCCCTGTGTGGTCCCTGGATTGTGATGGGTCATGACCTTAGAGTTCATGACCTATCATTCCCCTGAGGTCAAACAAGGGTTAAGTCATGAACTCTAAGTTCATGACCCATCACAATCCAGGAGTCACACAGGGGTGCCTTTACACGCCGTAACCGTGGAGAGAAATATTGACGGCGATATGTCGCCTTGCAATAATCGCCGTCAAAATCTCTCCCAATTGCGGCATGTAATTGGGGAATTTGGTGGCAAAATGTTGCCTCGCCACGGTCGCCTGATCTCTGTGCAGTGCTCTGCAATCAGGCGACCGTGGCGAGGCGACATATCGCCGCCAAATTCCCCAATTACACGCCGCAATTGGGAGGGATTTTGAACGGCGATTATTGCAAGGCAACACATCGCCATCAATATTTCTCGCCGCGGTTGCGGCGTGTAAATGTACCCTTAGAGATTATTATGTGTGACCCCAGGATCGTGATAGGTCATGAACGCTGTAAGTTCATGACCTATCATTCCCCTTGGAGAGTGCCTTATTATAGCATATGGGGGATGCCCCCATATGCTATAACACCGAGAAACATCGCGGAACCGCCCACTGGACTACGTCGGACATCACCGCCCACTGGACTACGTCGGACGCCACAGACAAATAAAGATGGGGTCTAAATTGTGTTTGTTTTTTTTCTAATAAAAAAATCTTTCTCTGTGTTGTGTCTTCTTTACAATTTACTAGAGATTCCTAATGGCGGGTCTAACATTGGCCCTATATTATGAATCTCGGGCTTAGTGCCAGCTGCCGAAAAGCTGGCATTAACCCCTTATTACCCAGTCTGCCACCACTACACGGCAGCTGGAAGAGCTGGATACAGCGCCAGAAAATGGCGCTTCTATGAATGCGCCATTTTCTGGGGCGGCTGCGGGCTGCAATTCGCAGCGGGGGGGGCCCAGAATGCTTGGGCCTCCCTACGCTGAGGATTCCAGCCCCCAGCTGCCTAGTTGTACCTGGCTGGCTCAAAAACATGGCGAAGCCCACGCCGTTTTTTTTTAAATTATTTCATGAAATAATAAAAAAAAAAAGGGCTTCCCTATATTTTTGGTTTCCAGCCAGGTAAAACTAGGCAGAAGGGGTTGGTGGCAGCCCGTAGCTGCCTGCTGTACCTGGCTGGACCAAAAGTGTGGCGAAGCCCCACGTAATTTTTTTTTTCAAATTTAATAAAGAAATACTAGAAAAAAAATGCAGGAGAGGAGACGACCAGGACACGGTGTTTCCGGATCTTGTGCACATGCTCTAAGGCTGCTTTCACATCAGCGGCTTTTGCCGATCGCGGCAGATGTGGTGAAAAAAACGCATCTGCCGCGATTACCGCATAACCGCTGCACTTGCTGCACAGTTGCGGCAAGCCCCATGCAATGTCTATGGGGCTTGCGGTAAGTGTGCGGCACGAGCGGCAAGTGTGGTTTCGGCACTTGCAGCAGGTGCAGCCGCGAAAAAAAACGCGGTCAGACTCGTTTTTTTTGCGGCCGCATCTGCAGCAAGTGCTGATACTGCACTTGCCGCACCTGCCGCAAGCCCGCATAGACATTCTATGGGGCTTGCCGCAACTGTGCCGCAAGTGCAGCAGTTATGCGGTAATCGCGGCAGATGCGTTTTTTTCACCGCCTCTGCCGTGAACGTCAAAAACCGCTGATGTGAAAGTACCCTAAAAGTGAGAAATTGTGTGAAAAAAAGAAAATGTTCAATATGACGTTATCAAATTCTGTGAAGTAGCTGTAGGTTCTAAATGCTCACTATACCACTAGATATAATCCGTGAGGCGTCTAGTTTCCAAAATGGGGTCACTTGTGGGGGGGCTCCAATGTTTAGGCACACAGGGGCTCTCCATACGTGACACAACTATTGGAGCTAATTTTCCATTCAAATTGTTAGCGGACACCATGTCGCATATGGAGAGCTCCTGTGGGCCTAAACATTGGAGTTCCCCCACAAGTGACCACATTTTGGAAACTAGACCCCCCAAGGAACATATCTAGATGCATAATGAGTACTTTCAACCCCCAAGTGCTTCACAAATTGATCCATAAAAATGAAAAAAGAACATTTTTGTGGAAAAGAAAGTACTTTTTCATTTTTACGGATCAGTTTGTGAAGCACCTGGGGGTTCAAAGTGCTCACTATGCATCTAGATAAGTTCCTTGGGGCGTACAGTTTACAAAATGGGGTCACTTGTGGGGGAGCCCCAATGTTTAGACACCCAGGGGCTCTCCATACGTGACATGGTGTCAGCTAACAATTGGAATTGTAAGTTGATACTATGTCGTGTATGGCGATCCCCTGTGTGCCTAAACATTGAAGCTCCCCCACAAGTGACCCCATTTTGGAAACTAGACACCCCAAGGAATTTATTTAGATGCATAGGGAGCACTTTGGTCCCCCAGGTGCTTCACAAATTGATCCGTAAAAATGAAAAAGTACTTTTTTTTCACAAAAATCTTCTTTTATTTCCTTTTACGGACTAATTTGTGAAGCACCTGGGGTATGAAAGTGCTCACTATGCATCTAGATATGTTCCTTGGGGGGTCTAGTTTCCAAAATGGGGTCACTTGTGGGGGAGCTCCAAAGTTTACGCACACAGGGGCTCCCCATATGCGACATGGTGTCCGCTAATAATTTGAATGGAAAATTAGCTCCAATAGTTAGCGGACACCAGGTCGCGTATGGAGAGCCCCTGTGTGCCTAAACATTGGAGCTCCCCCACAAGTGACCCATTTTGGAAACTAGACATCCCATGGAATTTATTTAGATGCATAGTGAGCTCTTTGAACCCCAGGTGCTTCACAATTGATCCGTAAAAATGAAAAAGTACTTTTTTTTTCACAAAAACTTTCTTTTGTCCTCAATTTTTTAATTTTCACATGAGCAACAGGATAAAACGCATCCTAAAATTTGTTGGGCAATTTCTCCTGAGTACACCGATACCTCATATGTGGTCATAAACCTCTGTTTGGGAGCACGGCAGGACTCGAAAGGGAAGGAGCGCCATTTCACTTTTTGAATGGAAACTTAGCTCCAAAAATCAAATTGCGCTCCCTTCCTTCTGAGCCCTGCTGTGCGCCCAAACAGTGGTTTATGACCACTTATGAGGTATCGGTGTACTCAGGAGAAATTGCCCAACAAATTTTAGGATGCATTTTATCCTGTTGCCCATGTGAAAATGAAAAAATTGAGGCTAAAAGAACATTTTTCTGATCATCATAATGGGAGACCCAGACAATGGGGTTTAGGGCGCTGCCCTCCGGAGGTCACACTAGGTACTACAAGTTTGTAGCACCGCCTCCTCCGCTTATAAACCCCCACCGTAGGAGACATCCTCAGTTTTAAACTTAGTGTGCTCGGAGGATCACGCTTTGCTTGCACTTCACTGCATTCTCACAGCTTACGTGATGGCGTATGAAGACAAGGTAAAATGGTCCCGCTCGGGATCTCCGACAGCCTCCCCGCTCACCCTCTGCGGAACACGCTGGTGGAGGTACCGGAGGGCTTTTAGCCTGGACACTTCAGTGTTCTCCCGGTACGCTGTCGCGCTCCTTCCTTTCCATCCCTCCATGGAGGCTCTGGTAAAGGGGAGCCTGGAGCCTTGCACAGCTCCGCTCCGTCCGAGGCCTCCCTAAATGGTGCTTACAGACCGGACGGAGCCAGCCCAGTCCGAGGCCTCCCTAAATGGTGCTTACACTCCGGACTGGTGCTGTACCCCCGTCCGAGGCCTCCCTAAAGGTGCTTACAGACCGGACCGGCACTGAGGCATCTGGTGTGTCTCCTGTGTGCCTGGGGGTAGTGTCTGTCACTGTGGTGTCATGACACTCAGACCGCGCGGTTACCCTCGGGTCCGCGGTTCTGGCGGTGACCCTGTGCTGGGGTCGCCCTGGCTGACCGCCCTGTGTGTCACAGGGGCTGAGGCTGTAGACTGCGGGTGTTTTGTGTGTACATGCAGTCTGAGTGTGTGTGTGGTGATATTCACACTCTTTTCCCGCGCTGCGGGCTCCAGCACCTCCATTGCTGAGGCAGCCTGGAGGAGGAGGAGGCAGCCCTTATGGTGACATCACCGCTGGGCGTGTTGTGTGTTCTTCCCGCGTGTTCCTGGCTCCGCCCACATCTTCACTGTCGGCGGCCATCTTCTCCCTCACTTCCCGGCTGGGATCTGGCTGCAGCGCGTGTCTGCACTTGCAAGGGAGACCGGAACTCGCGGAGGTCACACACACACACCGCTTCCTCCTACCGCTTTACTGCGGTCGGTAAGCCACCGGGATTCCCGGTTTGTTTGTGAACTTTGGCTTATATTCCCCTCACTGTGGAGATGTCCTCAGTTGGGAAGCATGCTGCTAAGGCGGCAGTGGTCACCGTTACCTGCGCTACATGCAACGGGACACTGGTGGAGGGGTCCTGCAATAACTGCGGACGCCCAGAGGCCCGGTCTGCTACTACTGAGTCTGCAAATCCGGGATTATACCCTGAGGTTCAGGTGATCCCAGGGCCATGGGAAACGCAGAATAAGATCAATGAATCTCTGCTGTCCCAGATGTCCTCCATGTCGCAAACCCTGGAGGCACTGCATAGGAGACTGGAGAACCCAGCTACTCCTCCTAGTTACCCCCGGGTGTCTCTTACTTCTGCTGTAAGACCCCCTAAGCGAGCCCGTGAGGCTTCTCCTGAGCTCCAGACTCTCTCTGAGGAGGAGCGTTCCTCTGATGGTGAGGAAGATGATGGGGGTTCTACTCTTGGGTCTATGTCTGAACCTCCAGATGGGGTGGAGGATCTGGTGTCCTCCATCAATGAGACATTGCGTCTTGTCACTCCTCCTGAGGAGGTGACTGTACACCCCAAGGAGATATACCAATGGCTGCGGCCAGAGGCTAGACCAAGTGGCTCCTTCATGGACCACACTAATTTCGGAAGGGTGATTAAAGCTCCCAGGTTGCATCCTGGGCGGCGTTATGTCCGTAAAACTAAGGACAATCGCTTTCCCTTTCCCCAGGAGGCGCTCCAGGAATGGTCGCAGTCTCCCAAGGTGGATGCTTCCATGACTAGGATTGCTGCGCGCTCCTTGTTTTCTGCCTCTGATAGCTCCTCATTGAAGGATGCTACTGATAGACAGGTCGAGCAACTCGCCAAGTCTTCATATGAGGCTGTGGGGTCCTCGTTTGCCCCTAATTTTGCCGCAGTCTGGACCCTACAAGCGATTACTATCTGTTTGGATGGTATCACTGATCTAGCTAGGTCCAGTCCAGAGGTCCTGGCTCTCACTGAGAGAGCAAGGGCCTATGCGGACTATGCCAGGACGGCATCTTTGGAAACTGCCACTCGCTCTGCTGTGGCCTCGGCCAATGCAATTGCGATCCGCAGGCTGTTGTGGCTGCGTCTTTGGGACTCAGATGCCACATCTAAGAAGATTTTACAAAATCTTCCGTTCGCTGGTGACAGGCTGTTTGGCACCGAACTGGACAAATTGATAAAGGATTCTGCTGAGTCTAAGATACCGCAGAATAAGCCTAAGCCACGGTACACCGTGAAAAGGAACCCTAAGCAGTGGTCCTTTCGCTCCGGTTCACAGTCATCAACGGCGTCCACTCGCTCAGACCGAGGGGGCAAGCCTGCTACTCAGTGGCGTTCCAAGAGTCGTCAGAAGAAGCCGGCGGGGGCAGCGGCTGCCACCCCCAAGCCCGCCTCGACATGACTCGCTCTCTCATCCTGCCTCCCCACAGGTGGGGGGCCGCCTGTCCCGCTTTCAGGACCAGTGGCTCCTTCACATTCAAGATCAGTGGGTTCGAGACGTAGTCTCAAGAGGTTACAGGATAGAGCTGACGTCACAACCAATACACCGATTCCATCGGTCGGTTCCATCCCCAGAAAAGGCTCAGGCTTTTCACCTGGTGTTGGAGGGACTCCGCAGAGACGGAGTGGTGGTCCCTGTGCCCACGGAAGAGAGGTTCAGGGGTTTTTACTCCAACCTCTTTATTGTCCCAAAGAAGGACGGCTCTTTTCGCCCGGTGTTGGACCTCAAGTTGTTCAACCGGCACGTGTTGGTTCGGAAGTTCCGCATGGAATCCCTGCGCTCAGTGATCGCAGCTGTGTCACAGGGAGACTTCCTAGCGTCCATCGATATCAGGGACGCTTACCTTCACGTACCCATTGCACCAGCTCATCAGCGCTGGTTGAGATTCGCAGTGGGGGAAGAGCACTTCCAATTTGTGGCACTGCCGTTCGGGCTAGCCTCAGCACCACGGGTGTTCACAAAGGTGATGGCCTCCATGATGGCTCTCCTGCATGCGCAGGGACACGCCGTCATACCCTATTTGGACGACCTGTTGGTCAGGGCGCCATCGGAAGACCTTTGTCGGGTGAGCCTGGAGGTGACCATGAAGTCCCTGGAACGGTTCGGGTGGCTTATCAACATTCAAAAGTCGACCCTGGTTCCGACCCAGTCATTGACATATCTGGGCATGGACTTCCACACGGACTCGGCCCTGGTGTCCCTACCTCACGCCAAGCAGCTTGCGATCCAATCAG
Organism: Allobates femoralis; assembly: GCA_033576535.1. Taxonomy (NCBI): domain Eukaryota; kingdom Metazoa; phylum Chordata; class Amphibia; order Anura; family Aromobatidae; genus Allobates; species Allobates femoralis. Next base: position 377,925,632 of record JARQOC010000003.1, read on the forward strand.
GAGTGCAGAATGTCCTCCTGTCTCCACAGTCATCCCTACGGGTATTGATGAGACTGGTGGGTCGCATGGTAGCGGCGATAGAGGCGGTGCCGTTCGCACAATTTCGCCTCCGTCCTCTCCAGCTGGAGATTCTTCGCAGATGGGACAAGAGGACGTTTTCTTTGAATCGGCTGGTGACGCTGTCACAACCAACCAGGGATTCCCTACAGTGGTGGCTACAGCCACATCATCTGGCACGGGGACGGTCCTTCCTAAAACCGTCATGGTTAGTGGTGACCACCGACGCCAGTCTGAAGGGCTGGGGAGCGGTGTTCTTGCACCACAGGGCTCAAGGCCTCTGGACTCAGTCGGAGTCGGCGTTGCAGATCAACGTGCTGGAGATCAAGGCGGTCTATCTGGCGCTCCTGGCGTTTCAGAAATTCCTGTCAGGACAACCCATTCGGGTACAGTCCGACAATGCGACGGCCGTCGCATACATAAATCATCAGGGAGGGACCAGAAGTGCTCAGGCCCTCACCGAAGTCCACCGCATTCTAGCTTGGGTGGAGGAAAACGGCTGCCTGATCTCCGCAGTTCACATTCCAGGGGTCGAGAACTGGGAGGCCGACTATCTGAGCCGACAGGGGATGGACGCCGGAGAGTGGTCCCTTCATCCAGACGTCTTCCGGGACATCTGCGGCAGATGGGGCACTCCGGACGTGGATCTGATGGCCTCACGGCTAAATCATCAGGTGCCCCAATACGTGGCGAGATCATGGGATCCTCAGTCTCTGGGGGCGGATGCCCTGATCCTGAGTTGGTCCAGCTTCCAGCTGCCATATGTGTTCCCGCCTCTAGCTCTGATTCCCAGGGTCCTGTGGAAGATCAGGACGGAATGCAGAGTAGCCATTCTAGTGGCTCCAGATTGGCCCAGGAGGTCCTGGTACCCGGACCTGTGGCAACTGTCAGGCGGACACCGGTGGGCTCTTCCAGAGCGCGCAGATCTTCTCGCGCAAGGCCCATTCTTCCACCTCAATTCCAGGGCCCTCAGATTGACTGCATGGCTCTTGAGGCCTGGCTGCTGACATCCAGAGGTTTCTCTCCTACAGTGGTTGCCACTATGAATCGGGCAAGGAAACCCGTTTCCAGGAAGATATACCACAGAACGTGGAAAATCTTTTTTACCTGGTGTGCCTCTGGTGGTCACTCACCGTGGCCGTTGTCTATCCCGACATTGTTGGCCTTCCTACAGTCGAGTTTGGAGTTGGGATTATCCCTTGGCTCTCTGAAAGGTCAAGTATCAGCACTTTCCGTGCTATTTGACAGGCGCTTGGCGCTCCTCCCGAAGGTCCGCCAATTTCTGCAGGGGGTGTCTCGGGTGGTTCCGCCCTACAGGCGGCCCCTGGACCCTTGGGATCTCAACATGGTCCTGGCGGCTCTGCAGAAACCGCCGTTTGAGCCACTGAGAGACATCTCTCTCTCTCGTCTGTCCCAGAAGGTGGTCTTTCTGGTGGCGATTACGTCTCTGAGAAGGGTCTCAGAATTGGCTGCACTTTCGTGCAAGTCACCCTTTCTGGTGGTCCACCAGGACAAGGTGGTGTTGCGCCCACGGCCTGAATTTTTGCCGAAGGTGGTTTCAACATTCCACTTGAACCAGGAGATTGTTCTCCCATCATTTTGCCCCGCTCCCGTTCATCAGGTTGAGCGCGACCTCCATACTCTGGATCTCGTGAGAGCTGTACGCATTTATGTGTCCAGGACCGCCTCCTTTAGGAGTTCGGATTCCTTATTTGTCCTCACGATGGGTCGCTGTAAGGGGTCCGCGGCTTCAAAGTCGACCTTGGCCAGATGGATCAAGGCTCCCATTCAGGAGGCTTACCGGTCTTCTGGTTTGCCTATCCCGGTGGGTTTGAAGGCACACTCTACTAGAGCTGTAGGTGCCTCTTGGGCCTTGCGACATCGAGCTTCTGCTCTACAGGTGTGTCAAGCGGCCACTTGGTCCAGCCTGCACACTTTCTCTAAGCACTATATGGTGCATGCCCATGCCTCTGCGGATGCGAGTTTGGGCAGGCGGGTTCTCCAGGCGGCGGTTGCCCACCTTTAAAAGGGAACCATGTGTTATCCGTCTTGTTGAGGAACTCTTCCCGCCCTGGGGTATTGCTTTAGGACATCCCCATTGTCTGGGTCTCCCATTATGATGATCAGAAAAAGGAGAATTTTGTTTACGTACCGTAAATTCTTTTTTCTTGAATCATCAATGGGAGACCCAGCACCCACCCAGTTGTTCCGTTGCATGTTTGCATTTGATCTGTTCTCTGTTGAGACAGTGTTTGCCGGGTTGTTGAACCGTCTGTGCACGGCATTCTTCCCGATGTTTCGGGTGTGGTTTATTTCTCCTCGCAGCTTATGGACTAAACTGAGGATGTCTCCTACGGTGGGGGTTTATAAGCGGAGGAGGCGGTGCTACAAACTTGTAGTACCTAGTGTGACCTCCGGAGGGCAGCGCCCTAAACCCCATTGTCTGGGTCTCCCATTGATGATTCAAGAAAAAAGAATTTACGGTACGTAAACAAAATTCTCCTTTTTTTTCACAAAAATCTTCTTTTATTTCCTTTTACGGACTAATTTGTGAAGCACCTGGGGTATGAAAGTGCTCACTATGCATCTAGATATGTTCCTTGGGGGGTCTAGTTTCCAAAATGGGGTCACTTGTAGGGGAGCTCCAATTTTTAGGCACACAGGGGCTCCCCATATGCGACATGGTGTCCGCTAACAATTTGAATGGAAAATTAGCTCCAATAGTTAGCGGACACCATGTCGCGTATGGAGAGCCCCCGTGTGCCTAAACATTGGAGCTCCCCCACAAGTGACCCCATTTTGGAAACTAGACACCCCAAGGAATTTATTTAGATGCATAGTGAGCACTTTGAACCCTCTGGTGCTTCACAAATTGATCCGTAAAAATGAAAAAGTACTTTTTTTTTCACAAAAACTTTCTTTTGTCCTCAATTTTTTAATTTTCACATGAGCAACAGGATAAAACACATCCTAAAATTTGTTGGGCAATTTCTCCTGAGTACACCGATACCTCATATGTGGTCATAAACCACTGTTTGGGAGCACGGCAGGACTCGAAAGGGAAGGAGCGCCATTTCACTTTTTGAATGGAAACTTAGCTCCAAAAATCAAATTGCGCTCCCTTCTTTCTGAGCCCTGCTGTGCGCCCAAACAGTGGTTTATGACCACTTATGAGGTATCGGTGTACTCAGGAGAAATTGCCCAACAAATTTTAGGATGCATTTTATCCTGTTGCCCATGTGAAAATGAAAAAATTGAGGCTAAAAGAACATTTTTGTTGGAAAAATTAAAATGTCCATTTTTTGTTTCCACTTTGCTTTAGTTCCTGTGAAGCACCTGAAGGGTTAATAATCTTCTTGAATATAGTTTTGAGTAGCTTGAGGGGTGCAGTTTTCAGAATGGTGTCACTTTTGGGTGTTTTCTTTCATGTACACCCTGAAAGGGACTTCAAATGTGATGTGGTCACTAAAAAAATGGTTTTGTAAATTTTGCTGGAAAAATGAGAAATTGCTGATGAACTTTGAACCCTTATAACGTCCTAACCCAAAATTTTTTTTTTCCCAAAATTGCTCTGATGTAAAGTAGACATGTAGGAAATGTTATTTATTAACTATTTTGTGTCACATAACTCTCTGGTTTAATAGAATAAAAATTCAAAATTTGAAAATTGTGAAATTTTCAAAATTTTTGCCAATTTTTTTATATTTTCACAAATAAACACAAAAATGATTGACCTAAATTTACTACCAACATGAAGCCCAATATGTCACGAAAAAACAATCTCAGAATCGCTCGGATCCAATGAAGCGTTCCAGAGATATAACCTCATAAAGGGAGAGTGGTCAGAATTACAAAAAACGGTCTGGTCATTAAGGTGGAAATTGGCTCAGTCACTAAGGGGTTAACATACCGGGAAGCAGACTGCGGCTGAATACATCCGTACAATTTCTATGTTTTTCATTGGAGGCTTAAGAGTGCTGATGCTTATTGAACTTCGTCTGAAGGGTTGAAAGGCGGCACGTCTGACTGGGACCACAGGTCACATAGCCCTTGGGTAGGAGGGGGAGGGGGAGGGGAGAGGGCCTCGGGATTGGGGCTGAGAGTACATCACTTATATGCAATGTCTTAAAAATATCAGCATCGACGACATGCGATGTGGGGGGTGGGCTGTAGATTTTGATGTATGGTTCATAATAGAGCGAGGGTCATTCTGGCCCGGCTCGGGGACTACTTTGTTACACTTATACGCCTTGCACAGGCCTGGGCAAGGAGATTTAGACTTAGGAGCAGAAAAAAGGAAGTTCATACTTAGTTGGGGAAGTTGGAGATGAAGGAGGATATGACATTCACCCTCAAGAGAGGGACTGGGGGGATGATGTTCATGATGTTTCTGGGGTTTGTGATGTTTTTTATTGTATCATATGTTTTTGCCACTGCCACATCGTTCCTGCACTGCCCGCGTCTGCCTAGTCCAACTCTGCTGTTAACCGGGATGGTGGTACCCCTTGATAAGGAATTAATTCAACGAAGAATCGACCTGGGTCAGATAGCTATAATTACCGGGGGGCAATAGGTTGCTGGGGAGGAAGATGCCCATCACGTCTTTTACACATACACTTGGGATTCAATGGTACGAATTGTGACATGGAATACCAAGGGTCTGCAATCACCGCATAAGAGATATATGGTCCTTCGGCACTTGAAGAGACTGAAAACTGATATTGCACTCCTACAGGAGACACATTTGAGAGATGACGAAGTGACATGTATGCAGAAGCTGTGGGTGGGGGAAGCCTGGGCTTCGGGTTCACGAGCCGGGAAGGCAGGGGTAATGATTCTTCTCAACAAACACCTGGCACATACTCTGGTGTCCGTAACTAGGGATCAGGATGGAAGGCAAATACGGGCGGTGCTCCAATTGGGAGACAGGCGGATCAGTATATATAACGTCTACGCCCCCAACACTACACGCACAGCCTTCTTTCATGGCCTGCGAGATGCCATCCTACAGGACAGGGAACGGCTCATCATGGTGGGGGGAGACTTTAGTGAGGTTGTCTCAGACGACACTGATAGACAACGGATGACCGTTGGGGAACCTACACAGGGGTTGACACACCAGAGACACGGGCCGTTATCAGATATGTTGATTAATACGCATATGATAGATGTGTGGAGGATTTTACATCCCCAGGACATTGAATTTACCCATTTTTCACACCCTCATTCCTCCTGGTCACGGATTGACCTTTTTCTAGCGAGCAGTGACCTATTACGCCTCATTGAGGAAGCTGAAATTGGTGATCTAGTAATTTCAGATCACAGTCCTGTTCGTGTGGATATCTTAGACGCTTTCCCACGATGCACGGATACAATATGGAGATTCCCCTCACATCTGTCATCTATGGGGGGGTTTAAGACCCAATTGAAGGAATGGTGGCAGGGTTATGCCCTTGATAACGAGATACATAATAATGACCATTGTCTGTTCTGGGAAGCCGGGAAATCAGTTATAAGAGGACATTTGATAGCGTACACTCGGACACAGTCGAGACAGCTCAAAGAGAACTATACGAAGGCAAGTGCACTTGTCTCCGAGACTTATCAAACGTTTAAATGCTCGCGGGCACTGGTAGACAAGATGGCGTGGCTTGCAGCGAAAAGGGATTTCGACACATGGGCTGACCTGAGGGAAAAGCTAATCCGGGGACAACTAAACGTAGACCTTCACAGACATGGTGACAAGACGGGGCGATTACTTGCTAATCTCGCTAGGGGCAGACGAAAACCCACGACATTTGCGGCACTAAACACGAGGGAAGGTATACCTACCACTGATCCCAAAGCTATTAATGATATACTGGGGGATTTTTATAGACAGTTGTACCATTCAAATGACATCTCGTCCCGGGAGGGAATGACATGGTTAGATGGGGTGCCTCTCACTCCTATCTCGGAGACTGACTTAGAGCTCCTCAACGCTCCGGTCTCTGAAAGGGAGGTAGACGCGGTCATCGGGCATTTAGTGAACGGGAAATCCCCAGGCCCGGATGGGTTCACAGGGGAGTTCTATAAGATACTTCGGCCAGAGGTGACCCCGATACTGACGAGATTGTTTAATAATATCATATCTCAACGGAAACTACCTGAAACTATGGATATGGCCTACATTAAACTGTTACCCAAGGGAACCACGGAAGGGGAAGATCCTACAAATTATAGGCCGATTTCCCTAATTAATGTGGACCTTAAAATTCTGTCAAAGATTATGGCGGATCGGCTGGCAGAGATTCTCCCGACGCTCATAGACAACCATCAGACGGGTTTCGTCAAAGGCTGGTCAGCAGTCACCAATGTCCGCAGGGCTCTGCTGGTCCTGGACGCAGTGAAAGATATGTCGCCCCGTGCGGGGAAAAACCCAGCCATGGTCACCCTGGATGCGGAAAAAGCCTTTGACAATGTCAGGTGGCCATGGCTGGGTCAGGTGCTGGACAGGATAGGGATCCAGGGTAGTTTCAGAAATTACCTACAGGCACTGTATGCCACACCTAAAGCGAGGGTACATACTCCCGGTTTCCTCTCCCCGGTGTTCCCTCTTTTGAAGGGGACTAGGCAAGGGTGTCCCTTATCCCCGTTATTATTTAATCTGGCCTTGGAGCCATTGGCCAGGTATATTAACAGGCACAGTTCCTTTGAGGGGGTGAGCATCGGACGAGCGGAAACAAAATCAGCACTGTTTGCTGATGACATTATATTGTTTATGGGAGACCCTGTACGGGATCTACCTCCTCTGCTGAGAGATATAGAGCGATTTGGAGAATTTGCGGGATTCCGGCTTAATCGGAAAAAATGTGAGATCCTGTATCTTAAGCCGGGGAACACGTCGGGGGAGTCTCTGCTATCGTTGGGCATTCCGAGGGCGGCATCACATATCAAATATCTGGGCCTGATGTTGGGACGGACATCGAGCCAAGTATATTCACTAAATTATGCCCCCCTTTTTGACAGAATGGAAAAGGAGTTAAAACGTTGGGCGGGACTGCCTCTATCACTCCTAGGCCGCTGCCATCTTATTAAGATGATCAGCTTTGCGCGTCTCTTGTATCCACTGCAGACGTTGCCCTTACTCTTGAAGCATACAGACATAAACAGATTAAACAGGGCGTTTGCGGACTTTATTTGGAGAGGCAGGAGACCTCGGTTAAGACTGGTCCCCAGCTGATGCTCCCGAAAGACGAAGGGGGCATTAACCTACCCGACATTAGAGGGTACAATTTAGCGTGTATGATGAGACATGTGATAGAATGGGTTAAAGGGACCAATAAATTCTCGGACGGAATGCTGGAGGAAGCATTCTGCGAGCCTTGGGATCGATGTTCTCTCCTTCATACGGGGTGGACGTCGCTACCGACGCAAGTCCGCTCGTCTATAATCTTCAAGGATACGATAGGAGCATGGAAAGCAGTGAGGAAAAAATGTAGTCTCCCCTGGAAAGTGTCGAAACACCTGAACCCCTGGGCATACCCGGAGTTTCCGATGGGTCGAACTAATATATTATTTAGAGAATGGGCCCGAAAAGGCGTTAAAACCATGGGAGATCTCATGACGATGTCTGAACGCCGTTGGATGCTGGGACAGGAGATAATGGATAAGTTTGGACTAGGGGAGCCCAGAGCCTCCAATACTTGCAGCTGAAACATCATGTCATGGATAATCTCTTAGATGCTTCAAAAGAAACTCTTACAAATGTGTGTGATAGACTGGTGGGTCTCGACGTCTCTCAACTAGGGATCTCTGGCGTCTATAGGGAACTCAGGACATGGTTACTGCCTGGCGGCGCTCCGAAGCTTTTTTCGAAGTGGTGCACATATATAGACGAGGAGACGGTGTCCGAGGATATTTTGGACGGCTGGGGTAAGATAAGGCGTTACATTTTGGATGAAAGATGGAGGGACTCACACTTTCGGGTCATCCATGGTACCATATATGGCTTCAATATACCAACATCGGCATCTAATCCTGATAGGTTGGCACACTGTCCAAAATGCAATCTTAACAAAGCAGATATGGTACATGGATTATGGAGCTGTCCAAAGGTGCAGTCCTTCTGGGGTATGATATCTGACCTGGTGCAGAGATTCTGTGGTCATACGTTTGAGCTTGACCCGAAGGTATGGATTTTTCAGAATGTGACTCTATCCAAGGGAGGGATAGCTAGCATTCGTTTCCTACATGTCCTGATACTATTGGCTAAACGTCTACTGCTAACATTCTGGCTACGAGCGGAATTACCCACTGAAATGGACGTGATAGCGGGGCTAAGGCTGGCAATGGATCTAGACAGGCGCGGAGCTCTGAGGGACAAAGATGTCATGATTGTCTCTTTCATGAAAAAATGGAGATGTTTTATAGAGTCACAACTGTCTGATGACGACATTGCCAGTGTAATGACACCTTTCCACGGTACTCCCTGGTACTTATTACAGTCTTTAAGTCATTCATTGGGGCGCCTGGCGCCGACTGTACCCTTATAAGGACAAGCCAGGGAATGGCGGAGGCCTTAGGGGAGTGACTGGAGGACTACATCGCAGTGCATAAATATTTTTTTAGTGTCTTTATTGCAAAAATACTTGAGATCCCGCTCCGCTTAGGGCGGGGAGAGGTGCTTAGGATGGACTAATGGTGGGTTTACACACACCAATCATTGTATCCAATCTCTGAACCAATCTCTGGTTGCAGTGAAATCATGGATACATAGTTCCATATTGTGGCTGTGTACAACATGGAGCAATCTGTCCATGATTTCACTGCAACCAGAGATTGGTTCAGAGATTGGATACAATGATTGGTGTGTGTAAACCCACCATGAGAGAGATGGACGAGATGATGTGGGAGGAGATATGAGTGGCAGTTATGAGGAACTCGATCCGTGGCATACGGCATTATTGTATTCTATTGTATTTTTTTTGTTTTTTCTTTGTTTTTATTCCTGTTTTTGCAAGTCTACGACCTGATGGTAACAGGTGTCAATGTACTGGTTCTACATACATCATCCTGTCATGCAATTGTGTATTCTTTTTTTTTTTTTTTTTTTTTTTTTCTTCTTCTTCTCTTTATGTTTCTCTTTATGTTATACTGCAAATGGTGAATAAAAATGATCTTTTAAAAAAAAGAAAAAAAAAATACTGAGCATTATTTTATGTTTGTGGTACTGTAGCCTGTCTTTTTTGTTATTTTGTGCTGTCTCCATTTTAAACAGTTTTAAACCATCCTTTTTTATTGAAGTTTTTCATAAATTTACAACCATAAGGCCCAGTCACACATAATGACGCACCAGCAGTCCCGATAACGATAACGTACAGAGATCACTGGTGTGTCGTTTACACATCGCTGGTAAGATGTTAAACAGGTATCTCACCAGCGATGTGAAAAACGACGCACTAGCGATCCAGAATTATACCGAGGTCTTTGGGAATTTTCTCTCCATAGTGTAGCATTGAGATCGTTGGTCATTGTCCCTGTCAAACACAACGATGTAGCGCTCCCAGCGGGAACGCAATGACGTAGAAATGATCCGGAGCAGTGTGTAATGATCAACGATCTCACAGCAGGGGCCAGATCGTTGGTGCGTGTCACATATAACGACATTGCTAACGGGATCGCTGTTGCGTCACAAAATCTGTGACGTTACAGCGATCTCGTTAGCGATCTCGTTATGTGTGGCAGGGCCAATAGTGTTTGCAAAAAAGTCAGCACAAATCCTTTACCTATTAAAGACCCAAAATCAACAAACACCACCTTTAACTTCCCCTTACCTTCCCTCCCCCATAATGCCAAAATCATTATATTCAAAGTAGTTAAACATTCTGTAGATATAAATGACACTCCCAATATTAAATTCTAGATCTACAGTCTATCCTATCTTTTTTCTATTTATTTTAAGGCTTCCCAGTGTTCCCTGAACATCTTCTAATAAATACCATTTCATACCACTAAAAGGTAATACCACTGGTTGAATATCATCCCTCGTCAATTGGGTGACAATAAAACTACTCCGTTTAGTAAATAATTTTGTCGTCAATTTGTGTTTGTCGCCATCCACTATTTTTTCCATTAGAAAAGCCCCCTTTATTTCTGGAATAATTTCTCGAATAGTCGGTGGTTCTTTATCGTGCCAGTGGCAAATTGTCAATCTCGTTTTTGCCAACGCTGTCAAATGAAACAACTTCACTTTGTCTCCTCTAATGTCTAAGTAACCTACTGAGTGCAAGATCCACATCTTTGGGTCCAACTCTTTTCTTTTCACAAAATTTTTCCCACCAGTCCCCTCACCTGTTCCCAGAGTTGCAGTCCCATAACCCATGGCACAAGTCAGTGTTGGGTTTCTGGCATTTTGGACATTCTTTTATTCCTTCTGGGGTTTATACCATCGTATGTGCATTGAAACCCTTGATCGCTTTGTGTATTACCCTCAAATGTGAGTGTCTCCAACGTTCATTTATTATATGTTTTCGCACTGCATTCCAGACCGTCACAATTAATTCCTCTACCTCCAGGTCGTGCAATCGCAGTTTCCATTTCCCAAACAGCAATGTAGTACCACGAGGAACGAAGTGATTTTTTAATGAGCTATAAATTGTAGCGATACTATATGTCACCCAGATGTCGTCATCAGGTCGTCCCCAAGTACTCTTCCTTCATTCCCTTTTGAGGTCCTGAAGGTCTTTCAATACTTGCAATCTCAGTTGTTCGTATTGGATCGCATGAAGTGGTGTCAATCGCCACTTCTCTAGCACCTTTGCCCCGACCATCCACCTGTACTCCGCTTTGACCATTAAATCTTCCAATGTTTTAATTCCTTTATCTCTCCATTGCCGAAATAGTGTGTTATCTCTACCCAACTAAAAATTTGGGTGTGCCCAAGGGTTTAAAAATTTTGCAATTTTCAAAGAAAGACCTAAGTTCTTTCTAATGGCTTTCCACGCCCCCATCATATCCCTGAATATCACAGAATTTTTTATCTTGGGTGCGACCTTAGATCTAGGGGGAATGCAATATTGCAACCGGATCCCATGGGGTACGAAGACTCTCTTCCAACCTATAGTCAGAGTATCTGTTGGATTTACCAAACCAGTCCAGGAGGTGCCGAGCAATGCATGCTAGATTGTAGCCTTTGACATTCGGGAACCCCAAACCTGCTCTATCTTTTGTTAACATTAAAGTACGTAATTTAATCCATTGTCTCCTGCCTTTTCATAAACATTTTGTGAAAGCTGTATTAAGCTTCAAAACGTCTGCATGTTTAAAGAGCAACTGTGATCCCCCCCCCTTCCCCCATGGATTAGAATCTCAGCCCAGAACTGAATTCATCATGTCTGTCAGGCAAGGGGTCCCCCATGGCTTTGTGGGGCTGCTACCCCAATATATAGGCTTATAAAAGCTTAGTTGTTTTCCATGGAGGCGGACTTTTGTGCTTTGAGCCAGCTCGTCCATGGGGGCATTTCACACCCCCTGCGCCTCTGTCACCCATGTCCTTGTTCCCTTCATGTCCTCCTCGACGTACAGATGGTACTGAAATTCATGGAGTCGACAAAGCGTTGTCTAAGGCCGAAGGTATAGATAGGGAAGAATTGCCGTCTCAAAACACCAGCAAAGGGGAATGGGATAAGGAGGTAGTATGGCAATGGGATATGGTTATAGTGCAGTTAGAAGGGAGATCCAGGAGAGGGCAAGTTCTTCAGCGCCATTGGAAAAGTGGATCTCCAGTAGGAGTGAGTGGTCGACTATGTCGAAGGCAGAGGACGAGTCTAGAAGGAGAAGTTTATAGAATTATCTCTTTGCTTTGACAGTTTTTTATTAATTTTGGTTAGTGCAGTTTCAATGGAGATGTGGGTACAGAAGCCAGGTTGTAGGTTGTCAGAGTGAGTTAGATGAGATATGGGAAGAATGTTCAACATGGACATGCATCTTGAGGGGTTTGCAGGTAAATGGGAGCAGCGATATAGGCTTATAGCTGGATGTAGAGGCCAGGTCGAGGGATGTATTTTTCAGGATTGGTGTGGCATGTTTAAAAGCTGAAGGTAGGTACCTGAAGTTAACTATAAATTGAAACGATGGTTTAGGGCCTGGATAAGTGTGGTAGGATGGGACTGGGTAAGTGCACAAATGCTGAGGTATGATTTGGAGGAGGTGGTAAGCCCTCCTTCATTGAAATTGGGGAGGAATGTTAAGTGGAAGGGCAGTCGACTGTTATATGTGTGGGTTGTAGTGGTTGAGCAGTAAAGACAAATGTACATCAGTCTTTTGTAGAGCTGAGGTAGGCAGTGGTGGAGCAAGTTAAAAGTATTGAATAACTGTTTGCGGTTGTGGTATAAAGAAGAAATGAGGGATTGCACTCCTTCTCCCTTCTAATTGGTGCCCCTGCGATGTAATAGTGAGGGCCCGATTATCACCAAGGTGACCTGAGGTAGTCATGACAACTTCCGGCTCACCACACTATGGCAATCATCTGTGATAATTCCTGCAGCTTTAACAACTGCATTAGATTGCAATGATTGAACACTGCAATACCGTGCAGCTGCCATCAGTGCAGCAAAAGGTAATGTCCCATAAAAGGTCTAACTAAAAAGGAAATGAAAAAGCATTTAAGAAAAACCCAGAAAATAACCCAAAAACAATTCCAATAAATTGTAATATTTATGTTAATTGGAAACAAAAAAAACCTACACATTTGGTATTGCAGTGTCCGTAACAACCCACTGTATAAAACAGTCACACTAGTTAACTCATTCAGTGAACACCATAAAAAAAAATAAAAATGAAACAATAACTACCGTATGTATTTTCATCATACAGCTGACCAAAAAAGTGGAATAAAATGCAATCAAAGTCATTTGTACAGAAAAATGGGGCTGCTGAAACCGTCATCTTATCCTGCAAAAACAAGCCGCCATAGAGCTCCATTAGTGGAATATTAAAGAAGCTATAGCTCTCAGTATACAGTAATACAAAAACTTTTTTTTCTTTTATCAAATGGTCTTTATGGTGTAAAAGCAGCAAAAAGGTGTTATTGCTTTTACGACAATGGTGAACGGTGTAAAAAAATAATAAAAACTTTGCCGCTTCTTCTTGATTTTGCCTCACAAAAAGTGGCATATGTGATGAACCATCTGGTTATATTGAGAGAGGCAGGTATGTATCGCACAGACAGGTCTGCTGTGATCTAAATCCAGGACGGTTTGCTTGGACTTGTTGTTACTTCATAGTTTGTTTAGAGCTGGATTTAGGGATGGTCAAAAGTGATGTAAGGGAGAGGCCTTCCACATACCACCTCCTCTTCCTTGGACATATTCCTGCTGATATCATGTGACTATTCCCTGGTCACATGTCTGTGATTTCAGACAGGTTCTGTATACTTCCTGTGTCTAGCACATGGGAGAAAAAATCATGTGTGGGAATGGAGCCTGCCAGAGCTCTTGGAAGTCCAGGGAATCTTCTGAGGGTCTGCACCAATGACAGGTGCCGATAACAGAGGAAGTTCAAAGGACCTGGTTAGTGATCCCAGTGAGCGTTCTCCTGGATGTTGACACTGTACGGAGCATTCTGAATCCTGCAGAGCTATGGGGAGCAGATAACCCTGGAGAATGGGGACTTGGGTGTATTGACTGGCTCAGTAAATAAACTGTGTGGACATATCTGCAGGAGTAACAGATGTTAGAGTGTATGGTGTTTCTGTAATACTGAAGTATAATGAATAGGGTGTACTAAAGCGGTTTATGCCGTTTCTTAATAAACTGGAAATGGACTTGTTTAAATGAAGACACTGTTGCTGTGTGTTTAAATATTGCTGCCCTAACACACTCAGTGATTGCTACATCACTCATAGGGAACAATGAAAAAATATTATGTGGCCCATGTCAGGGCGGTCAGAAGAAAAAAATTCTAGCCTTCAAACTTCAGTGATGCAAAAATCATTTATTTTGTAAAAGCATTTTTACTGTCATAGTAGATAAAAATGCTATGGCTACCACCCCCCTTCCTCATTCCCATCAGAAAAGAAATACAGCGAAACCTGCACTCTCAAATCCAAATGCTCCTCTCTCTTCTGAGCCTCACAGTGTCTAAACCACACTTAATGTCCATGTTTGGCATTGTTGTAGTGAGGAAGCACGCTTACTTTACAAAGTGTGTGTTTCCAGAAGCATGAGCTGGGCACAATATAGAAGCACTACACTGTACTGGGCACAACAAGGACTTATTTGCAAAATACACTGCATTTGATACCATGGGTGTTTTTCAGAGACTAAATTGTCACTACACTTGTAGATGAACTCCGGGTCTAATTTCCAAAATTTGGTCAATTGAGGGGATTTCTTCTATTTTGGCACTTAGGGGTTCTGTTAATGGAGTCCACAAACTATTATAGGGAGATCTGTGCTCCAAAAATCAAATGGCACTCCTTCCCTCCAGAGGCCAGCGGCGTGGCTAAACATTTGTTTGTGTGGTTGGGCTGGAGGGGGGGTTGTCTGGTGGCTATGGTACCTCAAGGGGCTCTGCCAATGTGACATGTGACTCCAAAAACACTCCAGTGAAATCTGAACTAAAAAATGGGGCTCCTTTACTTTGCACTATATCCCAAATGTAGTTTATGACCACGTGAGGTATTGGCATACTCAGGAGACGTTGCACAACAAATTTTACAGTCAATTATTTCCTTTTACCCTAGTGAATTTGAAAAATGTGGGGTTAAAGCAACATTTTTATGATTAAAAATGTTTTCTTTTAATTTTCCAGGCTCATTGTTGTAAAATTCTGTGAAGCACCTGGGGGTGTAAGGGCTCACTAAATACATAGATAAATTCCTTGAGGGGTCTTGTTTAGAAAATGGGGTCACTTGTGGGGTAGCGCCACTGTTTAGACACCTCAGCGGCTTTGCCAATGTGATATGACCTCTCCAAACCATTCCAACTAAATCTGAACACCAATATGGCGCTCCTTCCCTTCTGAGCTTTGCACTGTGCCTCAAAAGTAGTTTTTGACCACACATGGGGTATTGGCATATTCAGGAGCAATTGCAGAACAAAGTTTATGGTGCAGGTTCTCCTCTTGCCCTTGGAAAAATGAAAGATTTGGGGTTAAAGCTACATTTTTGTGGTAAAAATGTATTTTTGTAATTTTTCCAGCTCAACTGGTATAAAACTCTGTGATGCACCTAAGTGTTTAAGGTGCTCACCACACTTCTAGATAAAGTCCTTGAGGGTGGGGGGTCTAGTTTCCAAAATGAGCTCATTTGTGGTTGGTCTCCACTGTTTCTTTGTTTAAATCATTTTTTATTTAAAGGGAACCTGACCCCTAAAAATCATCCCGTGGAATTATATCACAGCAAATAGTTAATAAAATTTCCCACATGACTACTTTACATCAACACAGTTTTTGAATCATAATTTTTTTTATCACGTTAGAAAGTTTAAGAGTTTATTGCCTTTTATTATTTTTCCAATTAAATTTACATAACCATAGTTGTTATTGACCACATCACATTTGAAGTGACTTTGAGCGGCCTATATGACAGAAAACACCCGAAAGTGACACCATTCCAAAAACTGCACCCCTCAGACTGCTGAAAAACTACATTCAGCAAATTTATTAACACTTCAGGTGCTTCATAAAAATTAAAGCAACGTGGAAGGAAAAGAATGAACATTTTACTTTTTCTCACAAAATGTCACTTTAACCCCAAATTTTGAATATTTACAAGGGTAACCTGAGTAGTTGCACCATACACTTTGTTATGCAATTTCTCCTGAGGACGCCAATATTCCATATGTAGTGGATTACTACTGTTTGGGAGCACGGCAGGGCTGAGAAGGGAAGGAGCACCATTTCACTTTTCATACACACAATTGTGTGGAATTATTAGCAGATGTCATGTTACATTTAGAGAACCCCTAATACACCTCAACAGTATAGACCCTCCACAAGTAACCCCATCTTGGAAGCTAGACCATTTAAGGACTTTATGTACATGTGGGATCAACACTATGAATAAACAGGTGATTCACAGAAATTTATGATGTTGAGCCATGAAAATAAAATAATAAAAAAAAAATCAGTTTTCCCATAATGTTGTTTTAGCCCCAGTCTTTTGCATTTTCACAAGGGTAACAGGAACGCACAATTTGTTCTGCAATGTCTCCTTAGTACACTGATATCCCATATATGGTGGAAAACCTCAGTTTAAGTGCACAGCAGGGCTAGGAAGGGGGAGGAGAGTAATTAGACTTTTGTGGTGACCCTTTTGGCTGGAAAAAGATTGCAGCTGTCATATCACATTGGCAGAGGTCCCCCTGAGGTGCCAGAATTCTATCCCCCAATTTGACCCCATGTTAATAATTCCACTCCTCAATTCAATTAGGGGTGCAGCGACCATATTGATACATAAAAAAATGTATACTGTTGGCCGGTGAAGAAAAATATTTACCTTTTTTTTTTTTTTTTATTGTTACCACTAAAATGTTTAACTCCAGATTTCCAATTTTCCCAGGGGTAATAGGTAGAAAAAAAAAAAAAAAACCCATAATGTTTTAGACTATTTCTCCTGAACATGGCAATATGACTGAACAGATCTGTTTGGCCCCATTGCAAAGGTCGGGAGAGAAGGTGCTCCATTTGACTTTTGGAGCACAGTTTTTCCTACAATGGAGCCAGAAAACTATGTGCAAAGCCCCTAAGTGCCAGAACAGCAGAAACCATCTTGAGTGACCACATTTTGGACACTATCCTGCTGGTTTTAGAAGACACTGATTGACATTGCATGCTGCTATTTAGTATGTGAACTACAAGTACACCCAGATCCTTCTATACGAGGAACTCTCCTAGTCTTTATTCATATAGAACATTTGATGCCCATATGTATAACTTTAAATGTTTCCACAATCAACCTCATCGGCCACATAGATGCCCAAACACTGTGTGTCCAATTCAGCCTGTAATTTAGCAGAATCTGAAGAAGCAATGGTTTAGGTGGTGTGGGAACGGCCACAATTGGCTCTCCACTGCGCACTTCCATTAAACCCGGTAGTAAGGAACACTGCCTGATTTCATTAGAGGGCGACCCCACTGTGCCCTTGTAGTGCTGTTTGTTAAGGCACACCCCGAGTGAGTTGGTGGATAATTTGCCTTCTGATCCACGACCGGAAAGCACGTTAAACAACTCTCCATACTCCGATCATGAATGAGGCATTTAATAAACCCAAGCACTAATTGCTTAGCCACCAGTTCCTTGTTTAATATAAGCCCGGTCCTCGTGGTCGGCTTATATTGGGTCAGAAACCAACCCAGGTAGCGTTAAATGACCACATGGACGTGGGAATGCGTGATCAAGATAAAAGGACAACTCAAGATTAAATTTATAATTTAATCACCCTATTGGTACACTAGAATTAATATTTACAGTTGTTACGAAGATGTTACAAATATTACAGTCCATATGCAAATAGAAGGATAAATGGAATACACACAAATGTGATCAGTTACCTTAATGCTGATGGTGCCACAAGGAACCGAATGGAACCACCTGGTTCAGGGTATACGCCGGCTGTGATGAATTATGTTCCTTCAGACGAATACTAAAACGGAGATGGGGCAGCAGATTTTTATACTTTATGAGGCTGTCCCCTGTCCCCAACCATTTCACACCTCTGGGATGTCTCAAAACTCCCACCCCTCTGAGTGGAGATATAGATATCCAAAACTTATTATCTGCCATAGCTTTGTCTATGAGCGTCACAGGCGCAAGACAATGCCCTCATATTTTCAGTTATGATTTTATCTTCGCCTGGATATGAAACATGACCCCTCTGCTGGTATCCTACTGTCCTATATCGAGTTTAAGTGGCTTGCGATCATCGTACACATATGTAAGAATATGTACGTGACCATCTGAATGTGTAGATTTCATATTTGTACTCGACATCCTCACAGGAGGGATGGCTTATGAAATATTAAACATTCTAACTCTGCTCCGTTCGGTCTGACTGAGTGAAAGAATTTCCTTCCGACCCTTGGAAGTAGATTGTTTCACACTCTGGTGTCCCTTAATTATCCCTTCTGGAAGCCCTATTGTGTAAGCACAATATGTGCTTCCTCAGGCTGATTATTAGCATATCACAGGTGAGGAAGGGCCCTTTGCTGTTCCTAGTTAATTTTAATTGACATGTTCCCCTTCTAGGAGGCTTATCTCCTATGAGTGGATCTATCAGCTTCTGAGCCAACACATGGCTGCTCTGAGCAAGATGGTTATTTGTAAGAATATTGCTTTCTGATACAAAATGGTGGCTGGGGGAATATTGCTTATCACAGTTGGCATCTGCAAAAATCAAAACACTACTAATACATTATATATACTACAGCTTTTTATGTATGTGATTGTGTGAACCACAATAATTGAGCGCATTTGCACATAATACAATTATTGATTTTTACTATGGCTTTTAATGTACGGTAAGTGATTCTTCATACATTTTCTGTAAATAGAGTATTTGTTCAAGTCTTTGCATGTTTAGTTGAATTTTTCTTAACTATCATATATGCTGTATAGATACATACGGTATGTATGTTTCTAACATTCATTCTATTTGTTCCTTAGGTATATTAGTATTTTGGTAGAACTTACTCGTTTAGAAGGGACACGCCATGGCCACCTCATAGCCGCGCAGATGCTTGACGTAGCCATCCGAGTCAAAGCTATTCGGAAGTTTGCTGTTTCCCAGATGGCCATGTTGCTAGACAATGCTCACCTGTTGGCCAGCAACACCCAGCGCAATGGAATCTGCGAAGTCCTTTATGCCGCTGCCTGGATCTGTGGCGAGTTTTCAGAGTAAGAATTTTTCCTAGATTCATGGTGCTTTTCTTATTTTAGTATGAAATTATTCATGTTTCTTTATATTTCAGCAGTGACCAAATAGCAATTCATTCACTTAAATGCAGCTGTTTTGCAGATCGCAGCATCAGCCAATAGCTGAATGCTTAAAGTGTAAATGTCATTTCATTGAAGAAAAAAACCCACTCCAATACTGCAGTGGTTATTAATGATGTGTCACACAACAGCTAAGATTCTTTTTTGTGCCATATGACTTATTTTCTCACATTCTGTGCTCTTTTAAAAACTGCATTTTATAGCTCTGTGAGAGTGGACAGCAGCTGATGGGGAAAGGGAAAGGGCAAGAGAACCTGAGCTGAGTGGAGAGCATGCAGACAAGGTGTTAACAGATTGTGACTGAGCTGTGTGGAGTCAGATGAGGAGTTTGCACTCTTCCAGACCTTCTGACATTGCTTAGCACTGTGCTGTATGGCTGAACCTAATCTGATACATTGTTTCCTCCCCAGCTGCAGTCAGGAGTGTGGAGACTGTTGTTGGCACTACTCTTAGGCTGCTTTCACTCTGGCATATTTGCAAATCCGTATCCATCCATTTTGAAACTGATGGCCACTCATCCGCCATGGCCTTCCATGTTAGGATGCCAATGTATGTCCATGGACCATTTTTTTAATGGCTCCGTCATCAGTTACCAGAGATGGGGGTGGCAGGAGCTGTACCTTGCTTATGAGCATGCTCAGTAGAGCAAAACGGATCTGTTTCATGGATCTGTCCTCCATAGAGCTCCATTATAACTTCATATGGACACCAGCGGATCCGAATCTGTCAGTTGGTGTCCACGATTTTAAAGGAAGCCCAGAAACAGAGACTGCTCTGTTTCTGGATACATGAAAAAAATCTGACACTAATGGATCAGTTACAAAACTGACTTGCAGAATGGCAACTTAGGACCAATCCATGTCCATAGGATAACATGGGAGGCCATAACTGATCTGGGGCCATCCATTTCAAAATGGATGGACACAGATTTGCAAATTTGCCAGTGTGAAAGCAGCCTAACCCGTTTGTGATTACGTCCCCTGTATTCACTGAAGATGGATTTGAGTGATAATAAATGTGTCTGCTTCACACAGTGTAGTGGAGACACCTTGTTGAAGGTTTATGAATGGCTTTCAATCAGAATTTTCTAATGAAGTCTATTTAAAAGTTTATTAAAATCACTTGCTCTACATCAGGGTCTCAAACACGCGGCCCGAGGGCCGCATGCGGCCCCTGGGGCTTCACTATGCGGCCCGTGGCACCTTGGACAATTTAATGATGCATCACTCCAGTGCAGCAGTGCAGGGGGTCGCTGCAGTCCCCATGTGTGATGACTTCCGTCCGCGGCACTAACAAGCTCTGCCACTCAGCAAGATCAATGCAAGCTGCCAGCCAATGAGAGGCCCGCATGTGATATCCTATTCCACCATCAGCTGCGGGCCTCTCATTGGCTGGCACCTTGCATTGATCTTGCTGAGCAACAGAGCTTGTCTGAGCGGCGGCTGGAGGAAGTCATAGCACAGCGGGGACTGCGGCGGCCCCCTGCACTGGAGCGATGTATCATTAAAGTGAGAAAAGTGTGAGTGGGTGTGTGTTTGAGTGTGTGAGGGTGTGAGTATGTGAGTGAGGATGTGTTTATAAGAAAGTGTGTATGAGGTGTGTGTGTGAGTTTCAGTGTGTGTATGAGTGTGTGAGTGTGTGTATGAGAGTATGTGTGCGTGAGGGTTTGTGTGTGTGAGAGGGTTTATGTGAGTGTGAATGAGTGTAAAAAGAAGGTAAAACTGGATGGGGGCATCACTATAAAAGTAAATCAGGATAGGGGACATACCTAGAAAAGGGATCAGAATGGGGGACAATCAGTACAAAAGGGGACCAGGATGCGGGACCTCACTAGAAAGGGGTATCAGGATGGGGACATCACTACAAAAGGGAACCGGGATGAGGGACATCACTACTAAAGGGGATCGGGATGGGGGTCATTAGTAGAGAAAGGACATTACTACAGGATGGGGACATTACTACAAGAAAGGGATCAGGATTTGTACTTTACTACACTGAGCAAAAAATTCTGGTATTACTAAAAATATCACTTAGTCCTACAAGGGATGTGGCCCCCCGCTGAAAATGTTTTTCTATGTGCGGCCCACCAACCCAGCCGAGTTTGAGACCCTGCTCTACATTATTAAATGAAAAAAATGTAAATTGTGATTACGCGTTAAGTTTCCAGTACTGCTGAAGTGCCTTTTTTCCTTTCATGCTTAAAATGTTCTGATGTTCAATGAACTTAGAGGTCACACTGTCATTGAGCATCTAGTTAAGATACATCCTAGTTATAGTACATAACCCTGCTTTTTAAATGGTTGATCTTGTAATTTGGTTCCTGAGATGTTTCACTAATCGGGGCTGTCATTTATTAGAAAATGTGGTGACTTCTTAACATTTTTGTAAATTGTCACCAAACTGAAAATAATTTGTTTAGAAGCAAATACTCGAAATCTTTTCTGATATCTGTACTAGACTGAAGTGATCACCTCCAACCTGATATGTTGTTGATAAATACCATTTTAATATTTCATCTAAATTATTTGCTTCATAAATATGGTTTTACCTGCTTATATATTTCATGTTATTCATCATTTATTGTTAATGACCTTTAATTTATTGGTTTTATTTTTTTTTCTATTCTTAAGGAATCTCCCAGAACCACAGCAGACATTGGAGGCTATGTTAAGACCAAAAGTCACTACTCTCCCTGGACATATTCAGGCTGTTTATGTGCAGAATGTGGTGAAATTGTATTCTTGTATGCTGCAGCGCAAAGAACAGGAGGGTGATAAAGAGGCGGCACAAGAGATTACTCAGCTTATGATTGACAGACTCCCCCAATTTGTACAAAGTGCAGACTTGGAGGTACAGGAGAGGGTAAGTGTCCTGTGTGAACAGAACCTAGTTTGGACTTCACAAAACATTTCTTTTTGACCATTTCATAAATAGTGAATTGTATGCCAAAAAGCATGGGCAGACCATTTGTTTTAACTAATGAATCTCCTTAAGCAGGATATTTTGAATGCAAAGACAATTTTAGAGTACTATAATATTGCTGCAAGATGATCTGTAAATTGTGGTATGCAGAAATTTAAAGGGAACTTGACCCCTCCAAATCGGTCCCCAGCCTCTAAAAACCTGTCCCTGCACCTTCCTATAAGGTTTCAAGCTATCCCTCTCTTTCCCTATAGCGATTCTGTAATGTTGAATAATCACATTTTATTACCTTGCAAATCTGCGGCTTCTGAATTCCGGAGGAGTCACTATTGTTTTTCACGCCCCAATGGGCTTGAAAATGAATGTTGATGATCCTGTGTCGGATCGCTGGGCGGGCTTCGCTGGAATGACGCAAATCACGTCATTTCCGGCGCTGTGACGTCGATACACCCTTTGGGTGTATGTACGGACCTCAATGCGCATGCGCGAGGTGTTACTTACAACTCACATGTGCACAATGCGCAGCGTGAGGTGTATCGACGTCACAGCGCCTGAGATGATGCGATTTGTATCATTCTGGCTAAGCCCACCCAGCGAACCGACACAGGATCATCAACATTCATTTTCACGCCCATTGGGGCGTGAAAAACAACAGTAGAGGCGGCGATAAGGAGCCAGAGGGAACACTAAGGCTGCATTCACACATTGCGTATTTTGTTGCGCTTTTTTACGGGCGCTTTTCAAAATACGCAATGTGTTTTGTGTCTGACAGCAAAGTGAATGTGAAATTCACTTTGCCGTGCAGACAGTGCGTAAAAATACGCAGTGCTTTTTCAGGGAGAAAGCGCAACTGCGTAAAAAATTGAGTTGCTCCTGCGTTTTCTCCCTGTGATGTCACAGAGGGGTGGAAGAATCCTGCTTCCTCCTCCCCTCTGTGACAGCTGTGACCACCCATTAGATTTCGCAGTGTATTAATATACACTGCGAAATCTAAATTAAACCAAGCCAAATGTATGAAAAATAAAAAAGAATGAAATACTTTACCTCTCCGACGCCTTTTCCCGGTGTTCGGTGTCCGGTTCCAAGTGAGATGTCTTCTGCCAGGACCTGTGGTGACGTCAGAGGGGCATTCCCGGCGCTGATTGGCTGTTCGCGGTCATGTGATATGTATTACATGACCACGAGCAGCCCAATCAGCGCCGGGAACGCCCCTCTGACGTCACCAAAGGTCCTGGCAGGAGACAGATCTCCTGGCACTGGACACCGAACACCGGGAAAGGCGTCAGAGAGGTAAGTATGTGATTCTTTTTTATTTTACATACATTTGGCTTTGTTTAATTTAGATTTCGCAGTGTATATTAATACACTGTGAAATCTAATGGGTGGTCACAGCTGTCACAGAGGGGGGAGGAAGCAGGATTCTTCCTCCCCTCTGTGACATCACTGCACTTTCTGGAGTAAAGAAAGCGCAGTGTGTGAAAGCCCCTGCGTATTTTGTTGTGCTTTTTTGCGCGGCCGAAAAACGCAGCAAAAAGCGTGCGCAAAAAAGTCTAACAAAATACGCAATGTGTGAATGCAGCCTAAGGCTGCGTTCACACGCTGCGTATTTTGCGCGGTTTTTTACGCGCGTATTTGCCCCAAAAACGCATGTGCGTCTACGTTTCCCAGCAAAGTGAATGGACATTCACTTTGTGCCTTTCAGACGTCGCGTAATTTTACGCAGCGTTTTTGGAGCAAAAAATGCGTGCGTAAAAAGAATGAACATGTCAATTCTTTCCAGTTTTTTACGCGCGTTTTTTTCCATAGGCCCCATTATAAGCACTGAAAAAAACGCGCGTAAAAAAGCGCAATTGAAGTTGAATTGAGTTGTTCTCTCGCACTTTTTTTTACGCGCGTTTTTCCCCTTGAAAAGACGCGTGTAAAAAACCGCGATAAAATACGCAGCGTGTGAACGCAGCCTAACTGTGACTCCTCGGGGATTCAGAAGTTGCAGATTTCTCAGGTAATAAATGTGATTATTACACTTTACAGAATAGCTATTGGGAAAGAGAGGGTTAGCTTGAAACCTTATAGGATGGTGCAGGGACAGGTTATTAGAGACTGGGGACCGATTTGGAGGGGTCAGGTTCCCTTTAACCAAAAATATTGGAAACCTGATTTTTGTATTGGATGCTCTTAAGATATGTGCTTAAGGCGGCCGTCACACGGTGCAATATCTTGAACGATATCGTTTAAGTGATCTGCTTTTTGATCGCTTAAGCGATATCGTTTGTGCATCGCTACGTGCGATCAAGCGATTTTACAATGTAAAATCGCTTGATCGTGACATCGCAGATATGAGAGCCGGAGCTCATATCAAGCGATCATCGCTTGTTCAATCTGCTTCATCGTGGTGTGTGACACCACGATGAACGATCTCCCAGCGGCAGAGCCTATGCTGGGAGATGGTATCTATGGTAAACGTCGGGTTACTAAGCGCCGCGCGGCGCCTAGTAACCCGATGTGTACCATAGTTACCAGCGATCTCGCTGGCCCACATCGCTGGTGAGTCTGCCTGTGTGACAGCTCACCACCAATGTAAGCGATATTGTTAGCGATCGCGCATGCACGTGATCGCTTACAATATCGTTCAAGATATTGCACCGTGTGACGGCCGCCTAAGGGACATGTAAGTTTCCAAGTGCATTATTTTTACTTAAAATGTATGTATTTTTGCCCCACCAAATTGTTTGTGGTTGTTTTAAAGATGCTAAACTTTTCACTTCCTCTGTATTGCCCTATTACTGATTGTGGAAGGGTTTATCGATGACACTGGATAAGATAATAAGCTTATTTTGATCGGAGAGTATAACTTTTACCTTTTCATTTTCTGTATGTCGCTGCAGGCCTCCTGTATATTGCAACTTGTAAAATACATACTGAAGCTTCATGCCAAGGAGGTCCCTGTAGCGGAGGAAGTTATGGCTCTATTTGCTGGAGAACTAAATCCTGTTGCTCCTAAGGCTCAGAAGAAAGTGCCTATTCCAGAAGGGTATGTTGTGAAAATGTGTAGACAGCGTATTTTCTGTTCTATCTTTGCATCTAGGCTGCCTCTCTATAGTGCTGTAAGGGTGAACGCCTATGATCAGGATTAGCAATGTTCTGGAGCAGCGTAGTATCACTGCATTCTACATGACAAGCTCAGTGGTTGAGATTCTAAGAAATCTCATGGCCAATGTGCTTTTTCCTGCAGCTTAAACTGATGTGGCGTGGCTTCAGGAGCCGCAGTATGTCAATTTATTCTACTGGAGGAGCGAGTATTCTCGGCAAAACACAGAGAAAACACACTGCACCCAGAATCATGATAATGAGCATGGACAGCGCGTTCTCCCACAGAGAACACTAGTGTCTCCGCAAGAGGAATGACACTGCACCTAGAACTCGGCGTCTCCTGATCTGGGACACTTACCCTTAAGGCCCAGTTACACACACAGATAATTGTGCAGATATTGGTCACAGATCTCTGGTTGCAGTGAAATCATGGACACATTGTTACATTTGTACATGGCCACAATATAGAACAATGTGTCCATGATTTCACTTGAACCAGTGATCTGCGAACAATATCTGCACAGATATCTGTGTGTAACGTGGCCTTAAGGATTACATTTGGGTAGTTTGTTCTGAAGCTTCAACTTAATCCTCCCAATCCCATCCACACATGTCAATTAGTGACAATAGTACATAACCACTACAGTTTGCAATTTTTCAAAATTGTCTGTGGAAACTAATCATTACTAATACTCTTTCTTACAATTTTTCAGTTTAGACCTGGATGCCTGGATCAATGAGCCTCCATCAGATAGTGAATCAGAAGATGAAAAGCCTAAACCTATCTTCCATGATGAAAAACAAACTCATGGGAAGTCGTCCCGTCCAGACATAGACGAAGAAGAGTTAGCTAGGGTTAGTATGTGGAGAATATGAACTCGTAAACAGCTATACATAAGAAGAGAGCCCTGGGGCACCCAATGGCATGCTTCACCATGTATTGCTGGTGTTCACTTGTCTTCATGTCTGGATTTAAGTAACGAAGTATTCCCATCTCCAAGATCATATCCCACTATTTAGTATGTAGTAATATTTTGTCTTGTCATTTTACAATAAAGATTTTTTATTGATTTATGTTTTTGGTTAACACTCCATATTTTATAGGATTTTTTTACTTGCTTAGGAAAGCCTTTATTATTTAAGGCCAGTTAGGTATTTTCAAGGATATTCTGATCCACAAAATCTGATTTCTAATATGTAGTAGGTGTAATAATATAAAATCCCTCCTATTAGAAATGTAGTGTAGTTCTCCTGATATAGCCATCTGCAGGACATTGCAGCTTTAGTCATAACCATGGATTCCTAAGCTGTAAAGTCCTGCATATCAGGTAAGAGACATGACTATGACTGGATAATTATACCACATTTCTAACTGCTGGGATTTGCTATTATTATTATTATTATTAAAATGGGATCTTGGGGTCTAAAATAACCCTTTAAATACCTAATTGGCCATAAATAATAATGGCTCTCCTAAATGAACCAAAAAAAGTCCTATAAAAATATTAAGTGCTCACCAAAAACATAATAAACTATAAATCTTTATTGAAAAATAACATGACAAAGTAATAATCCATTAAGGAGAATGGCAAGCAAATGCACACAGGGAACCTATTTCATAAAATCGGTAAATATGCAAAAATGTATGAAAAAAAACTTTTTCCAAGGATTGCATATACAAATGCAACTCCTGGTATGACCTCTTGGTCTGTGAGGATTTTTCTAATAATATTAAACAATGTCAGAAAAGTAATGCACTGTGTAGAAAAGAAACCTATAAATCTCAAATAATGACACACTGGAAATAACATGTAAGTGACCCAGTGACTAAAAAGTACAAGCCAAAGGGTAAATCACAAAGCAAGACATAGTGGAAAGGTCCCTGAGAATGGCACAAAACAAAGATAGAAATATATGACCATGTAAATAAGGGGTTAATTATACTAAGATGACAGATTCTCCGTATATTAAAGGAAAAAAGACAAAAGATCTTTGTGGCCCCATGGAGACACCCCTGTTATCCTGGCCTTCCCGTGCCCGCTCTTTTATGCTCCGCCGACTTCTGCATTTCCAGTATAGGTGCATGAGCGCCTTTAACAGCTGCGTACTACATATATACATGTTTGGGGAGCTCCTTTGGTTGCCCCACCAGTCTTTTGCTTTATTCTTTGATCTTTACTGAGAGTCTGTTTAATCCTAATCAGATTAACTCCATGGTTACATGGTCATGTATTTCTATCTTTCTATTGTGCGACTCTTCGGATTCTTTTCACTATGTGTTGTATTTTAATTAGCCCTTTAGCTCAGCATTGCTAAAAACCTTTTTGGTCACTGGGCTATATACTTGTATTATTTTCAGTGTGTCACTGTTTGAGCGTTAGAGATTTGTTTTCCACAGTACATTGCTCTTGTGGTATTAAAGGTAACCTGTCACCAGGTTTTTCCAAAATAAAGTGCGGCCACCACCAGTAAACATTTTTATACAGTATTCTGGGTTACTATACATAAGTCCCCACGCCGATCTGTATAAAATAAAACAGAGCTTTTATTCACCTACAGGGCGGTCTGGAGCAACGGGTGTTACAGGTCTTGATCTGGCGCCACTTCTCTGCTTGCGACCATTGTCCTCTTTATCTGCTTTGCGGGGATGATGTATCCTACATTATCCATGCAATGTTCCCTCATCGCTCTCCTGTTCACGCACTTCTTGGACCTGCTGAGGGCAAAGTATTGTAGTGTGCATGTGCAGGTGTTCTTTGGCCTTTCCCTGTGTAAGTGCATTATATTACTTTGCTCTGCCTTTGGCAGGGACGAGAAGTACTTGTGAGCAGGAGCACAAAGCAAGTCACTATGTGGATGACTAAGGACATGTCACCCATTCAGAACTTGAGTAGACAAGGTGCTGGATCAGGATCAGTGATGCTCAACGGACCGGAGTGGCTCACCAATGAGTAATTCAGTAAGCCCTTATGTATGGCATTCTAAAACACAGTATAAAAGGGCCTACTGGTGGCGTCCGCAGCTTATATGCAAAAAAACCTGGTGATTGGTTCCCTTTAACTGTTCATATTGTTTGTACAATCTCACAGACCCATTAGAATTATACCTTTTGTAGTTGCGTTTGTTCATTATATCTTTAGAACAAGCATTCTCATATATTCTCTGTATATCTCTAAATGGATTTTAGCCTTTGCATGGCATTATCCTTCTATTGACTATTATTTTGTAATGCATCTTTGAATAAATATGTAAAATTTTAGCACTCCATATTCTTATAGAAGTTTCTACACCTCTATTTTGTGGTTTGTTTCTATTCCACAGAGGCGGATTGCACGGAAAGAAGAACAGGCCAATAACCCATTCTACATTAAGAGTTCTCCATCCCCACAGAAGGTAACTACTATGGTCTTGCTCTAACTTTTTGGCTACCAGTTTCAAAAGTATGTAAATTTCTCTGAGTAAATTGAGTGATTCATAGAGTTTGGACGACCATTTACTTTAAAGAAATAATATATAAAACAAGCAAAATGGCACTCAGCTTTTTTTAACAAAGTGAATGAAATACCTTTCTTTCGTTATCAGACAATGTGATTTTCAGGATTTGTTTTCACATTTTGTCTCTCATAGTTGAGGTCTATTTGTGATGTCAATTACAGGCCGACCTCATCTTTTTAAGTGGGAGAACTTGCCCAATTGGTGGCTGACTAAATAATTTGTTCCCCACTGTATGTACCAGTAAGTTTTCCTTATTGTTGTGACTGTATTCCACCCTACTTGCAGTTGTCTGCTTTGGGGACCTCAGTGATGTCAGAGTATGCCTCTGGGCTCGAGAGCTCAGCAAAACTATTACTAAACTAACCAAAGTGTCCAGTGCTTTGATTATGCCTGTGGATTGCCTGCCTGTGACTTCTAAGGAGTACTTAACACACAGCGATATCACTAAAATCAGCGACCTCACCAGTGATATCGCTGTGTGAAAAGCAGCAGCGACGGAGCCCCTGCTGCGAGGTCGCTGATTGTTACACAACAATCAGGACCATTTTTTGCTCTGTCTCCGCTGTGCAGCACGCATCGGCGTGTTTTGACGGTGAGAGACCAACGAGCGCCGGTCCCAAGAACGCAGGGAGCTAGCGCGGGCAGCGGCACAGCCACAGTGGCGTGCACACGGCCACGGAGTGCATGCTGGGACATGTAGTCATAAGACTACATGTCCCAGCATGCACTGTGCGGCCAGGTTCACAGCGCACCTGATGTGTAACCAGGGTACACATCGGGTAACTAAGCACAGCGCTGTCCTAGTTACCCACAGTGTACCCTGGTTACCAGCCTGTAAGCGGGAGAAGGCTGGTAACCAAGATACACAGCGGGTAACTAGGACAGCACTGTGATTAGTTACCCGATGTATACGTTAGTTACTAGCCTTCTTCCGCTTACCCAGTGATGTGGAGGTCGGGTCCCTGATCGCTGAGGAGATCTGCCTGTTTAACAGCTCCCCAGCGACCACACAGCGATGTTCCAGCGATCCTGGTCCTTGTCTGGATCGCTGGAACATCGCTGTGTGTAACGGAAACCTAATGCCTGAGGAGGTCTGGCCGACTAGCAAGTCAGACCCTTCTGTGACTGCTTATCAATACTGAAGCCCTCTGGAGCTTTCTAAGCAATTTTGTGGATCCTCCCTCTCTAGGTTGTCGTCTTACTTCTTCCCTGTGGGGACCATTGTCTCTAGATCTAGATCATTCAGACTCTAGTTTTGTGTAATATCCATGTTGGCCTTCAGGTGGCAGCAGATTATCCCACGATTCTGTGTTCCTTAATGAAGCCAACAAGAAATAAACAATGGCTTTTTGTAAAAGGGGAGTAAAAAGCAAAAAAAATTGTCTGTGTCCTTAAGAGGGAGTTTGTCACTTTAGAGCAAGTATCTTGTTAAAACAATTCCTAATTTTAGGTATCTGACTTTAGGTAGTGTCTTAACCTGTTCCCGACCACCCACTGTAGATGAATGTCGGCACTTGCTAAGCTTTGTACAGTGCTAATGATTCACTCATGTTGCCTTTCATCAGAACCCCCAGAGTCTCGCAGGTGCCAGGATTCCGGTGCAGACCGCTAGTTCTGACTTTCAACATAATCAGGACTTGGGTGTTTCAGATACCGATGGTGTTTAACCCTTTGCTCTTTTCTATATTGCGCGATCAATAATGATCACTACTTATAGAAGTTTGTGAGAGGGAGTGGGTTCCTTCTTTCAAACCTCTGGCACTCCCGTGACATGGTGGCCGAAGGTCGAATGATGACCTCTGGGTCTGGCATGTGCACACAGCCAGCAGAAGGGTCTAACAGGAGATCTGTTGGTGTAAAACTGACAGGTGTTATGTGTTGCAAACGATTATACTAATAAGTTAAAATCCATGAAAAACTAAGTAAAAATATTAAAATACAAAATAATGAACCAAAAAATTATACCAACAGGTTAAGACACTACCTAAGATCAGATACCTAAAATTAGGAATTGTTTTAACAAGATACTTGCTCTAAAGTGACAAACTAAGTGACAAACTCCCCTAAGGACACAGACAATTTTTTTGCTTTTTACTCCCTTAATATAAATATATAAATATATTTATATTATATTGATGTATCAATGATAGTAATAAAAAATACGCAAATTTGGTATTGCCGCTTTTGGAACCAACTGATTTATAAAGCTGCCACACTAGTTAACCCCTTCAATGAACAGCAGAAAGATGATTAATAAATGTGGCAAAAATTACGCTTTTTCATTATACTGCCAAGTAAGAAAATTGCTATAAAACACAACACAAAGATGTTGCAGAAAATGTCGTCTTGTTCCTCAAAACAAGCAAGTCATGATACTGCTAAAAGCTATAGCTCTGTGTATGAGGCAATGCAAAAACAATTGTTTTGTCTATAAAATTGTTTTTATTGGGTAAATGTGGTAAAGTATAGTGCTAAAAATGTCTTATCGCTGTAATTGTACTGACCTGAAAAACAAACCTGTCTCTACACTTTTACCAAATAATGTAAAACAGAAAAAAAATAGTGAATTGCTTTTTTTCTTTTTTTCTTCAAAATTCCTTTTTATTCTTTTCAACAAAGACAATTCACATAATAAACATAAAAACAGCATGAGAAGTGTCAGGTACAATTCGCCAAGTAACATCTAGCTTTGTATTTTCATTAAGTGTAACACAATAACCGATCACAACGCCTCCAAGATCCTCATATAATCGTAAACGAGCCCCAGCCTCTATATTATAAATTCGCTTGTTGTTTGATAACACAATTAGCTTCTTAGTAGTCTTATAGCAACCATTGTATCTGTTCAACTTTTACCATCAGCGAATTTTGGCACGCCAAGTTGTAGCCTCTAATATTTGGCAGGCCCACCCCTCCTCTGTCTTTTGTCAGCATTAACGTAGTCATCCTCAGTCTGGGCGGTTTGCCCCTCCATATGAACTTGGTGAATGCTTTATTCAGTCTATTAATATCAGTGTGTTTAATTAGTAGGGGCAGTGCATTGGATAGAGTAAACGTGAAAAGCTTATCATCTTTAGTAAGTGGCATCGCCCAAGTAGTGATAACTGGAGCCCTGCCCAACTCCTTAGTTCAGCCTCTATCTTGTTAATAAGGGGTCTGTAATTTAGTGCATATACCTGTCCTGGCGTTTTACCTAGTCACACCCCAAGATATTTTATTGATGTTGCTTGAATCGGTAAATCTTGCAGAGATTCCCCAACGCCTCCACCCCCCGTACTCCTCAACATTAGTACCTCACATTTTGTTTTGTTAAGGAGGAACCCCGAAAAAGTTCCAAAAGTGTCAATATGGGATAACAGATCTGGGAGGTCTCTGTTCGGATGGTTCATGAACAATATGATATCATCAGCGAACAGCGCCGTCTTGATCTCCTACTGACCTATCTTTATGCCTTCATAGGCACTATTTGCATTTAAGAATCTGGATAGTGGTTCCAGCGCAAGATTAAACAGCACTGGAGATAAATGTCATCCCTGCCTAGTTCCCTTACCCAAGTAGAAGGTGTGGGATACAAAAACCTGGTGTATATACCCTGGCCCTTAGATTGCAATAGAGTTGAGTGAGAAAAGTCCGAAAGCGTCCCCGAAGGCCTATTTTGTCAAGTACATGACCCAGCCATGGCCACGCCACGTTGTCAAACGCTTTTTCAGCATCTAGTGTTACCATGGCTGGGGTCTCCCCGCTTTTAAATGGTCTATCTCGTATCGCGTCCATTACCATTAGTGCTTTCTGCACATTTGTCACTGCTGATCTTCCATTAACGAATCCGGTTTGATGTTTGGATATCAATCTAGGCAAAATCAAGGCCAGTCTATCAGCCATGATCTTTGATAGAATTTTAAGATCTTGGTTTATCAAAGATATGGGACTATATCCTGCCGGATTTTCCGCGCCTTTATCACTTTTTGGGAGTAGTTTAATGTACGCTGTATTCATATCGTCAGATATATGTCCCCTTTCAATATCTCATTATACATTTTGTCAAGGTCGGGACAATCAATTCTTGCAATGTCTTGAAGATCTCTCCTGTTAGCCGTCGGGACCCGGCTAATATTTAAATCTACTTTGTCTTCCGTGATCTCTCTATTAAGTCTTTCTAACTCCTCCTCTGATATCTCCGTGTGTTCCACCTTATCCAACCATGTCTGACCTCCAGTTGCTACTTCCTCCCTGGTCGATATAGTCTGTCATAAAATCTGCCCAATATCTCATTGATATGAATGATAGAGAGCAGTGTTAGAATGCGGCGCTAGGTAACTGCGCCGCATCTAACACTGCTCTTATCATTCATACTATTCTCCCTCGGAGCGCGGTGTAGCGAGCACTTGGGCAAGTCTAGGGCCTGGCAGTGCATCATCCAAACTCCACTGTGTCATGACATGATCAGCGCTCTGAGGAGACAGCAAGTGATTCTACAACTCAAGAGTGTAAATATCCTCTCTTCATACAGAGGTCTGATGATCTCAACTTTATGGACCCTATCTCCTATACGCTTATCTGTTGTGCGGATCGTGCACAACTGGAAAGGTAGTGTTCATTAAATAGAGCCACATTGTGTGTAAATTTAGTAGTGTGGCGCAACAGTGCTGTTTTTTTCTGTTTCAATATCTCATTGATGTCTTTTGGATTGGTTGTTCGTTCACCATTGTTTTTTTAGGGCCATAATTAATGTCTGTGGTCTTCTTCCTTCCAAGTTAGCCATCAGTCATCCTGCTTTATCCCCAAATCTATTCAACTCAACCTTGAGCTGTCCCCTCACCACCCTTTCTCTCATAGCTTCCCTTTTGTCAAAAGATTTTTTAGCAATCATCCACTCCTGCCTGTCTTCAGTTGTGAGTGTCGCTTTAAAGGCCCAATATTTTCCGTTAACTAAGGCACTGGCTGATGAGAAATTTTCCCATATCCTCTCTTTCAATTTCAGTATATGCGCTAAAATGTTACCTCGTATTACTGCTTTCCCAGCCTCCCAATAGAGTTTATGATTATCTAAATGTGTCTCATTCGTTTGGGAGTATGTCATCCACCATTCTTTTAGCAATTTTTCAAGATCACAATCTCGTGTTAAATAAGTGGGGAACCTCCACAAATAGTCAGTCCTCTTTGGCTGAGAGTCCATGATGTCAATCAAGACCGGACTATGTTTTGATATCACCATAGTCCCTATTTCTACCCCGCCTGTTTTTTGTAGCACCCTGTCATTTACTAAGATAAAATTTATCCTCGACCAAGTGTTATGCGTATGTGAAAAATTTGTGTATTCAGATTCTAGAGGATGAAGGACCCTCCATGCATCTCTTAGCCTCACATCGGTCATCATATCCTTTAAAGGGCCAGTATTTTTATCCAGCGTCTGTGGTGTGCGTGTCGTCTCTTTAGTCGTGGGTCTCTGTCTGTCAGCTACCTCATTTATGCCTTCATTGAAATCACCACCTAAAACAATATTAGGTTCTGTATCTAGCATTATGTCTTTGTGAATGTCTGCAAAAAATGTTGTTCTTTCCGAGTTTGGGACATGAATGCTATATAGGCTCATTTGTTCCAATTGTAAGCGCAAGACTACATGAACCTTCCTCCCCTCCTGATCTGTATCTGAGGATATTACAGAGTGAGCTAGATGTTTATTTATCAGAATCATCACCCTTGCTTTATTATTCTGCGCCCCTGCACCATATACTGCACCAACCCACATTTTATGCATGCGTGATAGTTCATTCTGGTGCAAATGTGTCTTTTGCAGCATTGCCACATCTGCCTTTAACGGTTTCAGATGTCTAAGTACCATAGATCTTTTGTTGGGCGATCTTAGACCCTTCACGTTCCATGTTATGATACGTACCGTGTTGTCAGTCTGTTAAATATTATTGCTGCTGTATATATTATCTTGCTGTTATATCTTACATTTAGAATGACATAAAGGCTCGTGTGCATCGGAAATTGTGGTACCCGCTTATCTAACTCTACTAAAACAGCAAAAACATGAAGTGTACAAAAAAATACAAATAGAGGTCCATCCACTTTCTAAATGACCCCTATGTGCTCTCTGGAATTTTTCGACTTCCATTTTTTCTAAAGTATGCCTTCTCTAAATCCCGCACCTTTAAACGCCTTTATCAGTTGGCTATCAAATGCCTGAACTTCGCACAACTCTGTGCACTGCATTAGAAAATCCGTTCAAATTTCCCGCCTTCCCTCCTCCCCCCTTCAGACCTGTCTTTCACATTACTCTCGTCCTTTCGTGAAACACACTGGAACTCTCTGGAACTCTATTACCTATAATATGGACCGAACGTCTATGTGACATCAGATATACGTCCCAATACTATCTCAACTCGAAGATAGTCTCTCACCGTTCCCCAAGTCTGTGTGAGGAACCTTTCATCGTCCCGTTCATCAGGGTTTTTGGGTCCATCCAAAACCGTGTAATGTAAAAGGTAATAGGAGAAAAAAACTAAACAAAAAAAAGGTGGGGATTGGGGGAAGGGAATGAGTAGAGAACCCGCAGATGTCTGACGTAAAAATCTCTGTTTCTGCCGCTTCATGTGACAACCATGTTCATTCTTTAGGTGTAATTCTTCTTCCTGGTAGATCTTGTTGCCGGGGTTCTTTGGTCATTGGGTTGTGTTTCGCCATGATGTCTCTCTATCCATGAGACGCGGATGGTATTCGTCGCCTGTTGGCAGTTCCTCTGCGTTCTCCGTCTGTTGTCTGTGGTCGTCCTCTCTGAGGATCCTGGTCCCACTCTAATGGTGGTGTTAACTATCTTCTGGCAGTCTGTAGACTGTGGTGAAGCTGACAATCCCTGTTGTATTATTTTCAGTGCAGCCTTGGGGGACACCATTTCTCCGTTTGGAGCCCTAAAACAAAGTGTTGCTGGGAACACCAACTGAAACCGCACATTTTTTTTTATAGAGTAGGGTGCATGCCGCACTGAACGCTTTCCTCTTGCGAGAGACTTCCGCCGAGAAGTCTCCGTATATCCTAATTTTATAGCCTTTTAGTAGCAGTGGTTGATGGCGATTTTTAGATTCTCGGAGGAGTTTTTCTTTGTCTTTATAATCTAGGAATCTCGCAAACCTGTCGGGGGCCAGCTTGGGGATCTTTCCGTGGTCCTACTCGATGGGCTCTTTCCACCCTGCATTTGTGAGGGAATCCCAGGGCTCTGGGCAGATCTATTTCACAGATATCTTCCAGCTGGTTCACAAACAACGAGTCTGGAAGCCCCACTATCCGGAGATTATTCCTCCTGGATCGGTTCTCCAGGTCTTCTAGTTTGTCTGCAGTGTATGAGTGATGTTTTTGCATTGCAGCTACTTGTTGCTCTAGAGTGGCTATTCTGTCTTCAGCATCTGAGAGCCTTCTCTCTGTCTCCTGCAGCCTGCTTTCATGGATATCAGTGATGTTTTTAATGTCAGCTATGGACTCTTGCATTGCTTCTTTCATAGCCACTTTGACCTCAGCAGTAAGAAAGGGCACTATCTCCATATCCAGAGACTTATCGTTTATCCTCCCCTGTGTGTCCTGTGACGGTCTCTGCTGTATCTCTGGGTGCCGGGCTGTCATCGACTCCCTCTCTCTCCCCTCCACCTCTGTCTGTGGCTCCACTTCTCACCTTGCGGCTTCTGTCTCACCGCCTATTGTCTCTGGCGCCGCCATTTTATTAGCGGCGTCTTCTCGGCCGCTCTCCACCTCCATCTCATTCCCCTCTCTCCCCGCATTCCTTAACTCATACCGATCCATGTCGGCGTCGCTCCGGAGCTTTGCGGTCGTCTCTGGGTGCCGGAGGATTATTCCAAGCAACTGAATTAATCAGGTAGTCGGTGTGGGTGGTGGGAGCTGTATCACCCTGCTGGCATAGCTTCAGCGCCGGAACCGGAAGTCGTGAATTGCTTTTTAATGTTCCTTCTTCCTCCCAAAAATCGGAAAACAAATTGATTCACAAAATGTACCTGAAAACAGTACCAATAACGTCTACTTATTTTCCAAAAAAATAAATAAGCCCTCACATGGCTGTCGGCAGAAATCTA
The DNA here is from genome assembly GCA_033576535.1 of Allobates femoralis. Taxonomy (NCBI): domain Eukaryota; kingdom Metazoa; phylum Chordata; class Amphibia; order Anura; family Aromobatidae; genus Allobates; species Allobates femoralis. The sequence continues at coordinate 377,962,256 of JARQOC010000003.1, forward strand.
GAAATAGTATAGATTTCAAAATATGATGATGCAAAGTAGGGCTGGGCGATTAATCGAATTAATTCGATTAATTCGCCCCCTGCTGTGGCCACGATTGTGGTTTTAACCACAATCGTCAAATTCGATTTAAAATGCCGTCCGGAGCGCTGTTTAGAAGCCGGCCGGATCTTCTAAACAGCGCTCCGGACGCCTAGCGGTAATCCCGAGTGTAACTCGGGGTTGACTTTAACTTTCAGAAGCGGTAACCCCGAGTCACACTCGGGATTACCTGCTGATGGTAACGCTGCCGAGGGTGAGGACTTGGTTTGGGGTCGGCTGAGCCCCTGCTGCTGATGAGCCCCCGGGAGGAAGGGGGGGGTGCTGACACGTTCCCAGCACCGCCCGCCGCCGCCCCTGCAGCGGCCGCGGGAAGAGGACCGGAGGGGGGGCTCCGCCGACCCTGCTGTGCAGCCGAGGGATGAGGACCGGGGGATGTGCTGACAGGCCGAGCTGGCTGAGCCCGGCACAGCACCACCGCCGCCGCCTCTGCTGTGCAGCCGGGGGATGAGGACCGGGGGATGTGCTGACAGGCCGAGCTGGCTGAGCCCGGCACAGCACCACCGCCGCCGCCTCTGCTGTGCAGCCGGGGGATGAGGACCGGGGGATGTGCTGACAGGCCGAGCTGGCTGAGCCCGGCACAGCACCACCGCCGCCGCCTCTGCTGTGCAGCCGGGGGATGAGGACCGGGGGATGTACTGACAGGCCGAGCTGGCTAAATGTTTCCCGGGAACCGAGGTCAGTCACGATAGTTCCTATGTTGTTCTGGCATCCCCTGAGCTACCCGCCTTATATATTGATTAATGGCATAGAGAAGGGTACGTGGAGATGTGATAAGGCGAGGTAAAACGGGCAGAAGGCTGCTGTGGTGGTGCGTGCTGTGGTGGTGCGTGCTGTGGTGGTGCGTGCTGTGGTGGTGCGTGCTGTGGTGCTGCGTGCTGTGGTGGTGCGTGCTGTGGTGCTGCGTGCTGTGGTGCTGCGTGCTGTGGTGGTGCATGCTGTGGTGGTGCGTGCTGTGGTGGTGCGTGCTGTGGGAAATGCAGGACATAGCTAAAGTAGATAATAACTGAAGGTAAAGGCAGTTTATAGTTGCTGTGTGACAGGAATTATACTCCAGGTCCTATATTCCATCCTCCTCCCTATATATTCTATACCTGAGTCCTATATCTCTCCCCCTCCTTACAGATTATAGAATACCTGGGTGACTGATCCTATATCACTCTCCCTCCTTATAGATATACCTGGGTGACTGGTCCTATATCCCCTCGCCCTCCTTACAGATTCTATAATATACCTGTGTTCTATATCCCTCCCCCTCCTTACAGATTATATACCTGTGCCCTATATCCCCTCATATATTCTATACCTGGGTCCTATATCGCCTCCCCATCTTTATATATTCTATACCTGGGTCCTATATCCCCTCCCCCTCATAGATTATATACCTGGGGGAACCTGCTCCATTCAATAGATGCGGTCTCCTTAAAGTAATAGAAAATAGAAAAAAAAATCGAGATTTAAATCGAAAATCGTCCATAGGTTTAAATAAAATCGAGATTTTGATTTTTCCCAAAATCGCCCAGCCCTAATGCAAAGATGTTTTTGTAAAAACAAACAAAAATAGTTGTTACTGTTGGATAGTGGCGAAATCTGGAATCACATCAACTCAAACAATAAGGCCATTGTGATCGGCATTAAAAATAAAATCAATTCTTGTCCAGTTTTTAATAATTATTAATTCATTCATATAGCGCTCTTCATTCCATAGTGCTTTACATACGTTTGCAACACTGTCCCCGTTGGGGCTCACAATCTAAACATCCTATCAAGTATATCTTTGGATCATGGGAGGAAGCCTGGAAGCCCACGCAAACATGTGGAGAGCATACAAACTCCTCGCAGATGTTGTCCTTGGTGGGATTTGAACTCGGGACCCCAGCGCTGCAAGGCTACCGTGCTAATCACTGTGTCATCGTTTCCTTCCAAAGATCGAAATTTTTTTTTTTTTTTTTTTTTTTTTTGCTGTGTTTTTGTAGTATTTTCAGCAGCAATATTGGATCCGTTTTGGGGAAAAAATGGACCCAAAACATATCGCGTTTTTGCTTCTTTTCAGTGGAGTCAATGGAGAAAACGGTGGAGAAAACGGATCATTAATTGACCTGCTCATTCATTTTTCTGGATGCTTTTTCTGCTTCAAAAACAGACCAGTAGCAAAATGGAGCGTTGGAACAGCATTTCTGAAAAGTCATGGACTTTGCTGGGCATCACAAGTGACCCGTTTTCCATGCAAACAAGGATCACAAAAAACGGATCAAAACTCGGTGTGAAAAAGGCTTTAGACCCAGCTCATATTTATCCTGCACTCTACGCTGTATGCTTACAGTAGGGTTTACATGCAAATTTTTGAAATACATTACTCTGATGAACCCCTGAAGAAAGATTCCCTATAATGTGCGGAAGAAGTCATTTTAGCCTGTCTGCCTATGATCCAGCAGTGTCCATATTTTTAGAGGTGCATAAAAAGCACAGTCAACCAATTTTGTGCACCTCTGAAAAGAACACCAGTGAACAGAGGCCAGATGGAGTCCAGAGTAACTCTGCCACCTCCTTAAAGTGAAAGAATCCCTCGGGAGTGTCATCTGCTTCAACTCAGCCACAAAACAAAACGTTCCCACTTAAGTTTGTCATCTATCAATGGCACTATAGGGGTTTTCTTGTTACAGCTAATGCAGGTTCTGGAAAGGCTCCTGTCTAAGGGCCCTTTCACATCAGCGTTTTTTTAAATTTGCGGCAGATGCGGTGAAAAAAACGCATCTGCCGCAACTGCCGCATAACGGTTCCACTTGCGGCACGGTTGCGGTTTTTTCCATAGGAAGTATAGGGGGACTTGCGGCAGATGCGGCAAGTGCGGTATTGCACTTGCGGCAGGTGCGGCAGAGAAAAAAACCGCAGTAAGCCGCGGTTTTTTTCTCTGCCGCACCTGCCGCAAGTGCAATACCGCACTTGCCGCATCTGCCGCAAGTCCCCCTATACTTCCTATGGAAAAAACCGCAACCGTGCCGCAAGTGGAACCGTTATGCGGCAGTTGCGGCAGATGCGGTTTTTTCACCGCATCTGCCGCAAATTTAAAAAAACGCTGATGTGAAAGGGCCCTAACATGAATCCAGCAAAACCTGTGCTTCCAAATCCAAATGTCCCTTTCTGAGTCCTACAGTGTACCTACACCACATTTACTGTCCACGTTAGGCATTACTGTAGTGAGGAGAGCTCTCTTAATTGGCAGGGTGTGTGCCTACAGAAGCACGAGTTAGGCTTATTTCACATCAGCGGTAATCGCTGATCGCGGCAGTTGTGGTAAAAAAAAATCTGCAACTGCCGCATAACGGCCGCGATCGCGGCACACTTGCGGCAAGCCCATTACAATGTCTATGGGGCTTGTGGTAAGTGTGCGGCAAGTGTGGCCGCGAAAAAACCACAGCATACCGCGTTTTTTTCGCGGCCACACCTGCCGCAAGTGCCGAAACCGCACCTGCCGCACACTTACCGTAAGACATTGTATGGGGCTTGTTGCAGGTGTGCCACGATCGCAGCCGTTATGCGGTAATTGCGGCAGTTGCGGTTTTTTCACCACAACTGCCGCGATCAGCCTTTACCGCTGATGTGAAAGGGGCCTTAGCCATAATTTACTGGGCACTACAATGGCAGTTTTTCAATTTTAATTCGGCAACATCCGTTGCTGTTTCTTCCTAGAAGACACCAATTGAGTTAAATAGTCACTACATTTATGGATAAGTTTCCAGATGGGTGTAATTTCCAAAATTGAGTAATTTGATTGAGGTTTCAGCTGTTATGGCACTTAAAGGTTCTGTATACAGGGTCTAAATACTATTCTAGGAAACTTTGTGCTCCAAGAGTTGAATAGCGCTCCGTCTCTCTCCAGAGTCTTGCCGCGTAGCCAGACAGTATTAAAGAGCCACATTTGGGGTATTGCCACATTCTGCAGACATTGACACATTTTCGTGTTATTTTGACACATTTTCCCATGTGAAATTCTGGGGCTGAAACCAAATTTGTGTGGTAAAAATGTAATCATTTTTTCTTAGCCACCTAATGTTATAGCCAATGTGACATAGCACCCTGAAATAATAACCGCAAAAAACAACTAACATGAAGATGTCACAGAAAAAACTTTGGTGCACTGAAGCACCATTAAATAAGTAAAAAACAGAATATTGATCCATATATCAGTAAAAATGTAACAATTCATTTATTTCTTTGAAAACTCCTTAGTATTTTTAATCCAAGGGACATCTTTAAAATGTAGGATCTAGACTCAGACATACAGCTGCTACTGAGTCAGCAAGTTCCAAATCAAGTTGTTTTTTTCAAAACAAGGAAACAGATTCTTCCAGCAGGGAATCAGACGACAATGCTCGAAAAACTCCAGAAATACCAAAAATAAAAACTCAGATGAAATGTGTTTTTTATTATTGCTTTATTCTCATTCACAGCACCAAATGAAAAAGACATAATTGAAAAAGGTTTACATTTTTTGCCAACACACAAAATAGATATGATTATATGGTCTATTTTTGTTTTCAAATGTGCAGAAATATTAGATGAAAAATGTATTTCCTTAAAGGGATTTTGTCACCTCCAGAACGCCTCCTAAACTAGCAAAACATGTCCCTGCAGCATCCTATCACTAATCTCACACTTTTTTTGTCTCCTAAAAGCATCCTGTGAAAGTGCATAAAATGTTTTAATACTTAATCATTAGTGATTATAATTAGCAGGGGCTATATTCTTTAGTCACCAGGGCGGGCTGTTTTGCAGGCTCCAGGATCCCCCCTCTCTGTCTGTGTGCTCTGCTTGTGCAGGCTTTGCTCTCCCCCTCTCTATCACTCACAAAATGCAAATCATTAGTCCTGCCTTCAGCTGCACATCACAGCAGCACAGACAGAGAGAGAGGGTGGATCCTCGAGGCTGCAAAACAGCCCGCCCTTGTGACTAAAGAATATAGCCCCTGCTAATTATAATCACTAATGAGTGAGTATTAAAATGTTTTTATGCACTTTCATAGGATGCTTTTAGGAGACAAAAGGAGTGTGAGATTAGTGATGGGACGCTGCAGGGACATGTTTTGGTAGCTTAGGTGGTGTTTTGGAGGTGACAGGATCCCATTAAAACTGATAAAGGCATTTTCCATCTTTGAAATTAGATTTAAAATGACGCACTAAAAGCACTTTAAACCCTATTGTGAAATCTCATACTTTGAGGCTATGTGCTCAGTCTGCAGATTTACCTCAGGTTTTGTGCCGCTTTTCCTGCATTTCAGAGATTTCTGTGAAATCCGCAGTACAGCACCTTTCCTGTAAAATGTATAGGAAATTTGAAGTGTTGAGCCCATGCAGCGGAAAGATATTCATTTTGCTGCAGGAAAATCTGCAGAATGTCAATTCTTTAAGGGTATTTTGCTGAGATGTTCACCCATAGACCTCATTGATAGCTCCAAAATATGCAGCAAATATGCAGCAGTGTTCACACAGTGCTTATTTGTGCGGATATTGTGCTGAGGACATGGAGCTCTGCTGTAATTTTGGTCACCAGTATAGGTAAAGCAGGCAGCTACAGGCTGCCACCCACCCCCAGCTGCCTAGTTTTACCTGATAATCAAAAATACAGGGGTGCCCTTTTTTTAAAAAATTTTAAGAAATAATTAAAGAAATGGGGCTTCAACATATCTTTGGTTGCCAGCCAGTTAAAACTAGGCATCTGGGGGCTGGAATTCTTAGCGTAAGGAGGCCCAAGTGTTTTGGGCCCCCCCACTCTATGAATTGCAGCTTGCATCAGTCCCACGAAATTGCGCATTCATTGAAGCTCCGTTTTCTGGAGCTTTACCTGACTTTTCCTGCTGCCATGTGGGATTTTCAGACTGGGCAAGCATATCATTGTACAGCAAAAGACCACAGTGTGTATTTATATCTGCTTGGTGACATGATTGCTATTTAAAGAGAGAACACCCCTGTTAATGCATTACATAGGATGGTACACACGTGGTAAGAATTGTTGGTACACCTCATTTAATGAAAGAAAAACCCACAATGGTCACAGAAATAACCTGAATCTTTAAAAGTAGTAATAAATAAATAAAAGATCTATGAAAATGAACAATTGAAAGTCAGACTTTGCTTTTCAACCCTGCTTCCACAGAATAAAAAAAAAAAAATTACTCATGAAATTGGCCTGGACAGAAATGATGGTACCCCTGAAAATAATGTGACAAAGGGGACATGTTAAATCAAGGTATGTCCACTAATTACAGTGTAACATATTATTCAGAAATGTAAGATCCATGGGACTGTAGTCAACATTTCTGTACGTGGCCGCAGGAGAAAAAAATTGATGATAAATCAAAGAGACAGATAATACAAATGATAACAAAAGAGTCCACAATTACTTCTCAAGAGATTAAAGGTGAACTTCAAGCTCAAGGAAGATTGCACCATCCGTCGTTGTTTGAGGCAAAGTGGACTTAATCGGAGACGACCAAAGAGGACACCATTGTTAAAAGAAAATCATAAAAAAACAGACTGGAATTTGCCAAACTACATATTGACAAGCTACAAAGCCTCTGGGAGAATGTCCTATGGACAGATGAGACAAAAATGGAACTTCATTACCTTGGGTACTATACACACTTGTTGTTTTTGAGTAATAAAGGGAACTTATGTATTATGATGCTACAAAGTATTTATTGAATCACAAGTACAAATACATAGGATTCAATCCACAGTACATTTAAAAATTATGACAGGGCAGGCAAAGCAAGAGGGAGAGAAAGACACACTTAGTACAATTGTTAGCCAACATGTTGACAGACAATTGTAAATCTCAACCTGACAATACTAGAATGATTTGTAAGAAAATCAATCAGTATACACGTAGCTCAAAGTGGTGAGTGCATGTATATCATTTTTTTAAGGAGATACCCCATACAGTTTGTTATAGGGCTGGTTCTGTTTATCGGTTCTTATTGTCGGTTATGACTACAATCACAGATATCAAGAATCTTCCCTTCCTTACCGCTTTCTGTTCCTATGCTGATTAAATATATCTACTATATAATTGTCTAAGACATTTTCGTGTCGGACCAAAAAAACGTGCCGTGGATATGTCACACTGTGACGTCACCACGGCGAAGCATTGGCCGCGTAGCGGCCAATGCGAGGCGTCAGCTGCGCGAGCAATGGCCGCGAGGCCATTGCGAGTCGCTAGCTTTAGTGCGAGCAATGGCCGCGAAGCGGCCATTGCGAGTCGCTGGCCGAAAATAGAACCAGAGGCTCGGCCACAAAGCTAGCGATTTCCCGCTCAGGTAGCGAGTCGCTAGCCTCAGCGGGAAATCGCTAGCTTTGTGGCCGAGCCTCTGGTTCTATTTTCGGCCAGCGAATCGCAATGCCCGCTTCCATAAGGATTACCGCAACCGCGTACCTGCCGCAACTCCCCCTATACTTTCAATGGGGATCTATTGCGACTCGCTGTGTAGCGCGAGCAATGGCCGCGAGGCCATTGCGAGTCGCTACACTTGCGGCGCGGTTGCGGTAATCCCCATAGAAAGTATAGGGGGACTTGCGGCAGGTGCGGCAAGTGAAAATCTATTTGAAAATCTAAAAAAAAAAAAAAAAAAAAATATTCTAGACACCCGATGCATTTGCATCGGGCTCACAGCTAGTATATATATATATATATATATATATAATATAATAATAATATACATATACACATACACCGACGACTTAAAGAGGACTTGTCACCAAACCAGGCATAGTGATCTAATTACAGCACTAAATGCAGCATGTCTGCAGCATCCAGGCAAGGGGTCCCCCAGCCCTTGAGCCCCCCGAGATAATACATTTAGAAAACTTACATTGAGGAGCCAAATAGGAGGTGGCTTGTGGCTGGAGCCAAAGGGCAGATTCACACCCCCTGCATGTTTAATCTGCCCACCGCTGCCTCCCTGATGACAATCACTGTCTCCCTCGTCTGCAGCATAACACAGAGCATATCTTAGTAATGGTCGCTTAGCCCACGCCCCCTGTGGTGACGTCACCGCTTATACCCGCCCTGCTCTATGGTTAACATGAAGCAGGGCGGGTATAAGCGGTGATGTCACTGCGGGAGGCGGGGCTGCCGGCCTCCTGCTCTGACATCACCACCTTTTCCCGCCCTGCTCTATTTTGGCTCCAGCCACAAGCCACCTCCTTAGTGGCTGTAGCATGTAAGTTTTCTAAGTGTATTATCTCAGGGTACAGGGGGGCTCAAGGGCTGGGGGACCCCTTGCCTGGATGCAGCAGACATGCTGCATTAAGTGCTGTAATTAGATCACCATGCCTGGTTTGGTGACAGATCCTCTTTAATGAAAACAAATGAAAACAATGAATATTTATTAAACACACCCAAAAAGTCTACAACAATAATATATATATATTCTAGATAGCATGATAACTAATACACAATACCATTACTGTTACAATATGTAAAACACCCCCGGTTACTAATAATTATACCCCACTCACGTTATCTAACCATACATGCACACTATATTAGTGATCTAACTATCCCTATAGCAGATAGCAATTCAAGGGTTAATTATAAGAGAGAGAGAGATAGAGAGAGAAAAGGAAGAGTTACTTGAAAGATATAGAGGAGATATGGGGGTGATGCTTAAGGCCAGATGTTGATGGTCCTATTCCATGGTCCAAGGTAGAAAGAGAGAGTGTGTCTTGATTCCACCTCCATTTATAGTAAAGATTTCACATCCACACCCACATACATCCCACGACTCCGCCCTTCTCCGGTATCTTCTATGACAAATATGTCCAATCACCTCCTGTAATATGCAGTAATAATCCCCTGCCTGCGGATGGCGTCCTTGTATCAGGGAAGAAAGTCTTGTGTCAATCAAATAAGTTTAAAACTCTTTGGTTGGCTCCAGGATATCTGTCTGAATAACAATGCTTTATCATACAAAACACCACAAGCATTGTGTAGAAATATACATCTCCATAGGCTGGAGACTGGATGTCTACCTGAGGAGCAATGGCCAATATTCCAAACCCACAAAGGCTGTATACATATGTAGATGACATTAGGTGGCAAACAGCGTCTGCATTCAAGATCAACACAGAGGATGTGTATTCCTGTATCGTCCAGGAGCCTGCAGGGCCAATATCCATTTAGCATGTAGATGCAACCTTTATTCCTAAAACAAAGGACATGACACAGACGAATACAGGCCTTCTCGCCCAATAGGTTAACAATGCTATACATGGTTGATTCTTAGAGTCCTGGAAATATTCAGCTCTCATAAAATCCAATATGGAGTTCAGTGATTCATATTAATTATGCCATCACTTCCCCTCAACACAGTTCAAAATCCAAATGTGCTCACATTGCTATAACACCGTTATTTTCTTTGCCACTAGGATAACACCTAATACACCACAAGATCTAGTATAATGGCTTCCTATCTTCCAGTCATGGTGCAGTACAGAGAAAGCATAGAATCATACAAGTATAGTGTGAAGGCACTACCAACAGTGTGAGGGAGAAACCCCGACACGTGTTTCATTTGCTTCCTCAAGGGGCAGTGGTGGGGTGTGAGGAAACTAGCATCCCTTATATGAGGACCGAGAAGGGTGGCTGGCCATTTACGGCACTTGCCTGGCATGACCGCTGGCAGTGGTGAACCCGGAAGAAGGAAAGCCTCCCTAGATGTCATGTCATCCGGTATGCAGCCCAAACAAGGCCGCGTGATTGTCAAATAACCGGGGCATATGCATACTGGCCTGTAAGCGGTAGAGAACAGACTCGGGTTGTCTGAGGCACATTGCAATACAAGGAATGGTAGTTAACCCTTCATATTCTTATCTCAAAGGCACCGAAGCATAAGGGCAACCAACTGTCGTTATTTTTAAATGTACTGTGGGTGAGATTTTATGTATTTGTACCTCTGAGTCATTTAATACTTTGTATTCAGCATCATAATACATACTTTCATTCCTTTATTACCTTGGGAACTACAAACACTTTGTTGTTTTTGTGCAATTAAGTGTGTATTAAGTGGCGTACCCTCTTTACATATTAGGTCCAATTGTTTTCCTACTAATTTTGTTCTAGAAAATTGAACTTTTGGTCAAGGCACATCAGCTCTATGTTCAGATGGAAAAATGAAGTACATCAAGAAAAGAACATAGTCCCTACTATGAAACATGAAGGAGGCTCTTTTATGTTTTGGGACTGCTTTGCTGCATCTGGCACAGGGTGTCTTGAATCTGTGCAGGGTACAATGAAATCTCAAGACTATCAGGGGATTCTGGGGAGAAATGTGCTGCCCAGTGTCAGAAAGCTTGCAACAGGATAATGACCCAAAACACACAGCTAAAAACACCCAAGAATGGCTAAGATGAAAACATTGGACTATTATGACGTGACCCTTTATAAGCTGTGACCTAAATTCTATTGAGCATCTTTGGAATGAGCTGAAACATGCAGTCTGGAAAAGGCAGCTTTCAAATACAAGACAAATGGAGCAGTTTGCTCTTGAGGAGTTGCCAAAATACCTCTCAAGAGGTGCAGAAGTGTCATTGACAGTTACAGGAATCATTTGATTGCGGTGATTACCTCAAAAGGTTGAGCAACAAAATATTAAGTTAAGGGTACCATCATTTCTGTCCAGGCCTATTTTATGAGTTAAATTTCTTTTTCGCTCCATTGGGAGACCCAGACATTGGGTGTATAGCTTCCGCCTCCCGAGGACACACAAAGTATTACACTAAAAAGTGTAACTCCTCCCCTACTGCCTATACACCCCCTCCAGGAGAAATCCCATCAGTTCTTTGCTTTGTGTTGAAGGAGGCACACTCTGCACTCATGCATTCTCACTTAGTCTTGCTCACTCTCTCTGGAGAGTGTCGGATGGAAGCAAAGAGGATCCATTGGGTCCCCAGCATGTCTCCATCCTCACCCTCGGGCAGAGGCGGTTGAGGTACCCTTGGGGTACAACGGGCTGGAGCCCTCATGCTGCTTTTCCTTCTCCATCCCTTAGGGGTTCTGGAGAAGTGGGATCGTTATGGGCTCCCATGGCGTCTGGAGCTCTGACTCCATCCACAGTCCCTATGGGAATCGGCTGGCTGGAGTTGTGGACCCCCAGGGATCGGCCCCTGCAACCTATTCAGGTACTCTGGGGGTTTGTGCTGTGGCTGCAGCCTGGTCTCTGCGCCTGGGGTGGTCACTGGAGGCTCCCCTGAGGCCCTGGGGTCCTGTCCTTGCTGCGCCGTGAGGTCTGCGGTACTTTTGCGAGGCACTGCGCTCGCCCGCTGCCAAGCGCCGGCCAGGCCGCAAAAATCTAGGCCCCGGCTTCTCTGCGGGGTCCACTGGAGGCGGGCTCGGCCGCCTTTGTGGGCGATCTTGGAGCGTCGGCCGCTCCCATCTCTTTGGATGGCAGCCTCCTAAGCCTGTTAAGAGGTGGGATTGCCCTCCGGATTCCCGCCCCTCGTTGGCTCCGCCCCCTCTCTCGGCTCCGGTGGCCATTTTTTCCTTGGGCAGGAGAATACTCTCATCATTCTCTCCTGACCCTGTGGCTGCTAGGAGGGAGCGCTGCATCCGGAGGGCACACAATCCACTCTGTCAGGCTGGTAGGTCTCCCCAGTTTATCTGGTGGTGTCTTCCTTCCCCTGGGGCCCCCTCTAGTGTATTCCCTCTCTGAGGTTACTACTTGGAGGAGGTATGTCTTCCACCAGGAGCAAAGCCCCTAAGGTGCAGACGTTTTATTCTTCTTGCACTGCTTGCAAGAGTCCGCTGCCTGCTGGGTCTGTCTTCCCTCATTGCTCAGCCTGCACCTCACATGTGTCTGAGGTGGAACATGGGGCTCCCCCAGCTCTGCAACTTCGGAGCCTTTCCCTAGCCAGGGGGACCCGGCAGTGCCACCTCCTTGGACTGTAGCTTTCACAAAGTCCTTTTCTGACTCTTTTTCCCAGTCTATGACTTCTCTAACCAGAGTCCTGCAGGAGTCTTTACAGGCCAGTCGCTGGGAAAGTACCCCCGGTCCCTCTGCCTCACGCCGCAGGCGCTACAGCGAGTCGTCCCCTTCTAGGGGAATGGACTCTGGAGACAATACAGGGGTCTCAGACTTGGCTCCCTCTCCCCGGCCCCCCAAACGGCCACGTAGAGCAATCTCTCCTGCTTCCTCTCGTCACACGGAGTCGCATGCTGAGGGCTCTCAGCTTGAGGTGGAGGATAGGCAGGATTTTGTGAGATCTCCGGACGAGTCCTTGGAAGAGGAATCCTTAGTGGATGACTTAGTGTCCTCCATTAATACCGTGTTGGACCTGACTGCTCCCCCTCCCACGGTGGAAACTTCGCTCTCGGAGGAACTTTATCAGTTCCTTCCTCCTTCCAGGTCTCGGGGTTCATTCTTTGATCACTCTAACGTCAGATCAACTGTACTGGCTCCTAGGACTTGTCCTGATAAACGTTTTTCCAGGAAGCAGAAGGATACCCGTTATCCTTTTCCTCCTGACGTAGTAAAGGGTTGGTCGGTTTCTCCTAGGGTGGACCCCCCAGTCTCTCGACTGTCGGCCAATACGGTTATGTCAGTTGCGGATGGTTCCTCTTTGAAGGATCCCACTGACAGACCGATCGAACTTCTGCAGAAGTCAATCTATGAAGCCACGGGAGCCTCCTTTGCTCCGGCTTTCGCAGCAGTTTGGGCCCTGCAGGCAGTTTCTGCCTGCTTGGCAGAACTAAATGTTGTAGCTCAGGATGTTCCCAAGGTGACTACCCTTTCGTCTCAAGCCTCTGCGTTCACTGACTATGCTAGGTCGGTGATCATGGAATCTGCCAGCCGCACCGCTGTGGCCTCGGCTAACTCGCTGGCAGCCCGCAGGATGCTGTGGCTGCAGGACTGGAAGGCTGATGCCACTTCCAAGAAGTTTCTCCAGGGCCTTCCCTTTGCGGGAAGCAGGCTTTTTGGAGAGCAGCAGGACGATCTCATAAAGGAATCTACAGGTGGTAAATCCACCTCCTTGCCACAATCAAAGGTGCAGAAGTCTGGCCAACGTCAGTTGCACGCCAAGTTTCGGTTCTTTCGTCCCTCCTCGAAGTCCACCTCCTCCTCCTCTTCCCGTTCAGATAAGGAGCAGAAGTCAAATCGGACGTGGAGATCTAAGTCTCAGCAGAAGAAGCCTGCCGGCGCCTCAGCCGCCAAGCTGCCTCTGCATGACTCGCCACGTCTCCCAGCAGCATCCTCGGTCGGTGGCAGGCTCTCCCACTTTGGAGACGTCTGGAGCAGTCGTATCCAGGACCGATGGGTAGTAGATGTCATCTCCCACGGTTACAGGATAGAGCTATCCTCGCGTCCTCCGACTCGGTTCTGCCTTTCTTCGCCCCCGCCGGCGAGGGCTTTGGCCTTTCGTCAGGCGTTGGACGCCTTGAGACAGAACGGGGTCGTGGTCCAGCTTCCCTCTGGGGAACGCTTCCAGGGGTTCTATTCGAACCTCTTCACAGTTCCCAAGAAGGACGGCTCGGTGAGGCCGGTTTTGGATCTCAAGCTTTTCAACCGGCACGTGAGGGTCAGGCCATTCCGAATGGAGTCTCTGCGGTCTGTGATCGCATCACTGTCTCAAGGGGACCTTCTAGCTTCGGTAGATGTCAAGGATGCCTATTTACACGTTTTCATCGCTCCTGCTCATCAACGCTGGCTGAGATTCGCAGTGGGGGAGGAGCACTTTCAGTTTGTGGCTCTGCCCTTCGGCCTTGCCTCTGCACCGAGGGTTTTCACCAAAGTGATGGCCGCAATGGTGGCTGTTCTGCATTCCCAGGGCCATGCAGTAACGCCATACTTGGACGATCTGTTGGTCAGAGCTCCCTCTGCGGAACTGTGTCAACTGAGTCTCTCAGTTACTCAGGACACTCTCCAGCGCTTCGGTTGGTTGATCAACGTACCGAAGTCTGTTCTCCTCCCTGCTCAGACGATAACTTATCTGGGCATGGAGTTTTACACGGCTCAGGCCCTGGTCATTCTACCTTTCCACAAGCAAGTGTCGATTCAGGAGGAAGTCCAGTTTCTCTTGCAATCAGACTCAGTAACCATCAGGCGTCTGATGCACGTGCTGGGGAAAATGGTGGCGTCCATAGAAGCAGTTGCCTTCGCGCAATTTCACCTGCGTCCACTGCGATTGCAGATCCTGCGCGGATGGAACAAGAATCCGGCTTCTCTCGAACAGCGCATTCCTCTATCGCCGTCAACGAAGGAGTCTCTCCATTGGTGGTTGCTTCCCACGTCGCTGTCTCGAGGCAGATGTTTTCTGCCCCCCTCTTGGTTGGTAGTGACCACGGAAGCCAGCCTCCTGGGCCGGGGCGCCGTGTTTCTTCACCACAGGGCTCCTGGGCGGAACAGGAATCCTCCCTTCAGATCAATGTCCTGGAAATTCGGGCAATTTACCTGTCTCTTCTGGCTTTTCAGAGGTTCCTGGTGGGGAATCATATTCGGATACAGTCCGACAACGCAACCGCGGTAGCGTATATAAACCACCAGGGAGGCACTCGCAGTCCTCAAGCCTTAGCGGAGGTCCAGCGTATATTGCAGTGGGTAGAGGACAACGACTAGTCCATCTCGGAAGTCCACATCCCCGGAGTGGACAATTGGGAGGCCGACTATCTAAGTCGGCAAGGTATGGACGCGGGCGAATGGGCTCTTCACCCGGATGTGTTTCGGCACATCTGTGACAGATGGGGAACTCCGGACGTGGATCTGATGGCCTCCCGGTTGAATCACAAGGTTCCGATCTTCATGTCTCGCTCTCGAGACAGCAAGGCTGTAGGGGCGGACGCTCTGGTCCAGGATTGGTCCCAGTTTCGTTTCCCCTACGTGTTTCCTCCTTTGCCTCTGTTGCCCAAGGTTCTACGGAAGCTCAGGGCGGAATGTCTGCAAGCCCTACTCGTCGCCCCAGACTGGCCCATGAGGGCTTGGTATCTGGACCTGTTACAGCTCTCGGCGGGGGATCCGTGGAAGCTCCCGACCCGGCCAGACCTCTTGTCGCAAGGTCCGTTCTTCCACCACAATTCAGCGGCCCTCAGCCTGACTTTGTGGCACTTGAAGACTGGTTGCTGACATCTCGTGGTTTTTCCTCTGACGTCGCCGCAACCCTGAGACAAGCCAGGAAACCTGCTTCGGCTAAGATTTACCGCAGGGTTTGGAAGATCTTCTCCTGGTGCTGTCTCCACGGAAGTTCTCCCTGGCCATTTTCTCTCCCAACCCTTCTTGCTTTCCGTCAATCAGGGTTAGCTAAGGGTTTGGCTCTCAGCTCCATCAAGGGTCAGATCTCGGCACTTTCTGTGCTGTTTAGCAAACGTCTGGCTAACTTTCCTCAGGTATAGACGTTTGTTCAAGGGGCAAGTCACATTTTTCCCCCCTACAGGCGTCCCTTGGATCCCTGGGACCTTAATCTGGTTCTTGCGGCCTTACAGAAGCCGCCTTTCGAACCTCTAAGAGAGGTGTCCCTCTCCAGACTTTCCCAGAAGGTTGCCTTTCTAGTCGCTATTACCTCTATTTGGAGGGTTTCAGAGCTGGCAGCCCTGTCTTGCAAGTCTCCATTCCTGGTGATTCACTAGGATAAACTGGTGCTTCGACCTGTGGCAGAGTTCTTACCAAAGGTGCTTTCCCCGTTTCACCTGAATCAAGACATTGTTCTGCTGTCTTTTTGTCCTAATCATGTTCACCAGTTTGAGAAGTCTCTCCATACTTTGGACCTGGTCAGGGATGTCAGGATTTATGTCTCTCGCACGGCTTCTTTTCGCTGTACGGATGCCTTGTTTGTTCTTACAACAGGTCAGAAGAAAGGTGAGCCGGCCTCCAAGTCCTCCTTGGCCCGGTGGATCAAAGCTCCTATCCAGGAAGCTTACCTTTCCTCTGGTACGCCTTTACCTGCGGGTATTACGGCGCATTCCAGAAGAGCTGTGGGTGCCTCGTGGGCCTTACGTCATCAGGCCACGGCACAACAGGTGTGTCAGGCAGCCACTTGGTCCAGCCTACACACCTTTACAAAACATTATCAGGTTCATGCGTTTGCTTCGGCAGACGCTACTGTGGGCAGACGGATCCTTCAGGCGGCGGTCACTCACCTATGATGTTCTGCCATGCTTGGGTCTTTTCCCACCCAGGGATAGCTTTTGGACATCCCAATGTCTGGGTCTCCCAATGGAGCGAAAAACTGAATTAGTCCTTACCGGTAATTCCTTTTCTTGGAGCCTTCCACGACAGCATTGGAGGATGTCGTCCACGCCCTATTGGGGGACAGGAACACAGAGAGGTTAAAAGCCCCTCCCCTTCCTCTGCACTCCAGTGTATTACCAAGATTACCTGAAGACATGGATTACCTGATACACCTGAATCCAAAATCGACAATAAGGGGGGGAACTGATGCTGTCGTGGAAGGCTCCAAGAAAAGGAATTACCGGTAAGGACTAATTCAGTTTTCTCCCATCGCCTTCCACGACAGCATTGGAGAAATACCACCGATACTCCTCAGGGTGGGACAACTGCCTGTAGGACTTTCCTACCAAAGGACATATCCCGACTAGAGGACAGATCTAACCTATAGTGGCGAGAAAAGGTGTGGAGGGACGACCACGTAGCCGCTCTGCATATCTGCTCAGATGAAGCTCCAGCTCGCTCCGCCCAGGATGTAGCAGCAGCCCGAGTGGAATGAGCCTTCAACCCCACCGGAGGAGCAAGGTCTTGAGCGACGTAGGTCGAACAGATCGCCTTCTTGATCCAGGAAGCGATGGTAGCCTTGGAAGCCTTCTTCCCTTTGTTTTTCCCAAAATTCTGAACAAACAGGTTCTGATCTAATCTCCAGGAAGCGGTCACTTGGAGATAGTGGAGGACGGACATCCAAGGTGTGAAACATGGCCTCAGCTGCATTAGCAGGAGAATGACAAAAGGACGGGAGCACCACTTCCTGGGACCGATGAAAATCCGACACAACTTTAGGAAGGAAGGACGGATCCAACCGAAGTGTAATGCGATCATCGGAAACCACGAGGTAAGGCGCCTGTATCGAGAGCGCCTGCAGTTCCCCAACTCGCCTGGCCGAAGTAATGGCTACCAAAAACGCCGTCTTCAGAGCAATTAATCTGGAGATCTCACAGTTATGGTGGATCCCCAATGCTGAAGCAAACTCCTTGCCTCTGTGGCTACAAATAGAATCCTGGTATTCCCCACAAAATTCAACTAGTCTTTTGCTGGAGTCACACCTCCTCCGCCATAGGCCTGGAAACCTCCCCCTGAGGTCCATGCAAGCAGTGCTTGAGGTCTGGTCTGGGGTCAGCCTCTTACTCCTAAAAGGCCTATATAGATACATAACACTGAGGGCTGTAGAATGCTGTGTAGACTCCCCAGCTTTCTCCCTGGCGAAATGGCGGAGGGCGGGCGCTAAACATCTTTCGGATGTGCTGCACAATGCCAAAATACAATCATTTGCAACTCTGAAAGAAAAATATGGTCTTTCTAATGCTGACTACTTTTCTTACCTTCAACTAAAAGACCTTCTCAGAACCATAGTTATTCCAATGGAAGATACACTGTCCAGCCTTCCACAGGTTATATCCATTTTCAAGCAAACAACTGCTGCCAACAGGGGAATCTCCACTTTTTACAGGGCTATGTCAGAAATACAGGCAGAGTCTAAGCTCCCGTTTATGACGAAATGGGAAGCTCTCCTCGCATTCACCTCACCAGTTGAAGAGTGGTTGAAGGCATCAACACATGCTCTTTCTTATACCTCATGCCTGAACCACCATGAGCAAGCTAAGAAACTTCAATTCGGATGGTACCTGACTCCAGACAAAATTGCTAGTTTTAAAAAAACAGGCCTCCGACCTGGGATGAACTTGTGCTGGAAAAACTGTGGAGAGGTTGGAACCACTACACATGTCTGGTGGAATTGTCTGGGCATTCGCTCTTTTTGGTCACAAGTCAACCATTTGATATGTACTACTACCGGTCTTAAACTCACGTTGACTCCACAGATGGCCTTACTAGGTTTAGAGATTCAGGACTTACCTCGGGGACTGAGACCAATTATATCAAATATACTTATAGCAGCTCGTTACTGCATATCCAGGCACTGGAAAAACCCCACCTTCCCATCTATACAGGAAGTCATCTCCCAACTTAACCTGCACTTCAACTACGAACTGGTTTTGTCAACAGATACAGCTAAACGCACCAAAGTCATTAATTGGTGGGACACATGGGTGAGCTCGCAACATAATAACGTGGTAATATCCAACTAAACATACTTGTAATACGATTGGTGATGAAGTCAGTTTGACTAATGTTATTATTTAAGACACTTCCCCTTATTCTGGGGTCCCTAGCCGACCTGCTAAATGCTCCCCCCCCCTCTCCCCCTTCTTCCCTACCTTCCCTAAGGTTACCCTTCCTTCCTTGTTTGTTCTAAAGAAAACTGTTCTTTTTTTTGGTTACACTTTAATCTAAAGTTGTACACTTAATTATCTATGTAACAGCTTTGTTTCCATTGTACCCTTCTGTTCGGGTACACTTTTGTTCGCCTTATTTATGTTATATGTTTGAAAATGCTTTAATAAAAACACAATGATTCAAAAACGCCGTCTTGTGAGAGAGAGATGGAAGGGAAGCAGCAGACAAGGGCTCAAAGGGATCCCGAGAAAGCCCATAAAGAACAATGTTCAAATCCCAAGTAGGGACGGAAGGCCGAAGCCTGGGACGCAGTCTACAAGCAGAGGTAAAAAATCGTTTGATCCATCGATGGCCAGCAAGATCCTGATCAAACACGGCACCGAGAGCTGAAACCTGGACCTTAAGGTGCTCGGCTGAAGGCCCAAATCCAAGCCTCGCTGCAAAAAATCCAAAATGAGAGCCACATTAGGATGATGGATATCCGGAATGGAAGGAGCACACCAGGACAGAAAGCGTTTCCAAACCTTCCCGTAAATGGCGTTCGTCACGGGCTTCCTGCTCTGCTGAAGCGTGTGGATTACAGCTTGGGAGAGGCCCTTGGCCGTCAGGATCTCGGCCTCAACAGCCAGGCCGCCAGATTGAGCCACTGCGGGTCCGGGTGAAACAGAGGACCCTGGGATAGCAGGTCGAGGTTGTGGGGCAACCGAATCGGACCCTCCAGGCATAGGTCGTGGATAGCGCCGTACCATGCCCTTTTGGGCCACAGGGGAGCCACCAGGATAGCCGATCACCCCCTCCGCCCGAATCTTCTGCAACGTCTTGGGGAGCAGCGGGATCGGAGGAAACGCATACACCAACCGGAAGTCCCAGCGATGGGCGAAGGCGTCCAGCCCCAGAGGATGGTCCGACCGACTCAGGGAAAAATACGTCGGCACCTTGGCATTGGCTCCCGATGCAAACAGGTCGATTGAAGGGACTCCCCACCTGTCCGTGAGAGAGCGAAACACGTCCGGATGGAGGCTCCATTCGCCAGGGTGGACCTCCGTGGGGCTCAAGAAATCTGCCTGTACATTGTCCGCTCCCCTCAGATGAACAGCTGACAAGGAGAGAAGATGGCGTTCCGCCCAGGAAAATATTCGTCTTGCGAGCACCTGCAAGTGGATGCCCCGAGTACCACCTTGGTGGCGCAAGAAGGCAACCGTAGTCACATTGTCCGACAGAACCTTCACGTGACGCCCACGTAGGACGTGAACTGCAGCATGAAGCGTCTTCTCCACCGCTAGAAGTTCCCGGAAGTTTGACGATTGACGACTGATCGAGCGACTCCAAACCCCCTGGAACGGTACATGATCCACCATTGCTCCCCAACCGGATCCGCTGGCATCTGTAGTCACGGTGGTCACTGGAGCCTGCAGCCAGGCCACCCCCGTCTGGAGGTTCCTGGGATTCATCCACCAGGAAAGGGAGGCCACCACCCGCCCTGGGGTCTGGACCCGAGTGTTCAGGGAATCCTGGTGCCTGTCCCAGGAGCACAAATGTGTTCCTGAAGCAAACGGGAATGAGCCTGAGCCCAAGCCACTGATGGAATGCAGGCCGTCATGGACCCCAACAGGGACATCGCCTCCCGCAAGGTGGGACACACCCGAGCCCGGAAGCGGGTCAGTTTGTCGTGGAGCAGAAGCCGGTGTACGACAGGAAGGAACGAGGTCTGTTCGGAAGAGTCCAGCAAGACCCCCAAAAATTGACGGCGGGTCGCCGGAACCAGTTCCGACTTCCGAAGATTCGGCACCCACCCTAGACCCCGAAGAATCTCCAAAGTCCTGGAGACCTGGGAGCGCAGGACCTCCGCCGAAGGCGCTACAACCAGCATGTCGTCTAGATAGGGAACCACGCATAAGCCCTGGGACTGGATGAATGCCATCACCTCCCCCATGAGTTTGGTGAAAACCCTGGGGCTGATGAGATCCCGAACGGCAGTACATTGAATTGATAATGGACCGTCCCACCTGCCCCGGAGATCGCGAAGCGCAAAAAGCGTTTGTGAGACGGGTGAATGGGGACGTGATAGTACGCGTCCTGGAGGTCGATGGTGGCCATCATGTAATCCTGACCGATCAGGGGAATTGCCGAGCGGACGGATTCCATCTTGAATCGCCTGTAAAGAACATGACGATTGAGAAGTTGCAGATTGAAGATGATACGGGGCGCCCCGGAGGGCTTTCGTACCACAAACAACCTGGAGTAGTGCCCCTGACCCACTTCTCCCGAGGGACTGGAGACACTACGCCGGAACCTAACAGGTCTTGCAGACCCGACAAAAACAGTGTGCGAGAGTCCCCTAGAGGAAGGGGAGTGATCCGCAGACATGGAGGGGGCTGACTTACGAATTCCAACCGTAGACCCTCCCGAATGGTCGAGAGGATCCAAGGGCATGAGGAGATTGCTTCCCACTGAGGGAGAAACCTCAAGAGCCGCCCCGCAATGGGCCCGGCATCACTGCTTAGAGCCCGGCTGGCCCCCCGCCCCCTGACTTCGGTTGCTGGGGGATCAAGATATACGGTTCTTTGTCACCTTTCTGGTAGGCCACGACCGGATACCTTCCCCCTATACTGGGAGGGCTGGCTACGTTCACCCGAAATGATCGCTTCCGAAACTTCATTCCGGAGACACTGTTCCGGCTGACACCTATGGTCCAGGAGTCATCCAGTGCCGGACCAAAGACATAGACCCCTGAAAAGGGATGCCACCCACTTAAGTTTCGACGTGACATCCCATTCCCACATCTTAAGTTCCAACCGCTCTGCAAGCAGTGTGGACAACACTCGCCTCCTCGGCGCCAATGCGGACTGACCTCCGAGGCATCAGCCAGGAAGCCTGTCGCACGTCTTAGAAGTGGAACGGAATCCAAAAGCTCCTCCCTGGAAGTACCCTGCAGGATGTGATCTTCCAGCTGGGAGATCCACTTAAAGAGAGATCTGGCCACACATGTCGATGAGATGTTCACCTTCAAAGACATAGCGGCCGCCTCCCAGGATTTTTTGAGAACACTCTCCATCTTACGATCGAGGGGTCCTTCAACTGGGAGGAATCTTCAAATGGTAAGGCGGTCTTTTCCGCCACCCTGGCTACTTGGATGTCCACCTTCGGAACATCCCCGACAAAGTCAGCACCCTCCAAGGGAAAACGCCGTTTCAACTCGGAAGGGGTGATCAGCCTATTTTCTGGCAACTCCCATTCCCGGAGGATGAGTTCCCGGATGACCTCATGGACAGGGAAGCCCGATTGCCGCTTAGCCCTCAAGCCACAGAACATGGCATCCTGCACTGAACAAAGGGGTTCCACCTCTTCAACTCCCATGGTGCTACGGACAGCGTCCAGCAATTCCCCCATGGACTCAGAGGAAAAATAGTAGTGTCCAGAATCTCGTGCCTGTGCAGAGGCAACAGAGGCAACATCCTCGCCGTCCTCAGACGCAGAGCTCTGGACAGCCTCCATGAAAGCCATTGAATCACAGTCCTGGAGCTTCCTCCTTTTTTGGAGGGGAAGGCCCGGATGCTGCAGAAAAAAACGGCAAGGCTGAGATAGAAGCCTGTACCTCCTGTCCAGGGGCGTATCTGGGGGGGGGCAGCCGGACCTTCAGCCCCGGGCGCCAGCCAGTGGGGGGCGCAGCGCCGCCGCCAGAACTAATCACCTCGCAGGCAGCAGCTCGCAGCATATTGTGCACGGCCACGGGCGGCCGCGGAGCTGCATGCATACAACCATTCCATCCTGCTCTGCTTGGTCCGCCCCGCCCCCTGACACCTCAACCCCCCCCCCCCCGGGCACGTCGCGCGCACGTCGCGCTGTGGCTGACGTGACGTCACCCGGCGCGCCGCATAGACGGAGTCACGGAGAGAGGCAGAGGAGCCGAGGTTAGGAGCTGCTGACAGTGACCGCTGTCTGTGGCCTGCCTCCTCCTGACCTGAGTCGTCCGGGTGCCGGTCCGTCCTCCTAGGCTAGCTGCGGTGCGCGGGCGCGGCTGTGCCTACAACTCTACTCGTCTCTCCAGACTCCAGTCCAAGTAAAGTAAAAATTAACCATAAACAGGCGGGGTTAATGGGGGGGGGTGGTTGTCTGTGGGAGTTATTAGGTGTATATGTTATCTACATCAGGGCAGGTACAGGCACACACTAAGAGGTATAATATAATACCTCATGCTGTGTGCCCCCTGCCTGGTGATGTATACATATATACACCTCACGGTGTGCCTACCTGATGTATACATATATATACCTGAGGTATATATATGTATACATCATCAGGCAGGCACACCGTGAGGTGTATATATGTATACATCAGGCAGTGAAACACAATACACAGAGCACAGCTGAGAAGAGGGGGCAGCAGGGGTGACTGACCGAGGAAAGCCCAACCCCCCCCCCCCCCCCCCCCCCCCCCGGTCCTCAATCAAGGCTGCAGGGGTGGCGATTCTACCCCCCCCCCCCCCCCGGTCCTCACCTACCTTGGGGGGGGCGCCAAAATAGATCTGTGCCCCGGGCGCCATCAATCCTAGTTACACCACTGCTCCTGTCTAACCGCTTGAACTTCGTGTCTAACCATGGACCGGAGTTCCTCAAGCAGGGACAGGGATTCTTCCCTGACCACACCGTCAGTACATGGCTGACATAACTTCTTTTTGCAGGAAGAAGGAAGTTTCATGCCGCAGATGCCACATTTTCTGGATGGGGTTTTGCTGCTTTTAACAGGGGGGCCCTTGTCTCCCTAAAGAAAAAGGGGGAGAAGGGGACCCAGAGTGAGTGAAGGGATCTAAGCCCCTGACCGCAGTGACCACCCCCAATACACTTACAGGAGCTGGGGGAACGCTGGGCTCTGCAGAGGCAGAGGAGGAAGATCTACCACCCTCCATCTTCAGGGATCTCCTTACCTGGGTGTAGTCTTCCGGCGGGTACTTATCTCTAAGCACCGTGCCCCCAACGAGGAACAGCTGTTCCCTCCCTCCTCCCGGTCACTGGCCGCAGGCAGACGCGTGCGATAGGCCTGCCGGGCCCCTGGAGCCGCGCCCAAGCCGCCGCCGCGCGCACAGGAGCCGCCGGCCGAAAACCGGAAGTGACGTCACCCGAAACCGGAAGTGACGTCGCGGCACTCTCGGCGCGCGCTTCCGGGACCGCAGCTGGAGGAGGGAGACGCCGGAGAGCTGAAACAGGCCTCCGGCGTTCCTAAACCGGCCTGCTTTGCCCCGGAGGACGCAGGAAGGCCGCCAGGTCCCAAATGGGAGCCCTGAGAAGGAGGAGGAAGACGCCCCCGACGACCATCTCTGGCCCGGCCGCAAGTCTAACCAATGCTGCCCCTGCCGGCCTGACAGCACTGGAACCTCTCCATGCCCCAAGGGGGACAGGAAGACACTGGAGTGCGGAGGAAGGGGAGGGGCTTTTAACCTCTCTGTGTTCCTGTCCCCCAATAGGGCGTGGACGACATCCTCCAATGCTGTCGTGGAAGGCGATGGGAGAAAAGAGAATTTTGTTTACTTACCGTAAATTCTTTTTCTTCTAGCTCCTAATTGGGAGACCCAGCACCCACCCTGTTGCCTTTTGGGCTTTGTTCTCCTGTTTAAGTGACTGGTGTTTCATGTCGCCTTTATGGCCCTGTGGGCCGATGATTCTTAGCCGGACCTTTCGGTCTTGGTGTCGATTATTTCCTCCTTCCTGCTTGTGCACCGAACTGATGGGATTTCTCCTGGAGGGGGTGTATAGGCAGTAGGGGAGGAGTTACACTTTTTAGTGTAATACTTTGTGTGTCCTCCGGAGGCGGAAGCTATACACCCAATGTCTGGGTCTCCCAATTAGGAGCTAGAAGAAAAAGAATTTTTGGTAAGTAAACAAAATTCTCTTTTTTTCCTATCGCCATGACAGTACCCACCGAGAGAGGGGATCTGTCCCCAAAGACAGGAAACCTACATATTAAAAAGGGCAGTCCCCCCTCATCTCCTCAGTTGGTGTCCTGTGCTTGGAGGGAACCTACAGATGAAGATCAGCTTACCCAAGGCCTGAGGCTTCCATGCGGGGCCGGAGGAGGTCAGTGGAATCCGGGTCCTGGCAGCGGTGTCGGGGGAGTCCTTGGCTGCAGTCTCCCTCGTTGGCTGGTCAGTGAGCACGACCCAGTGTCCGGGTGATGCTGCTCTTGG
Source organism: Allobates femoralis (assembly GCA_033576535.1). Classification (NCBI taxonomy): domain Eukaryota; kingdom Metazoa; phylum Chordata; class Amphibia; order Anura; family Aromobatidae; genus Allobates; species Allobates femoralis. Next base: position 377,986,978 of record JARQOC010000003.1, read on the forward strand.
CTCGGGCAGGGTGCTGCCTGGGGCTGTCCCCGGTGCTTGTCTAGCGACGCAGGACGGGTAAGCAGCAGAGATATGCCGCCCTGTGTCGCACGCCGGCTGGCTTCCGAGTTTCCCAGTGCACATGCACACTGGCCGACGGCTGCACCCTTTGACCTGGAAGTGCGCGTCACTTCCGGCGGTATGGAGTAGGGCGTGTTTGACGGCGGGAAGGACGACATTCAAATTCGGTGGTTCGGACCTCGTGGCTGTGCCCGACATGTCTTCCCCCAAAGATGTGGAGGGGCACCCGGAGGGTGTCAGCCAGTCGGCAGGAGTAACAGCGGCAGTAAACAGGCATCCAAGTCTGGCAGTGCTTGTAAGGAGTGCTCCACTGAAAGCAATAAGGGCTCCAATTGCTTGATTGTCAGCATTAGGGGTGAGTTAGTGCATGATCATGCACTATGCTAATCCTCCACTCTTTCTCTCCATCTCCTTCTGTCTCTCGTACTGGCCAGGCTAAAAAAGAGATCAGAGAAGCATAAACATAAGTTGTGTGCCTTGTGTGAACAGCCCCTGCCAGAGGACTGTGACAAGCGGTTGTACCTTTCCTGTATCGCTCAGACACTTAACGAAAAAGGTCTTAAGGTCGGCCCCTATACGTACGGCCGACCTTAAGACCTTAATACGGGATGAGATCATGACTTTCCTTTCCCAGATCCAGCAGCCCTGTGTGCCGGCCCCTCTCCATTGATTTCCCTGTGTGTCAGATGTTGATTCCATGGAGGAGGGTCTCTTTCATTTGTCCCATTTGGGCTCTTCATCTGAGGATGAGGGAGGCTTTTGTTTGTCCATCCAGGAGATTGATAGCCTGGTGAAGTCTGTCCGTATCACCATGGGGATTGTAGACACTAAAGTAGAGAGGTCTTCTCAGGATGTCATGTTTGCTGGGTTGTCTCAGAAGAAGAAACGTGCTTTTCCTGTCATTGAGGCCATTAAGTCCTTGGTGAAATCTGAATGGAAAAAGTAGGAATCCAGGTTTTTTTTGCCGCCCTCTTCAAACCGGAGGTACCCCTTTGACGATTCATAATTACTGAACTGGTCTAAGATCCCCAAGGTTGATGCGGCAGTGGCTTCCTCGTCCAAGAAGAATGTTACCTTTTAGAGGATGGGGGTTTGTTGAGGGAACCCTCTGATAGGAAAGCTGATACCCTGTTGAAAAAATCCTGGGAGGCAGGTATTGGGGCGTTTAAACCGGCCATTGCTTCTACATGCGTAGCCAGTTCCCAGTTGGTATGGTTGGATCAATTGAAACAGCAGATTCGGTCCGGGGTACCGCAAGACAGGTTGTTGGCTGCTATTACTCAGATCCGGAGTGGCTCAGCATATCTACCAGATGCATCAGCTGATTCTCTCCGCCTGGCAGCTAGATCGGTGGGGCTCTCTAATGAAGTCCGCAGGTCGTTATGGCTTAAAGAGTGGAAAGGGGATACCCATGCTAAAAGCAAGTTGTGTGCAATCCCGTGCAGGGGTGAGTACCTCTTTGGCTCCGTGCTTGACGATATCCTTTCTAAGACAGGAGAAATAAAAAAGGGGTTACCTAATCCTTCTGTCCCTAACTACAGGAGAGCCTTCCGGAAACGCCAGTATACCAGACTAAAGTTGAACGCCAAGTGGGAGAGGGCAGGGAAAAAAAACAGAGAGGTGCTTATTACAGTGGTTCCTCGTCCTCCAAGAGCATGCTCAATTTAGATTATTGTGATCCACCTGTTGGTGGAAGATTGGCTCATTTTTTCCAATAATGGTCCCAAATTTCAAATGGCCAATGGATCCTCGGCCTCATTTCATCTGGGTTTAAATTGGATTTTGTGAGGGTCCCAGGGAACTCCTTTTTCCAAACTATTCTTTCTAGTCCTCTCCTTCAGCAGGCACTGGAGTTGGAAGTCAATGATTTGTTGCGTAAGCATGTGTTGATAGCCGTTCCTGGTGACCAAGAAGGAAGGGGTTTTTATTCCCCTTTGTTTCTTGTTTCTAAACCGGATGGTTCGTTTAGAACAATTATTAATCTTCGTAAATTGAAATCCTTCCTCCGATTCCAGTCCTTTAAAATGGAGTCCATTCAATCTGCCATTCGCCTTCTGTTCCCTAGGTGTTTCATGGCAGTACTAGACTTAAGACGCCTACTACCATCTGCCTGTTCCTCCAGATCACCAGAGGTTCCTCAGAGTGGCGGTGCCTTTGGAAGGTCGGGTTCGCCATCTGCAGATTGCCGCCATGCTGTTCGGTGTTTCTAATGGCTCCTCGTATTTTTACCAAGGTGATGGCAGATGTAATGGCGTATGTGAGACAACAGGATACTCTCATAGTTCCATATTTGGATGATTTTTTGATTGCTGGGATCTCTGAGGGGCAGTGTACTTCCCATCTGAATCATGTCATATCATCCCTACAGGAATTGGGGTGGCTCCTCAGTGTCCAAAAGTCAAGGCTCCATCCAGTTCAAGTCCAAAGCTTTCTGGGACTTTTGTTGGACTCCAATGCTCAAGTGTTTTCTTCCAGACATCAAAGTATCTGCAGTGATGTGCAGGGTAGGCCAGGCCATGGACAACCCATCACTGTCCCTGCGTCAGGCCATGTCTCTGCTTGGGACTCTGTCGACATGTATCCTGGCAACCCCGTGGGTGCAGTTCCACTCTCGCTGTCTGCAATAGAAGTGCTTAGGGCTGGAGACTCCCTGCAGGGTCGTTTGGAGGGTCGTCTCAGTCTGTCCCCGACCGCAATAGCCTCTCTGTCCTGGTGGATGGATCCATGTCACCTGACACGACGGGTGCCCTGGCTAATTACTCCAGACTTTATAGTGACGACCGATGCCAGTCCCTCAGGGTGGGGGACTCATTTGGGACCACATCTGGCCCAGGGTTGGTGGACTCCAGAGGAAGAATCGAGGTCTTCCAATTTGAAGGAGTTACGGGCAGTCCAGTTTTTGCCCCACCTCCGCAACTCCCACGTCAGTATTCAGACGGACAACACCATGGTAGTAGCTTACATAAATCACCAGGTGGGGACCCAGTCGCCTTCTCTACTGTGCACCACGACCATGATATTTCATAGCAGAGGTACATTTTCTCTCTCTGACGGTCCTACATATCAGAGGGATAGACAACGACAGAGCCGACTTTCTCACCTGCCACTTTCTCAGGCAGGGGGAGTGGGTTCTGAACAGGGCGTTGTTCGGCAGGATTTGTGCACCTCTGGGGAATGCCGGAAATAGACCTGTTTGCGACCAGGAGGAACAGGCAGGTTTTGCGCTTTGCTTCCCTGCACCACTCTGACCTTCCAGAGGTGGTGAATGCTCTGCGGGTGCCGTGGGATTTTCATATGGCTTATGCATTTTCTCCGTTGTCTGCTTCCTCTGGTTCTTCGCAAGATCAGGGAGGAAGGAGCGAGAGTCATCTTGATAGCCCCCTTTTGGCCCAGGAGACCATGGTTTTCCTGGCTGCAGGCAATATCTGTGTCCGACCCTTGGGTTTTCCGGCGGATCAGAGGCTGCTCTCTCGGGGACAGTTTTATCACCCCAGGCGGATGGCCTATATCGAACGGCCTGGAATTTTAGAGGTAGCTTCTGAAACGGCGGGGGTTCTCCGATGCTTTCGTTTCTACTCTCCTCAGCAGTAGGAAGGAGGGTTTGGCGTAAGTTTTTGGCTTTTTACTCGGGGGAAGTTATTTTTTTTTTCTCAAGATGGGTCGGTAGTTGGGTCTTGCCGTCAGTACACTTCAGGTTCAGGTTTCTGCTCTAGGGGCCCTGTTTAGTCAGAATATAGCAGGTGACCGGTGGATTTCCCGGTTTTTCAGGCTTGTGACCGCACGGAACAGGTGCACATCTCTAGACTTGCTCCCTGAGACTTCAATCTGGTTTTGGACGTCTTGACGGGCCCTCCCTTTGAGCCATTGCCCTCTGCCTCCATCAAACACTTGTCTTTGAAGAGAGCCTTACTGGTAGCCTTGACCTTTTCTAGGCGGGTGGGTGATCTGCAAGCCTTGTCTATTGACCCCCCTTTCCTGTTAGTGTTCCCTGATAGGTTGGTGCTTAAGACGGACCCTTCATATCTCTCTAAAGTGCCCTCGAAGTTCCATAGAGGCCAAGAAATAATACTGCCTTCTTTCTGTGATAATCCAACTACCCTTGAGGAGTTGACCTTTCAGACCTTAGAGGTTAGGAGGACTGTGCTTGAGTATATTGCTAGGACTCGGCCCTGGAGGAAGTGTAGGGCCTTGTTTGTTTCCTTCCAGGCTCTTCGTAAGGGAACTCGTACCACAAAAAACACCATCTCCAGATGGATTCGGGAGGCCATCTACTCAGCCTATTCCGCAAAAGGTGAGCAACCTCCTGATGGTGTTCATGCCCATTCCACTCGAGCCGTATCGGCCTTCTGGTCTGCACGTTCTAATATTTCTATTGAGTCTATTTGTAGGCCGGCTACTTGGACTTCACCCTCTACCTTTTTTCGGCACTATCGCCTTGACCTGTCCTCTTCGTCTGAACTCGACTTCGGGATGCAGTTCTTAATACTGTGGTCCCTCCCAGGTGATGGGCTCTGCAAGTCACTCAGTGGGTGCTGTCATGACGATAGGAAAATCTGAGATTACTTACCGGTAATCATATTTTACGGAGTCCATGACAGCACCCACTCACTTCCCACCCTTTTTTTAGTATTATTGGTAATTTTATTGTAGTGTGTTATCACTAGTCACGGGTTGCCACTTATTGCCTGAGGGTTTTGTGTGCCCCTTTTTTCACCCCTGGAGGTGCGGTTTCTGATGTTATTAATCGTTACGTTTGTGTATTTATAAGTTATGGCAGTTCCTCCAATTTCTCTGTAACCCAACTGAGGAGGCGAGGGGGACTGCCCCTTTTATCTGTAGGTTTCCTGTCCTTGTGGGCGGATCCCCTCTCTCGGTGGGTGCTGTCATGGACTCCGTAAAATACGATTACCAGTAAGTAATCTCATACTTTTTAAAATTCTGCGGAACCAGGGTTGAAAAGCAATGTCTGACTTTAATTTATTCATTTTCATAGATTTTTATTTATTATTACTTTTGTCAGATTCAAGTTATTTCTGTGACCATTGTGGGTTTTTCTTTAATTAAACGAGGGGTACCATCTATTTTGACCATGTGTGTATATTAGGGGCAGGAATGTATTTAACCATGGGGTTTGTGGCCACACCCCCTGTTCATACAGAAGTGCAGGGGGCAGGGATGTAAGATGATCCTGGAGCCCCAGGGGTCCACATCCCCACAGAACACCTGATGTGAGCAGCAGCATGAAGCTGATTTTCTCTGTACCCAAAGTGAGGGCTGAGAGCTGAGGAGAAGATATGATTTGAATAGCGATCTATAGATCCTAGAATTGCAGTGTACAGCTCACCTTCATCATGTAGCAGGATAGGAACTGTACAAAATGTTGTAAACTCCTCAGAGTTCCCCTTTAAGACATATATGGCTGGTTCTACAGTGCTCATTCCTTATTTAAGTTAATTTCTTTCTCTTCAGATGTACCAAGACTCCCCTGGGGTTGAACATATACCTGTAGTGCAGATTGATCTTTCTGTTCCTCTCAAAGTTCCAGGTATGAACCACATGTCTCTTCTTTTTCTTCCTATAATAAGTACATCTGCATGTGTAATACAAATGTGCACGTTGGATAGTTGAATAAAGTTCATCTTTCAGCGGGTTTTTGCTAGAGCAGCATAATGCAGAGACCATGATTCTAGCCATGTGACTTACTGGGCTGCTTGGTTTTGTCAAATGTAGACATAACAGACCATAAGCCCCGGTCTCACATAACGATGTGTCAGCGATGCCGACAACGATCAGCATCGTTGATGCATCGTTGACACATCGTTATCAGGTCGCTGGTGAGCTGTCACACTGACAGACTTCACCAGCGACCTCTGGGCAGCCAGATCGTTGGGGTACCCAGCGTCCGCTCGTTCCCTGCATCCTGGGAGCGGACGGACGCTGGTAACCATGGTAACAGCGGGTCTCTCCTGCACTTAGAGACCCGCTTGTTTACCATGGTTACCGGCACCCGCCCGCTTCCGAGTTGCGGGGAGCGAGCGGGTGCCGACCTCTCCTATCCTGTCCCTCACTATTCTCATCTCTCCCTGCTATTTCCCTGTTCCCTACTCTATCCCCTATCCTAAACCCTAATCCTATCCCTCTCCTTGTTCTAAATAAAGAAATCCCCCCCGAGGCTCACCGGCATCAGAGGCTCCCATACCGGCATCTCTGTAATGGAGATCTCAGGGGTAAAGGACCTGTGATGAGGTCACAGTCATGTGACCCGCCTATACTGTATACTGTATAGTATAGGCGGGTCACATGACTGTGACCTCATCACAGGTCCTTTACCCCTGAGATCTCCATTACAGAGATGCCGGTATGGGAGCCTCTGATGCCGGTGAGCCTCGGGGGGGGGGGGGGATTTCTTTATTTAGAACAAGGAGAGGGATAGGATTAGGGTTTAGGATAGGGGATAGAGTAGGGAACAGGGAAATAGCAGGGAGAGATGAGAATAGTGAGGGACAGGATAGGAGAGGTCGGCACCCGCTCGCTCCCCGCAACTCGGAAGCGGGCGGGTGCCGGTAACCATGGTAAACAAGCGGGTCTCTAAGCCCGCTTGTCACCCTGGATGTCATGTTACAGCGCTGCTGTGCGGCGCTGTGACATGGCGGGGGATCCTGACAGGTCGCTGATCGCTGCCCCCGCCGGTCACACACACCGATGTGTGGTGACCAGCGGGGGGGCCAACGACCAAAAAATGGTCAGGAGCCCTGTGCAACGATCAGCGACCTCACAGCAGGGGCCTGATCGTTGCTTACAGTCACACGCAACGATATCGGTAAGGATATCGTTCCTACGTCACAAATAGGACGATATCGTTACCGATATCGTTATGTGAGACCTAGCCTTAAGACTTCTGAGCTGTGTATAGACCCACCTACACCTCTGATTAAAAGCTTGCGGACAATTTAGTGTAAAATAGGGGAGGGGTTACACAGATTAGCCTGACTGTCATGCATATGGGATGTAATCCTGTAGTGAAAATCTCCTGTTGATAAAACACTGTATTGAAACAGCAAAGCACAGCCCAGAAAGTGCTATGTTAATGTTATTTGACATATTCTGCTGCTGTCAGATTAATATAAACCTAAAAAGATCTAACCAATACTGATTATGGTACAAATCAGTTTTACTCAGTACAAATCTAAAAATATTATCAAGAGCTATAAAAAACAAATGGGGAGCCGCACAGTGTTGAGAGAGTAACAACTAGCAGGTCAGGAATCTATATTATTGTGATAAATATATCAAGAGATGTTCTAAAATCAGGTATACCCAAAGTGTTCACAACTGCATGGTAATGCAACGTTAACTTATAAGAAGTGAAATAACCTACAGTTGCAGGCATACTTTTGTTATTCTTGAAGAAATGTCATTCATATTAAAACTTTCCAAATAGAGGAGCGTCATAATAAAGAACAAAATCTGCTGACAGATTTCCTTTAAAGACACACTGGATAGTTCTCTATAATAATCATGACGCACATTGGATAGCTCTCTATGATGAGCATGACGCACACTGGATAGCTCTCTATGATGAGCATGACGCACATTGGATAGCTCTATGATGGGCATGACACACACTGGATAGCTCTCTGTGATGAGCATGATGCACACTGGATAGCTCTCTGTGATGAGCATGATGCACACTGGATAGCTCTCTGTGATGAGCATGACGCACACTGGATAGCTCTCTGTGATGAGCATGACGCACATGGATAGCTCTCTGTGATGAGCATGATGCACACTGGATAGCTCTCTATGATGAGCATGACGCACACTGGATAGCTCTCTATGATGAGCATGACGCACATTGGATAGCTCTATGATGAGCATGACGCACACTGGATAGCTCTCTATGATGAGCATGACGTACACTGGATAGCACTGTGATGAGCATGACGCACACTGGATAGCGCTCTGTGATGAGCATGACGCACACTGGATAGCTCTCTGTGGTGAGCATGACGCACACTGGATAGCTCTCTGTGATGAGCATGGTGCACACTGAATAGCTCTTTATGATTAGCATGACGCACACTGGATAGCTCTCTGTGATGAGCATGATGCACACTGGATAGCTCTCTATGATGAGCATGACGCACACTGGATAGCTCTCTATGATGAGCATGACGTACACTGGATAGCACTGTGATGAGCATGACGCACACTGGATAGCGCTCTGTGATGAGCATGACGCACACTGGATAGCTCTCTGTGGTGAGCATGACGCACACTGGATAGCTCTCTGTGATGAGCATGGTGCACACTGAATAGCTCTTTATGATGAGCATGACGCACACTGGATAGCTCTCGGTGATGAGCATGATGCACACTGGATAGCTCTCTATGATGAGCATGACGCACACTGGATAGCTCTCTATGATGAGCATGACGCACACTGGATAGCGCTCTGTGATGAGCATGACGCACACTGGATAGCTCTCTGTGGTGAGCATGACGCACACTGGATAGCTCTCTATGATGAGCATGGTACACACTGAATAGCTCTCTATGATTAGCATGACGCACACTGGATAGCTCTCTATGATAAGCATGACACACACTGGATAGCTCTGTGTGATGAGCATGATGCACACTGGATAGCTCTCTGTGATGAGCGTGACTCACGCTGGATAGCTCTCTGATGAGCGTGACGCACACTGGAGAGCCCTCTGTGATGAGCATGACGCATACTGGATAACTCTCTATGATGAGCATGACGCTCACTGGATAGCTCTATGAGCATGACGCTCACTGGATAGCTCTATGAGCATGACGCTCACTGGATAGCTCTATGAGCATGACGCTCACTGGATAGCTCTATGAGCATGACGCTCACTGGATAGCTCTATGAGCATGACGCTCACTGGATAGCTCTATGAGCATGACGCTCACTGGATAGCTCTATGAGCATGACGCTCACTGGATAGCTCTATGAGCATGACGCTCACTGGATAGCTCTATGAGCATGACGCTCACTGGATAGCTCTATGAGCATGACGCTCACTGGATAGCTCTATGAGCATGACGCTCACTGGATAGCTCTATGAGCATGACGCTCACTGGATAGCTCTATGAGCATGACGCTCACTGGATAGCTCTATGAGCATGACGCTCACTGGATAGCTCTATGAGCATGACGCTCACTGGATAGCTCTATGAGCATGACGCTCACTGGATAGCTCTATGATCATGACGCTCACTGGATAGCTCTATGAGCATGACGCTCACTGGATAGCTCTATGAGCATGACCCTCACTGGATAGCTCTATGAGCATGACGCTCACTGGATAGCTCTATGAGCATGACGCTCACTGGATAGCTCTATGAGCATGACGCTCACTGGATAGCTCTATGAGCATGACGCTCACTGGATAGCTCTATGAGCATGACGCTCACTGGATAGCTCTATGAGCATGACGCTCACTGGATAGCTCTATGAGCATGACGCTCACTGGATAGCTCTATGAGCATGGCGCACAGTGGATAGCTCTATGAGCATGGTGCACACTGAATAGCTCTCTCTGATTAGCATGACACACACTGGATGGCTCTCTATGAGCATGACACACTGGATAGCTCTCTATGATGAGCATGATGCTCACTGGATAGCTCTCTCTGAGCATGGTACACACTGGATAGCTCTCTCTGAGTATAGCGCACGCTCTATGGCTCTGTGATGAGCATGACTCACGCTGGATAACTCTGTGATGAGCATGACGCACACTGAATAGCTCTCTATGATGAGCATGACGCACACTGGATAGCTCTCTGTGAGCATGGTACACACTGAATAGCTCTTTATGAAGAGCATAAAAAAACAAAATATATTGTTGCGCCACGCTGTGCATCTATCAAGCTGAGGTAATTGTTAAAAGATGTTTTCACTCGCCTTTACTAGTTGTGCTTCCTGCACAACTAGGTTTTGCGTTTATGGTGAGATTAATAGCAGACGGAGACTCTTTATTCCAGAGATGAAGTTCCCTTCAGCTTGATCCTAATGGAGCTGCAGCGGCTCTCCCAACCCTTAAGAAGGGTAGATCTTATTGTGTTTGTCTGGTTCTGTTCCTGAGCTGCTCTCAAACCACACTCCCCGAAGGGAGGAATTGAACACGATATGGAATAAAATGGTATGATAGTATGAACGCTGGGAACAGATTAAAAGCACTGGATCCACTTGAGAAAGACCTCTGTTTTGTCGAAACATGTTGTGGCGTGAGGACCTGTAACATCCACTGTTCATATTAAATTTGAAGGTAATAAACTAATAGGATCCAGTGCTTGTAATCTGTTCCCAGCGCTCATACTATCATACCATTTTATTTCATATCGTTTATGATGAGCATGACACACACTGGATAGCTCTCTGTGAGCATGACGCACACTGGATAGCTCTCTGTGATGAGCATGGTGCACACTGGATAGCTCTCTGTGATGAGCGTGACTCACGCTTGATAGCTCTCTGTGATGAGCATGGTACACACTGAATAGCTCTCTGTGATGAGCATGATGCACATTGGATAGCTCTCTGTGATGAGCATGACGCACACTGGATAGCTCTCTGTGATGAGCATGACGCACACTGGATAGCTCTCTGTGATGAGCATGACGCACACTGGATAGCTCTCTGTGATGAGCATGACGCACACTGGCTAGCTCTCTGTGATGAGCATGGTGCACACTGGATAGCTCTCTGTGATGAGCATGACGCACACTGGATAGCTCTCTGTGATGAGCATGACGCACACTGGCTAGCTCTCTGTGATGAGCATGGTGCACACTGGATAGCTCTCTGTGATGAGCGTGACTCACGCTTGATAGCTCTCTGTGATTAGCATGGTGCACACTGGATAGCTCTGATGAGCATGGTACACACTGAATAGCTCTCTGTGATGAGCATGGTACACACTGAATAGCTCTCTGTGATGAGCATGACACACACTGGATAGCTCTCTGTGATGAGCATGATGCACACTGGATAGCTCTCTGTGATGAGCATGGTGCACACTGGATAGCTCTCTGTGATGAGCATGGTGCACACTAGATAGCTCTCTGTGATGAGCATGGTGCACACTAGATAGCTCTCTGTGATGAGCATGACACACACTGGATAGCTCCCTGTGATGAGCGTGACACACGCTGGATAGCTCTCTCTGATAAATACAGCGCACACTGGATAGTGCTCTATGATGAGCATGACCCACACTGGATAGCGCTCTGATGAGTATAGTCCACACTGGATAGCTCTTTATGATGAGCATGACACCCACTGGATAGCTCTCTGTGACGAGCATGACGCACGCTGGATAGCTCTTTGTGATGAGCATGACGCACGCTGGATAGTGCTCTGTGATGAGCATGACACACACTGGATAGCTGTCTATGATGAGCATGACCCACACTGGATAGCGATCTGTGATGAGCATGACCCACACTGGATAGCTTTCTGTGATGAGCATGACACACACTGGATAGCTCTCTATGATGAGCATGACACACTGAATAGCTCTCGGTGATGAGTATAGCGCACACTGGATAGCACTCTGATGAGCATGATGCACACTGGATAGCTCTCTTAGTATAGCGCACACTGTATAGCTCTCTGTGATGAGCGTGATGCACACTGGATAGCTCTCTTAGTATAGCGCACACTGTATAGCTCTCTGTGATGAGCATGACACACACTGGATAGCTCTCTATGATGAGCATGACACACTGAATAGCTCTCGGTGATGAGTATAGCGCACACTGGATAGCACTCTGATGAGCATGATGCACACTGGATAGCTCTCTTAGTATAGCGCACACTGTATAGCTCTCTGTGATGAGCATGACACACACTGGATAGCTCTCTATGATGAGCATGACACACTGAATAGCTCTCGGTGATGAGTATAGCGCACACTGGATAGCACTCTGATGAGCATGATGCACACTGGATAGCTCTCTTAGTATAGCGCACACTGTATAGCTCTCTGTGATGAGCGTGACGCACACTGGATAGCTCTCTGATGAGCGTGACACACACTGGATCGCTCTGTGATGAGTATAACGCACAGTGGATGAGCAGATAATGATCAAATGGTTTATGGAGTGAAATGTCTTCAAAATGCACCTGTTTGACAACATCTCATTTTGCCACTTCTGAGCAGATCACCCCTTTTCTCCTTCGCCTCATTGGGGGACACAGACCGTGGGTGTTATGCTGCTGTCCACTAGGAGGCGACACTAAGTAAAATCTGCAAAAGAGTTAACATGACTCCTCCTCCGCAGCATACACCCCTGGGGCAGACACTGCCTCACCAGTTTTGCTTAGTGTCGCTTAGGAGGCAGACCTCTTTTATTGTTTTCCCTTTTTTAGATAGATTTATTAGAATTTTACTTTTTCTCCCTCTTTTTTTCTACAACTCCGAAGAAAAAGAAGAATCTTTCTCAGCTCCCCACATGGGCTGAGTTTATAGAACCTAATCATCTCCTTCCCCAGCTTCATCTTAGAACCTGGGCCAAGGTTTAGACAGACTCCTTTATTAACAGCCCTCCCCAGGCCTCATAGCTGAGCCCTGGGTTGAGGGACGGAGGTCTCATCTCACTCTCCTCTTCAGGATACTATCTTTAGGTTTCTGGATGGCAGCAGCAGGCCGGTCACTTGTCCTACACGCAGGACGGACATTGCCCTCCCCAGTCTCCCCTCACAGGGACTCCGGGTAGAGGAGCCAACCACAGGTACACATTTACCCATGGCATTGGAGCCCTGTTTGCCCCTTCCCACACTTCCAGCGGCCGCATACCTCCGGCCTCCATCCCGACAGGACCCGGACACCGATGGCTCTCTGCATCCGGGGATTCCTCCCACGGTGCAGCAGCAATCTGGCTTTTGCCTTGTCCCCGGGTCTGGCGGGACCTCCGCGCCGGCCTCCCCTCTTTGCCGGGGCCGCGTATTACTCCAGGCCCCGGCTTCGGCCTAGCCTCGATAGTCCCCGCCTTTCTCCGCCCCTCGCGTGACGCGCATCTCAGGCGGAGCCCGCCCAGGACGCGTCAGAGGAGGGCGGAACGGTTGTCTCTTCGCGCTTCTCGCGCATCGCGTGATCCCAGCGAGCCCTGTGATCTGGCCCGCCTCTTCCCTCCATGTCAGCGGTCGCCACTTCCTCCCGGAATACACATGGCGCCGCTGTATACTCGGTCCCCGGAGGGGCACCGACTTGGGTGAGCTGGCGTCGCTGTATACCCGGACGTAACCGGACCCTGGACGTGCAACATGTGGCAAGCAGGGTAAGTGCTCTTATGCTTCCGCAGCTGTGGCTCAGCACCAGGGACACTATGGCACCAAGGACAGTGCCAGGCTGGTGATTCTCAGCCGGGTGCTCGGAGAACCCCTCCAAGGGACACACGTCTATAGGGATATCAAGCCTTCACATTTGGTTCATCCCCTTCTTCCCTGAGATTTATATGGCAGCAGCTGTGTCACTGCAGGAGCTTCATTATATGTGTCACTGCAGACTCTTTAACTGCAGGTGTTCACTGCAGGCATCTTATGCACTGCACTACTATGTGTCATGCAGGCGCTTCATTATATGTGTCATGCAGACTACTGTGTCACTGCAGCCTTCATTATATGTGTCACTGCAGGACTTCATTATATGTGTCACTGCAGGCACTTCATTTATGTTCTGCAGATTTATAGTGTCACTGCAGGCACTCATTATATGTGTCACTGCGGACTTCATTATATGTGTCACTGCAGGAGCTTCATTATATGTGTCACTGCAGGCACTTCATTATATGTGTCCAGCACTTCATTGGTCACTTCAGACTTCATATATGTGTCACTGCAGGTTAAGCTTCATTATATGTGTCACTGCAGGAGCTTCATTATATGTGTCACTGCAGGCAACTACTTCATTATATGTGTCACTGCAGCACTTCATTATAGTGTCACTGCAGGAACTTCATTATATGTGTCACTGCAGGCACTTCATTTTATGTGTCCCTGCAGGAACTTCACTATATGTGTCACTGCAGGCACCTCATTATATGTGTCACTGCGGGCACTTCATTATATGTGTCATTGCAGGCACTTCATTGTATGTGTCGCTGCAGGAACTTCATTATATGTTATTTTTTCTGACTTCAGCAGTTCCTACCCTCACTGCCACAATCGTACTCTTACCAAGTACAAGATTTACCATTCTCCCCAACGTGCGACTCAGACCGGTCCGATTTGCACCGTGGACAACCATGGAACAGACAGCACTCCTCCTCAGGCGTGCTTACCATCGTTGCCTGTAGCGGAATGCTATATTAGGCAGCTGTCTGTTGTTGGATACCTGGCCTTGGTATTCCCTGGTCATATCTCTAAGCTTGTAAGGGAGCTGGATATTGACTACAAGGGCCACTTATGGTGGTAATGGTGTTCTCCGCAGGAGCCACCCCTTAGCTGAATCTTTCCTTAGAGGGATATCTGGCTAGATCTGTGTTTTGAGACTCCCAACCAAATCTCCACAGACTCTATTTGCATGTTAAGTCAAAGACTGCGGGGAAAGCTGGCTGGTTTAGCCATTGTCCGTCAGATCTACTCTCTAGACTGGGGCCCTGATCTTCCACGCTCACCCTGCTGGACATGTCGCACATTTGGCGAGGGTTATTACCCTATTCAGGCCATTAACAAACACTTTTTGTACCTTCTCCATCCATGGACAGTCCTATGTCTCACGGACTAATTCACAGAAAGGAAACGGCCGCACAAATGTTAAACAATTCATCACGCAATCCAGGCGGTCCTTCAGATGTACATGTCCCATTCACACCGCATATATCCTCCCAGTGTCGACTGGAGTCCACATCCACCACCCACGGGAGATAGAGGGCGACGGTACCTATGCGTACCGATCTCCCAAAACCAACAACAGGCGGGAACGCGGAGTGTTACCTCCACGTACCCCCTCCTGCTCCGAGGGACATCATTATGACGACGGTTTCTCAGCATTCCGATCTTCAACTAAGAACTGTTTTTAGAAGCTGATTCAGACATTCATCTGATACTTTCCCTCCTCTCCAGGATAGAGTCTTCGCGAGGATGCGTCAGACTGTCAGTTAAGCATACAATGCAGATGATAACCGATGGAGCAGCCGTAGTGGCTTCAAGCGCCATTGAGACTAGAGAAGCAATCTAGCCACAAGAGGAACGAGTACTGAAAGATGGAGGGCGACGGTACCTGTGCGTACCGATCTCCCAAAACCAACAGGCGGCAACGCGGGGTGTTACCTCCACGTTCCCCCTCCTGATTTGAGAAACATCATTTATGGCGACGGTTCCTAAGTGTTCCGATCTCCAATACAGGACTGCTTGGCTCGCAGATCCGGACAATCGTCCCCCCTGGTTCCTCTACAATACAGAACAGCTTGGTATGCGGATCCGGACAATCATCCCCCCCAGTTCCCACGGTAGGAGCTGGGTTTGCAGTGCATGGCGCTATGATTTAGTAGCCCTCAGTCTCCCCATTAGCCTTCCTCAGGGCACTTGGGTTGTAGCACCTTTATATTGCCGTCTTCGATAGGAGACTCCTTATCACCGGATCTGAATATTCATCCTCTCCAGCTCCCACAGCTGGGTGTCTGGTTTGCAATGGATGGCACCACTATTTGGTACTCCTTAGTCTCCCCATCCGTCTCTTCAGGACATTGGGTTGTAGCACGTGCACAGTACCGTCTCCAATATGGGACCGTCTTACAAGCAACTTCGGACGATCCTCTTCCTCAGCTCCCACAACTGGATGCAGAGTTGCAACAACGTTTTTCCTTAGTAATCCTCAGGCTTCCGTCCGTTTCCTCATGGCATTGAGGTCGCAGCTGAAGCGGATGTATATCTTGACTGATCGTCACCAAGTCCTCTTGTAGTCCCCAAACAGGGAAACGTTATGCGACCTCCCTGAACTTCTTTCATCCATGGCAGTACAAAGGTTTCTGGCCTTCATAGATGTCAACACATTTGTCTACATATTCCCGGGTGCTCCATAGTTTGTTCTCTCTACCTAGCCCTTCGGTGGCTCTGTGTGATACCAGCGATTATATCCATTTCTCAATCACGACAACAAGTTGTCCTCCCTTATCTAGAGGGTCTCCTTATCAAGGCTTTTTCACTTGGAGGCTGCGCAGATGCGTTTGCACATTGCAGTGGACCTCCCGGTTCATTTAACCTGGTTGCTCACCAGGGATACACTCAAAACGCGTTCTTTTGGGACTGCGCAGCGGTGATCACACTATAGTGAACTCCCTAAATCATCGTACCTAGTTATTCCATGCCGAGGAAATTTCTCCAGTTCCAATCTGGATGCCATCGTCACAGACGCAGACCCTCTTCAGTCCGTCACTTCTCTTTCCGTGACGTTAGGGCATACGGGTTGGTTACCTATTGACCAACCATTCCTCTGGTCTCCCCACACGATTCTCCTCCTGGGGATTTGTATCTCATCATTGGGGCCTCGCAGGTGTAACCCACTCATGTAATGTCCAAGGTAGGACCCAGTATACAGTGAATCAGATCACTCCGGTTTTCTTCTTCTTCGTTCCTAATACACAGCAGGTACCTGTATTCGAGGCTATAGCTCACAATTCACAACTTATGAGAGCGGATACCCCTCGGCCTCTCTTTCTTGGTCTGAGGCGAGGATTTAATCTCACGGCCTTGCTGTCATCCAAAGGGCCTTGGCAGGGTTCAGGTCCAATGGCGTTAGTCTTCTAGAGGACCCCGGTTTGGTCCAGGCGCACTTAGTATGCTGGCCTATTTTCACTCACCACTGGTTTTCCCTGGCATTGTCCAGACCGTACAGGCCCTCTTTCCAAGGTCCTTTTCTCAAAGAATCGGAAACTCTATTCTTAGTGGGGCCCTGACACCTGGTTGTAGCTCTGATACTTAGTTCTCCTTTTGCGAACAGGCGCTACAACCTTGTCTCGGGGGGTAAACACCTGTTTCCGGTCTCATCGATTCTCTCCCTCGAGTGCCTCAGGGGCACATCCCCATGCTACCTTCTCGGTTACGCCTCCATTGCGTGGCTGTGGGCTCAGGTTAGCACCTTCCATCCGGGACACTTTCACGCATTGTCCCCTCCTTCATTACAACAACGGTTGGTTTCATGGGACTTCGTTCCGGTCTAATATGTGCTGCGGGATTCTTCCTTCAGACCTTCACAAAAATTTTTTTCTTCACCTTTGTTACCAAGGGTGGTGTTAACTTTACCTCTACCTTTACCCTATCCGTTGAGTCTCTGACCCTAGCGCTCTCCTCGAAGCGCCCCTTTTTAGGTGGTCGCCAAGATAGGTTGAGTTGCGACCTGTCTCATTTTTCTTCATAAGATGACAGGGTCATGTTATATAAACAAAGACCACGCCGTTCCGGCTCTTTTTCAGTCGTTCAGCACTGATGCACCGTAGCAACATGGCTCAGCTCACGTTGGATTCACCTGAACTCTACGTGTCTATGAGGCTATTGCGGCAGCTTCCAGAAGTTCCTTCTGTCCTTCAAAGAAACTCTTGACAGATTGTTCTTCATCCCCTTGGTGGGCCGCTTACTGCGCATGCCGACATCCTCAGCTAAACTGGTTACACGTACAGACTTCCTATTCAGGAAGTTTAGCAGTTGAAAATATTACCGTTTACATCGGGTATAATGTCGTGCACGCACTTGTACAACCGGGGGCATTCTACCTCCTTTGGGCCCAGGCTTCTCAGTTGTAGGTAGACGAGGCTGTCACCTGGTTCAGTTTTTACTCTGTTGGGGTACAACACAATGTTCGTACGCTTACGCTGTTGTGTACCAGCACAGTGTTCATTTTCTTCCTTATTAGACGCAGTTCTAGTTGATGCGTCTCCCTGGTGGCAGCAGCTCACCGGTAGGGTACAGCTTGTATAAGAGTCTAATGTATTCTTTTCCCGCCCAGGGACTGCTTTGGGACGTCCCACGGTCTGTGTCCCCCAATGAGGCGAAGGAGAAAAGGAGAATTTTGTGTACTCACCGTAAATTCCTTTTCTCTTAGCCTCTAATTGGGGGACACAGCACCCACCCTGTTGCCTGTTCATACCTTCTTACTGGTTTTTTCAAGTTTCTGGTCTCTCAGGGTACTTCTGAGATATTACATACGTGCCTGTTCTTTACAGGCCCGGTTGTTTTTACTATTCTGTTACTTGTTCTATAGGTGCCTGGTTTTTTACAGGCCTTATTATATCGTTAATCTGTTTACTTGCTCCTACTGCTTTAGCACAAACTGGTGAGGCAGTGTCTGCCCCAGGGGTGTATGCTGCGGAGGAGGAGTCATGTTAACTCTTTTGCAGATTTTACTTAGTGTCGCCTCCTAGTGGACAGCAGCATAACTCCCACGGTCTGTGTCCCCCAATTAGAGGCTAAGAGAAAAGGAATTTACGGTGAGTACACAAAATTCTCCTTTTTTTCAATGCATTGTTTTTTGTGTCCCCTGCCGCCAACAGTTCATTATACTGCTGTAGGCCAGCAGTGTGATGTGCTTGTCACCATGTCCCTATGGTGGTAAATATGCATGTGATCATTGTCATCAGTAGGACTATTCAAATTGAAGATTTCATATTTATTATTTGGAATAATGTATGATCTTTTTGTTTATTTTTGCATGTTTTTTGAGGTTTAGTCTTTATTGAAGAGTAGCGATTTGTACAATTGTTCATTAGGTCTACCCAATTCAGACCAATATGTGAAGTTGGAGGAGGAACGACGAACCAAACAGCGTCAGGAGAAAGATAGGAAAAGAAAGAAAGAAAAAGACAAGAAAAGTGGAAAGACACGACGACACAAGTCTGTTCACACTGAGAGCGATGAGGACATTGCGCCTGCTCACCACGTGGACATTGTTACTGAGGAGATGCCTGAGGTTGGTCCAGCTTTATAGCGCTAGACATACACAAAATGACACACTCAGATTTTTCTACACTGATGATTTTTTTTTTTTTCAAGTTTTTAAAATGTAACCTCACAATGTTAGTTAATATTAATAGGGTGTAAACCTTGTTTTGTGTGATTATCTGTAATTTACCTATGTGAGAATATGAAATGAGTATTTGACCCCTTCACCACCTGGCAATTTTCCATTTGTTTTCTTTCTCTTTTACCAAGAACCATAACTTTTTTTATTTTTCCGTCAATACAGATATATGAGGGCTTGGTTTTTTTTTTTTTACAGGACAAGTTGTACTTTTGAAAGAAATCATTTATTTTACCATATATTGTACTGGAAAAGGGAAACAATTCCAATTGTGGTGAAATTGCAGAAAAAGTGCAATTACACAATTTTTTTATTTACTATGTTCACTATATGACTACATAGTAAAACTGACATGTTGGTCTGATGCCTTGGGTCGGAACATGTTCGCTGATACCAAACATGTATACTTTTCCTTTATCCAAGTGGTGAAAAAAAATTGATTTTTACCCTAATAATCTGCCTTTTGTTGTTTGCGTTATCATTGTCTAATAGTTACATTTGTTGATGATCTGAACATTAAGGTGGAAAAACATGCAAAAGAATAAGAAATCAGGAAGGGCAAACACTTGTTCACGTCACTTTACATGTGCATGTGTATCGATTTTTTGCAATTTCAATGTCCTTTATAGGGCTATATGGACAGAATACAAAAAAACATTATGGCTCTAAAAAGAAGGCAGGAGAAAACGGAAAATTGTCCGGAGGTGAAGGGATTTAATGTAATTCCACCAGATTTTTTTCAAATCTTTTGAGAGCAGCATAATGTTGGGAGCAAAGACTCTGATTGTAGCGATGTCACTGACTGGGTTGCTTACTGTAGCTTTGATAATTTCACCATTTTCTCTGCTGCAGATCTACCACTTCACTCAATGCTGACTTCCCCTCACCACTGATTGACAGCTTTCTGCCTATGCACAGTGTACACAGAAAACTGCCAATCTTTGATGAGGGTTGGGTTTCATAGAGCAGGAATCTGGGTCTCTTTCCTTACATCTTGCTGCTCTCAAATTAGGTTTCAAGAACCTGGTGAAAAGATTTGCCATTAACCCAAGCATGTCAAAAAGCAGACAATGTACCTTTAAGTTACAAAAATATCCAGTTGTTGTGTTTTTATTATTTTTTTATATGCTATGTAGTGGCCTTTGAAAGACATGTATATTTTATACTGTTTTAATTTTTTTTTTCTTTTAATTCAGAATGCCCTTCCCAGTGATGATGACGAAAAAGACCCAAATGATCCATACAGAGCACTGGATATTGATTTAGATAAGTATGTAACCATCTTGCTACATTTTATAATTTTCAGATTTTTTTTTTTAAAATGGGTTTGTGTTTTGGGCCCTTTAATACTTTCAGAAAAGCTATTGTTTGTTTTTGTTTACTTATTAAGGGACCTTTCAGATCAGTGTTTCCTGCCGATTCGCGGCAGATCCAGCAGCTTTGCCGCATCTGCCGCGTAACTGTCAACTTGTGGCAAGCCCCATTTCATTCCCTACGAGACTTGCAGTCGGGTGCGAAAATGCGGATCCGACAAATCCAGCACTTGCGTCGAAGGAAAAAAAACTTAGCTAGCAGCAGGTTTTTTGCGCTGCTGCAAGTGCTGGATCTGCTGAGTCCCGCACTTGCCTCACCTGACTGCAAGTCTCATAGGGAATGAATGGGGCTTGCCACAAGTCGACCATTACACGGCAGATGCTTCAAAGCTGCTAGATCTGCCACGATCTGCAGAATACTCTGATCTGAAAGCAGCATTAGTCTCCTTAAAGAGTAACCTCCATTTAAATTTTTATCTAACAATAATGTGGTGCAAGCGATTTTAATAAACTTTCAAACATACTTCATAAGTGAAATGTGAAAGAAAACCTTTCATAAACCTTCCACAAGATGTTCCCACTAGACTGTGTCTGAAGCTCATTCTGAGTGAGGTCCGTCTTAAGCCTCTCACACAGACTGAATACTGCCATATAAGGGTACAGGACTTTCTCAACGTCCACACTCGACTGCAGCTGATGTGGTGACAATGCCCACCGCTACCAATCATTCTCTCCCTGTCTGCAGCATTTAAACAGAGTTTTTTTTTTTTCTCTCCCAGAAAGTCCGTTAGCCCTGCCCCCTGAGGGGCGGGGCTACACAGGAGAGAAAAAAAAACTCAGTTTAAATGCTGCAGACAGGGAAGAGAATGATTGGCAGCGGTGGGCAGATTACACAGCAGGGGGTGTGAATCTGACCTTGGCTGCAGCCCCTAGCCACCTCCTTAGTGGCTGAGCATGTAAGTTTTCTAAGTGTATTATCTCGGGGTACAGGGCTGCTTAAGTGCTGGAGGACCCCTTGCCTGCATGCTGCAGACATGCTGTATCCAGTGCTGTAATTAGATCACCATGCCTGCTTTGGTGACAGGTCCTCTTTAAGGAATGGGAATAATGTGAAATCCTACATGTGTGAATGTGGTTTGCTACAAATGGAGAGCAGTTTAATGCTTAAACAGTTACATATCCCTGAAACAGTCTTTGTCTTCCAGGCCTTTAGCTGACACAGAGAAACTTCCAGTTCAAAGGCACCGAAATACAGACAGTCTTAAATCCCCTGAGAATGAAGCCTCCACGCTGGATCAAAAAGTTAAAAAGCCCAGCAAGAAGGAGAAAAAACAACCCGAATCTGAGCGAGTGAAGAAGAAAGAAAAAAAGGTGGTTAACTGTTCTAAACGATGAAGATGGTCATCCCCTTACTTCAACACTTCTGATACCTTATTTCAGCAATCACTTGCTCATTCAGTCATTGAAGACAAGCTGATAATTGGGTAGAGGGATACTTGTCTATATAAACATGCAGCCTTGGATGGGTGGGATGTATACTGTCATATAATAGTGACCTGTTCAACATCACAGAGTGTTTGGTCCCTGGGAGTTGAAGAAGCTGTGATTTTAGTTTTCATTTTTTCTTTTTTTTTATGTTTTTGAACTTGTGCCAGAAAAGCAAAGATGAGAAGACTAAACGCAAGAAGTCGACAATCAAGGAAGTCAGGGAAGATGAAGTAGAGGTAAAGGATGAAGAGGCAAAGTTAGATGGAAAGACTCCAGCAGATGTGAGTAATGCAAAATTGTGACATCATCTTGCTACACCTTATCAGTTGGAGCTGGACTTTCTTTGATACTTCTGTTAGATCTTTTCCATTCATCATTCCTGCCTTCACAATGGTTACACCATTCTTTAATTCTGTATGTCTTTCTTTTAATTATTTTTTTCTATAAAGGAAATGGACTTCTGGCTCGCTGACTCTCAGGTGCCACCACAGGAACAGGTGTGTGTACAGTACATGAAGCGTTTCTTTATTTCTATAACTGAGGTCCTTAATGGTACTATAATCGCACATATGTCTGTCTTGGCAACTTAATGTGTGCAGCTTGTGAAGACCTTCTATAGATAATCATTCCGTGTAATGTAAGAGCTCCATAGATAGGGCACCATGCCTGATTATTGGCCATTTATGGTACATCTTTTAAGCACAATTGAGGTGGCTGGAGATTATCTGTAGTACCTCACAGCCTGTGGTATTATTCTTTTCTTTGTATATCAGAGTCAATGTCCAGGCTATGGTTAAAATTGTTCAAATTTTTACTTGCCTGAAACATGTTTGCTTTAATCCAATTTTGTCCTTTATATATAGTATTTATAAGCAAGAGCCACAATAGCCTGAAATGCTTGAGCTATTTTACGATTTGCCTATTGTGGAGTTGCCTGTTGTATGCTTCTAATCTCAATGAATTATAATTGGAGTGGTTTTAACCATATATTAAATGCTGGCTTGGATTTTGTCTGCTTTAAATGAATCTTAACCCCTTACCAATAACCGCTGTACATGTATAGCACAACTAGGTAGAGGGTGTAGGGAGAGGGCTCAAGGCACCCAGTACATAATGGCTATGGCACACAGCCTCTGCTCTGCCCACGACTGTTTAGCCTTTTACGTGCTACTGTATAACTCTTTAATAAAGATGTAGTTAATGGCAAGCACATTGAAATGTTGTTTTGGGTACTAGTGAAGGGATCCAATGAATCCTAAATCCATCAAAGTAATCTAATCAATGCATACTAGACTTAGTAGATTTGCAAAGTGTAGGTCTCCTATTGTCAATCATGAATAATAGCAACAGAGCAAACTGATGTCGGCCTCAGTGCTGTGGCCTTTGTCACAGAGTCGGTAAGAAAAATAAAATATACTAGAAAAAAAGTGAATGTTATACTGATGTATATATATATTTATGTATGTGTGTTATATATATATATGTGTGTGTGTGTGTGGTGTGTGTGTGTATATATATATATATATATATATATATATATATATATATATATAATATAGTATGTAATATTAACATCAAATCATCATATTGGTCAATAACTATAGAGGTCGGTATTAATAATAGGCTTCAAATAACATAATCCTCAAAGTCACAAAAAAGAACTATGGGATGATTACTAGGATGATTACTAATCCGTTCTAGAGGAAGGGTGCTGTAATAAGGAAGTAGGGTATATAAATGTATGCACCTTTTAGGCTGTGTAACCTAGAGAACTGAGTTGTAAATAATAGGGACTCATCTGTGTTGTGCTGTGGAGGTAGAATTGGGAAATGGGTTAATCTCTCAATAATAATAATTAACTCCATAAACAGTAGGATGTTGGGTGACTAGATGCAGTGTGGGTATGGTAAAAGAGTAAACTTAAATCTAAATAGATGGATCACTAGTTTAAAGTGGCCTCAGATCACAGAACTTCTTTGAAGACCTGCATGTGGCATGATTTTTCCTATATGCAGCAATACAGTCACGCTTGTGTATATTACACAAGCATTCACAGGTTAAAGTTTACCAAGGGGACTAATAATAACTGTAAGGCGGCCGTCACACGCTGAGATATCTATAGCGATATTGTAAGCGATCACGTGCACGCGCAATCGCTTACAATATCGCTCACATCGCTGGTGAGATGTCACACAGGCAGACTCACCAGCGATGTGGAGCCGCGATCTCGCTGGTAACTATGGTACACATCGGGTAACTAGACGCCGCGCGTCGCTTAGTTACCTGACTTGTACCATAGTTACCATCTCCCAGCATAGGCTCTGCCGCTGGGAAATCGCTCATCATGGTGTTATACACCACGATGAGACAGATCGTCAAATCGCTCATCGCTAGATCTGAGAACCGAACCTCAGATCACGATTTAGCGATTTGATCAGATATCGCTCGTCGTATCTCGCCGTCACACGCACAGACATCGCTTACGCGATGTTTAATCTGCCGCGTTCAAGCGATATCTTGCACGATATCTTTACGTGTGACGGCCGCCTTAGAAGTATAACTAAAGTTATTAAATACTAGATGGTGGCCTGATGCTATTGCATCAGTTGTACGAGGACAGGCTCTGGGCTGGGGGCGGCAGCCGCCTCTCTTCCCTGTCCTCTGGATTTTCCCCCTTACTCTATGCCTCCCATGCTGCCTTTCACCCCCCCCCCTTACCCCATAGTCGCTCTCTCTATTATATATGTGACCCTGCTATGTACTGTGTCTGACTGTACAGGGGCATGGTTTGATTATACCACATCTCCTGTGCTGAGATAATCAGAATCTTGTATATGTGTCCCTGCTATGTACTGTGTAATGGATGTGTCTGACAGTACAGGGACATTGTCTGATCATACCACATCTCCTGTGCTGAGATTTTATATATATATGTGTTCTGCTATGTACTGTGTAATGGAGGTGTCTGACCGTACAGGGACATGGTCTGATCATATCACATCTCCTGTGCTGAGATAATCTTATATATGTTTCTCTAGTCACCTTCCATGACAGCAGAACGAAGGTTGCCTCCCCGTCCTAAATATGGGACAGGAAACACAAAGAGGTTAAATACCCCTCCCCTTCCTGCACCCACCAGTGTTTTTCCTGTCCCCTATGGGGCATGAAGAGGTTACTGTCGGTGCTGCCTGTGGTCGGTGACTAGGAGCACTGTACACTTAAGGATACCGGGCGGCTGAGGTCAGGGGGCTTCTGCTCTCCTTCCTTCTGGTGCTGCTCCCGTCTTCATGCTGGCTATGCGGCTCTGGGACCCCCTTTCCCGCTCCTCCCACGCTTTCCGGGAGGAGCAAAGCGGTGAATGGCCGGGGCTTCTCTGAGCTCCCTGGCTTTCTCCTCCTCCCTGCACGCCGGTAGGCCGTGCTGCGTGCGCACCAGAAGTGACGTTGCGGAAGTTACTTCTTCACTTCCGGTTTGCGATCCCCGCAGGGAGTGCGCGTGTGACTGGCAGGTTGGCGGTGTCTGGCGGCTGTATCGTTGCCCTAAGGCTCTCTTTCAGCGGTTACCCGCAGCTGGACCCGGAGGAGGAGCCCTGATGGCGCTGATGACCTGACTTATAAAAGCCCGGTCTGGTCTTCACTCTCAGGTAGGACCCATCTGTGTGCTGTGTGTGTCTACTTAGGAAATCCAGGTGCTGTGGGCTGTCCTGTGGCAATTCCACCCTGAACTCTCTTGATCTCCTTCTGATCTCAGAGACTTAACAGGGTTGGGCCTGGTTAGTACTTGAAGGACTCTTAGTGCCGTCATGGAAAGTGATAAGGCCCTTGTGCCTGCGTCTGCAGAGCCCAGCGCTCATCAACCTACTGTGAGTAGCAGGATATGGGTCCCCCTTTCCTTTGGCTTGGGTTTTCTGGTTCCTTACAGGGTCCCTTCTCTCTCTGTTTAGGGAGACAAAGCTTCTTGCCCCAGGAAGGACAAGGAGAAGACATCTACACGAAAATGTGGTGTCTGCTCCGTCAAATTGCCTGCTTTGCATAAAAAGAAAATGTGCCAACCCTGCACAGATGACATCCTTCGTGCTGAACAGCCATCCCTCATGGACAGTATCAAGTTCCTTATCAGGCAGGAGGTCCAGTCTTCCATGTCGGCGATTTCTCATCTGCCACCCCCTGTTGCAGCTCCCCCGCTAAAATGAGGAAATTAGTCTTTGACGATTCTACGTCTAAGTCAGGAGAGGTGATCTCTTCTGACCCTGAGGCTTTAGGGGACTTTGAGGAACCCAGGGTTTCTTCAGGTTCAGATAAAAAGAAATACCTTTTTTCCTCGGATGACGTAAGGTGATTCCCTGTAGGGTATATATAAAAAAACAAACATGCGGCGCCAATCTAAGTGCATTACCAATGTAACTCCCTGGTGCCCTTTTTTTTTTTTTTCAGAAAATATTGTTTATTAAAGTTTAGCATAACAATTATCAATCAAGAAAGAATGGTAATACATAGTAAAGTAGAAAGAAAATAATAAAGTAGAAAGAAAATAAAAATAGTACATGAAAGTATCTTACAATAGTAAAGCCAGAATACACGAAGGTACATGGTATAAATGGCAAGCGATCCGCCTGTTTGAGGCTAAGGAAGGAGTAGACATCATGCATGCCGGGTCCACTAGAGATGTAGTCCCATGAGCTTCCCAGTACTCCGGCGGGTATAATAATCAGAAGAATACTAGTTTGAGATGCAGAAAAGAGAAAGGGCCAAGAGGGGTAGAAAAGAGCACACGGGATCAAAGGAGGGAGAGAAGGAGGGGTAAGCAGGGAAGCGGTATTCAAGATGTCCAGGTCATGTCTGCGCGTTTCGCAGAAGAGACTCAAGTAGAGGTCCATCCCGGTAATACCACCAGGGAGACCAAAGCTGCTTGTGTTGTTCCCAGGTCTCATGGTCGTGGGCCATAAGTCCCTCGATGCGGCATATCCTGTCCATTTCTTTTACCCATTCTCCTATGGAGGGGGCGACTGTTGATTTCCAGTGTCGTGGAATCAAGACCCTGGCCGCCATCAGGCAGAAACGAAACAGACCACGTTTGCACGATTTGAGTGGGCCGGGGATAAGGGACAGAAGCGCGATTTGTGGAGAAGGTGAATGGCGTATTCCTGAGATAGATTCGTAAATCGAGAATATTGAGAGCCAATAGGCTTGGATAGGGCCACATTGCCACCAAATATGTAGCATGGAACCCGGTCCTTCGCCACACCTCCAGCACAGGTCGGGCACTGAGGGAAACATTTTATGAAGGAGCGCTGGGCACCTATACCACCTAGTTAAGATCTTATAATTCGTCTCCTGAAAGCTGCAGGATACTGACAACTTATGTGTCAGTGTAAAAATCTTAGTCCGGTCAGAGTCTGAGAATGTCACCCGCAGGTCAGATTGCCAGGTCCCTACAAATGAGGGGATGGCAGATGGGCCCGCATCTGAAAGCACGCCATATAAAAGGGAGATGACGTGAGCAGGGGGCTCAGTCAAGAGAAACAATGCTTCTAAGCCTGAGAGTGACTTCCCCCGCAAGGATCGGAGAAACGTGTCCAACTGAGATACCTCCAACCAGGACTCCTGCCCTCCTAACGACCCTCTCCCCCCCTCGCCCCCCCCGCGCTGCTCCGCCACCTGAGCCAGACAGGGATCGTCGCTAGCACGCCAAGCCAAAAAGACCCGTCTCCCAGACGTCGGGGGAAAGTCAGGATTATTAAACAAGGGTCCAAGTAGGGATGGATGATCGCCATCACTTCTCCCCCCTCGCCACAAATCCCAATAGTCTAGCACCACGCGTGTTAGTCGGGGAAACAACGAGATCAGAGGACGGGAGCTCCTCCGGATCCATGGTAGCCACTGCAGTGGGAAGGGCGAAAGGAGGTTTTCGACCTTCACCCATTGTTTGTGATATTGATTATACTTCCAGTCTAACATTCGGGATAATAGAACAGAGTGATAATAGCGTTGAAAGTTAGGTAAGCCTGCCCCACCTCTACGCTTCGAATCGGTCAGGGTCGAAAAGCGAACCCGAGGTCTCGTCGAGTTCCATATAAATTTGCGTAATGCAGAGTGCAGGCAGCGAAAGAAAGAGGGAGGGACGTCTGCAGGGACTGTCTGAAACAAATAAAGGAATTTAGGCAGAATGTCCATTTTTATGGCATTAATACGGCCAAACCAGGATAGCTGGGTACTGCGTAGTCTTTTGAGTTCAAGAAGTGTGGAATGTAAGAGTGGGGTATAATTAAGAGCAAATAAGTCCTTGGGGTCTCCAGGAATAGAGATACCCAAGTATTTCAAGCCCCTGTCCACCCAACGAAAAGAAAAGGAGGACTGAAGCTGGGTGACAAGTGGGCCCGGAAGTGTCAGATTTATTACTTCTGTCTTGGAATAATTAACTTTGAAATGAGAGACCTCACCAAACCTCTTAAATTCCCGCATGAGCACCGGGAATGCGACCAGGGGATTAGTAATATAAACCAGAAGGTCGTCTGCATAAAGGGCCAATTTGAAATGTTCCTCATGTATCTGGACGCCTCTAATATCCGTAGATCCCCTTAGTGCACACGCCAGGTGCTCCATTGCGATGGCATACAGCAGGGGCGACAAAGGGCACCCCTGTCGCGTCCCATTAGAGACCTCAAAGGCCGAGGAAAGGAGCCCATTGACCCTCAACCGAGCAGTGGGGCCATGGTAGAGTGCCTGTATCTTCCCTATAATAACCGGCCCTAAGCCCAATTGTTTCAAAGAAGCAAAAAGAAATTCCCAGCCCAGGCGGTCAAATGCCTTTTCGGCATCAACCGAGAGGAAGCATGCAGGGATCTTATTGTCATGAACATAGTCTGAGATGAGTAACGTCTTAATGGTATTATCTCTAGCCTCGCGGCCTAGAATAAATCCAGTCTGGTCATAATGGATAGAAGCCGGTAGTAGTGGGCCAAGTCTGGAGGCAAGAATTTTGGCGAGGATCTTTACGTCAAGATTTAATAAGGAGATAGGGCGATAACTAGCGCAGGATAGAGGGTCCTTCCCTGGCTTTGGTATGACCGTTATCGTGGCTGCCAGTGTCTGGGGGGCGAAAGGGCATGAATCAGAAATTGAGTTATAGAGGGAAGTTAGTTGTGGGGCCAGTTCACGTGCGAATAATTTATAAAAGTTTGCTGAGAAACCGTCAGGGCCTGGACTCTTCCCATTAGGAAGTGCAGCGATAGTATCTGACACCTCTTGTTCCGTAAAGGGCAATTCTAGAGTTTCCGAGTCTCCCTCAATGATAGGTGGCAGCGGCGTGTCTCCAATATAGTCTGACACCCGACGTCGAAAGTCATCGGTGGGCATGTCAGCTAAGGGTCCTCTAAGATTGTATAAAGATTTGTAGTAGTCTCCAAACGCCTCCACTATATCACGTGGCCCGTGAAGGAGACCACCCAGTCTCGACTTTATAGAAGGAATGAAGGTGGAGGGGAGTCGGGGGTGCAAGAATCTAGCCAATGCTTTCCCCGGCTTGTTTGAGAACTCATACAAATACTTACGGAAGCGGTCTTGTTGGCGACTAGACGTCGTATCCATGATAGTACGTAGGTCTGATCTAGCCTTAGTGAGGTCCGCAAGAAGCTGTGGAGATTGTGACTGTTTATGTCTGGTCTCTAATTGGTGTATAGACGTCATCAGGTCTGAGACCTCACGTGTTCGCTCACGTTTCAATCTAGCCCCCTGCTGAATGAGAATCCCCCGAATGACACTCTTTAGAGCTTCCCACCGCAGGGGGAGGGCCGTAGGGTCTGTTTCGTGGTCAGCTAAAAAGTTCGTGATTGCAGAGCGGACAGCCAACACGCAAGACGGTTGCTTCAGTAGTCCAGGATTGAGTGACCAGGTCCACTCCGTCGGCGCCAAACCCGAGAGGCCAAGAGACAGAAAGATTGGAGCGTGATCCGACCAGATCATGGAACCAATGTCTACAACAGGGTCAGCTAGTAAAAGTTTATGACTGATCAGAAAAAGATCAAGTCGACTGTACATATCATGCACAGCCAAATAGTAAGTATAATCTCTGACCCTCGGGTTCAGAAGCCGCCAGACATCAACCATTCTAATCTCAAGGAGCTTAGTCTTCAAAGATTCTAGGTGAGAAACAGGTACAGAGGATCTACGAGTAGATGAGTCCAAGTCACGATCAAAAACAAAATTAAGGTCACCTCCCAGTATCACCGAACCCTCAGCGAAGTCCGTCAGGGTACGTAGATAAGATAGGAGTCTACGGGCCGGGTCCTGATTTGGGAGGTACAGGTTGGCAATTGTGAAGATGTCATTCGCAATCTGCAGCTTCAGGAAGACGAATCTACCCTGCGGGTCTATTCTGGAGTCAAGGACCCGTGCCTGTAAGGATCTATGAAGAGCCACACTGACCCCTTTGGACTTAGCATCCGGGTTTGAACTGTGGTACCATCTGTTGTATTGTTTATGTTTTATCAAGGGGGTTTTGTCAGTTCTGAAATGCGTTTCTTGTAGAAGGAGAATATGTACATGTTTTTTGTGCATATGAGAGAGAACCTGGGAACGTTTTTCAGGAACATTAAAGCCCCTAATGTTCAAAGAACACGTGTTGAGCCTGGACATGGTGAAACCTGGGGAGGGTGGGGCAGTGGGTTCAGAAGAGAAAAGAGAGGGAGAGAAGAGAGCTGACTAGCAGCCAAGTAGAAAGGGAGAGAAGGAAACTGGGTAAAAGAAGATGAAAAAGAAGGAAAAGAAAGAGAAAATAAATAAAACAAAATAGGTGAATCGGACCAGGAATCTGATTCCGGTCCCAGAGGTCTGAGAGTGAAGGACCGTCAGACCAAGAGAGTGAACAGATTAAACTCTGTAAAGTGTGTCAGAGACACTCCCTAATTGTGGGGTAACCAGAACACGGTAGGGATCCTGCGCACCCGAGTCCCACACACAGCCCTTACTAAATGCGGTATCCCTAACAAGTAAGAGGCGGGTAGAGGAACTCCGCATGCAAACACAGCAATAATAAAACATAAAATGCAAATAACAATAATAAACAAGACGGCAAATTAGTGCAGCCGAGTATCCCAAAATTGTAACTTATAAAACCTCAAAGGGGAAGGGAGGGTTGGGGGGGTCAGGAGGAAAGAAAAGGGGGGGGAAGGTAAGATGGGAAGGGTAGGAGAAGGGTTGGCAGGGATGGAGAGGGAAGGGAGGGACGGAGGAGGAGGGGAAAGGGGATAGGGGGGAGGTACTGAGGGTAGAAGGGGGGGGAGGTCAGGTTTGGGAGGCACATATAAGGTGAGACGTCATCAGCTGTCCTCCAAGCGGGACAGTGTGGACAGCCAGGACCGCCCCCCAGGTACCACCGTAGCCAAGGGGAAAGTCTCCGCCAGAGAACAATAGTCTTCAAAAACAAAATACCTCAGTAAGGAGGTAATATCCACCAGGGGGTCCCCGACGGGACCCCATCTAGAAAGAGAAAAAGAGCAAGAAAGGTTCAAATGCAGAAGTTCAGGTGGTAGCTACAGGAGACGTTGATTGATGTTTAGGGCCTCTCTTCCTCTTCCGGTCCTCAGTGAAGGGCAACCGTAGTGCAGGTATAGGGCCCCTGCGGAGGAAGGTGGACAGTTGAGGCCAATTGAGGATGGGCACCAGGGGCAACCCGAGTGCTGAGCAGAACTCAGGGACGTCAGCCCCTGGTGCCCTTTTAATGAAGTTTTATGCACTCAACTCTTGCCATAAAACTTCAGGCATATGGTTATTCCAAAGCCTCCTTACACTTTGGATATTTATCCGTGTCTGCTGCTATCCTTGAATTGATCCTGTGTTGGGTCCTGCCACGGATTCCCACAGGCATAAAGGTTCAGTAGGAAGTAATCCAATTCTATGGTGGCCACGCTCCCCATGGTAATGATTTTAAGATCTTCTTGTCCACAAAAAATTTTTTTATTGCTCAAAACATGCGAGAATATAAAAAAACGTATACAACGCGTTTCGGCGAAGACATCCACCTTCCTCAGGTATCTAATAAAAATACATATGACGCTTTGCTTTATAGGTAAAGGATAGTTACAGCTTGCTAGGTATTGACATGAGGGTTTGGGTATAACCACACCTGTCCAATCAGTCTCATTGTCCGCTTCAGCTATAGTGCTTCATTACATAGTAAAAACAAACATCCGCAAACAGCAATCACTACGCTAAAAACCACTAAGAACATTTAACAATAAAATTACTATCCACGAAAAATCTTAAATGACATAAAAGCTTAACAAAAAAAGTAAAAATTTTTTTTTAAATCAGATATTTTTTATTGACATTTTCAAATGTAACAGAATTTTACCAAAATGTAGCAAAACATAACCCAAACCACCCAACTCCCGCTCCCACCCCCAACCACTTGAAACCAGGTCCACCAGGAATATCTTGATATAGACTAAGAATCTATACATAAAAGGCACATTCCCGAGATGAGAAATACTAGACACTATACAAATACAATCAAAGGAGAATCATAAGCTTTAACAAAAGACGAGTAGTTTGAAAGAACAAATAAAAATTACGAAAGACAAACATTAGCTAGCTAAGTTTGCAGATGGCAAGCCAGGAGCACCCAACCAGCCCGCCCAAATCTTATCAAATACATTAGGGCAACATCTTTTGGTATAAATAGCCTTCTCCCTATACAAAATAAAATTAATTTTATTAACATATTCTGCACGAGAGGGAATTTTATCTGAAATCCAATATAAAGCAATAAGTTTCCTGGCCACATACAGCATTCTGGCCACCGCCACTTTAAGACTCTCATCACCTCCCACATCCTCCACGTAGCTCAGAACACAAATCACCGGGTCCCGTTGGATATCCTGCCTCGTGGTCAGATGTATCAATTGAAGAACTAGGATCCAGAAAATTTGCAGGCAGGGGCACATCCACAACATATGCAGAATATCCGCATCATCTAGTCCACACTTAGGACATTGTGAGTCTGATCTCAATCTCATATCAAAGAGCCACTTGGGGGATCTATAGACCCTATATATGATATATAATTGAGACAATCGGTTGGGTTCACTGAGAGACAGTCTTGGGACCATCTGAAGTATTGCATTCCATTGGTCCGTGGATAACGGGCCCAGCTGACTCTCCCACCTAGCCAGCGCCCCAACCCGATGTCCCAACAGAAACAGAGTAGGCAACCATATACAAAAGAGATCAGACCCCTGGTGGAAGCCTGCACGCCAAGCCTGCTGACAATGGCATCCTGATGTATAAACATATTCTGCGTTTCCATCTACACAGAGTAAGCGTGCCGTAGCTGCAAATATTGATAAAACATATGATGTGGGAGCGGGAAATCCCGTCGTAACACTTCAAATGACTTGAATCCCCCACCCTCTGTCAGTTGTGATATCCATCTAATTCCTATACACCTCCAATGTGCAAATCCCTTGAGTTTCTGTAGTTGTGGTAAATGAGAGTTGTCCCAAATGGGGGAATATTCCGTGAGGCCAACAATACCTCTTAATTGCTTTATTTTTTCCCATACTTTAATCATGAGCTGGACCGTAGGGAACCCAGTTGCTAAGGGTCGGAATCTTCCCGCCTCCAAATTAGATATTATCGATCCCCGACCTGCTAAAAATTGCTCCACTCCCCACTACTTCAGCTGAGAAATCCTCCATACCCCCCGCCAAATGCTGCTGACACTGGGATGAGAGAAAATAGAGCCACGGATTGGGCAATGCAAGACCCCCCTCCTCCTTAGATTTTTGTAGATGTTCCAATTTAATTCTTGCACTGTTTTTCAACCAAATAAGTTCCCTAAATATAGCATTGATTTTATAGAACCTATTCTGAGGGAGCCATATAGGAGAGTTGTGAAGGACATACAAGAGCTGCGGCATGACCACCATTTTGAGCAGATTCATCCTCCCGACTACAGAGAGTCATAGCTTCGGCCAAGCCTTTACTTTCAACTTAACCCGAGACAGTAATGGTGTGAGATTCAGTCGCTCAAAATCCGTCAGTTTATCTGATATCATAATACCCAGGTACTTAAAAGTTTTTGTTTTAAAAAGTTTTTTTTTCTGTTTTAAAAGGGATTATATATATGTATGTATGTATATATGTATTTTAATCAACTGAGTTTTATATGGACAGTAAGAATCATATAATTGGACTCTCCTATATTCAATTTCATACATAGTTTCCGGAGGCAGAGAGTTTTCAACCAAAAAATAATAATTGCAAAAAACAAGCCTGTTCTATCTCAATGCTCTTTATTATAAAGTAATGCACACGATAAAAACAAGCTACATATTGCACATAAGTGATAAAAGAATGTAATATAGTCTGGTATCTTAGAGACGGGTTAATGGCCTTTTACTACCAGCAACCAGTGACATTGGGGTACAAACATATCACCAGATGGGTTATAGTGGGAATATTTATAGAGGTTAGGTCAGAAGATCAGGGGAAGGGTAACTATCTGCCACATAGTCACTATATCCTCCGTGATTCACATGCCCTGCATGGTATTTAACAACCAGTTCCCCTCCTATCCCACTATATACACCCAGGAGTAGTTTCTTGCTTACCCATAGCCACAGCTGGAGGTAGATGGCACTCTGGAGTACCCCGACACGTTTCCCTCAGCTTCCTCAGGGGGCATGTTCTCTATCCAGCCTCTAGTCCTTATATGTCCCCTACATCTGACTAATTGCCTCCCCGCACCTGTACCGCATACACACGGCCGCGCCGTCCATCACTCGCGGTTTCCGGCCTTCACAGACCGGATGTGCGTCGCGGCGTCACATCCGCCCTTCACAGAAGCCTTCTGCCGCACAGCGAGGGACGGGCGACCGCGCATCCGCGGATCGCGGGCGCCATTTTACAATAGGGCAATTTCGCCCATATCATAAATATGGCGTTTTTTGACTAAATGAAGAGACAGTAATGGTGTGAGATTCAGTCGCTCAAAATCCGTCAGTTTATCTGATATCATAATACCCAGGTACTTAAAAGTTTTTGTTTTAAAAAGTTTTTTTTTTCTGTTTTAAAAGGGATTATATATATGTATGTATGTATATATGTATTTTAATCAACTGAGTTTTATATGGACAGTAAGAATCATATAATTGGACTCTCCTATATTCAATTTCATACATAGTTTCCGGAGGCAGAGAGTTTTCAACCAAAAAATAATAATTGCAAAAAACAAGCCTGTTCTATCTCAATGCTCTTTATTATAAAGTAATGCACACGATAAAAACAAGCTACATATTGCACATAAGTGATAAAAGAATGTAATATAGTCTGGTATCTTAGAGACGGGTTAATGGCCTTTTACTACCAGCAACCAGTGACATTGGGGTACAAACATATCACCAGATGGGTTATAGTGGGAATATTTATAGAGGTTAGGTCAGAAGATCAGGGGAAGGGTAACTATCTGCCACATAGTCACTATATCCTCCGTGATTCACATGCCCTGCATGGTATTTAACAACCAGTTCCCCTCCTATCCCACTATATACACCCAGGAGTAGTTTCTTGCTTACCCATAGCCACAGCTGGAGGTAGATGGCACTCTGGAGTACCCGACACGTTTCCCTCAGCTTCCTCAGGGGGCATGTTCTCTATCCAGCCTCTAGTCCTTATATGTCCCCTACATCTGACTAATTGCCTCCCCGCACCTGTACCGCATACACACGGCCGCGCCGTCCATCACTCGCGGTTTCCGGCCTTCACAGACCGGATGTGCGTCGCGGCGTCACATCCGCCCTTCACAGAAGCCTTCTGCCGCACAGCGAGGGACGGGCGACCGCGCATCCGCGGATCGCGGGCGCCATTTTACAATAGGGCAATTTCGCCCATATCATAAATATGGCGTTTTTTGACTAAATGAAGAGACAGTAATGGTGTGAGATTCAGTCGCTCAAAATCCGTCAGTTTATCTGATATCATAATACCCAGGTACTTAAAAGTTTTTGTTTTAAAAAGTTTTTTTTTCTGTTTTAAAAGGGATTATATATATGTATGTATGTATATATGTATGTATATATGTATGTATGTGTGTGTATATATATACATATATACAGTTAGGGCCAGAAATATTTGGACAGTGACACAAGTTTTATTTTCGCTGTTTACAAAAACATGTTCAGAAATACAATTATATATATAATATGGGCTGAAAGTGCACACTCCCAGCTGCAATATGAGAGTTTCCACATCCAAATCGGAGAAAGGGTTTAGGAATCATAGCTCTGTAATGCATAGCCTCCTCTTTTTCAAGGGACCAAAAGTAATTGGACAATGGACTCTAAGGGCTGCAATTAACTCTGAAGGCGTCTCCCTCGTTAACCTGTAATCAATGAAGTAGTTAAAAGGTCAGGGGTGGATTCCAGGTGTGTGGTTTTGCATTTGGAAGCTGTTGCTGTGACCAGACAACATGCGGTCAAAGGAACTCTCAATTGAGGTGAAGCAGAACATCCTGAGGCTGAAAAAAAAGAAAAAATCCATCAGAGAGATAGCAGACATGCTTGGAGTAGCAAAATCAACAGTTGGGTACATTCTGAGAAAAAAGGTATTGACTGGTGAGCTTGGGAACTCTAAAAGGCTTGGGCGTCCACGGATGACAACAGTGGTGGATGATCGCCGCATACTTTATTTGGTGAAGAAGAACCCGTTCACAACATCAACTGAAGTCCAGAACACTCTCAGTGAAGTAGGTGTATCTGTCTCTAAGTCAACAGTAAAGAGAAGACTCCATGACAGTAAATACAAAGGGTTCACATCTAGATGCAAACCATTCATCAATTCCAAAAATAGGCAGGCCAGAGTTAAATTTGCTGAAAAACACCTCAAGAAGCCAGCTCAGTTCTGGAAAAGTATTCTATGGACAGATGAGACAAAGATCAACCTGTACCAGAATGATGGGAAGAAAAAAGTTTGGAGAAGAAAGGGAACGGCACATGATCCAAGGCACACCACATCCTCTGTAAAACATGGTGGAGGCAACGTGATGGCATGGGCATGCATGGCTTTCAATGGCACTGGGTCACTTGTGTTTATTGATGACATAACAGCAGACAAGAGTAGCCGGATGAATTCTGAAGTGTACCGGGATATACTTTCAGCCCAGATTCAGCCAAATGCTGCAAAGTTGATTGGACGGCGCTTCATAGTACAGATGGACAATGACCCCAAGCATACAGCCAAAGCTACTCAGGAGTTCATGAGTGCAAAAAAGTGGAACATTCTGCAATGGCCAAGTCAATCACCAGATCTTAACCCAATTGAGCATGCATTTCACTTGCTCAAATCCAGACTTAAGACGGAAAGACCCACAAACAAGCAAGACCTGAAGGCTGCGGCTGTAAAGGCCTGGCAAAGCATTAAGAAGGAGGAAACCCAGCGTTTGGTGATGTCCATGGGTTCCAGACTTAAGGCAGTGATTGCCTCCAAAGGATTCGCAACAAAATATTGAAAATAAAAATATTTTGTTTGGGTTATGTTTATTTGTCCAATTACTTTTGACCTCCTAAAATGTGGAGTGTTTTTAAAGAAATGTGTACAATTCCTACATTTTCTATCAGATATTTTTGTTCAACCCTTCAAATTAAACGTTACAATCTGCACTTGAATTCTGTTGTAGAGGTTTCATTTCAAATCCAATGTGGTGGCATGCAGAGCCCAACTCGCGAAAATTGTGTCACTGTCCAAATATTTCTGGCCCTAACTGTATATATAAAATTAAATACTACATACTAAATTCTTTTCACAATATCATTGAGACCATTGGGATGCAATGTTTGAAGGCGGTAAATCCAACATGTCTCTTTGCGATTAAGCAGAGAGTATTTCATCATCTGGAAAAGTGCTATTAAAATGTATTTTCAGGACCCAGTTAAATCTTTATCGTCATATCTAAAAGATTCCACACAATTAACGATCTCAAACACATAGAATGGCAAAATCATTTTTATTTTATCACCATGGATGTTAGCACATTATATTCCCACATAGATCATGAATTAGGGATAAATGCGGTGGATTATTATCTCTCAGAGATTAGTCTTGCAACTAAACAAAAGAATTTTCTGTTGAACGGTTTGCATTTATTTTGTGGCATAATGTTTTCAGTTTTGAAGGTTCACTATACTTGCAGCTGCTAGGGACCGCGATGGGGACTCGCCAATCTTTTTATGGGGCAATTCGAGTCCTCATCAATTTTAAGGCAGCTGAAAATTGCAAACCACCAGAAAGACTAAATGGGGAAAATGCGAAAGTAAAAAATAAGAACAAGGAGCAGATAATAATGGAAAAATATGAAAAATTAAACACCATTTCCAAACCCCAAAAATACATAGAATTGCAGATAAATCCATTACAAAAAATGGAAGTAATAAGGAAGGAGCTATACCAAAATTAAAAAACAAAATATTGCATAATACTTCCACCCCTCAAGATCAGACAATAAGCAAGAAAACATAATAAAAGAAAGACAATGTATTGATGGAGAATCGCCCCCCTCTAGAACCAAATATTATCTTAAAAAAAAAATTCCGTTACAACCATTACAAGTTAGATTTTTCCTCTGTGGAGATACTGTGTTTCCCCAAAATAAGACAGCGTCTTATATTAATTTTTGCTCCTAAAGATGCGCCATGTCTTATTTTTGGGGGGTGTCTTACTTTTATTATACCCTTGCGGCCCCCAATAAAGTAACCCCATCATCTCCCAATATGGTATCGGGGACACACACACAGGGGCACACATGGAGACACACAAACAGGGGCACACACACACAGGGACACACAAACACATGGGCACACACACACACACGGACACTTCTCACCGGTCCTTGCTGCATTCCGGGGCCGCTCTCAGCTGCCCGCCACTGTCCTATTGCTCACCACTGCAAGGAGGACGGCACCACTCTCATCTCCTTGCCACAGGTGCCATTGGTGTACGGTGCCACTGGCCCAGCCATTCACAGGCCAGGAGCCAACTGGGCAGCCAATCACAGGCCAGAAGCCGACATCATGCAGCGAATCGCCTGTGATTGGCCGCTGGGCAGTTCCTGGCTTGTGATTGGCCAGGACAGTGGCGGGGGCTTGAAAAATAGAGCAGTGCCGGTCTGCATGCATCTGCGGCACCGCTCACAGCGACGGGCATCAGGACACGAGCGGGGGGCGGGCTGGAGGAGTCACAGCTGCATGCTGTGGTAAAATATTGTAAAATAGAGACATGCCTTATTTTCGCAGGGTGCCTTATATTTACAGGCACATTCCCCTGGCATGCCTTACTTTCGGGGGGAGCCCTATTTTCGGGGAAACAGGGTATCAGAATCTGCAGAGGAACAAAATCAAACTGAAACAGATCTAAATACACTTGAACTAACAATACATGAGGAGACAGAACCATCATTAATATTCACCACAGTGCTACAGGCACCTTCACCATCATCATCATCAGTAATATCTAATATTTCTTTTTTAGAAATAGGTCCAACGAGACCAAGTACATCGGAGATAGTGATTCTACCCCCTTTAATCAGCTGCTCCCAATTAGCTCAGAACCTGAGCCCGATGCAAAAGAATCATATAACAAATTATTTTGCACCGCTAGTAAACCAAAGAGCAAAAAAGAGAAAAATAGTGCAAGGGGATCGAGAGGCAGAGGGCACAGAATAAGGAAAAGGAAAAATGGAAGGAATAAAAATAAAAAACGTGAATATGGAGAATCTGAAGGTATATCTATACCAACAGTGAAAATATTTAATCTATTCTCATATGTTCTATCTGAATGAGAAATAGAAATTTTAAGTAAAGGTTTAAATTTTTGCCCAACACCGGACACAAATCCATTCGATCTGTTCCTGGATCTGAATGCTTTCACACGAAAATTAACTCTCAAACGATATTTTTTGTAAGAAGAAAAAAAGATACCGAATACTGATAACATTAAGCCAATGAGTAATATGGAATCTATTAAAAAAATATAATAATTATGTCCATAAAGAGGTACAGCCAAAATCTGGGTTTTATCCCATACAAAACAGAGGACATAATATAGAGACGTTTTTTGCATTGGTGCAGGAGGAATTCAGACTTCTGGAAGTAAATAAGCAAAATAATGGTGATAAATTAATGAAAGATAAAACAAAAAATAATTGCAAGAAATTGAATAAAAGCATACATGGTTTTAAAAAAGGAAGACGATTGAATAATATTTGTAAGCAGGAGAGAGAGGCTTTGGAGTCTTTAAAAAACAATACAAGCATTGTGATCCGCCAAGCAGATAAAGGGGGAGGGGTGGTGATCTAAAATAGAAAAGATTATATAGAAGAAGCGCAAAGGATCCTTTAAGATGCTCAATACTATTTGAGATTACAGAATGATC
Organism: Allobates femoralis; assembly: GCA_033576535.1. Classification (NCBI taxonomy): domain Eukaryota; kingdom Metazoa; phylum Chordata; class Amphibia; order Anura; family Aromobatidae; genus Allobates; species Allobates femoralis. Next base: position 378,027,310 of record JARQOC010000003.1, read on the forward strand.
CAACACAAATATATATTAAAGAATATAGGACCCTTATTAATGAAGCTTTTATGGAAAATATTTTAAATAAAAAGGAAAAATATTTCTGATTCCTACACCAACAATGGCACTGTTTTACCATCTGCCAAAAATGCATAAAGATCCTGTTAACCCACCGGGGAGACCAGTCATATCTGGAATCGGCTCCCTGACTACAAATTTATCTCACTATATAGACCTTTTCTTGTAGGACCCAGTTAAATCTTTATCATAGTAACATAGTAACATAGTAACATAGTTTTTAAGGTTGAAGGAAGACTTTAAGTCCATCTAGTTCAACCCATAGCCTAACATGTTGATCCAGAGGAAGGCAAAAAAAACCCCATGTGGCAACACTTAACTCCACATTGGGGGAAAAAATTCCTTCCTGACTCCAGATATGGCAATCAGACTAATTCCCTGGATCAACGCCCTATCAAAGAATCTAGTATGTATAACTGGTAATATTATAGTTTTCAAGAAAGGCATCCAGGCCCTTCTTAAATGTTAGTAGTGACTCACTCATTACAACATCATGTGGCAGAGAGTTCCATAGTCTCACTGCTCTTACAGTAAAGAATCCGCGTCTGTGATTATGATTAAACCTTCTTTCCTCCAGACGTAGAGGATGCCCCCTTGTCCCAGTCTCAGGCCTAAGAGTAAAGAGATCATTAGAAAGGTCTCTGTACTGTCCCCTCATATATTTATACATTATTATAAGATCACCCCTCAGCCTTCGTTTTTCCAAGCTAAATAACCCCAAGTTTAATAACCTGTCTTGGTATTGCAGACCCTTAGTCCTCTAATGACTTTTGTCGCTCTTCTCTGGACCCGCTCTAGTTCAGCTATGTCTTTCTTATACACCGGAGACCAGAATTGTACACAGTATTCTAAGTGTGGTCGCACTAGTGACTTGTATAGAGGTAAAATTATGTTCTCCTCATGAGCATCTATGCCTCTTTTAATGCATCCCATTATTTTATTTGCCTTTGCAGCAGCTGCCTGACACTGGCCACTAAATGTGAGTTTGTCATCTACCCATACACCCAGTCTTTTTCAGTGACAGTTTTGCCCAGTGTTTTACAATTAAGCACATAATTATACCTTTTGTTTCCTCTGCCCAAGTGCATGACTTTACATTTATCCCCATTAAAGCGCATTTGCCATTTAGCAGCCCAAGCTTCTAGTTTACATAAATCCTCCTGTAATATAAAATTGTCCTCCTCTGTATTGATTACCCTGCAGAGTTTAGTGTCATCTGCAAATATTGAGATTCTACTCTGTATGCCCCCTACAAGGTCATTAATAAATATATTAAATAGAAGCGGGCCCAACACTGACCCCTGTGGTACCCCACTGTTAACTGTGACCCATTCTGAGTGTGTTCCATTAATAACCACCCTTTGTTTCCTATCACTAAGCCAGTTCTTAACCCACTTACACATATTTTCCCCTATCCCCATTGCCCTCATTTTATGTATCAACCTTTTGTGTGGCACCGTATCAAAAGCTTTTGAAAAGTCCATATACACCACATCCACTGCATTTCCTTGGTCCAGTCCAGAACTTACTTCGTCATATCTAAAAGATTCCACACAATTAATTAACGATCTCAAACATATAGAATGGCAAAAACATTTTTATTTTATCACCATGGATGTTAATTATTATCTCACAGAGATTGGTCTTGCAACTAAACAAAAGAATTTTCTGTTGAACCGTTTGGGATTTATTTTTTAACCAATAAGTTTTTATTCAAATTTAGCAAAGAGAAAAGAAACAATTGGCTCAGCCAGAACAAACTGGCGAGTCGGCCAAATAACAAATTCAAAGAGCAACATACAAACTGTGAGACAGACGAAGAGAGAGAAGAAAGAATAATAAAAGTGAGAGATGGTAGACCAAAGAGGGCAAGGGCAATAGGTATCGAAGAGGATAGTGGTGGAGAGGAAGAGGGGAAAGGGGGGGTGGATAAGGACGGGGAGGGAGGAGGGGGGAAGGGTGGGAGACGCGTTCCATTGCCTGCCCCGACCGGGACCAAAAATCCCACAATCTTCCAGGTCTGTTATAGATTTTGCAGTTCAGGCGGACATGTGTGGGCAAGCAGAGATCACATTGGATAACCTTTATAAATTGTCCGAGTCGTCAGCATGAGGTCCAACAGGGCAAGCAAGGTGAGAGGGACAGGGTCTGGGAAGGAGCCCAGAGGGGACCGGAGAGGCCTGCGGGTGGGAGGCCCAAACCTCCCATTTCTCCCGAGCATTCCGTCTGGCAGGTTTAGTCAAGGCTAAGAAATACTCTTGGTGAAAGATCCAGTTAATCTTTTGAATTAGCTCAGACAGGGTGGGAGGGAGCCTTCCACTTCGCAGCCAGGCACAGCCGCGCAGCTATGAGTATGTATGCGACTGTGCCGCGCAGCGGCAAAGGGAAATCCTGCATGCCGATATTTAGCACTGCCAGTTGTGGCGTCATATCTTGTCGTAATCCTGTAACAGAATGAATCAGACTTTGAACTAAGGTCCAAAAGGGGCGTATGTGCGAGCAAGACCACCACATGTGTGCCAGATCGCCTTGCTCCCCACACAGCCTCCAACATAACGAGGACTGTCCTGTGGCCAAGCGGGTAACTCGAACCGGAGATAAATACCACCGGAGATGGATTTTTTTGATGTTCTCCAGGTGGTTCACACATCTGGTGGCCCTCCTCACCTCCGTAGTCGCCGAGTGCCAATCCTCTACTTCAGCGGAAAAGCCTAGGTCAGCCTCCCACCTCCTCATATATGGAAGCTTTGTCTCCCCTTCTCCCAACACCAGGTCTCTATATATTCCAGACAGAGTTCAGAGTTTTGGAGGGTCTGCTGTAATCAAATTTAGTAGTGTCGACGGGCGGGGGTGGGTGGGGGGGAAGCCAAGCGGATACATCCAGAACTGCGGAGCAAGTGGTCTAACTGGAAAAATTGCAGGAAGGCAGGGCGGCACTCCGGGAAGTGTTCACAGAAGGTCTCAAATGAAGGCCACCGTCCCTCCAGACAGAAGTCTCCCAAAAATTGTAATCCCGTGTCCTCCCAAATCCGAGTCTGCAGGGACGGAACAAGGAGGCGTAGCGCTTGGGTGGGGATGTCTTTTGGGGGAGTCGGGTCCAGGCACGCGGGACAGACCTCCAATAATGTAGGAGGATCTGGGTTGTCTCAAGGCGGTGAGCCTGACTCACCGGGCGAAAAGACTCAGCCGCCAAGAGGTCCCGCAGTGTGCCACCACCCAGAAAGGAGGTCTCAATAGAGATCCACCTAAGGTGATCAGGGCTGCACCACCAGGACCCTGCCTCCTCCAAAACAACAGCTTAGTGGTATGCCGACACGTCGGGCATGCCCATTCCTCCCGCCCCTATTGGTAGATACATAACCTCCCTTGCTACCCGAGGTGTTTTATGCGCCCAAATATATGCATTAATTACTCCTTGTAGTTTAGCCAGGAGGGTTCTGGGTATCTTAATAGGGAGACACCGAAAGATATAGATGATCTTTGGTAGAGTCATCATTTTGAAAGCATGTAAGCGTGCAATCCATGATAGAGTTTTAGAATCAAAAGTGGCCACATCTGAGAGGACTTTGGAAAGCAAAGCCTCATAGTTTAATCGCATTATGAGACGAGATGGTGCTAAAATAACACCTAGGTAAGGGATGCCGTCTCTAGACCATTGAAATGGCAGATCTTTAGAAAGGTCTAAAATTTCCCTCTGTGTAATGTTAATCGGGAGAAGTACTGATTTATCCGCGTTAAGCTTATAGTAAGAGATTAACGAATAATCTCTAAGAATCTGCATGATCGCCGGGAGGGACTGAGCTACCTCTGTGCAAGTGATGATGATATCATCAGCGTACAGGCCAATGGTGTGGACCTCCCCACCCACCCTGACCCCGGAAACGTCCCGGGTAGATCGTATTTTTTCCACCAAGGGTTCCACCGCCAGAGTGAATATCACCGGGGAGAGCGTTTGGGATTTATTTTGAGGCATGATGTTTTCAGTTTTGAAGGTAACTATACTTGCAGCTGATCGGGACCGCGATGGGGACTCGGGTCGCCCCAAGTTTCGCAAATCTTTTATGGGGCGATTCGAGTCCTCATCAATTTTAAGGAAGCTGGAAATTGCAAAGAAAATAGTTTTTTATAGGCATTTTATAGACGATTTGATTTATTTGGAATTGTACAAAAGAAGAAGCAATGGAAATGATAAATAAGTTGAATAAAAATGATTGGGGCATTTCATTTACCTCAGAAATAAGTAACGAAAAAATTGTGTATTTAGATTTGGAAATTAGCCACAAGGGGACATGTATAATCACAAAAACGCATTTTAAAAAAGTTGCTTCCAACGGATTTTTGGATTTTAGAAGTGCCCATTACAAAAAGTGGAAAGAAAACATTCCATACAGTCAGTTTTTTCGCATTAGGAAAAATTGCACTGAAGAGAAAGACTCCACTCCTTCCACTCGAAAACAGTTCCTGGGACGATGGAAAGATTGGTGGATCTTGTGCAGAAGCTCTCCTGGTTGAGGGATCAACGCTGTTCTTCCCTAAGAGGCATAATGTCGGCTCTGGGGTCCTTGACTGCTTGAATCCAGGCAGTTCCCTGAGCTCAAGCACACACCAGAGTTATACAGAGGCATCTCCTGTCTTACTGGGACAAATCGTCGACCTCCCTCTCTGAGGGTGGCTCTCCCGGGTCATGTGAGGTCTTCCTGACCTGGTGGCTGACTCCTCAGAACCTCCGGAATCGTGTGTCTTGGGACCAGTCCCCCTTGTTGTCCCACACAATGGATGCCAGCAAACGGGGTTGGGGTGCCACAATCGCGGGCCAACACTTCCAGGGAAGGTGGTTCCCCCAGATCAGTGCCAGGTCTTCCAATTTTTGGAAGTTAAAAGTGGTAGAGCAGGCTCTCAGAGCAGCAGGCACTTTTTAGTCCAGGGCCATCAGGTCCAGGTGTTCTCGGACAATATAACCACAGTAGCCCATATCCGTCACCAGGGGGGTACTCTGTTCGCCAGCCTTACCTCTTTTTCTGCAAGGATTTTTTCCTGGGCATAAAGAAATGTCCTGTCCCTGTCTGCGGTCCATCTGAGGGGGTCCGACAACGTCCAGGCGGACTTCCTCAGCAGAAGGGACATTCATCCTGGAGAGTGGTGTCTCCATCAAGAGGTCTTCAGGTCCCTGGTCTCCAGATGGGGTCGGCCTGAGATGGATCTCTTTGCCTCCCCTCAGAATGCACAGATGGATGCTTTCTTCTCCCTGAGTTTGTCCGACAGGATTCTGGGGTAGACGCATTTTCCCATCCATGGAAGTTCTCCTTTGCTTATGTGTTACCCCCCCCCCGAATCCTCTCATTCCCAGGACTCTTCAGAAAATCAGGCAAGACAACGTCCCCACGATCCTGCTGGCGCCCCTCTGGCCGGGACAGATCTGGTACAGCGCGCTGATTAATCTGGCGCAGGATGGTCCAGTTTTCTCCCTCTTAGGTCTGATCGCCTTCACCAGGGGCCCATTCTTCATCCCAACCTTCACAGATTAAGCCTAGCAGCTTCATTGTTGAAGCCAGGATAAAGCGGCCTAAAGAATTATCGGACAATGTGATCTCTACTTTACAGAAGAGTGCGAAGCCGGTCACTAATGCTATATGTGGGAAGATCTGGAAGAAATTTGTTTCTTGGTGTTCTTGGTGTGCGGCAGATCCTCAGGAAATTTTTCATCTGAATATTGCTCGTATTCTTAATTTTTTGCAGAATAGACTGGAATTGGGTCTTACCCCTAGTACGCTAGTACGCTGAAGGTTCAGATATCGGCTCTTAGTTCATTTTTTGTCCAGAGAATTGCCGCCCACCTGTGGGTCCGGCGGTTTATGACGTCTGCCAGCAGGCTTTGCCCGTGCCTCCAGTGTCATGTCCCTCCATGGGACCTTAATATTGTCCTCCCTGGCCTCACGATGACGCCCTTTGAGCCCTTATTTTCAGAACTCCAGGTTTTGTTCCACTAGACTGCCTTCATGGTTGCCATCACCACTGCCAGGAGAGTGGGTGAGCTCCAGGCCCTCTCCATTCAGGGGAACCCTATCTATGGATCCTTGAGGACAGTATAGTGTTTCGCTTTGACTAGTAATTTTTTCCTAAGGTGGTCTCTGACTTCCATAGATCACAGACATTATTTTGCCGTCTTTTTGCTAGTCTCCTTCCAATCCTAAGGAGGAGAGCCTTCATACTCTGGATGTCCACAGGACTGTGCTTCATTACCTCCAGCAGACTGCCGCTTTCCGGGTCAACCAGAGTTTGTCCAACACTTTGGCCGCAGAAAAGGGGCTCAAGGCCTCTGAAGGTACAATCACCAGTTGGATTAAGAAGGCCATCTGCACTGCCTATGTTCACCAGGGGTGATAACCGCCTGAAAAACTCAAAGCTCACACCACCAGATCCGTCTAGTCTTCCTGGGCTGAGCGGGGTGACGCATCTACTGGGCAGATCTGCAGAGTCGCCACTTGGACCTCGATCCATACCTTTACCAGGCAATACAGGTTGGACTTCAATAAGGATCTCACGTTTGGCAGGAGAGTCCTGCAGGCTGTTATTCCTCCCTAGGTATTTTTCATTGGTATCCCTCCGTTCTGCTGTCGTGGAAGGTGACTAGAGAAAATAGAATTAGTCTTACCGGTAATTCGGATTCTAGGAACCTTCCACGGCAGCATTAATTTCCCTCCCTTATTTGTTTGTCTTTATTAATTTTTATTCCTGCAATGTTGATGGTCACTTTTAATGCCGGTGTGTACAGTAAAAACACTGGTGGGTGCAGGAAGGGGAGGGGTATTTATCCTCTGTGTTTCCTGTGTTACCCTCTGTTCTGTTGTTCCTAGAAACTGAATTACCGTTAATACTGATTCTATTATCCCTGCTATGTACTATGTTATGGCTGTGCCTGACCATACAGGGACATCGTCTGATCATACCACATCTCCTGTGCTGAGATAATCTTATATACATGTATGTGCCCCTGCTATGTACAGTGTAATGGATGTGTCTGACCATACAGGGACATGGTCTGATCATACCACATCTCCTGGACAGAGGAGGATTAAAGCGTACACAGACATTACAGCCCGGGATCACAGCTGATTCTTTATTTGAGGTAAAACTTACGAACAGGCAGGGAAATGTTTTACCTCACAAAAAAATTTACGATTCTGTTCTGTAGTGCCTGTATACTCTTTTCTATCCTTCCATTCCCAAAAGATGTGGTATGATCAGACCATGTCCCTGTACAGTCAGACACATCCATTACACAGTATGTAACAGGGACACACAAATAAAATTTGCTTCTACTTTGTAATTTGTAACCTATTTCCCTGACCCCCCTCTCCACCGCCTCCTCTCTCTGGAGCGCTCTGGAATGCCTGTTCCATCTGTAATAAACTCCACTACATTCACAACCTCTTTACCTCTCGCAGACTTTTTCCTGGGCCTCACAGAAACATGACTGACACCCTCCAACACAGCCTCCCCTGCTGCGCTGTGTTAAGGTAGACTTCATTTCTCCCACACACCTTGCACTGGCAACAAACACGGTGGAGGAGTGGGTCTACTCCTCTCTAAGTTCAACCATAGGGAAGGAATCTGGGCACTAGAGGGCTTTTGGTGTTTTTACTAGGCTTGTATGTGCTGCCAGCAATATGGTGTTGCGCAAGTCTGCACAGGGTCCAGTCACAAAAAAGTCCAAAGATTTAGAAGAAGCAGACGGCACTCACCATTAAATGAAAGTTCTTTTAATCCAAGTGCTCCGTTAGGAGGTGCGGGTTACAAACATTGTGGTGGGGAGGGAGGTTCAAGGAGGTCATGGGATCTCTTCCAACCTTTCCAACCGCACATTTAGTGTCTCCCACTACCACACGACCTCCTCACCCCATCCCCTCTCTGTTGGGGTCCCTCAAGGCTCTGTCCTGGGTCCCCTCCTTTTTTCAATCTATTCCCTTGGCCTGGGAAAACTAAGTCCCATGGCTTCCAGTATCGCCTGCACGCTGATGACACACAGATCTACCTCTCTGGCCCAGACGTCACCTCTCTCCTGTCCAGAATCCCAATGTGTCTATCGGCCATATCCTCCTCTTTCTTCTCTATCTTCCTAAAACTCAATGTACACAAAACTGAACTAATCATCTTTCCTCCATCTCACACACCTTCCTTACCAGACCTATCTATCACAATAAATTACATCACACTTTGGCCTGCACTTGAAGTCCGCTGCCTCGGAGTAACCCTTGATTCTGCCTTGTCCTTCAAACCGAACATCCAAGCCCTTGTCACCTCCTGCCGCCTGTAACTCAAAAATTTTTCCAGAATCCGTCCCTTCCTCAACACTCAATCTACTAAACTACTAGTGCATGCCCTCATCATCTCGCATCTCGACTACTGCAATCTCTTCCTCTGTGGCCTCCCTGCTAACACTCTTGCACCTCTCCAATCTGTCTTTAACTGCTGCTCGACTAATCCACTTCTCTCCTCGCTAGTCCTCCACTTCTCCCCTCTGCAAGTCCCTCCACTGGCTCCCTATTCCCCAGTATATCCAATTCAAACCCCTAAAATTGGCTTACAAAGGCGTCCACAATCTGTCCCCCCCCCCCCCCCCATATGTCTCTGAACTAATCTCCCGATATCATCCAACTCGTAATTGTCGATCCTTCCAAGACCTCCTTCTTTCCTCCACACTTGTACGTTCCTCATCTAACCGCCTGCAAGACTTCACCCGATCATCCCCCGTTCTCTGGAATTCTGCACCCCAAAATGTCCGACTATCTCCTACACTCAGAACCTTCAAGCGGAACCTGAAAACCCTTTTCTTCATAATAATCATTTTTATTTATATAGAGCCAACATATTCCGCAGCAGTTTACAATTCAGAGGGTGAATTTCTTCGGAACAGCCTACAACCTGCAATGACCACAGTGCCACCTCACCACCACTGGGCCCTGCGCTGCTCCACCACCACTGGGCCCGGCGCTGCTCCACCACCATGGTGCGCATGCGGAAACGCATGATGAAACACAGAATTCTGCAAACACAGCGGAAATTGAGAGAGAACACAACGCAGTCAAACGCAGGTACCATGCGTCCCCATGTTAAATATGGGGATGCGATATGCATGCGTTCGCCTGCGTTTGCTTACAATGCGTAAGCAAATGCAAGTGTGAAACCGGCCTAACACTGTCATTGGAGTGGTGTTTGGAATTTCCATACAATTGAATGGGAATTCCTACAACTGTTTCCCTAACAGTGGCGAGTCTCAGGGCCTCATGTATCTACTATAAGTTTGTCACAACCTGTGTATATTCTGTAAATGTATGAAATGAGAATATACTGGTAACAAGTCAAACCCAAACTTTGCTATAAAGGCTTTTAATATAAGACTTAAATGAGTATCACTTTGCTTTTGGAGAAACATTTTTTTTTCTAATGCACTGTTCTTTATAAGCAATATTTCCAGAATGAAAAAGTAACCTTTATTTCTAAACAGAACCCTTCCACACAGAGCCTATCAGAAGTAATAGCAAGCGGGGAAGAGCCAGAAGAGCTTACAAAACCAGAAGGACCAGAGGAAAGAATTGAGGAAGAAGCGGAGAAGGTCATTATTGTCACAGTGCGTTTATTAGTTATGGAACATTTGTTTTGATTGTGATTATGTTGGTGTTTTACTGATCAATATGTGATTACCATAGATGTATCTGCATGCCGGTTGGATATGGTCCAACTTCAGTGGCGTTCTTACGGTGGCGAAATTCATATAAATTGTGTGGACTTAAGTGATTGCTGGTGGCACTTTTTAGAAACCCTCCCAGCAAAGATTATTCTATAATCCCTCAAAATGTTTATGTAAGGTAGTCCTGGTGCATTAAATACTTTTTGCACTCATTTTACTTGCGTTACTACAAAGCCAACTCATCAGATCTCATCGGTTTATGAGCCAGAAGTTTCTTTTGCAATGTAAGGGTGCGTTCACACGCTGCGTATTTACTGCATTCTTTTACGCGCGAGCACATCACAAACCAGGAGAGGGTGATTAAATCCAGAAGTGGTGGAGCACTTGATTCTATTATATTTTTCCTCTGATTGTTCCACTCCTGGTTTGTGATGAGCTTGCACGTAAAAAAATGCAGCAAATACGCAGCGTGTGAAAGCACTCTAAGGCTATGGAACGTCAGAACAATGCTGCGTAGGCTTACGGGGAAGATGTCGGGTGATAGAGGCAAATTTCAAACAATAATAAATAAGGACATAAACAATAAAGAATTTAAAATATATTATTTAATCAAAATAAATTAAATACATAATTATTTAAATAAAAGTGTTAGGGAGTAACCACACAAAATACAGATAAAGTGCCAAGATCACACCAAATACATCAAATATAGAAATATAAAAGTAGCTAGGAAAAAACTCAAAGTGCGTAATGTAGTCAAGATAAATTCATGACTAATGAAGACCCCCCCCAATATGGGATTATAGTGTGGGAAGCAGTGTTTAACCAGTTTGGATTTACATAGTCTTGACTAGCCTGGCGCATGACTCTGAATTCTTTGAGGCCTACAGCAAGACAACCAGAGAAGTTACAGCAATAAGTTAATGCTCCTGAAAGGGCTGCCCAGACCCTATTTAATGATACCATTTACTATTATATTAGAAAATCGCTGGACAAAATTCCTTTAACCTTAGACTATACAGTATACTCCATGAAAGATTCAGTTCCCGACATCATGACGAGTATACTCGTCATGGCTTTGAACTGTCACTGCTTCTAAACGAACAGTGACAGTTCAATTCTAAAAGCTGTCAGTGACAGCTGAGGGTCAGGGGCAGAGGTGTGGGCACCCCTGTTAACCCCTTCACCCCCCCCCCCCCCCAATCATACTTATCTGCCGGCGGGCTGCATCGCACCCGCCGGCCATGAACTAATGCTCCAGCTCCCCCTGTGTTCTGTCCCCGCCCCCTGTGTCCAGAGCCCCCTGTGTCCTGTAGCCCCCCCGTGTCCAGAGCCCCCTGTGTCCTGTCCCCGTCCCCTGGCAGCCCCTCCTGTGTCCTGTCCCCGTCCCTTGTGCAGCCCCTCCTGTGTCCTGTCCCCGCCCCCCTGTGTCCAGAGCCCCCTGTGTCCTGTAGCCCCCCCTGTGTCCAGAGCCCCCTGTGTCCTGTCCCCGTCCCCTGTGCATCCCCACCCTCCACCTTGCAGAGATTGTCTGCCGCGGGCTTATGCGCCCCCGGCGAAGCTGCAGGGCCCCCTCCTCCTCCCTGCTGGTCTCCAGCCCCCGGTCCCCAGCCCTCGGCCCCGCTCACCTATTCTGGTGGGCTGCACGCGCGGTGCACCCCCCCACCGTCGGCCTCCTCTGCAGTCCGGTGTGGCCCCTCCTCTTCTCAGGGGCTCATCGCTGGGTAAGTATGAATGAATGAATGAATGGGTGGGTGGAAGGATGGATGGGTGGGTGAATGGATGGATGTGTGCGTGCGTGATGTGCGTGCGTGGATGTGCGTGCGTGGATGTGCGTGCGTGGATGTGTGCGCGTGGATGTCAGCGTGCATGAATGTCAGTGTGCGTGTGAATGTGCGTGCGTGGATGTGCGTAGATGTGTGCGTACGTGGATGATGGGTGCATAGGTACCATGATGCGTGGATGATGGGTGCAACAAGGGATCAAGTGTCCTCTTATAGTCTCTGGGATCATAGTCATGGTGCACTGTATAACTGATCATTGTCATACAGTGCACCATAACTCTGACCCCTGAGACTGTAGGAAGAGGACACTTGATCCCTTGCTGCAGTCTCTGGATTGAGCAGAAGCGATTGAGCGTTGTGGGACCTTCGTTGTGGACTACGTCGGAGGCGATCGAGCGTCGTGGGACCTTCGTTGTGGACTACGTCGGATCTTTATAATAAAGATGGAGTCCGAATTTTGTTTGTGTTTTTTTTTTTTCAAATAAAAAGTTTTTCTGTGTGTATTTTCTGACTATTTACCAGAGATTCCTAATGGCGGGTCTAACATTGGCCCTATATTATGAATCTCGGGCCTAGTGCCAGCTGCCAATAAAAAGCTGGCATTAACCCCTTTATTACCCAGTTTGCCACCGGCACCAGGACAACTGGAAGAGCATGGGTACAGCGCCAGAAAATGGTGCTTCAATGAATGCGCCATTTTCTGGGGCGGCTGCGGGCTGCAATTCGCAGCATGGGGGGCCCAGAACGCTTGGGCCTTTCCATGCTGAGGATTCCAGCCCCCAGCTGCCTAGTTGTACCTGGCTTGGCCAAAAATATGGCGGAGCCCTACGTCATTTTTTTTTTTCTAGAATTAGTTCTAGAAATAAAAAAAAATGGGCTTCGCTGTATTTTTGGTTGCAGCCAGGTACAACGAGGCAGCTGGGGGTTGCTGGCAGTCTGTAGCTGCCAAGTTGTACCTGGCTGGACCAAAAATATGGCGGAGCCCTACGTCATTTTTTTTTTTTCTAGAATTAGTTCTAGAAATAAAAAAAGGCCTTTGCTGTATTTGTAGCCAGCCATGTACAACTTGGTAGCTGGCTGACTGGAATCCTCAGCGTGGAGAGACTCAAATGTTGTGGGTCCCCCACGCTGCAAATTTCAACCCACAGCCACCCAAGAAAATAGCGCATTCATTAGAGGCGGCATTTTCTGGTGCTGTACCCCAACTCTACCAGTTGCCCTTGTGCTGGTGGCACACGGGTTCTCCATATGCGACATGGTGTCCGCTAACAATTTCAATAGAAAATTAGCTCCAATTGTTAGCGGAAACCATGTCGGGTATGGAGAGCCCCTCCCTGTGTGCCTGAACATTGGAGCTCCCCCACAAGTGACCCCATTTTGGAAACTAGACCCCCGAAGGAACGTATCTAGATGTATAGTAATCACTTTGAACTCCCAGATGCTTCACAAAGTCATCCAAAAAAATGAAAAAGCACTTTTTTTTTTCCACAAAAAGTTTCTTTTTTCATTTTTACGGATCAATTTGTGAAGCACCTGGGGGTTCAAAGTGCTCACTATGCATCTAGATACGTTCCTTGGGTGGTCTAGTTTCCAAAATGGGGTCACTTGTGGGGGAGCTCCAATGTTTAGGCACATAGGGGCTCTTCATATCCTACAAGGTGTCCGCTAATTCCAATTGTTAGTGGACACCATGTTGCGTATGGAGGGTCCCTGTGTGTCTCCACATTGGAGCTCCCCCACAAGTGACCCCATTTTGGAAACTAGACCCCCAAAGGAACATATCTAGGTACATAGTGAGCACTTTGAACCCCCAGATGCTTCACAAATTGATCCGTAATAATGAAAAAATAATTTTTTAGTGGAAAAAAAAAGTGCTTTTTCATTTTTACGGATGAATTTCTGAAGCATATGGGGGTTCAAAGTGCTCACTATGCATCTAGATACGTTCCTTTGGGGGTCTAGTTTCCAAAATGGGGTCACTTGTGGGGGAGCTCCAATGTGGAGATACACAGGGACCCTCCAAACGCGACATGGCGTCCACTAACAATTTGAGCTCATTTTCCATTCAAATTGTTAGCGGACACCATGTCGCGTATGGAGGGTCCCCGTGTGTCTCCACATTGGAGCTCCCCCAGATATGACCCCATTTTGGAAACTAGACCCCCTAAGGAAGGTATCTAGATGCATAGTGAGCACTTTGAACCCCCAGATGCTTCACAAATTCATCCATAAAAATTAAAAAAACACTTTTTTTTCACACAAAATTTCTTTTTGCCTACATTTTTTTAGTGTCACATGGGCAAAGGGATAAAATACATACCAAAATGTGTTGGGCAATTTCTCCTGAGTACACCAATACCTTATATGTGGTCATAAACCACTGTTTGGGCGCACGGCAGGGCTCAGAAGTGAAGGAGCGCCATTTCACTTTTTGAACGGAAAATTGGCTCTAAAATTCAAATTGAACTCCTTCCCTTCTCAGTCCTGCCGTGCGCCCAAACAGTGGTTTATGACCACATATGAGGTATTGGTGTACTAAGGAGAAATTGCCCAACAAATTTTAGGATGCATTTTATCCTGTTGCCCATGTGGAAATGAAAAAATTGAGGCTAAAAGAACATTTTTGTTACAAAAATTAAAATGTCCATTTTTTCCTTCAACTTTATTTTAGTTCCTGTGAAGCACCTGAAAGGGTTAATAATCTTCTTGAATATAGTTTTGAGTAGCTGGAGGGGTGCAGTTTTTGGAATGGTGTCACTTTTGGGTGTTTTCTGTCATGTACACCCCTCAAAGGGACTTCAAATGTGATGTGGTCACTAAAAAATTGGTTTTGTAAATTTTGCTGGAAAATTAATACCGTATATACTCGTGTATAAGCCGACCCGTGTATAAGCCGACCCCCCTACTTTTGCCCCCAAAACCTGGGAAAATTTATTGACTCGTGTATAAGCCGAGGGTGGACCCCAGCACAGGTATACAGCCCCCAGCAGTGTGGTATACAGCAGCCTCCCCAGTGGTATATACAGGCCCCAGCAGTGTTACAGCAGCAGCCCCAGTGGTATATACAGCAGCAGCCCCAGTGGTATATACAGCAGCAGCCCCAGTGGTAGTATACAGCAGCCCCAGTGGTATATACAGCAGCCCCAGTGGTATATACAGCAGCAGCCCCAGTGGTAGTATACACGCAGCCCCAGTAGTATATACAGCCGGGATTCACGCAGCCCCAGTAGTATATACAGCCCCAGTGGTAGTATAACAGCCCCAGTGGGTAGTATACGCAGCCCCAGTGGTATATACAGCCCCAGTGGTAGTATACAGCAGCCCCAGTGGTATATACAGCCCCAGTGGTAGTATACAACAGCCCCAGTGGTAGTATACATACAGCCCCAGTGGTAGTATACATACAGCCCCAGTGGTAGTATACAAGCCCCAGTGGTAGTATACACAGCCCCAGTGGTATATTCAGCCCCAGTGTATATACAGCCCCAGTGGTAGTATACAGCCCCAGTGGTAGTATACAGCAGCCCCAGTGGTATATACAGCCCCAGTGGTAGTATACAACAGCCCCAGTGGTATATACAGCCCCAGTGGTAGTATACATACAGCCCCAGTGGTAGTATACATACAGCCCCAGTAGTAGTATACAGCCCCAGTGGTAGTATATAGCCCCAGTGGTAGTATATACAGCCCCAGTGGTAGTATACAGCCCAGTGGTAGTATACAGCCCCAGTGGTAGTATACAGCCCCAGTGGTAGTATATAGCCCCAGTGGTAGTATACATACAGCCCCAGTAGTAGTATACAGCCCCATTGGTAGTATACAGCCCCAGTGGTAGTATACAGGGCCCCAGCAGGGCCCTCCTCATAATTTGGCGCCCCCACCTCACTTTCTGGGCCCCCCCGCATGCAGCGCTGTGCATATAGATTACCTGTCTAGCAGCTGTCACCCTCCGATGGCGGATCGCGGCTCCCGGCTCCGGGCTCCATCTTCCTCGCTGTCTTCCTGCTTTGTGACGCGGCGCGTCTCATCGCGATGACGTCATCGCGACGCCGGCCGGTCACCTGACAAGCAGGAAGACAGCGAGGAAGATGGAGCCGGGAGCCGCGATCCGCCATCGGAGGGTGACAGCTGCTAGACAGGTAATGTATATGCGCAGCGCTGCATGCGGGGGGGCCCAGAAAGTGAGGTGGGGGCGCCAAACTTTGAGGGGGCCGTATTGACTCGCGTATAAGCCGAGGGGGGGACTTTTCAGCCCAATTTTTGGGCTGAAAAACTCGGCTTATACGCGAGTATATACGGTAATTGCTGATGAACTTTGAACCCTTACAACGTCCTACCAAATTTTTTTTTTTCTTCCAAAATTGTGCTGATGTGAAGTAGACATGTGGGAAATGTGATTTATTAACTATTTTGTGGCACATAATGCTCTGGTTTAGCAGAATAAAAATAAAAAATTTGAAAATTGCTAAATTTTCAAAGTTTTTGCCAAATTTTTTATTTTTTCACAAATAAACGCAAAAATTATCGACCTAAATTTAATACTAACATGAAGCCCAATATGTCACGAAAAAACAATCTCGGAATCGCTCGGATCCGTTGAAGCGTTCCAGAGATATTACCTCATAAAGGGACACTGGTCAGAATTACAAAAAAATGGTCCGGTCATTAGGGTGCAAAGTGACTCGGTCCTTAAGGGGTTAAGTGATAAAATCTATTTCACAAACTCCAGTGTGATCTGGAGAGTTGATATTCACATGTAATTCAGAACAAAAGCTTAGCACTAATAACCGTGGAAGACTGCAATCTGTATGTAAAAAAAGTACCCTTCTTTAAAAGTCATAGCATAAATATACAGGCTGTGGATCTCAAATTTACAGTTCCAGTAAGGCCCCTTTCACATGGGCATTTTTTTAAAAATGCGGGAGATGTGGCAGAATTACCTCATCTGCCACATCTTCCGCCTAACGGCCGCACTTGCGACCCCGGTCCGACAAGCCCCATGCATTGTCTATGGGGCTTGTGATCGGGTTTGGCAAGTGCGATTCTGCCGGATGCGGCCGCGACAAAAAAAAGCGGTCAGTGGCGTGGCTTGCAGCAAGCCCCATTGACAATGTATATGGGGCTTGGCGGAAGATGCTGTAATTCTGTCGCATTTTTTCAAAAACGCCAGTGTGAAAGGGGCCATATGTTTGGTAAAAGTTTCCAGAACTTTCCCCTTTTAATGGTGCACATACAATTCAACCTTTACTGACTGCAGAAAAAAGTGATTTATTTGAGCTACTAAGTCACTGGAAAATGGAGAAGTTGTGAATTTTGAGGATTTTGCTCTTGAATTCATCCATATACATTGAACAGGAGAAAGATATAAAATAATGAAAATAGAATGAGCTGTTATGTGTATACAGTTGTGGCCAAAAGTATTGACACCCCTGCAATTCTGTCAGATAATACTCCGTTTCTTCCTGAAAATGATTGCAATCACAAATTCTTTAGTATTATTATCTTCATTTAATTTGTCTTCAATGAAAAAACACAAAAGAGAATGAAGCAAAAAGCAAAACGTTGATCATTTCACACAAAACTCCAAAAATGGGCCAGACAAAAGTATTGGCACCCTCAGCCTAATACTTGGTTGCACAACCTTTAGCCAAAATAACTGCGATCAACCGCTTCCGGTAACCATCAATGAGTTTCTTACAATGCTCTGCTGGAATTTTAGACCATTCTTCTTTGTCAAACTGCTCCAGGTCCCTGATATTTGAAGGGTGCCTTCTCCAAACTGCCATTTTTAGATCTCTCCACAGGTGTTCTATGGGATTCAGGTCTGGACTCATTGCTGGCCACCTTAGAAGTCTCCAGTGCTTTCTCTCAAACCATTTTCTAGTGCTTTTTGAAGTGTGTTTTGGGTCATTGTCCTGTTGGAAGACCCATGACCTCTGAGGGAGACCCAGCTTTCTCACATTGGGCCCACGTTATGCTGCAAAATTTGTTGGCAGTCTTCAGACTTCGTAATGCCATGCTCACATTCAAGCAGTCCAGTGCCAGAGGCAGCAAAGCAACCCCACAACATCAGGGAACCTCCGCCATGTTTGACTGTAGGGACCGTGTTCTTTTCTTTGAATGCCTCTTTTTTTCTCCTGTAAACTCTATGTTGATGTCTTTGCCCAAAAAGCTCTACTTTTGTCTCATCTGACCAGAGAACATTCTTCCAAAACGTTTTAGGCTTTCTCTGGTAAGTTTTGGCAAACTCCAGCCTGGCTTTTTTATGTCTCTGGGTAAGAAGCGGGGTCTTCCTGGGTATCCTACCATACAGTCCCTTTTCATTCAGACACCGACGGATAGTACGAGTTGACACTGTTGTACCCTCGGACTGCAGGGCAGCTTGAACTTGTTTGGATGTTAGCCGAGGTTCTTTATCCACCATCTGCACAATCTTGCGTTGAAATTTCTCATCCATTTTTCTTTTCCGTCCACATCTAGGGAGGTTAGCTACAGTGCCATGGGCTTTAAACTTCTTGATGACACTGCGCACGGTAGACACAGGAACATTCAGGTCTTTGGAGATGGACTTGTAGCCTTGAGATTGCTCATGCTTCCTCACAATTTGGTTTCTCAAGTCCTCAGACAGTTGTTTGGTCTTCTTTCTTTTCTCCATGCTCAATGTGCTACACACAGGACAGAGGTTGAGTCAACTTTAATTCATGTCAACTGGCTGCAAGTGTGATTGTTATTGCCAACACCTGTTAGGTGCCACAGGTAAGTTACAGCTGCTGTTAATTACACAAATTAGAGAAGCATCACATGATTTTTCTAAGGGTGCCAATACTTTTGTCCACCCCCTATTTTATGTTTGGTGTGGAATTATATCCAATTTGGCTTTAGGACAATTATTTTTGTGTTTTTTCATTGAAGACAAATTAAATGAAGATAATAATACCAAAGAATTTGTGATTGCAATCATTTTCAGGAAGAAACTGAGAATTATCTGACAGAATTGCAGGGGTGTCAATACTTTTGGCCACAACTGTAGATGTTAGTTTGCACTGTAATCTTGCAGTGCCTAAGCCACACCACAAATCTGCGATTGCCATATGTGGACGCAGCCTTAATGACTAACACATTTTGACAATCCCAAACTGTCTCATGTCTTCCATTGCTGGTGTTAAGTATTTATAGTGTGAGGCCATCAACGTGCAATATTCACGTACGTTTTTCCTGGTTTGGCAGAAATCTCATCGACACAAGAAAAAACACAAGAAGGAAAAGGATGAGCCAAAGGAGGATAAGAAGTCCCGCAAGAAGAAACATCATCATCACCATCATCACAATGAAGCTCATGTGGATGACCATTCTGAATCTGTTCATAATGGACATTAGATGAGGAGGAGCCTCTTCCGGTAAGACAGTGGGGTTAACTAGAGTAATTTAAAGTGGTTTCTAGTTATTAGGGTATGTGCACATTGTTTTAGTTTTTTTAAAGTGGAATCGCATAGAAAGAAATACTTTAAAAAAAAAAAAACACCTGAAAAACTGTTAGTGCCTTTTCACATCAGTGGTAATCACTGATCGCGGCAGTTGCATTGAAAAAACCGCAACTGCCGCGGTTACAGCATAACGGCCGCACTTGCGGTTCACTTGCGGCAAGCCCCACGCAATGTCTATAAGGCTTGCAGTAAGGCCCCTTTCACATCAGCGTAATTTTTAAATCGCGGCAGATGCGGTGAAAAAAACCGCATCTGCCGCGATTAACGCATAACCGCGACACCTGCGGCACAGTTGCGGCAAGCCCCATGCAATGTCTATGGGGCTTGCGGTAAGGGTGCGGCAGGTGCGGTATTGGCAGGTGCGGCCGCAAAAAATCCGTGGCTGACCGCGGTTTTTGTCGCGGCCGCACCTGCCGCAAGTGCCGAAACCGCACTTGCCGCACCTGCGCACCGCATCTGCCGCGATTTAAAAATAACGCTGATGTGAAAGGGGCCTAAGTGTGCAGCAAGTGCGGTTTCGGCACTTGCGGCAGATGCGGCCGCTAAAAAAAAACCCACGGCTGACCCAGACATTGCATGGGGCTTGCCGCAAGTGAACCGCAAGTGCGGCCGTTATGCGGTAACCACGGCAGTTGCATTTTTTTCACCGCAACTGCCGCGATCAGCGATTACCGCTGATGTGAAAGGGTCCTTACTCTAAAACCACTTTGCTGTTCATATTGTAACCACTTCACCTTAACCACTCCACCCCCGGGCTATTTAGTGTTTTTCATTTTTTCCTCCCCTTCTTCCAAGAGCCATAACTTTTATTTTTCCATCAATATAGACTTATGAGGGCTTGTTTTTCATGTGATAAATTCTACTTTTGAATGCCATTTCATGCAGTGTACAGGAAAATGGGAAATAATTCCAAGTGTGGTGAAATCGCAAAAAAAAAAAGTGCAATTCCACGTTTGTTTTTGGGTTTATTTACCATGCTCATTATATGGTAAATCTGACAGGTCAGTATGATGCCTCAGGTCGGTACGAGTTTGTAGATACCAAACATGCATACTGTTACTATTATCGAAGTGGTGAAAAAAATTCAGAAGTTTTTAAAGAAAAAGAATTGCGCTTTTGCGCCATTTTCCTCGCCTTCTAGCATTCTCATATTTTGGCATCTGGGGCTGTGTAACAGCTTATTTTTTGTGACTTGAGCTGACATTTCTAATATCTCATTTTTGCTGGATGTAATGTATTGATCATCTGTTATTGCATTTTATCGTAATATTGTGGTGACCAAGAAAACGTAATTTTGGCGTTTGGACTTTTTTTTTCCATTACGCAGTTTACTGCTCTGATTAATTGATTTGATGTTTTGATAGATTGGGCATTTCTGAATGTGGCGATACCAAATATGTGTATACTTTTATTTTTTTAATACCTATATACTCGTGTATAAGCCGATAAGTCCCCCTCGGCTTATACGCGAGTATAAAACCCCCGGAGGTATACAGGCCCCCATCAAGATCCAGGGCCCCCTCCTTGCTCGGCAAACCTGTAAAGTAAAATCATACTTATCACTGTCCTGTCGCGCCGTCCCGCCACTGCCGACATCACGATCCCGGCTTCATCCGTCTTCTTCTGGCTTCCTGTGGTCGCGGGCAATGACGTCGTTGCCCGCGACCACAGGAAGCCGGAAGAAGACGGATGAAGCCGGGATCGTGATGTCGGCAGCGGCGGGACGGCGCGACAGGACAGTGATAAGTATGATTTTACTTTACAGGTTTGCTGAGCAAGGAGGGGGGCCCTGAATCTTGATGGTGGGCCTGTATACCTCTGGGGCTGCTGCTGTACATCCGGCTCATCACCCTGGGGCTGCTGCTGTATACACCCTGGGGCTGCTGCTGTATACACCCCTGGGGCTGCTGCTGTATACACCCTGGGCTGCTGCTGTATACTACCCCTGGGGCTGCTGCTGTATACACCCCTGGGGCTGCTGCTGTATACACCCCTGGGGCTGCTGCTGTATACACCCCTGGGGCTGCTGCTGTATACACCCTGGGGCTGCTGCTGTATACACCCCTGGGGCTGCTGCTGTATACACCCCTGGGGCTGCTGCTGTATACACCCCTGGGGCTGCTGCTGTATACACCCCTGGGGCTGTGCTGTATACACCCCTGGGGCTGCTGCTGTATACACCCCTGGGGCTGGTGCTGTATACACCCCTGGGCTGGTGCTGTATACACCCTGGGCTGGTGCTGTATACACCCCTGGGTGGTGCTGTATACACCCCTGGGGCTGCTGCTGTATACACCCTGGGCTGCTGCATACTACCACTGGGCTGCTGCATACTACCACTGGGGCTGCTGCATACTACACTGGGCTGCTGTATACTACCACTGGGGCTGCTGTATACTACCACTGGGCTGCTGCTGTATACTACCACTGGGGCTGCTGCTGTATACTACCACTGGGGCTGCTGTATACTAACCACTGGGGCTGCTGCTGTATACTACCACTGGGGCTGCTCTATATACCTCTGGGGCTGCTGTATACCACACTGCTGGGGGCTGTATACCTGTGCTGGGGTCCACCCTCGGCTTATACACGAGTCAATAGGTTTTCCCAGGTTTTGGGGGCAAAAGTAAGGGCTTCGGCTTATACACGGGTCGGCTTATACACGAGTATATACGGGTAGTTAAATTTTCAATGGGACACAAGAGGGGGTTGATTTGAACTTTTGTGGGGTTATTTTTTCTTTCTCATATTTAAAAAATATATATTTTCTCTCTCACCTTCATTGGGGACGCAGACCATGGGTGTTATGGTGCTGTCTGTCATTAGGAGGCTGACACTAAGCTGACAAAAAAGTTAGCCCCTCATCTGCAGCGTACACCCTCATTGCTGACTCAAGCTGAGGCCAGTTTCAGCTTAGTGTCAGCAGTAGGCAAATGTGACTCTGACCCTTTTCTTCAGAGCACACACAACATTTTTTATTTTTTCATTTTTTATTCCTTTATTCTTCTTTTACACCTTTTTTACCTGAAAGACCAGGCGACGGGACCCCCACTGGGTACTGCTTGCCCACATTCAGTAAATTGTGGGGCACTTTGAGTGTCGCCTCTTGGTGCCCACAGCTACAGCCGGACCTGCTCTGCGTCACCCTTGGGGTGTCGTCACCCTTGGGTGACCAGATGCCTAGCTGGTGAGACAAGCTGTCCGACAGCTACAGGATGCCACCCCCAGCTGCCTTGCTTTATCTTGGCTGGCAATCAAAATACAGGGAAGCCCAATATTTTTTTATTTAAATAAATGATTTTAAAAAATGCATGGGCTCCCATTATATTTTGATCACCAGGTAAAACCAGACAGCTGGGGACTGGGATTCTCACCGTTGTAACGCCGAAGCCTTCTGGACCCCTCACGCTGAAGCCCACAGCCACTCCCGAAAATGGTGCATTCATCGTAGCGCCATTTCCAGGTGCTTTACCCGGCTCTTCCAGCAGCCCTGGTGGGGAGTGGCACGCTTGGTAATAATGGGGTTAATACCAGCTTTGTATTCTCAGCTGGCACTAAGCCCGAAATTCATAGCGTCATGCCAAATTAGACCTGGCCACCATGAAGTTCTAGTAAACGTTTATAATTAAAAAAATTTTTTTTTTTTTTTTTTTAATTTTTTTATTACAAGAGGAGGGGCTAACTTTTTTTCTCAGCCTAGTGTCAGCCTCCTAATGTCAGACAGCAACGTATCACCCACGGTCTGTGTCCCCCAATGCCCCAATGAAGTCTCAAAGTAAATGATTTTTCGTTGAGTACACAAAAATCAATTTTTTATTTATTTTACTTGGCCCACTAGGGGGTCTCAGCACTCCACTGTCTGATCGCTACCCCTGTGTTCAGATGTGCTTCAGCCCATCTGAACATAGTGGAAATTATCACTTTCTGCTGGTGACCTCATAGGGAGTGAAAAGTAATTACAGACAGCTTCCAGGATCATCGTAGGACTCTGGACTGTCAAGGTGAAAGACGATCCCCACCATGGTGCTTTGGATCGCGCTGTCAGTGAGAGACAGCGCGATCCAAAGGGTTAACACCACGATCGGATTACTGATCGGATCAGGGATGTTAAGGCCCCGTCACACGCTTCATTATCATTCGTGACATTGTTGTCCGTGACACCTGTTAATGATCAGTCGTTGATCGCAGATTTGTGAATGTGCTCACAAATTTATCGATGGTCACCCGCTGGACACGCAGCATCGCTGCGTGTGACAGCGGGAGACCAGCGATCAACGAGCTCCCAGCGCCTCACAGCAAACGCAGGGAGCTGGTATCCAAGGTAAACTGCGGGTAGCTATGCGCTTAGTTACCCGCTGTTTACCTTAGATACCAGCTTGCTCGTTGGTCCGGATCGCTGGTGAGTCTGCTTGTGTGACAGCGCACCAGCGATCTGAACAATGTTGTTAGCGATCCCGCGTGCATGTGATCGCCAACAACATCGTTCATTAAATTGAAGCGTGTGACGTGACCTTTACACATCTTACCTGATGAGATCAGCTGAGATGTGTGCTCAGTAGGACACGGCCAAGGACATACATTTACGTCCTTGGTTGTGAAGTGGTTAAAGGGGTTGTCCACTACTAGAACGACCACTTCTTATTCCACATTTTTACTAGGTAAAATAAAGAAGCTTACTTGCCTCCTGTGTCGACGCCATATATATTTTTTTCTTTCAAACTTTATTTTTTTCATTTTCTTTTTTTACTTAGTCTTTCTTTGTGACTTTCACCTTTCTCTGGCTTGATCACTGATCATATACTCTGCATTGCATAGCAGGGTTTCAGTGCTCAATTCAGCACCTTAAAGGCCTCTGTACCTGGTGATACCATGGCCATTATTTGACCCATGGAGACCATTGGTTCGATGTCATTGTTCCTATTGGAGCAGAGGGGGAGCTCCCACCCTCTGGTAAGCATGTAGATGCCTCTGTCACTGTTGAGGGTTAACTGTCTGCGATCTGTGCTATCTCCGATTTTGGGCTTTACAGGATGTCAGCTGACTACCGGTGATGATTTTACTGGCTCTGCTTTTGAGCAGGTGCGATCATAGTGCTGTACACGTATGGCGGTTTGCAGGAACGCACTTTCCGTAGCCCTCTACATGTACAGTGGATGCCGTGAAGCTTCAGATAGCTGCTTTCACAGTAGTGGAGGGCATATATGTCAGCCACCTGGTGGCAGCAGCACATACTCTAGGTTTCCTGTATACCCCAAATGATGTATCTGAGAAATTATGCTTTTTGTAGACCATTCTTGATGATTTATTTTTTGCCTTTTTTTTTCCCTCACAGCCAATGTCCAGTTACCAGCTTTTGGCTGAAAACAAATTTATAAAGATGGTGAGTAAATAATAATAATTTTTATTTCTTTAGTGCCAACATTTCGCAGCACTTCAGAGGGGACATGTATAGGCAAATACATTAGAATTACACAATCCAACAGCCACCAAGAGGAGGCAGGCCATACCATGAGCTTACAATCTAAATAGCTATGGAACTTGTAGATAGGGAATGAAAATTGTATGATAAGCATTACGTAAACTTTTAAAGCTTTATACATCTCAACCAGGCTGTTTGGTATCTCATGTATAGCATAAAATCCACATTTGTCATAAGTTTACAAATCTGTTATCTGATTTTATTCTGTCCACCTGTAGATATGGTTTCCCTGCTCATTCTTCTATTTCCAAATGAATTTTTTTATAGTCTACTTTACATATGCCATTCAAAAGTACTTATGTGAATAAGGCACATCACTAGTAACGATTTCCTCATTTTCAGAGAGCTAATATGGCGATATGGTGGTACCGAATGCCCCGATATATAGTATGGCATTATCTAGTGCTCAAAGTGTAATAGCATTTATTTTCTGGTCATCATAATGGGAGACCCAGACAATGGGGTTTAGGGCACTGCCCTCCGGAGGTCACACTAGGTACTACAAGTTTGTAGACACCGCCCCCTCCGCTTATAAACCCCTACCGCAGGGAACATCCTCAGTTTTAAACTTAGTGTGCTCGGAGGATCACACTTTGCTTGCACTTCACTGCATTCTCACAACTTACGTGATGGCGTATGAAGACAAGGTAAAATGGTTCCGGTCGGGACCTGCGACAGCCTCCCCGCTCACCCTTGTGGAACACGCAGGTGGAGGTACCGGAGGGCCTAGAGCCTGGACACTTTGTGTTCTCCCGGTACGCTGTTGCGCTCCTCTCCATCCCTCTCTGGGGGGCTCTGGAGAGTGGGAGATGGGAGCCTTGCACAGCCCCGCTCCGTCCGAGGCCTCCCTAAATGGTGCTTACAGACCGGACTGGAGCCAGCCCAGTCCGAGGCCTCCCTAAATGGTGCTTACACTCCGGACTGGTGCTGAACCCCCGTCCGAGGCCTCCCTAAATGGTGCTTACAGACCGGACCGGCACTGAGGCACTCGGTGTCTCCTGTGTGCCTGGGGGTAGTGTCTGGCACTTTTTGTGTCATGACACTCAGACCGCGCGTTACTCTCGGGTCCGCGGATCTGGAGGTGTACCCCGTGCTGGGGTCACCCTGGCTGACCGCCCTGTGTGTTGCAGGGGCTGAGGCTATAGGCTGCGGATGTGTGTTGGTGCATGCAGTCTGTGTGATGTATTTTACATTACTTCCCGCGCTGCGGGCTCTGGCGCCTTAATACTGAGGCTGCTTGGAGGATAGGAAGCAGCCCGTGCGGTGACGTCATCGATGGGCGTGTGTGTGTGCTTCCCGCGTGTTTTCGGCGCCGCCCACGGTTTCACTGTCGGCGGCCATCTTTACCTCACTTCCCGGCTGGGAACTGTATACAGCGTGCGTCTGCACTCCAGAGGAGACCGGAAACTCTCGCGGAGGTCACACACACACACCGCTTCCTCCTACCGCTTCGCTGCGGTCGGTAAGCCACAATTTGGCTTATTTTCCCCTACTGTGGCGATGTCCTCAGTTAGGAAGCGTGCTGCTAAGGCGGCAGAGGCCACCATTACCTGTGCTACATGCAATGGGACTCTGGTGGAGGGGTCCTGCAATAACTGCGGACGCCCAGAGGCCCGGACTGACACTGCTGAGACGGCAGCTCCGGTGCTGTACCCTGAGGTGCAGGTGATCCCAGGGCCATGGGACACTCAGAATAAGATCAATGAATCTCTGTTGTCCCAACTGTCCTCCATGTCGCAGTCCCTGGAGGCACTCAATAGGAGGCTGGAAAGCCCAGCTACTCCTTCCAGTTACCCCCGGGTGTCTCCCTCTTCTGCTGTGAGACCCCTTAAGCGGGCTCGTCGTGAGGATTCACCCGAGCTCCAGGCTCTCTCTGAGGAGGAGCGTTCCTCTGATGGTGAGGAGGATGATGGGGGTTCAACTTTCGGGTCTGTGTCTGTGTCTGAACCACCAGACGGATCTGGTGTCCTCTATTAACGAGACCTTACGTCTCGTGACGCCCCCTGAGGAGGTGACTGTACACCCGAAGGAGGTCTATCAATGGCTGCGGCCGGAGGCTAGACCAAGTGGCTCCTTCATGGACCACACTAACTTTGGAAGGGTGATTAGAGCTCCCAGGCTACATCCT
Source organism: Allobates femoralis (assembly GCA_033576535.1). Taxonomy (NCBI): domain Eukaryota; kingdom Metazoa; phylum Chordata; class Amphibia; order Anura; family Aromobatidae; genus Allobates; species Allobates femoralis. The sequence continues at coordinate 378,053,933 of JARQOC010000003.1, forward strand.
GGGCGGCGTTATGTCCGTAAACCCAAGGACAATCGCTTCCCCTTCCCCCAGGAGGTGCTTCAGGAGTTGGCACAGTCCCCGAAGGTGGACGCTTCCATGACCAGGATTGCTGCACGCTCCCTTTTCTCTGCCTCTGATAGCTCCTCGCTGAAGGATGCAACTGATAGACAGGTCGAGCAACTCGCCAAGTCTTCCTATGAGGCTGTGGGGTCTTCATTTGCCCCTAATTTTGCCACGGTCTGGACCTTACATGCGATTACTACCTGCTTGGATGGTATCACTGACCTGGCAAGGTCCAGTCCAGAGGTCCTGGCGCTTACCGAAAGGGCAAGGGCCTATGCGGACTACGCCAGGACGGCGACTTTGGAAACTGCCACTCGCTCAGCTGTGGCTTCGGCTAACGCTATTGCGATTCGCAGGTTGTTGTGGCTGCGTCTTTGGGACTCAGATGCCACATCTAAGAAGATTCTGCAGAATCTTCCGTTCTCTGGTGACTGGCTTTTTGGTACCGAACTGGACAAGCTGATAAAGGATTCTGCTGAGTCTAAGATCCCGCAGAATAAGCCTAAGCCGCGGTTTTCCGTTAAGAGGAACCCAAAGCAGTGGTCCTTTCGCTCCAGCTCACGGTCATCAGCACCGTCCCCTCGCACGGACCGAGGGGGCAAGCCCGCTTCTCAGTGGCGCTCGAAGAGTCGTCCAAAGAAGCCGGCGGGGGCAGCGGCTGCCGCCCCCAAACCCGCCTCTACATGACTCGCTCTCCCTTCCTGCCTCCCCACAGGTGGGGGGTCGCCTGTCTCGTTTTCAGGACAGGTGGCTACTTCACGTTCAAGATCAGTGGGTTCGAGACGTGGTCTCGCGAGGTTACAGGATAGAGCTGACGTCAAAGCCGATACCCCGATTCCATCGGTCGGTCCCATCCCCAGAAAAGGCTCAGGCCTTTCACCTGGTGTTGGAGGGTCTCCGCAGGGACGGAGTGGTGGTCCCGGTGCCTTCCGGGGAGAGGTTTCGGGGTTTTTACTCCAACCTCTTCATTGTCCCAAAGAAGGACGGATCCTTCCGCCCGGTTCTGGACCTAAAGTTGTTCAACCGTCACGTGTTGGTTCGGAAGTTCCGTATGGAATCACTGCGATCCGTGATCGCAGCTGTGTCACAGGGGGACTTCCTAGCGTCCATAGATATTCGGGACGCTTATCTTCACGTGCCCATTGCACCGGCTCATCAGCGATGGTTGAGATTTGCAGTGGGGGAAGAACACTTCCAATTTGTGGCGCTGCCGTTCGGGTTGGCCTCGGCACCACGGGTGTTCACAAAAGTGATGGCCTCCATGATGGCTCTCCTGCACGTGCAGGGGCACGCAGTAATACCCTATCTGGACGACCTACTGGTCAGGGCGCCATCAGAACACCTTTGTCGGCAAAGCCTGGAGGTAACCATGAAGTCCCTGGAACAGTTCGGGTGGCTTATCAATATCCAGAAGTCGACCCTGGTTCCGACCCAGTCACTGACATATCTGGGCATGGACTTCCACACGGACTCGGCCCTAGTGTCTCTGCCACGAGTCAAACAGATGGCGATCCAATCAGGAGTGCAAGCAGTCCTCCTGTCACCACAATCATCCCTACGGGTCTTGATGAAGTTGGTGGGGCGCATGGTAGCTGCAATAGAGGCAGTACCTTTTGCGCAGTTTCGCCTCCGTCCTCTCCAGCTGGAGATTCTTCGCAGATGGGACAAGAGGACGATCTCTCTGAATCGGCTGGTGACCATTTCCCAACCGACCAGGGATTCCCTGCAGTGGTGGCTCCAGCCACGCCATTTGTCACGGGGCCGGTCCTTCCTCAAACCGTCATGGTTAGTGGTGACCACCGACGCCAGTCTGACGGGCTGGGGTGCGGTGTTCTTACACCACAGGGCTCAAGGACTCTGGACTCCGTCGGAGTCGGCGTTGCAGATCAACGTGCTGGAGATCAAGGCGGTCTATCTGGCGCTCCTGGCGTTTCAGAACTTCCTGTCAGGACAGCCCATTCGGGTTCAGTCCGACAATGCGACGGCCATCGCCTATATAAATCATCAGGGAGGGACCAGAAGTGCTCAGGCCCTCGCCGAAGTCCACCGCATTCTATCTTGGGTGGAGGACAACGACTGCCTGATCTCCGCAGTTCACATCCCAGGGGTCGAGAACTGGGAGGCCGACTACCTGAGCCGGCAGGGGATGGACGCCGGAGAGTGGTCTCTTCATCCAGACGTCTTCCAGGACATCTGCAGCAGATGGGGCACTCCGGACGTGGATCTGATGGCTTCGCGGCTGAATCATCAGGTGCCGCAATACATGGCGAGATCATGGGATCCTCAGTCTCTGGGGGCGGATGCCCTGATCCTGAGTTGGTCCAGATTCCATCTTCCGTATGTGTTCCCGCCTCTAGCTCTGATCCCCAGGGTTCTGTGGAAGATCAGGTCGGAGTGCAGGGTAGCCATTCTAGTGGCTCCAGATTGGCCCAGGAGGTCCTGGTATCCGGACCTGTGGCGACTGTCAGGCGGACTCCGGTGGGCTCTTCCAGAACGCGCAGATCTGCTCGCGCAAGGCCCATTCTTCCACCTCAATTCCAGGGCCCTCAGATTGACTGCATGGCTCTTGAGGCCTGGCTGCTGACGTCCAGAGGCTTCTCTCCTACGGTTGTTGCCACCATGACTCGGGCTAGGAAGCCTGTTTCCAGGAAGATGTACCACAGAACGTGGAAGATTTTCTTCACCTGGTGTGCCTCGGGTGGTCGCTCCCCGTGGCCCTTGTCCATTCCGACATTGTTGGCTTTCCTTCAGTCGGGGCTGGAATTGGGATTGTCCCTAGGCTCTTTGAAGGGTCAAGTGTCAGCTCTTTCAGTGCTGTTTGACAAGCGCTTGGCGCTCCTTCCCAAGGTCCGTCAGTTTCTACAGGGAGTCTCTCGGGTGGTCCCGCCCTACAGGCGACCACTGGACCCTTGGGACCTTAACATGGTCCTGGCGGCACTGCAGAAACCGCCGTTTGAGCCACTGAGAGACATTTCCCTGTCTCGTCTGTCCCAGAAGGTGGTATTTCTGGTGGCGATTACGTCTCTGAGAAGGGTCTCAGAATTGGCTGCACTTTCGTGCAAGTCACCCTTCCTGGTGGTTCACCAAGATAAGGTGGTGTTACGCCCGCGGCCAGAATTCTTGCCAAAGGTGGTTTCCACTTTTCACCTGAACCAGGAGATTGTTCTCCCATCATTTTGCCCCGCTCCCGTTCATCAGGTTGAGCGCGATCTCCATACTCTGGATCTCGTGAGGGCTGTACGCATTTATGTGTCCAGGACTGCCTCCTTCCGGAATTCGGATTCCTTATTTGTCCTGACGACAGGTCGCTGTAAGGGGTCCGCGGCATCGAAGTCAACCTTGGCCAGATGGATCAAGGCTCCCATTCAGGAGGCCTACCGGTCTTCTGGTTTGCCTCTCCCGGTGGGATTGAAAGCTCACTCTACCAGAGCTGTCGGTGCCTCCTGGGCTTTGCGACATCGAGCTTCTGCTCTACAGGTGTGTCAGGCAGCCACATGGTCTAGCCTGCACACTTTCTCTAAGCACTATATGGTGCATGCCCATGCCTCTGCGGATGCAAGTTTGGGCAGGCGGGTCCTCCAGGCGGCGGTTGCCCACCTTTGAGGGGGACCATGTGTTATCCGTCTTTGAGGAACTCTTCCCGCCCTGGGGTATTGCTTTAGGACATCCCCATTGTCTGGGTCTCCCATTATGATGACCAGAAAAAAGAGAATTTTGTTTACGTACCGTAAATTCTTTTTTCTTTAATCATCAATGGGAGACCCAGCACCCACCCAGTTGTTCCGTTGCATGTTTTGCATTTGATCTGTTCCCTGTTGGGACAGTGTTCTTCCGGGTTGTTGGACCGTCTTGCACGGTTTCTTTCCCGATGTTTCGGGTGTGGTTTATTTGTCTCCTCGCAGCTTATGGACCAAACTGAGGATGTTCCCTGCGGTAGGGGTTTATAAGCGGAGGGGGCGGTGTCTACAAACTTGTAGTACCTAGTGTGACCTCCGGAGGGCAGTGCCCTAAACCCCATTGTCTGGGTCTCCCATTGATGATTAAAGAAAAAAGAATTTACGGTACGTAAACAAAATTCTCTTTTTATCAGAAAAATGAAATGGCTCAAAATCTGAGTAATAAAGAACATGACTATTTATCTTTATGGAATAATGTAAAATTGTACTTTTTCTTTATAACAGACGTATGACATACAAGGGGATTTGCAGAAGGAGAGTCAGGTCACAGTCTCCATTATCTTAGAAAATCAGAGTCAAAGCTTTCTGAAAAATATGGAGCTGAATGTTTTAGACTCTTTAAATACCAAAATGCAAAGGCCTGAAGGATCTTCTGTACACGATGGAATACCGATTCCGTTCCAGTTACCTCCTGGTGGGTTTGAACAACTAATTCTCTAATTTATTTTTATTTTTTACAAAATAAATGTCTTGGGAGTTGTCTCCCTACTGTGGTCAGTGGAAGTCCGATCACTTCAACCGCCACAAAGAATGAGAAAAGGGCCCTAGTTAGTTATGGGTGAACCCGAACTGTAAAGTTCGTGATCCGTACCGAACATCTAGCATTTGGTCACAGATGTCAAACACAGGATTTCCTGAGATGTCCGTGTTGCTGTTTGGGTTCAGGTGGGGGCTGTGTAAATAAACAAAACGGTGATTAATCATCGGCATCATACTTTTCGAGATCCACACGCTTGTACTTGTGCTCATTAACCTGCTGATTTATTCACTGCACTGCAGATACTATAATATATGGGCTGCTTCCAGGTTACTGCACTAGCTCCAACAGCCAATCACAGACGCCCACTCTCTATTACAGTGTCTGTGATTGGCTGTTGCAGCCTTCACCCATTATGCCAGCATCAGTGATTGGATGCCATAGGCAACGAAACTGACAGTAGTGTAAAAAAAATAAATTAAAAAAATTATGTAGAGCTTTGCGGTATTATTAATTTTCAGCACAGATAATGCCACCAGCCACAGGCTGCCACCCCAAGCTGCTTGGCTTTACTTTGGCTGGCAATCAAACACTGGGAAGACCATTTTTACCTTTTTTTTTTTTTTTTTTTTTTTAATTATTTAAATAAATAATTAAAAATCGGTGTGCTTTACCCTATTTTTGATTGCTGGCCGAGTTAAAACCCAGGCAGCTGAGTTGTTGGTTTTCTTAGTGTGTGATCCATAGTTATTGACCCCACAATCTAAGTAATAGCAGCCCCCAGCCACCACATAAATTGGTGCATTCATTTGAAGCTATTCCTGATGCTTTCTGAGTGGCACCAGGTCATAGGGAAGAGCCGGGTAAAGCAGCAAAAATTGGCGCTTCTAATAAATGCACCAATTTCTTGCGGGCTGCTATTCTTTAGCCCAGTGGGTGGGGGACAATAACTATATGCCTCAGCACGCCAAGAATACCAGTCCCCAGTTGCCTGGGTTATAACTTGGCTGGTAATCAAAAATAGGGCGCAGTCCACACATTTGTTTTTGTAGTTATTTAAATAAAAAAGTCTTCCCTGTATGTTTGATTGCCAGCCAAGGTAAAAATGGACAGCCTGCAGCTGTCTGCTTTATCTGGGTTGAAAATCCTTTCCTTTCTTTCTTTTTTTTTTTTAGTTGATTTAATATTACAATGCTGTGTCAGGTTTGGTGCCTGTGACAGCTATTCACAGACGCCGGCACAATGGGTGAGGGGTGCAATAGCCAATCACAGACACTTTCACAGAGAGTGGACGTCTGTGATTGGCTGTCGGAGTCAGTGCAATAGCCCATACATTCTAGCATCTACCATGCAGTGAATAATCAGGAAGTTAATGAAACTCAGAAGTGCAAGTGCGTCGATCCTGGTAAGTAATCACACTGATGTTCAATCACTGTTTTGGCTCAAGTTTGGGTCAAGTTCGGACCCGGTCTTTTAAAGGCAAAAAAAAAAGTCCGTCTTGATTCACTGAGCCTAAACATCGGTGGGTTCACCCATCACTAGTCCCGGTTCTTGTCAAAGAGGTGGCTGTCTGTGTCATTCTCTATTAAAATGATCAAAGTGATAGGATTAAAATGAATAAGCTTGCTGTCTACATTTTCATTTACAGTGTTCAATGTAAAACAAAGGAAAGAACAGAACCATTGACTTGTTATCAATAATTGAGTCTCTTCAGTGGTATCAACTACTCGCTTTGCCAATTTTTCTATCTTCTGACTGAGTAGCAATATTCTTTTTCCATGTTTTTATCCAGGCATTTCTAATGAAGCTCAATTTGTGTTCACTGTCCAAAGTATTGTAATGCCCCAGAAACTGAAAGGAACATTGTCATTCATAGTAAAGGTAAGCTCTGTGGTGTTACAAGAACATTTGCTGTGCTATGTTTTATTTCACAGATTAATTTTTTTAGTAGATCCTATTCTTATAATAAATCGTTTTGGCAATGAAACATATTACATGCCCCAAAGAAGTACTACCACCTAACTGATAACACTTGACCTACATTTGGAGATGGAGCTCAACCTTGCCTCTGATGCAAGCTATAGCTAATGATTGTTGTAGAGCTGTTTTTTTTTTGTTTTTTTTTTAATTATAATTTTACTTTGCAAAGTTAAGCAGATGGATAATTCTTTGTCTTCCATTGCTCTTTTCATGCTGCAAGCACTAATGCTGGCATGTGAACTGCAGCTTAACCAAACTGCTTGTTGAGAGATTATTCTGCTTGCTAAAAGCTAGTTATGGTGATTTCTTTTTTTTTTTTTTTTTTTTAAACCAATAGATTTTTATTGAGAAACGTTATAAAAAAAAATAAGCATAGCTTCCGCAGGATCGAAACCACATTTTTAACAGTGAGAGGGGGGGAAGAGGAAGGAGGGATGAGAAGGGAAAGGGAAGGTGACTAGTTTATTGAGACATTGACATAATGTACTTCGTATGTGATATTCACCTGTAAAGTGGATATAACGGTAGGCAATTAAGATCTTTTTCAAGCATGAAATTTTTATTGCTTGGAAAAGATCTTATTTGTGAAAGATTGAAACGTTGCACTTGAGATGGTAAAACAAAGGACCTTTTTTCTATACAACCCTACTACGTGGAGCGTGGTTTTCATCTATATGCATGTCTTACTGTCCAAGATGTCTCGGTGGGAGTGACATGGGCTGTTATAGGGGTTGGATGAGACCCCACTTAACCGATTGAGGTGCCGCAGACAATTCTTTTATAACAAGAACAAGATGGCAAGTCAATGGGCAAGAGATAACATGAGCAATGAGTCTAAAGCAGTCAAGGGGTGTAAGGAGGCAAGTACAAACCATAGGATATCCAAGGATCCCAGCGATAACTCGATTTTTATGTTAGAAGTCATGAGCCAGAATCAGTTCATACTGAAAGTGCAAGTTCCATGTAGAAATTCCTCTCTTGAAGGGAGAAAAGTGTCCTTCCAATGCTTAGGATCCACTTGGAGAAATTAGAACCGGATGGATAGAAGCAGCGCTGACCACAATAAGAGTAACAGAGTAACACACACACTCTGTTTATTCAGCCTACGCGTTTCGTGGCAAACAGGCCACTTCATCAGGGCATCAAGATTCAACAGCACATCCAGTTATATATACACACAGGAACAATCACTTCTGGTGAAAACGCCCACTATAAGTCAAACATGTATAAAAATGCCCATTACATTGATTACATTACATTAAAAATACATTAAAACACAATAATCAGTATTTAAAATCGCATATGTTCTTCAATAAATAATTAAACCATTTTTGATATTAAGATAAACCAGGATTAGAACTAACCCTGGTAGGGGCATAAAACTCTCCTCCGGAGATTACCGTATATACTCGTGTATAAGCCGAGTTTTTTCAGCCCAAAATTTGGGCTGAAAAGTCTCCCCCTCGGCTTATACACGAGTCAATACGGGTGGGGGCTGTGGAGGCTGGAGGAGGCGGGGGGAGGCTGCTGTATGAGCGGCCCTGTCACGTGGGGCCGCTCATTATATATGCACTGCTTCCCCCTGTCAATCAGCGGCAGGGGGAAGCAGTTCATATATGCCACCAAATGCTGGCACTCTCCCCCCTTGTAAGGGCCCCCCCGCTGGTTATATTACCATCCCGGTCTTCTGATCAGCGCCGCTCCTCGGTGCTCCGTCCGTCCAGCTACATCCGAGATCCCCGGCCATCGCAGGCATATGACGTCATCGTGCGACGGCCGGAGATCCCGGATGCAGCAAGGACGGAGGACGGAGCATGAAGAACGGAGCACCTAGGAGCGGCGCTGATCAGAAGACCGGGATGGTAAGATAAGCAGATAGGGGGTGAGTGCCAGCATTTGGGGGCAGCTGTGTACCCCCAGGGGGCTGTTGGGTACCCCCAGGGGGCTGTTGGGTACCCCCAGGGGGCTGTTGGGTACCCCCAGGGGGCTGTTGGGTACCCCCAGGGGGCTGTGGGTACCCCAGGGGGCTGTTGGGTACCCCCAGGGGGCTGCTGGTACCCCAAGGGGCTGATGTACCCAGCGGGGCTGCTGTATACCCCATGGGCTGCTGTATACTACTGCTGGGGCTACTATATACTACCCTGGGGCTGCTATATACTACCACTGGACGTGGGGCTGCTATATACTACCGCTGGGGCTGCTATATACTACCGCTGGGGCTGCTATATACTACCGCTGGGGCTGCTGGGGCTGCTATATACTACCACTGGGATGCTGGGTGCTATATACTACCACTGGGTCTGCTATATACTACCACTGGGACTGCTGGGGCTGCTATATACTACCACTGGGGCTGCTATATACTACCACTGGGGCTGCTGTGGCTGCTATATACTACCACTGGGACTGCTGGGGCTGCTATATACTACCACTGGGACTGCTGGGGCTGCTATATACTACCACTGGGGCTGCTATATACTACCACTGGGACTGCTGGGGCTGCTATATACTACCACTGGGTCTGCTATATACTACCACTGGGACTGCTGGGGCTGCTATATACTACCACTGGGGCTGCTGGTGCTATATACTACCACTGGGGCTGCTATATACTACCACTGGGACTGCTGGGGCTGCTATATACTACCACTGGGACTGCTGGGGCTGCTATATACTACCGCTGGGGCTGCTATATACTACCATTGGGGCTGCTATATACTACCACTGGGACTGCTGGGGCTGCTATATACTACCACTGGGGCTGCTATATACTACCACTGGGGCTGCTGCGGATGCTATATACTACCACTGGGGCTGGCTATATATCTACCACTGGGGCTGCTGGGAATGCTATATACTACCACTGCTGCTGTATACTACCACTGGGGCTGCTGTATACTACCACTGGGGAGGCCTGTATACCACTGGGGGGGCCTGTATACCACACTGCTGGGGGCTGTATACCTGTGCTGGGGTCCACCCTCGGCTTATACACGAGTCAATAGGTTTTTCCAGATTTTTGGGACAAAAGTAGGGGGGTCGGCTTATACACGGGTCGGCTTATACACGAGTATATACGGTAAATCTCCGTCTTATACCACTTAACCATCCGGTCATCTTTGGTAAGAGCAACTGTTTAGCCAATCAGTTCATACTGAAAGTGCAAGTTCCATGTAGAAATTCCTCTCTTGAAGGGAGAAAAGTGTCCTTCCAATGCTTAGTAATACATTGTCTTTCTGCAATTCGAGTGTGTGCAGTTATAGGTCTGAGGGTAGGTGGTAAGTCCTCCAATCTTATCCCCAGCAGTGCCATGGGGCCAGCCAAGGTGAAGGGGATCTTAATCAGCGAGATAATGATATTCTCTACAATTCCTTCCCAAAAATTGGAACTTGGGACAATGCCAGCAGACATGCTGCATGTCGCCTACCTTGAGACAACCCTTCCAACACAATGGCGAGTATGATTTCAGGAACCTAGCAATTTTTTGAGGAGTTAAATACCAGTTCAGCTGTATTTTTTTTTTTGCCTGTTCTAAGTGGTTGATGCATGACAAAAACTTTGTAACATGGATTGCGGCACGCCACCATTGATCATCTGTAGCCTAGGATAAGTGCTACTTTCATGCTGTCATGTATGGTCATTTGATCTGGTCATCAGGTGTGTTCAATGTTTTATAAATTATGGAAATGGTGTGGTGGTTGGGGTATTCTTTTTTTGATTGCAGTAGGCTGTCTAAGGCCCCCTTCACACCATGATTTTTATGATCTGGGACTGTCTGGTGTGAACTGGACAGTCCCTGATCCGGTTTCGGACCCATAGTATTCCTATGGGGCCGGATTGCATCGGATGGCAGTGCTTTGGCATCTGGTTTTATGCTGTCCTGGAGGATCCAGCAGCTTTAGTTTTTTTGGCCCTGGACACAAAATCGGAACAAGCAGCATTTTTTTGTGTCCGGGGCCAAAAAATAGCACTGGATCCGGAAGCATCCGAGTTTGAGCAGTTTTGGCCCCGGACACAAAAAAATGCTGCTTGTTCCGATTTTGTGTCCAGGGCCAAAACTGCTCAAACTCGGATGCTTCCGGATCCAGTGCTATCCGGTGCTCCCTAATATGGGAGTCTATGGCGCCGGATCCGACAAAAAATCGCTTCCGAGAGCCGGACACCGGGTGCTGAAGTTTAGCAGCGAGCACTGCTAAACTTCAGCACCATGAGCTGTCCCCTCCAGAGATTTCAGGACCGTAGCTAGCTCCCCGCTAGCCGTGATCTTGAAATTTCAGCAGATGCTATCGGCTGCATCTGGCTGCAAACAGGACCAGAGGGCATATTCTGTTTGAAAATGGGTTCAGGGCTGTCGGTTTACACCGGATTGCCCCGGACCTGATCCAGCCGTGGTGTGAAGGGGGCCTAAGAACACTTAGTTCCAGTTTGGCAAACGACATGAGACAAGTAATTGCCTCACCTGATGGTACTGGAGAAAAACAAAAGCTGGCAGAGAGAACTTTTGTGTTAGATCAGAAAAGAGAGAGATCTTGTCCGTGTCATATAAATTATCTAAGGCTTTTATTCCTTGTGAGCACCACAGTGCAAGTGAAAGGCCCTCTGTGTGCATTTCTACAGCTTTTTAGATGAGATATATCTATAAAGAAACGGGAGATTGTTTCCCCAGAAGCGCCCAGTGACTCATTAGGGAAGACATAGATTGCAAGTTGTGATGAGCTAGTGTAATCGTTACTTGCACGGATAGTGCAGTATTCTCGATACTCATTACTCTGCGAGTATCACTGGTGCTTGTGAGTGATGTATCGATCTGACACAAATTGGCAGTTGTCTTCAGTACACACAGAGAGCTGGCACCCCAGTGAGAGCAGATTGAATGGTAGGGTCTCTCTGGGGGGAACAGGAAGGTGTTTTAGGCATTGAAATCGTAAAAAAGTCCACCCTCCGGCTCTGTCCTAGAAAGACTCATTTTATAGCCTGAAGTGTGTGGGTGAAGCCTATCACTAATTGACTAACATTAGACTTGCTATTTGGACAAATATGCGAGTATTAAAAAGTACTCGTTAAGAGTATAGTGAATGTGAATATTACGCCACTCGCTCATCACTAATTGCAAGTGAAGGGGGAAATATTTCTACTGGAGTAGACCCATTTCTATCATTAGTCTAGGTGATTTTTGCAGGGCAAACTGTGCAACTGTGTAAGCCATTCTACGACCTTCCTTGGCAGATTACATACCGTATTTTCCGGCGTATAAGACGACTGGGCGTATAAGATTACTACCAATTTTTCCAGTTAAACTATAGAGTTTGGAATGTACTCGCTGTATAAGACCACCCTTCTTCTGTGGTATGATCTTTACTGTGACCCTCACAGCCCTCTATAAAGTATAATGGATTCACATACAGTATAATGTCCCCTACATCTCTTCACTTTGTACCTCCACACAGCCCTCAAATAGCCCTCCATAAAGTATAAAGGCTTCCTCATAGCCGTCCAAGCATTATCATGCTCCCACAGAGCCCTCCAAATATTATAATGGCTTCCATATAGTATAATTGTTTCCATATATCATAATGCATCATCCATAGTCACCCATTATAATGCGCCATAATGTGCTCCATATAGTATAATGCACCACATCACGTGAAGTCACTTTGAGATGCCTATATGACAGAAAACACCCCAAAATGACCCCATTCAAAAAATGCACCCCTCAAGCAACTCAAAACCACATTCAAGAAGTTACTTATTAATGAAGAAATGAAAAGTGGCACTCACCGGTGTTGGTTTTCGGATCCGATTATTTATTCATCCTCAAGCAATGACGTGCTGGGGAGAGGGAGTAGGAGGCGTCTGACCTCCGCCTCCTGCTCCCTCTCCCCGCACACGTCATTCCTTGGGGATAAATCAGAGCTGAAACCACCTACGGTGAGTGCCACTTTTCATTTCTTCATTAATAAGTAATGCATTTACGGCTCACCTTAGCGTGCAACACCAGTCCCCAGGTGCTATACAAGTGATTACTGGGCTGAATCTAAAAATGGGCCACACGGGCTGAAAAAGTTATGCAGTTTTTGGTGCCCAGCAGCACTCTCTTTTCATTGATACATTCAAGAATTTTATTAAACCTTCAGCTGCTTCACAGGGATGAATGCAGAGTGGAATAAAAACAGAAATACACTTATATTTTACCTAAAAATGTTGCTTTAGCCTCAATTTATTCACTTTTACAAGGATAGCTTGAAATACTATTACTTATTAAGCTTCAGCACCGCTGTCACCCTGCTTCCGGGCCCACTCATGAACCTCCGATATATTGATTGCCCCCACTCCATTTGTCAGTCATACTTGGCCGCCCACCTTGTCTGCTGGAGTATGTAATTGGTTGCCAGTATGGCAACCAAGCTGACATCAAATTACTGTAAACATAAATGTATAAATGGGCTTGCACTTTGCTTTATGTTTGATTGCCAGCCAAAGTAACCCAGGCAGCTTGGGGCTGGAATTGGCATGGTGAGGTCCAAGTGTTCTGGGCCACCCATGCTAAAAACTAAAGCCTGCAGTTGCCATAGAATTGGCACCTCCTTGAGAGATGCCAAAAGTCGTGGTTACCGCTCTTCCAGTTGCCTCGGTGCCCGTGGCAGACTACGTAATAAGTGTTTAATGTCAACTGAGTATTAGCCAATTGACACCAAGCCATAGATTGATACCCATGCCAATATTAGACTCAGCCATTATCAATAGCTCTGAGACACAGGCAGCTTCGGACAGCATCGGATCCGAATTTGGCCCCATGCAGCCCTATGGGCATCGACCGAATCGGATGTGCACTAAATGCCATCCGATTTGGTCCGATCCGATTCTGTCCGATGTTTTTATCGGTGCAAAAATCGGAGCATGCTCCGATTTTTGCACCGAAAATAAAATCGGACAAAATTGGATTGGACCAAATCGGATGCCATTTAGTGCACATCCGATCCGACCCGATCCCTATAACATGGGGCCCTATGGAGAAGGGTCCGAGGAAACATCTGATGTCTCCTCGGACCCGATTTTACTGTACTGAGCATGCTCAGTACACTAAACCTATTGTGTGCTGCCTAATTTAACTTCTGCAATGTATATACATACATTGCAGAAGTTAAATATAAGTTAAAACAAGTGTTTAAAATAAAAAAATCTTTATTCTCACCTGCCAGCGCTCCCTTGGCGTCTCCAGCTGCAGCCGCTCGGTAACAGGACCTGTGATGACGTCAGAACCTGATCAGCTGATAGGGTCACATGACCGGTTACCGCGGTAACTGCTGACGCTTTTGACGTCATCACAGGTCCTGCACACCCGATCGGAGGCTGATGGAGACGCCGAGGGAGCGCTGGAAGGTGAGAATAAACATTTGTTATGTTACAATGACAGCAGAGGTAACATGAGAGGGGACATGAGAGGGGACATGAGAGGGGACATGAGAGGGACATGAGAGGGACATGAGAGGGGACATGAGAGGGGACATGAGGGGGACATGAGGGGGGACATGAGGGGGGACAGCAAGATGACAGGAGGGAGAGAGGAGGGGGAGCTACGTGACACAGCCCAAACTGATCCTGAAAAAAGTAGGATTCGGATGCCTATTTGGCATCCGATTGCAGGGATCAGTTTGGATCTGATGCTGTCCGATTTTCATCGGACAGCATCGGATTTAGAAAAATCGTTATGTGAAAGCACCCTTAGGTGGTAGAGAGTACGAACTTTCGAAGGTGAGAGGGGGGAGGGTAAGCACTTGCTGACTGTTGAAAAGGAAACAGAGGGAGAAGTCCCGGTCAAGATCCAAGTATCAAAGTTTACATGGTTACTTGAAAAGTCAGTTCAGAAGAGATCCAAGATGGAAGTGTATATGGACTTTTAGGTTTGTAGGTAGTCTATTTTATGTCCCAAAATTGGTCAGGATTAGCTTCAGCACGTAGGACAGACCTTAACGTTAGAGGGTTTGGTCTGTGGTTTATCCCCAGGCCTCTCAGCCTGGCCCTTGTACTAAACATGAGCTTTAATCACTACTCTGCCACAGCACCCAAAAAGAGTAGATAAAAAACTTATACAATTGTCATCCTTCTAGATATGATTATGCACACTGAATCCTGCCCAGTAAACTCCAGCGTGTAGATGGTGCAATTCCACTCAAAAGCTGTAGATGGGGGCGTGTCCTGGCACAGGCAATGCAGGACGCTTGATCAGTGAGCTCCGGCGAAGGTGAGCTTCCCTGCGGTGCTTAGCGGCGCAATTCCGCCCGGATCGACTTTATTTCGGAGACCGCGGCTTCCTCTGCCTTCCGGCATGCCCAGGACCGGGTCTCGGTCCCGTACGGCCTCGCAGAGGGTAACGGACTATTTTACCCCTGAGCGCCCCGTCCCCTCGCCTTCCAAGATGGCGCCGATGACGGCTGCAGCTTCCCGCTCTGCTCCGGCCCCTCGCTCCCCCCGCGAGCAGGCTGAGCGGGAACCAGGAGACTATGCTGGCAATGAACCCCCGATTACATATGCCTCCATACAAGGGCTTCTTGACAGCCTACGCCGCGCCATGAAGGAGGATATGCGGGATGTGATCCAGGAGCTGCGGGCAGACATTACAGCCATAGGTGAGCGCACAAGTCATCTAGAAAACAAGATGGCTGAATATGCTGAGGCGCATAACGCTATGGCAGACGACTTCCACGATATGGGAGTGGATATGAGAGACTTAAAAACATCTATGTGGGCTATGGAAGACAAACTCCGCCAGGGGAACTTAAATATCCGAGGAATAGCGGAGAAGGAGGACGAGGAGATCTCTGAGGCAACAGTTTTACCTTTCTTCTGTACTATTCTACCAGACGCAGCCATAGCAGACCTTAAGGTAGCAAAGATCTATCGTTTACCGCGCTCGCCTAAGATAAATAAAGACATTCCCAGAGATGTCATGGTTCACCTGGAGGTGTCAAAGATGCGTGACGTTCTCCTACATACCCTGCGCCGGAATCCCATCACGGAACGCCCGTACGACTCATGGTCATTATTCCCAGACCTATCGCCAGGGACGCTGGCACGTCGCCGCGGATTTGCGCCGTACTGCGCAATTCTAAGGGACAATAATCTACAGTATGCCTGGGGGACCCCGGTGTATGTTACCTTTCGCTACAAGGGTTCTGTCACTCGTTTGCCTCTCCGACTAAACTGAGAAAAACACTAATGGACTGGCGCCTGAGGGGAGCGGAGGAAGCGGCTTCACCGAGATCCCATACCCCCCCATGAGTTGCGAGGTCGACATGTAAAACGTACCTGACGGGACAGTAATACCTGGTGAGGTGCCGGGGGAGGCTTGTCCTTTGCCGATTGTTGGGCCTATTTGTAAAGTCTATCAGGTGTACCCTTTGGGTGGCGCCTGGTTGGTTCTGTAGTAACCCGCTTTCCCTGATCCTCATCTGAGTGTGGATGTTAGGGAAATGTTGGGAAGGATACCACTCTCCCATGCGGGTGTACTCCCCCCTTAGCTCACGCTTGTGAGCATTTAATGTTTACATATATGTTGTTGAGGATTTGTAAATTGTCTACCTGATATACTGTTATTCCTTTTCCCTTTGTCTGTCTCCCTCCCTGACCCTTGCTATTCTGGATCTAATTGTTTGATCTTAATCTTGGGTATTCTCTTTTTTGTACCCTTCCTTATTTTTCATTTATCCTTCTGTATCCGTATATCCCCACTCTTTCCTTGTATCCTCTTGTACTCTCCATTGTCTGACTCCCTAGTCATCCTGTCCTTCTCCCCATTTTCTCTCTCAACTCATTTCTTTTCACCCCCTTTCTGCTTTCTACTTTGATTCATCTGGGTGATAACGCTTATCTTAACTGCCATTTAATCAGTTGGTCGCGGCCGTAATTGGGCTGTCCACACCATCGTCTCTCACGGACTCATCATGAGTTTCAAGATTGTGTCCATTAATGCCAAAGGTTTAAATTCCCCGGCAAAAAGGTCGTTCCTGTGGAGGGAGGTGACTCGGTCACGAGCAGACATAGTATGTGTTCAGGAAACACACCTGCTGGAAACGGATAACAGACGACTGTCCAACGCGAGGTTCCCCCATATCTACTTTTCTAATCATATCGCAAAAAAGGCAGGGGTTTGCCTGATGGTTAGTGCATCCCTACAGTTTGAGCAGAAGGCAGTCATAGTAGATCCGGCGGGCAGATATGTAGTCTTGCTGTTTGATATCTCTGGCGTCTCCTACACCTTGGCGACAGTATATGCCCCCAAATCAAGCTCGGGGGAGGTTCCTTCGGTCCACTTTGCTAAGATCCGGGATGCAGCGGTCGGATACCTCATAATATGCGGTGACTTTAACACCGTAATGGAGGCACGCTTGGACTCCTCTGCTCCGGTGGTTCGAACACGTGGAGACCTCCTCCCGCTGGCCCGGGAGTTCCACCTCCACGACATCTGGCGCTACCTCCACGCAGCGGAAAGGGATTATACGTTCCACTCTGGCCCCCATGGGACCTACTCCAGGATTGATTTTTTCCTGGTGGGAGATAGTTCCATGGGGGTGTGCAGGTCTGCTGAAGTGGGGGTAATTACTTGGTCAGACCATGCGCCGGTGTCGTTGGAGGTGGCCCTGGGAGGCGGGGGGACGACAACGAGGAGGTGGCGTCTGGGTCCGGACCTGCTTCTGGATCAAGGAATGGTGAAGTCTATTGAGGAAGATCTTACGTCTTTCTTCAAAATTAATGATAACAACGAGGTCTCTGACTCGACGGTATGGGAATCCCATAAAGCGGTCATGAGAGGTCTCCTGCTTCAAAAAGCAGCGAGACGGAGGAGGGCCAGGGATGCGCAACGCAAGTCATGGGTTGATCAAATACAGCAGCTGGAAAAACCAATAAGTCCAACCCGTCCCCGACCCTGTTGACGCAAATTACGAACCTACGCACACAATTACGCTCTCTCCTACTGAAACAACATGAGACGGGCCTGCGCAAACTAAAAACGACTTATTATACGATGGGCGACAGAGCGGGCCGTCTCCTGGCGAAACGCATACAGAAACGTACAGCAAAGTCTACCATAAATGCCATGAGAGACTCCAAAAATCAACTTGTCAGATCTTTGTATCCAAATACCCGTCCCTCCGGCACACGTGTTTTCAGCTCTGTCAAGTCTCCCACCTTGTGGCGGGCTCTCGTCATAGGATCGCGTGGACTCCTCCCCGCCCTTCCCCGCTGCGCTCCTTAATGACAGCCTCGCAAACAACCTCCAGGGGACTAGCAGCGATCTATGCAGGCCTTCTAGATGAGGAATCGAGAATGGGTTTTGCATATAGAACAAAATGGGAAGGAGACCTGGCTTTCACA
Organism: Allobates femoralis; assembly: GCA_033576535.1. Lineage (NCBI taxonomy): Eukaryota > Metazoa > Chordata > Amphibia > Anura > Aromobatidae > Allobates > Allobates femoralis. The sequence continues at coordinate 378,071,783 of JARQOC010000003.1, forward strand.
GCTACAGAAGATGATTGGGTTGGAGCGGTTCGAGTGGTGACTCAAGCGACGAGATGTATCAACCACATCGAGCAGGTTAAGAAATTGCAATTGCGGTGGTATTTACCGCCTGTACGGGTGGCGGCATTCGGAAGTGGATCCTCGCCCTTGTGTTGGAGGCTTTGCGGTCACAGAGGTACGTTGGTGCACATCTGGTGGACGTGCCCGCGTGTCTCGCAGTTTTGGACGTTGGTGGAGGGGTTGATGAAATCTGTTATGCAGGTTTCGATCCCCCTCACCCCGCAAATGGCACTCCTGCACATCGGCTTGGAGGGCTTGCCCCCAGTCTCACGATATGTCGCCACTTTTGTACTAATTGCAGCTAGGCAGGCCATAGCGGCAAAATGGAAATCCCTTAACCCCCCTGCACTGAACGACTTAACGTCCCGGATGAATCTTATATTCACTTACGAATACTTTCTGGCAATGGACATTGGACACAGGAGATACGTGGGAGATGCATGGGAATGCTGGGCCTCTCATCCCTTGGCCTCCCCCTTCCTGGAGAGATAGGAGGGTCTCGGGATGGGGCACGTGGGAATACGGCCTAGACAGGGACATGATGTGTGCAGTTGAATGGCAGCTCTTCGCCCTCTTTACTACATTTTTCTTTCCTTCTCCCTCTTTACTTTTACCTGTTCTTCTCCCCCTCTTATATATGGTTATTCCCGGATGTCTCTGTTTATTTTTTAGGTATTATATTCCCCCCTCTTCCTCCCTCCCCCCCCTTCCCCCCATCATGTTCTCGCCCTGTACTTGTCTTCTGATGAACGGGATTTATGATATTCATGGGGCTGTTTATCCCCTTTATGTACATTTTGATGTTCAGTTTGAAAAGTTAATAAACACCATTTATGATAAAAAAAAAAAAAAAGCTGTAGATGGCAGCAGAGAGCTTGCTGTGTAGAATCAATATAATAACGTATGCTGAAAGCTCTTGTAATTACACTTAGGGAGGAGTAGATGGCGCTGTGATCATGAAAAATGAAATTAGTGTCTTGAAATTAATTGTGTAAATCACAGTGTATTTAGATGGCCTGTGTAGTGGCGTCTGCTTTCCCTTTTGTGGGGAAGATGCCGGCAGTCTGCTGCTCAGTGTCTGATGGCAGTAAGGGTTAACACTATTCTCCCCCTCACGCTGGCAACTCCTGTGCTCGGGGAGGAGGGCCTGTCCTGGCTCCCTTTCACTGTGGGTCCGATGCTGAAGGTGAATACAGGCAGCAGTTATCACTTTGGTCTCCGAGAGCTCTGGCCGGGGGAATAATCAGAGAATCCCCAGGAGGTGATGTACAGGGACCGCCAAGTAAGTGCCGGCGTTCCCTGCCAGTCGGGTGTGTGGGCAGGGCTTCTGATAGGGCCTTAAAGGGAACCTGTCACCTGGAATTAAGGCCCTACACTATCACTACCGGTCCCTACACCTACCTAGCTGCTCCCTATCTATCCCTATGTGTGCTAAAATGGCCCTATAAAAAGATTAGAAAAATGAATTCTAACTTACATAAGTCGTGAGTAAGGGAACTGAGCAGGCGGTGCCAGGCTCCATGCGCGCTGTGCACGCCCCGCTGGGCGGCATTATTGTTTCTTCCTCTCTGTCCCTCTATTTGGAATTTCCCGCCCTCTGGAAGCTTGTCATGTACCGGGCGCTACGTCACTTCCGGCCCGGTGCATTATGGGGCCGATCACGTGATCAGCCTCAGTGCATTATGGGGCAGATCACGTGATCAGCCCAGCTTCAATAAGCGCATTGCGAATGCGCAGAGTCGGGCCGATCATGTAATTGGCCCCATAATGCACTGAGGCTGATCACGTGATCGGACCCATAATGCACCGGGCCGGAAGTGATGTAGCGACTGGTGCATGACAAGCTTCCAGAGGGCGGGAGATTCCAAATAGAAGGGCAGAGAGGAAGAAACAATAATGCCGCCCAGCGGGACGTGCACAGCCGCAAGGAGGAGTGTACATGGAGCCTGGCACCGCCTGCTCAGTTCCCTTACTCACGGACTTATGTAAGTTAGAATTCATTTTTCTAATCTTTTTATAGGGCCATTTTAGCACACATAGGGATAGATAGGGAGCAGCTAGGTAGGTGTAGGGACCGGTAGTGATAGTGTAGGGCCTTAATCCAGGTGACAGGTTCCCTTTAAAGGTTTTACTGGAGTGAGGGGCTGCATATCATTGGAGGGGGCATGGCCATTAGAACAGGGGCAGGGGAGGCCCAGGCTTGCTGACAAGGGGTGTGGCTGTTTGTAGCAAGAAGGCCCGGCCTAACCAGCCCCCCCTTCCTCCCCTAACCAGCACGCTGTCTGTGCCCAGACAGTGTGAGGATCCATCATATGTCACTGGTATGCACCCGCAGTGACGTCCGCTCCCGATGCTGGCAGTGACCTTTCATGATCGGCGTCGGCGACCTATCAAAGGCTGCGTATCAGCTAGCAGCCTGTGGTAGGCAGGCAGGCTGGCAGCTATTAAACGTCACTCCAGCTCCGGGAACTGACATCACTGCGGGTGCATACCAGTGACGTGACGTGTGGTGGATCAAAGAGCCGGCGGGAAGATGGAGGAGTCCCCAGCAGGTCAGCGCTGTGTGCCGGGGGACAGGAGGCTCCTCACTGCTGCATGCCCCTCACCACCATAGCCCAGGTGTTTGCACATTATCATTACAGAACTCCCAGGAGATGGTCAGGAACCAGTGCGGCTGTCAGCCCTGCTGCAGAATCCATGATTCCAGGAGCTGCCGCCTACCTCTTTATCCTCTGCAGCCCCCCTCCCTCCTGAGCCATCAGTGAAGCCCCCCGGCCGCCTCTGCACCAAATGCTCACTGGAAAGTGCAGACACCAGGAGGGAAGGGTTAAACATGGAGGGACATGGCACAGGGATCCCTGTGATTCAGAGAATTGCTCTATATTAAGCAGCATTTGATCCTCGCAGAGCTTCTGCACCGAGCAGGAGACTCCAGGCTGAAATTCACTGTGTATCAGTAACAAATCACTGCTGCACATACAGCACTGGATAGATCTATCTATATACAGGGCAGCCAGAGCATTTTGGCATCCCATCCCTGCCCCCCATCTTTGCACCTCATCCCTGCACCCACCCCATCCCTGCACCCCATCCATCACCGCTGCTGCAGCCCCAAACCAGAAGTCACGCGCAGTCCCGGACTGGTATACTATGCCAGCCACCTGCGGGACGGACAATAGGCAGCTGTATGTCTGCAGGACTGGTAGCGAACACTGGGATTCCGCCTGCCATATCTGAGCTGAAGACCCTGGAGTTGTGGGCTCAACGACCCCATAGCCAGCTCCTTTGACTGGCAGAGACACTGCAGTACAGCCCCCTTAGCCAGCCCCTATGGCTGGCAGAGACATTCCAGCACAGATCCCTGAGCCAGCTTCTATGGCTGGCAGAGACACTCCAGCACAGCCCCCTGAGCCAGCTCTTGTGTGCCCCTGTGGACACAGTGCTGCCAGCAGCGAGGACCAGCTTCTGCAATTCTGACCTCCAAGTTCATCCTCCAGCCTTCATGCCTCACCCTCCTCCACCTCCTGCAACTGGGGTACCCACTCAGGAAAGGCTGTCGTGCACCCACTGAGGCCTATGTAATGGGGGACGAGTCTAGTGCAATCCATGCTGCCCTGATTCCACTTGCATTGAGTACCTGAAGGGTCTTATGATGGGGTCCAAGGCTCTCATAGAGATGTATTGATTTGTGACCTCCGGCGCTGCCAGCAGCCTCCCTGTGCCACAATGTGCGGCGGGTACGGGGCGGCTTCTCCCTGCAGTCACCCGAAGGAAGCCGCTTCTGACTCCGCAGCATTTGTCCCGCAGCCATCTCCTTTGTGTATGTGGCCAGGCCAGCAGCAGTGTCTTGTGTTGTGTACAGCCAGCAGCCGTCTCCATTGTGCATTTATCCCGCAGCCATCTCCATTGTGTATACGGCCAGCAGCAGTCTCTCTTGTGTATTCTCTATTGGGTACAGCCAGCAGCAGTCTCTATTGTGTATTTTATACTGTGTGTATAGCCTGCAGGCGTCTCCATTGTCTCTACGGCCGCATCTGTCCCTATGGTCTATTCGGCCCACAGCCATCACTATTGTGTATTCTTTATTGTGTACGACCAGCAGCAGTTTCTGTTGTGTATTCTCTATTCTGTGTATAGCCAGCAGCAGTCTCCCATTGTGTATATGGTTCACAGCCATCTCTATTGTGTATACAGCTAGCAGCCGTCTGTGTATTGTTTATACAGCTATTGTGTATTCAGCCCACAGCAGTCTCAAGTGTGTGTGTGTGTGTGTGTGTGTGTGTGTGTAATATATAATACTGTGTAAAAAAAAGGAAAAACAGCAGAAAAATATAGAAAAAGAAAAGTGGACTTTATTGCCCAATGGTGTGGCCACACATCTACTATATAATCTCTTAATCGCGTCTGTCTGATCCGAAATCGCACGCTAGCGCTCATTGGTCGCGGCGGCCAATGAGCGCACCGTATGCAAATGAGCCGAGCGGCGCACAAATATCGCGCGCCGCACAGCTCTCCTCTAACCCCCCCCTCCCGCTCCTCCTGCCTTGCCTGCGCTTCCCCCCCACCCCCACCCGCTCTCCTCCTCCCCGGGATGTCGCTTCTGTGCCCCCCCGGCTGTGTGTGCGGGGGTTAGTGTCAGGCCCCGCCCCCACTCTCCTCCTCCCTGGTATGTCGCTCCTCTGCTCCCTGAATGTGTGGCGGGGTTAGTGTCAGGCCCCCCCTGTTCTCCACCCCTGTTCTCCCCGGGATGTCGCTCCTGTGCTTCCCGGCTGTCCGCTGTGATGATGGCAGTGCTGAGTGTCCCCGGACTGTGCCGGCTCCTGCTGCTGCCCTCCGCGGTGCTGCTCCCGGGCCGGGCACACCTGTATGATGAGGATGACCCGCTGGGACGGCCAGGGGATGTAGAGGTGAGAGCCCGTGTGTGTGTGTATATGAGTCTATGTGTGTCTGGCTATGGGTGTGAGTCTGTGTGTGTATGTGTGTGGGTCTGAGTCTGTGTCTAGGTGTAACTCTGTGTGTGGGTGTGAGTCTGCTCCTTCCTCCCCTGCCTGTGCCGCTTCGTCCTCTTCCCTCCCCCCGCCTCTCTGTGCTCTGTCCTCCCCCTGCCGCTCCGTCCTACCCCTGCATGTGCCACTCCGTCCTCCCCCCACCCCGCCGCTTCATCCTCCATCCTCCTCCCCCCACCCCCGCCGCTCTGTGTTCAATCCTCCCCCTGCCTGTGCCGCTCCATCCTCCCCCACCTTGCCGCTACCTCCTCTGTCCTCCATCCTCCTCCCCCCTGCCTCTCCATCTTCCCCCGCCAGTTCGTCCTCCCCCTACCTGTGCTGCTCCTTCCTCCATCCTCCTCCCCCCACCAGTTTGTCCTCCCCCTACCTGTGCTGCTCCTTCCTCCATCCTCCTCCCCCCACCAGTTTGTCCTCCCCCTTCCTGTGCCACTCCATCCTCCCACACCCCACCGCTTCCTCCTCCTTCCTTTGTCCTCCTCCCCTCCACCACTCCATCCTCTGTCCTCCCCCTGCTGCGCTGCTCCGGCCTCCCCCATCCCACCGCTTCGTCTTCCATCCTCCCTCCCCCCCACACTGTGCTCCGTCCTCCCCCTGCTTGTGCCGCTCCATCCTCCCCCACCGCTTCCTCCTTTTTCCTTTGCCCTCCGCCACTCCATCCTCCGTCCTCCCCCTGCCTGTGCTGCTCCGTCCTCCCCCCACCCCGCCGCGTCGTCATCCTTCCTTTGTCCTCCTCTCCTCCGTCACTCCATCCTCCGTCCTCCCCCTGCCTGTGCTGGTCCGTCCTCCCCCACCCCGCCGTTTCGTCCTCCGTCCTCCTCGCCCCCCGCCACTCTGCGCTCCGTCCTCCCCATGCCTGTGCCGCTCCATCCTCCCCCCACCCCACCGCTTCCTCCTCCTTCCTTTGCCCTCCTCCCCTCCATCCTCCGTCCTTCCCCTACCTGTGCTGCTCCGTCCTCATATCCCCTGCCCCGCCGCTTTGTCCTCTGCCCTTCCCCCCCCCCCCCCCCCCCGCCCTCTCCTCCCCTCCGCTCCTCCCCCACCGCTCCCTCCTCCCCTCCACCACTCCATCCTCTGTCCTCCCCCTGCCTGTGCTGCTCCGTCCTCCTCCCTCCCGCCGCTTCCTCCTCCTTCCTTTGTCCTCCGCCACTCCATCCTCTGTCCTCCCCCTGCCTGTGCTGCTCTGTCCTCCCCCACCCCGCCGCTTTGTCCTCTGTCCTCCGCCCCCCCGCCGCTCTGTGCCTTGTCCTCCCCCCTGCTTATCCGACCTCCCCCACCCCACCGCTTCCTCCTCCTTCCTTTGTCCTCCGCCACTCCATCCTCTGTCCTCCCCCACCCCGCCACTTCGTCCTCCGTTTTCCTCCCCCCCGCCGCTCTGTACTCCGTCCTCCCCCTGCCTGTGTCACTCCATTTTCCCCCACCGCTTCCTCCTCCTTCCTTTGCCCTCCTCCCCCCCCGCCACTCCATCCTCCGTCCTCCCCCTACCTGTGCTGCTCCAAACTCCCCCCCCCCCCCCCCCCCCCCCCCCCCCCTCGTCCTCTGTCCTCCCCCCGCCGCTTCGTCCTCCGTCCTCCCCTGCCTGTGCCGCTCCATTTTCCCCACCGCTTCCTCCTCCTTCTTTTGCCCTCCTCCCCTCCACCACTCTATCCTCTGTCCTCCCCTGCCTGTGCTGCTCCGTCCTCCCCCACCCTCGCTGCTTCATCCTCCGTCCTCCTCAACCCCCAGCCCCCACCCCCCGCCGCTCTGTGCTCTGTCCTCCCCTGCCTGTGTCACTCCATTTTCCCCCACCGCTTCCTCCTCCTTCCTTTGTCCTCCTCCTCTCCACCACTCCATCCTCCGTCCTCCCCCTGCTTGTGCTGCTCCGTCCTCCCCCACCCCGCCGCTTCGTCCTCCGTTTTCCTCCCCCGCCCTCTGTGTTCCATCCTCCCCCTGCCTGTGCCGCTACCTCCTCCCCCATCCCGCCGCTACCGCCTCTGTCCTCCATGGTCCTCCCTCCTCCCCCCGCCAGTTCGTCCTCCCCCTACCTGTGCTGCTCCTTTCTCCATCCTCCTCCCCCACCAGTTTGTCCTCCCCCTACCATGTGCTACTCCTTCCTCCATCCTCCAAACCCCCCCCCCCCGCCGCTCCATTTTCAAAGTCCCTCCCTATTCAGCCCTCACCGCCTTCCCCGTGCAATCCCTATTTCTATATTCTAGAAGACCCAATGCGTTAGAATCAGGCCACCATCTAGTTGCGCAATAAAGTCCACTTTTTTCTATTTTAATGTGGTGTTATTCCTGTTTTTACTTTGTTGTAAGGAACCATCTGGATTGCTGGTTGGGAAAGCTTTGCATATAAATTGAGGTAATTTTTGGTGCTGTTCCAATTTTTCACTATAAGTATAATATATGTTCGGGTGGAGGCGGCGCATGGGTGGATGCTGGTCAGTGTCTCAGGGGGGCCCCAAAATTTTGGCAGTAAGGGGCACCGAAATTCATAGTGGCAGCCCTGTGTGTGTTAGACAGGGAGCTGATAACACTTTCCTGCTTCTAAACTCACCGGCCTCCAGACCTAGTGTCTCAGGATCTCTCCTCAGGCTTTATCTCTGTATTAGCACAGTCCACCGGGTGCAGCACACTCTTAAGATGAGTTTTTGATGTTAGGGCACAATGGATTAGTGCAGCAGCACAGCCGATGGTCTCTGATTTTCAGGCTTGATGTCAGGAGCTTATGGAAGAAGTGTCTTCCTTGAGTGAAGCCTAGGCCACGCCTCTCGAGTCTGTGTTTTTTAACTATTTATTCACTGAATTGGTAATATGGGGTATCATAGACGTCTCAACATTGCCAGTTAAGGGGTTGATGACAGGTGACAATACTCATGTCATTAACTTCTTCTATTACCCATTCTGTCACTGCACCTGGGCAGTGGGAAGAGCCAGGGAGAAGCGCCAGGAATGGCACATCTTTTGAAGGCGCCAGTTCTGGGGCAGCTGTGATCTGCTATTTTTAGGGTGCTGAAAGGTGGCCCTTCCCACCCCGAGAGTGTCAGACCCCAGCTTTCTGCTTTACCTTGGCTGCTGATCCAAAATGCTGAGGACCGTAACGTTTTTTTTTTTTTCTCAAATTATTGTACAATTTATTAATAAATAATGAAAAAAAATATCTTGGGTGATCTGATATGTCTCCCTGGTATCATGAGCACGTGTGAGGAGCAGTGACATCAGAGAGTGCAGTTCAAACTTGTGAGGTAGTCCTGGTGATCCCTCAAGTCTAAACTGCAATAATATTTATGATGGCACTGCTTTTCACACTCTCATCTGTGCCTGCTCTCACAGCATATGGGGGATGCTTTCCATGAATATGACCTCCCCCATGCTTGCAAAGTCCTGTGCCCACACTGCGTTGTTAGATGCTCATTTTTTCAAGCAGATTTGTGATAATCTGCATGTCTATCCTGAAACCAGCAAAGTCTTGTGGTGCTGTGTTAACTTTTTTTTTTTCTCCTCCCATCCTCCACGACAGCACAACAGGAGGTTGCCTCTTGGCCCTAACAGGGGCAGGAAACACAAGATAGATTTTAAATAGCACTTCCTACCACCAGTTTTTCCTGTCCCTATGGGGCACGAAGAGGTTCTCCTTGGGATGCTGGCCGGCGAAGCAGTCCTCTTAGGCTGGCTTCACACTTGCAGATGGATCTGCAGCGTTTTGCAGATGCATCTGCAAGTGTGAGCATGCTGACCGCGGTGCCTATGTTTATAATAGGGCGCACCGCGGTCTGAAAGCTCTCATTCACTCCTATATGTGTACTGTCAGCAGGCGTACGCCTGCTGACAGATCACACACTCCCGCCCGCAGCATGGACGCTACATCTCGCGTCCACAGTGCGGCCGGGAGAGTGTGATCTGTCAGCAGGCGTACGCCTGCTGACAGTACACATATAGGAGTGAATGAGAGCTTTCAGACCGCGGTGCGCCCTATTATAAACATAGGCACCGCGGTCAGCATGCTCACACTTGCAGATGCATCTGCAAAACGCTGCAGATCCATCTGCAAGTGTGAAGGCAGCCTTAGCGAGCTGGGAGGCGGGTCGATCAGGCCTGGGCTCCTTCCTGGGTTACCAACTTTTAATTTTGTTAAGAGTTACTTTATTAACAAACTTTCAATAAAAAGGTCAAAGACCCACATAGAGAAGATATAACCAACACAAAGACATTTGAATCAGAGAAGAGCAGCGTGTGATGAAGGGGAAGCTAACTTTCCCTAATCTGTTTTCCACCTACCTAGCAACAGGGGATTTTCACCCTACGGTATTTGGTGCCTCCATACCACGTCGGCTATCCCTCATTTAACCCTGCTTAACCTGATAGGGAAGAAATGGGGGAAATGCTCCTGATACCACTTAACTCAAGGGTTAGACAGTTATGCTGTTTCAGGAGATATCACACGCTTTCTCTTTCAACAATTCAAGATGGATGCATTAGATTCTCCAATGTTAACACATACACATAGTTTTTTAAGGTTGAAGGAAGACTTTAAGTCCATCTAGTTCAACCCATAGCCTAACATGTTGATCCAGAGGAAGACAAAAAAAAACCATGTGGCAACACTGAGCTCCACATTGGGGAAAAAAATTCCTTCCTGACTCCAGATACGGCAATCAGACTAGTTCCCTGCATCAACGCCCTATCAAAGAATCTAGTATGTATAACCGGTAGTATTCTAGTTTTCAAGAAAGGCATCCAGGCCCTTCTTAAATGTTAGTAGTGAGTCACTCATTACAACATCATGTGGCAGAAAGTTCCAAAGTCTCACTGCTCTTACAGTAAAGAATCCGCGTCTGTCATTATGATTAAACCTTCTTTCCTCCAGACGTAGAGGATGCCCCCTTGTCCCAGTCTCAGGTCTAAGAGTAAAGAGATCATTAGAAAGGTCTCTGTACTGTCCCCTCATATATTTATACATTATTATAAGATCACCCCTAAGCCTTCGTTTTTCCAAGCTAAATAACCCCAAGCTTAATAACCTGTCTTGGTATTGCAGACCCCTTAGTCCTCTAATGACTTTTGTCGCTCTTCTCTGGACCCGCTCTAGTTCAGCTATGTCTTTCTTATACACCGGAGACCAGAATTGTACACAGTATTCTAAGTGTGGTCGCACTAGTGACTTGTATAGAGGTAAAATTATGTTCTCCTCATGAGCATCTATGCCTCTTTTAATGCATCCCATTATTTTATTTGCCTTTGCAGCAGCTGCCTGACACTGGCCACTAAATGTGAGTTTGTCATCTACCCATACACCCAGGTCTTTTTCAGTGACAGTTTTGCCCAGTGTTTTACAATTAAGCACATAATTTTGTTTCCTCTGCCCAAGTGCATGACTTTACATTTATCCCCATTAAAGCTCATTTGCCATTTAGCAGCCCAAGCTTCTAGTTTGCATAAATCCTCCTGTAATATAAAATTGTCCTCCTCTGTATTGATTACCCTGCAGAGTTTAGTGTCATCCGCAAATATTGAGATTCTACTCTGTATGCCCCCTACAAGGTCATTAATAAATATATTAAATAGAAGCGGGCCCAACACTGACCCCTGTGGTACCCCACTGTTAACTGTGACCCATTCTGAGTGTGTTCCATTAACCCCTTCACGACCCTTGGCCCACCGTTTGGGCCATGGAAACAAGTTCGTTCCCGACCCTTGGCCCAGGGGGTGGGCCATGGATTGATCGGGCTCCTGCAGGCCGAGTGAGGGTCTCACTGACCTGTCACTCAGCCTGCAGGTACATGGGGTGTTGTACAACACCCCATGGGGGGTCGATTTGCCCCCCCCCTTCCCCCCCCCCGGCTACAGGCGCGGTGATTGGCACTCAAAAGTGAAAGTGAAAATCACCGCGCCTGTCATGCTTCCCTGCCTGCCCCTGCTCTCCCTACCCTCCGATCTTCTCCCCTGTCATACTCTAAGTGCCCCCCTGTCCCCCACCTCTCTATTCTGCCCCCTCTTCATCTTTCTTACCCCCCCCCCGCTTCCTGTCCCTGCGCCCGCTTCCTGTCCCTGCCGCGGGCTTCCTCTTCCTGCCGCCCGCCTCCTCCTCACTGCCCCCGCTTCCTTTGAGTGCCCCCCCATCTCCTGTCACCCCCCTCTTCCCCCTGCCTACCCCCCCGATCACCGGAGCGGCGATCGCCTCTCCCACTCACCCCTCCGGCGATCGCGCTCCATCCTGCTGCACGGCTGCGTCCCGCTCCTCCTCCGCTTCTCTCCGGCCGCTTCCGCATCTGACAGCTCTGTGCTGGAGCTGTCAGATGACTTCTACAGCTAGATCCTGAGGATCCAGCTGTAGGAAGTGATCTGACAGATCCAGCACAGTGATCCACAGTGACCATTATGTGATCACTGTGGATCACTGTACTGGATCTGTCAGATCACTTTCTACAGCTGGATTCTGAGGATCTAGCTGCAGAAAGTGATCTGACACCCCGGGCGCAGTGACCCACTATGTGCATCACTGCGCCTGGGCTGCCAGATCGCTTTCCGCAGCTCGATCCCCATGCATGGGGATCGAGCTGCGGAAAGCGATCTGGCAGCCCAGGCGCAGTGATGCACATAGTGGGTCACAGCGCCCAGGCTCTTAGATCGCTGCTCTGCAGCCCGATCTCCCTGCATGGGCATCGAGCTGCAGAAGGCAATCTGACAGCCCGGACGCAGTGATGCACATAGTGGGTCAATGCGCCTGTGCTGCCAGATCGCTTTCCGCAGCTCGGGATCGAGCTGCGGAAAGCGATCTGGCAGCCCAGGCGCAGTGATGCACATAGTGGGTCACAGCGCCCAGGCTCTTAGATCGCTGCTCTGCAGCCCGATCTCCCTGCATGGGCATCGAGCTGCAGAAAGCAATCTGACAGCCCGGACGCAGTGATGCACATAGTGGGTCAATGCGCCTGTGCTGCCAGATCGCTTTCCGCAGCTCGATCCCCATGCATGGGGATCGAGCTGCGGAAAGTGATCTGGCAGCCCAGGCGCAGTGATGCACATAATGGGTCACTGCGCCCGGGGTGTCAGATCACTTTCTGCAGCTCGATCACCATGCTGGCGGATCGGGCTCCAGAGTAGCGATCTGAAAGCAAAGGTGATCGAGCGTCGTGGGACCTTCGTTGTGGACTACGTCGGATCTTTTTATAATAAAGATGGAGTCCGAATTGTGTCTGTGTTTTTTTTTTTTCAAATAAAAAGATTTTTCTCTGTGTGTATTTATTGACTATTTACCGTACTAGAGATTCCTAATGGCGGGTCTAACATTGGCCCTATATTATGAATCTCGGGCTTAGTGCCAGCTGCCAATAAAAAGCTGGCATTAACCCCTTTATTACCCAGTTAGCCACTGGCACCAGGGCAACTGGAAGAGCGTGGGTACAGCGCCAGAAAATGGTGCTTCAATGAATGCGCCATTTACTGGGGCGGCTGCGGGCTGCAATTCGCAGCATGGGGGGGCCAGAACGCTTGGGCCTCTCTATGCTGAGGATTCCAGTCCCCAGCTGCCTAGTTGTACCTGGCTGGACCAAAAATATGGCGGAGCCCTATGTCATTTTTTTTCTAGAAATAATTCTAGAAATAAAAAAAAAATAGGCTTCGCTGTATTTTTGGTTCCAGCCAGGTATGACGAGGCAGCTGGGGGCTGGTGGCAGTCCGTAGCTGCCAAGTTGTATCTGGCTGGACCAAAAATATGGCAGAGCCCTATGTCATTTTTGTTCTAGAAATAATTCTAGAAATAAAAAAAAAAAAATAGGCTTCGCTGTATTTTTGGTTCCAGCCAGGTATGACGAGGCAGCTGGGGGCTGGTGGCAGTCCGTAGCTGCCAAGTTGTATCTGGCTGGACCAAAAATATGGCGGAGCCCTATGTCATTTTTTTTCTAGAAATAATTCTAGAAATAAAAAAAAAATAGGCTTCGTTGCATTTTTGGTTCCAGCCAGGTATGACGAAGCAGCTGGGGGCTGGTGGCAGTCCGTAGCTGCCAAAGTTGTACCTGGCTGGACCAAAAATATGGCAGAGCCCCATGGGTCCCCTATGCTGCGAATTGCAACTACTAGACTAGTATGTTTTTTCACAAAAAGTTTCTTTATTCATTTATACGTCTCAATTTGTGAAGCACATGGTGGTTCAAAGTGCTCACTGTGCATCTACATATGTTCCCTGGGGGGTTTAGTTTCCAAAATGGGGTCACTTGTGGGGGAGCTCCAATGTTTAGGCACACAGGGGCTCTCCATACGCGACCTGGTGTCCGCTAACAATTCCAATTGTTGGCAAACACCAGGTTGCGTATGGAGAGCCCCTGTGTGCCTACACATTGGAGCTCCCCCACAAGTGACCCTATTTTGGAAACTAGACCCCCCAAGGAACGTATCTAGATGCATAGTGAGCACTTTGAACCCCAAGTGCTTCACAAATTGATCCATAAAAATAAAAGTACTTTTTTTTTCCACAAAAAAATTATTTTTTCATTTTTACAGATCAATTTGTGAAGCACCTGGAGGTTCAAAGTGCACACTATGCATCTAGATACATTCCTTGGGGGGTCTAGTTTACAAAATGGGGTCACTTGTGGGGGAGCTCTAATGTTTAGTCACACAGACGCTCTCCATACGCAACATGGTGTCCACTAACAATTCCAATTGTTAGCGGACGCCATGTCGCATATGGAGAGCCCCTGTGTGCCTAAACATTGGAGCTCCCCCACAAGTGACCCCATTTTGGAAACTAGACCCCCCAGGGAACTTATCTAGATGGATAGTGAGCATATTGACCCCCCAGGTGCTTCACAAATTAATGGGAAAAAAAATTTTTTGCGGAAAACAAGTACTTTTTCATTTTTACAGATCAATTTGTGAAGCACCTGGGGGTTCAAAGTGCTCACTATGCATCTAGATACGTTCCCTGGGGGGTCTAGTTTCCAAAATGGGGTCACTTGTGGGGGAGCCCCAATGTTTAGGCACACAGGGGCTCACAAAACGTGACATGGTGTCCGCTAACAATTTGAGCTCATTTTGCATTCAAATTGTTAGCGGACACCATGTCGTGTTTGGAGAGCCCCTGTGCGTCTCCACATTGGAGCTCCCCAACAAGTGACCCCATTTTGGAAACTAGACCCCCCAGGGAACATATGTAGCTGCATAGTGAGCACTTTGAACCCCCAGGTGCTTCACAAATTGGTCCGTAATAATGAAAAAAGAAATTTTTGTGGGAAAAAAAAAGTGCTTTTTCATTTTTATGGATGAATTTGTGAAGCACCTGGGGGTTCAAAGTACTCACTATGCATCTAGATACGTTCCCTGGGGGGTCTGGTTTCCAAAATGGGGTCACTTGTTGCGGAGCCCCAATGTTTAGGCACACAGGGGCTCACCAAACGCAACATGGTGACAGCTTACAATTTGAGCTGATTTTTATTCAAATTGTTAGCGGACACCATGTCGCTTTTGGAGAGCCCCTGTGTGCCTAAACATTGGAGCTCCCCCACAAGTGACCCCATTTTGGAAACTAGATCCCCCAGTGAACATATCTAGATGGGTAGTGAGCATATTGAACCCCCAGGTGCTTTACAAATTGATCTGTGAAAATGAAATAGTACTTTTTTTTCACAAAAAATTTTTTTTAGCCTAAATTTTTTCATTTTCACATGGCAACAGCATAAAATTCATCCTAAAATTTGTTGGGCAATTTCTCCTGAGTACACCGATACCTTATATGTGGTCATAAACCACTGTTTGGGCACACAGCAGGGCTCAGAAGGGAAGGAGCGCCATTTCACTTTTTGGATGTAAAATTAGCTCCAAAATTCAAATTGCGCTCCTTCCCTTCTGAGCCCTGCCGTGCACCCAAACAGTGGTTTATGACCATATATGAGGTATCTGTGTACTCGGGAGAATTTGCACAACACATTTTAAGATCCATTTTATCCCGTTGCCCATGTGAAAATGAAAGAATTGAGGCTAAAAGAACATTTTTGAGAAAAAAATTAAAATATCCATTTTTTGTTTCCACTTTGCCTTAGGTCCTGTGAAGCACCTGAAGGGTTAATCATCTTCTTGAATATAGTTTTGAGTAGCTTGAGGGGTACAGTTTTTGGAATGGTGACACTTTTGGGTGTTTTCTGTCATGTACACCCCTCAAAAGGACTTCAAATGTGATGTGGTCACTAAAAAAAATGGTTTTGTAAATTTTGGTTGAAAAATGAAAAATTGCTCATGAACTTTGAACCCTTATAACGTCCTAACAAAAAATTTTTTTTTTTCCAAAATTGTGCTGATGTGAAGTAGACATGTGGGAAATATTATTTAATACCTTTTTTCTGTCACATATCTCTCTGGTTTATCAGAAAAAAAAAAAAAAATATGTGAAAATTGTGAAATTTTCAAAATTTTTGCCATATTTTTGATTTTTTTCACAAATAAACACAAAAATTATCGACTTAAATTTAATACTAGCATGAAGCCCAATGTGTCACGAAAAAACAATCTCAGAATCGCTAGGATCGGTTGAAGCGTTCCAGAGATATAACCTCATAAAGGGACACTGGTCAGAATTGCAAAAAATGCCAAGGTCTTTAGGGTCAAAATAGGCTGGGTCCTGAAGGGGTTAATAACCACCCTTTGTTTCCTATCACTAAGCCAGTTCTTAACCCACTTACACATATTTTCCCCTATCCCCATTGCTCTCATTTTATGTATCAACCTTTTGTGTGGCACCGTATCAAAAGCTTTTGAAAAGTCCATATACACCACCTCCACTGCATTTCCTTGGTCCAGTCCAGAACTTACTTCTTCATAGAAGCTTATTAGATTAGTTTGACAGGAACGGTCCCTCGTAAAACCATGTTGATAATGTTAACGCTTTTTGTCCAACCTTATGTTGTCGGACTCATCAGAAGGCGGAGAGATGGATACCGTAGGGTGAAAATTCCCCATTACGAAGTAGGTGGAAAACAGATTAGGGAAAGTTAGCTTCCCCTTCATCACACGCCGCTCTTCTCCAATTCAAATTTGTTTATGTTGGTTATGTCCTCTCTATGTGGGTCTTTGACCTTTTTATTGAAAGTTTGTTAATAAAGTAACTCTTTTAACAAAATTAAAAGTTGGTAACCCATAATTCTTATACCTTAAAAATAATTGTTTACCTCCTAAAATATAAATACAACCTATGTGTAAACTGGGCTCCTTCCTCCCTGAGGCCATTCCCGCTCCTGGAGGAGCGGGACTGCACCACCCTCCAAGGTCTAATGGCGGAGCTGAGCGGTGCTTCAGGGCCAGGATGCTCCTGCAGGATCCCGGCCACTCTCCTCCGGCTGGCGGTGTCTGCTGTGGTGCTTCGCGCCCAGAAGTGACATCAGACGCCGACCTGGTCACTTCCGGGTTGCGCTCCGGTGTGGACCGCACGTCAATTCCGAGTCCCCTGCGCGCTGATCCCCAGTAATGGCAGCTGCAGCGGGGGACTGGAGGGAGAGCAGCACCTGGCGGTGCAGATCAAAGCTGACCTCACGAATCCCTATATTGGACCCCTGATGGAACACACCATTTCAGGTAGGCCAGTATTATTCTGTGCACAATGTCTCAGGCTGCACCAGAAGGTGTCTCCCTGGCTGCAGATGCAGAGCCCAGCGCTATCTCGGGCCCAGTGAGTACGACTTGGTGCGAGGTGTATATTTTCCCCTGGGGGTTGGATTCTCATCCCTTCTCTCCCTGGTATGTTGTACTGGGAGGAAAGGAACAGACACCGAAGTCAAAGGCCCCTTCCCGTAGATGTGGTGGTTGCAACAAGAAACTGGCACCAACCCATAAGAGGATTTTGTGTCTCTCCTGTACTGAAAAGGTCGAGGGTGAAGAGAAGCCGTCCTTAATGGATGAGCTGAAGACTCTCATTAACCAAGAAATTAGATCCTCTATTGCTTATTTCTCAAATCCCCCTTCAGTGGCCCCTCCGTCACCTAAGAAACGGAAGGTGATGTTGGTGGATTCAGTTCCCGAGGCCTCGGAGGCGTCTGGTTCAAATGAGGGTTTTGCTGAGGAATCGGATACACTCCAGAACTGTGATGTCCCTAGATGTTATTATTTCTTCTCGGACAACATTTCTGAGCTGGTCTTGGCTGTGAGGACCACTATGGGAATGGTGGAAGAGGAGGCATCCCATTCTGTGCAGGATATTACGTTTGGGGGACTGCGTTCTAAGGAAGCTGCCGTGTTTCTAGTTCATGATTGTCTGAAGCACATGATATTAGATGAGTGGAGACTCCTTGAGAAACGTTACGTTGTCCCAGGAGGCATGAATTGGAGATTTCCTTTGGATGTTTCAGTGTCTAAGCTCTGGGCTGAAGCTCCAAAGGTTGATATACAAATTGCGAAGGTGGCCAACAAGACTACCTTGCCATTTGAGGATTCTTCCCAATTGATGGATCGTATGGATCGTAAGGCAGACAGCCTGCTGAAGAGGTCCTGGGAATCTTCCTCCTTTATGCTGGCGTCTAACATAGACCTGGCGAGACCGGTCGCTTGAGTCACTTGTCGCTGGTGGCACGCCTAGAGAGGATTTGTTAGCTTCTATTCCGTTGCTGCAGAAGGCTGCGAGTTTTCTGGCTGATGCCTCGGCCGAATCTATCAGGGCCACTGCCAGGACTATGGTCCTTTCTAACACCTTAGACATTCTGTCAGGCTCAGATCTTGGAATGGGGATATGGCTTCCAAAAGTAAATTGTGTTCCATTCCTTTCCATGGGGAGTATGTTTTTGGCCAGGTCCTACACCAACTCCTAGAGAAGTTTTTCGGACAAGAAGGGGCTCCCAGTACAAAAGGCAAAGGTGAAGTCCTTTTGTCCGCAACATTCTTTTAGATCCCAGTCCCATTCCCAACCGCAGAGGGATGAAGGAATGGGTGGACACTGGAGTTACCCTAAAGGGGGTAAGGAAAAAAGTATATTTTCCTCACAGCCCCAGGAAAGGAATTGACGCCATCCCCATGGGGGGAAGAATTTCCAACTTTCTTCCCCAGTGGCAGCAAGTGACATCCAGCCGCCCATTCTCCAGCTCATCAGGGACGGGATGCGGATACAGTTTTCTTCTCCTCTCCCTCAACATTGCACTGTGACTGCTCTTTCCTCTCAAACTACAGTCGTCTCTTTGGAAGGAGGTTCAGAACCTTATTCATTTGGGAGCCGTTGTTCCGGATGAGGATCTGGGAAGAAAACATTATTCGTGTCTCTTCCTGGTGAAGAAACCAGGAGGCTCATTTTGGACGATCAAAAATCTGAACAGACATGTGGTTTATTCCCGCTTCAAGATGAAATCCATAAAATCCACACTTCCTCTCATCGGGAATGATTTTGTGATGGCAACCTTGGATCTGCAGGATGCTTATTACCATGTCCCGATTCATCCTGCAGATCAAAGGTTTCTGAGATTTGCGATCCTGTTTCAGGATCAGGTTCACCACTTTCAGTTCAGGGTGTTACCCTTTGGTCTGTCCTCGGCCACTCGCATGTTCACGAAAATAATGGCGGAGGTCATGGCGTTTGTCAGGAAGTAGGGTGTTGTGGTGATACCTTACCTGGATGACTTCCTAATTACTGCTCTCAACGAGCCACTTCTGAGGTCCCAAACTCAGGAGCTAATTCAGATTCTAAGGTCCTTGGGTTGGTTAGTCAACTTGCCAAAGTCGAGCCTCTCTCCGTCTAAGCGGAAGGTGTTTTTGGGCTGTCTTCTGGACTCCCGCAAGCAGATGTGTTTTCTCCTGCCATCCTCCACGACAGCACTACAGGAGGTTGCCTCTTGGCCCTAATAGGAGCAAGAAACACAAAGAGGTTAAATAGCCCCTCCCACCTCCTACCACCAGTGTTTCCTGTCCCTTTGGGGCACACAGAGGTCTCTCTGGAGTGCTGCTGGCCGGCAGGCAGTTCTCCCCTTACCTGGGACGGGTGGTGAGGTGATCGGGCGCTGCTCCTTCCTCTCTGCCGCTGATGCCTGATGGCCGAGCTGAGCGGGCTTTTCGGGGCCGGTGTCTCCTGCAGTCCCGGCTTCCTGCCTTCCGGCCGCGGTGACTGCGCTCCGTTTTGGTGCCCGGAAGTGACGTTAAGCGCCTTTCGCGCGTCTCTTCCGGGGGCGCGGCCATGGTGGCTGTGCATCGCCAAGACGGCCGGGAGTGACTGGATGCCTACTGGCCTCAGCGGAGCTGGTTTGCGTTGCTCAATCAAATGTCAACAACTGCACCGTTTCATCTTCCCCTCCGGTGGGACCTTCTACATCAGAGACCCATCTTCCGGACGGAGCTGGCCCATCTCCGCCTGACAGCCTGGCTTCTGAATGCGAGCTTCTGAGACGTCGGGGTCTTTCGGAGAAGGTGATTTCTACCCTGAGGGGTAATAGAAAGTCAGTTACAAATGCCAACTATGCCAAGGTGTGGAAAGTCTATCATTCCTGGTGCAGGGCGTCCCCTCCGGATGCCATCCGGCCTAACATTGCCTCCATTCTGGATTTCCTGCAGGACGGCCTGGATAAGGGTTTGCGCCCTAGTACCCTCAAGGTTCAAGTGTCAGCCCTTAGTACCTTTTTCGTCCAATCCTTGGCTGAACATCCATGGATCCAGCGGTTTATGATAGCAGCTGCCCGTCTTCGTCCAAGAAGATTCAACTCTTGTCCTCAGTGGGACCTCAACGTAGTGTTGACTGGACTGGTGGGTTCTTCGTTTGAGCCATTATCATCCCTGTCCTTGTTCAAGCTGTCATGGAAAACGGCGTTTTTTGTGGTCGTTACGTCAGCAAGACGAGTTGGTGAACTCCAGGCCCTTGCCATTACTGAACCTTATCTCAGGGTCCTGGATGATTGCCTGATCCTTAGGCTCGATCCTTCCTTCCTCCCAAAGGTTTCCTCAGATTTCCATCGTTCCCAAGAAATAGTGTTGCGTTCGTTCTGTCAGAACCCAGCTAATGACCGGGAACGGGAGATTCATATGTTGGACGTTCGTCGTGCAGTGTTGTCTTATCTTCAGCTGACGCGTCCTTGGCGTTTGGACAATGCCCTGTTCATCCAATACGAGGGTCACAAGGGAAAAAAGGCTTCAAGGAGTACCATCGCAACATGGCTTAAACGTGCTGTCACAGAAGCATATTCATGTCAGGATGTGGTTCCTCCCCTCCATCTGAAGGCACATTCCACCCGAGCAGTGTCTGCCTACTGGGCCGAGAAGGCGGATGCTTCCATCAAGCAAATCTGCAAAGCCGCCACCTGGGCATCTATTCATACCTTTACCAAACATTACAGTCTGGATGTCCTGAGACGTGCAGATCTGGGCTTCGGAAGGAAGGTTCTTCAAGCCGTGGTCCCACCCTAGTCATTTTTTCTTTGGTATTACTCCTGTAGTGCTGTCGTGGAGGATGGGAGAAGAAAACTGAATTAGACTTACCGGAAATTCTCTTTCGGGGAATCCTCCACGACAGCACGAGTAATTCCCTCCCTATTTTTGTTACACATTTTTCTCTTCCTACTGGTGTAAGTCTGTCTTGGAACTTCTTTTTCCGTTGGTCCTTAATAAACACTGGTGGTAGGAGGTGGGAGGGGCTATTTAAGCTCTTTGTTTCCTGCCCCTATTAGGGCCAAGAGGCAACCTCCTGTAGTGCTGTCATGGAGGATTCTCAGAAAGAGAATTACCGGTAAGTTTAATTCCGTTTTCTCCCGCCAGACAAACGGATGCTGCAGAGAGCAAAACTTTAGTCCCTTCTAAGATGTAATACTATCTCGGTTCAGACTGCCATGTTAGCTCTATGCTCAATGCGGCTCAATGATGGCATGCATTGCTATGATCACTTGGGCTCAGGCTCACACGAGGGTGTTACAGGCCCACATCCTCGCTCACTGGAGTGGTCTACCCTTGGGACTCAACAGGAAATTCTGCTTCCCTCTTCAGTCCGGTAATCTCTACAATGGTGGCTGGATCTCGACATCTTAAGAAAGGGGATTCCGTGAGTACAGTCGCCCTGAGTGACTGTCTACACAGATGCAAGCAAAAGAGGCTGGGGTGCAATGGTCTCCCACTCCTCCGGGCCACTGGCCTCGCCAAACAAGCGAACCGTCCTCAAACTTACGGGAGCTCTGTGCTGTGGAAGAGGCTTTCCAAATGTCCCGATCACTAATCTAGGATAACATATCAAGTTATTTTCCGACAGTGTCACTACAGTTGCTCATCTGTGCCATCAAGGTGGTACCCGTTACAGAAGACTGCAAGACGTATCATTCCGAATCTTCTCTTGGGCGGAGAAATATCTGCTGTCCATCTCGGCTTTTCACCTAGAAGTTCCCCGGAATGTCCAAGTGGATTTTCTAAGCAGACAGGATATGCTTCCTGGCGAATGGTATCTCCTTCAAGATGTGTACACCGGTCTGACCAGGGCATGAGGATGTCCAGAGGTGGACCTTTTCGCAAGTCGCCTAAATGCTCAGGTTGCTCAATGTTTTTTCTTCACTTGAACCGGGTTGTTTCACAATTGATGCTCTGGCTCACCCCTGGAACTTCAACCTTGTGTACGCTTTTTCACCAATACCTCTGTTTCCCCGGGTAATTCAGAAACTCAGGGCAGAGTGAGTCCTCACCATTCTCACGGCACCTTACTGGCCGCAGAGAAGTTGATTTGCCGCCCTTTACTCTATGAAGACAGTAGAGCCGATTCTTCTCTCCTTGATTCCAGACCTCCTTCATCAAGGTCCGATCTTTCACACCAATCTGAAAGAACTGCACCTGGCAGCCTGGCTTCTGAAGCCGACATTTTGAGAATGCGGAGTCTCACCGATAAAGTGATCACTACCCTACGTGGTAGTAATAAACGGTGACTAATGCAATATATGCCATGGTCTGCAAGGTCTTTCATACCTGGTGTGGGGCGTCCCTCCGGATCCATTCCATTCCAACATCGCTAAAATCCTTGACTTCCTATAGGACGACCTTGACAAAGGGTTGGACCCAGTACTCTCAAGGTACAGGTCTCGGCTCTCAGTACCTACTTTGACCAATCCCTGGCTGATCATCCTTGGATCTGAAGATTCATGAGGGCAGCTTTGAGACTGCGTCCGACAAGATTCAACTCCTGTTCACCATGGGATCTGAACGTCATTCTGAATGGACTGTCTGGATCTTCATTTGAACCATTGTCATCTTTAGCCTTAAATAGACTCTCCTGGAAGACGGCATTTCTGGTGGCAATTAAATCAGCTAGGAGAGTCAGTGAACTCCAGGCTCTTTCTATTACGGAGCCTTATCTCAAGATCCTGGATAATAGACAGATTCTACGCCTTCATCCATCTTTTCTTCTTAAAGTCCCCTCGGACTTCCATCGCTCTCAGGAAATTGTGTTACTGTCTTTTTAGCAAAGCCCCAACAATGAAAGGGAACGTGAATTTCATACTTTAAACGTTCGTAGAACTGTATTGTTTTATCTTTAGCAAAGCTCTCCTTGAGATCGGACAATAACCTGTTTGTCCAGTATGGCGGTCATAACAAGACCAAAAAACTTCCAGAAGTACGATCGCAACGTGGATCAGGCATGCCATTTCAGGGACTTATTCATGTCAAGATCTCTCCTCCACTCAACCTGAAAGCACATTCCACCTGTGCAGTGTCTGTTTCCTGGGCTCAGAAGGCAGATGCTACCATCGAGCAGATCTGCAAAGCTGCCACTTGGTCTTCAATTCATACCTTGACCAGGAATTACAGACTAGATGTCCTTAAACGTGCGGATCAGAGCTTTGGATGGAAAGTCCTTCAAACAATGATCCCTCCCTAAGTTTTTTCTTTGGTATTACTCCTGTTGTGGAGGATAGGAAGAGAAAACAATTAGACTTACCAGTAATTCTCTTTCGGGAAATCCTCCACGACAGTACCAGTAATTCCCTCCCCATTATCCGTTATAATTTTTTCTTTTCCTCCTTGTTTAAGTAAATCTTAAAACTTCTTTTCCGTTGGTCCTTGATAAACACTGTAGGTAGGAGGTGGGATGGGCTATTTAACCTCTATCTTGTGTTTCCTGCCTCTATTAGGGCCAAGAGGTAACCTCCTGTTGTGCTGTCATGAAGGATTCCCCGAAAGAGAATTACCGGTAAATCTAATTCCGTTTTTTTTTTTTCCTCCTTGCAGATTTGGTGCAGATTTTGGGGCAGAAAAAGAAAACTGAACTTCATGTCCAAGATCAAAAAAAAAAACATAGGCACAGAACTTCTGAACTGTCAGACTTTTCTGGCCTCAGGATTCTCAAAATGTGCTTCAACAAAGTACCAAACAAAGCACCTTGGTCACAGGGCCTAAGAGAATCTAGGGAGAGCTGCTGTTGTCGTGAATTGCAGCGGTGTGAATCACTGCAAGATCCAAGCACTGCAGCGGGGATTGCACCGTTCCCCACCGTGCCGTGATGCGATCACGTGATCTCCGATGGTTACCTTCACAGACCGGGTCATGTGAGGACCCCGTATGCTGTTATGAATCACTTCCTGTGGATGCCCGGCAAATGCTGGCAACCACACAAAGTGCTAATTTCTCCTCTTTAGAGACGTGCAGAAGCACATCTGTGTACACAATAAGCGATCGCACTATGTAATGCTTGAGGCCCCCTAGGGGCCGTGTAAAATATTTGGGAAAAAAAAAGGTTTTAAAAATATGAAAAAATAACCCACAAGTCAAATCGCCCTCCTTTTGCCCCATTGAAAATATAATTATTTCAAAAAACAAAACAAAAAACCCCCACATATTTGGTATCACACCGTTCAGAAATGGCCGATCTATCAAAATATAAAATCAATAAGATAAGATAAACTTTATTATCCCGGAGGAAATTACAGTATTACAGCAGCAGAACAAAGATCAAGAACATTTTACATTTTACAAAATAAGTCTATATGAACAGCAATGAATCAGATGTGTAACTGCTTTACGCAAAAAAATGTCTAATCACCAAAATTAGGTCTTTTTTTTTTGTTCGGTCGCCGCAACATTGCAAAAAAATGCATTAACAGGCGATCAATCAGCGAATCTACCCAAAAATGGTATCATTAGACACATCAGCTCAAGCTGCAAAAAATAAGCTGTCACACAGCCCCAGATCCCGAAAAATGGGAACGCTACGGGTCATGAAAAAAAGCAACAAAAGCACAATTCTTTATCTTTACAAACTTTAGATTTTTTTTTCACCACTTAAACAGTGCAAGTATACATGTTTGTATCTACAAATTTGTACCAACCCAAGGCATCATACTGATTTCATTTTTACCATGTATTGAACATGATGAATGAAAAACATAGGTAATTGCACTTTTTTTTGCAATTTTACCCCACTTGGTATTTGTTTCCCATTTTGCTGTACACTATATGGTAAAATAAATGATTTCATTCGAAGTACAACTCGTCCCACAAAAAACAAACCCTCATATCTATGTTGACCAAAAAATTAAAATGTTATGGCTCTTGGAAGAAGAGGAGAAAAAATGGAAAATCGCCTGGGTGGAGGGGTTAATTTATGTTTATCCTTATTAATATTAACCATGAATAAGGCATTGCTGAAACCTCTCTGTTTTTATGGTGATTTAATATGTCTGATTGCTCACTTTTTTAATTATTAAATAAATGTTAAGTTTTATCATACACAAATTTTCATTGTTGAATGATCTCATTCTATCGTTGAATATTTTTCCTTTGCAAAATCATCATTAGTAGCTTTGTTTTCTCACGCTTTTGATGCAATGGGGCAGGACTGTGGGTGCGGCCTTCGGGTGTGCTTCGGCCCCACTGCTGCCTCTATTGTCTGTATCTTTTGTGCCCTTGTAGCCATAGATGGTGCTTGCGCAGAATGGTCTTATGGCAGGCTCCAAAAAAAAGGTGGCAGTGGAGGCGCATGCGCAGACTTACTTCCCGACAGTGTTAGGTTTCGGTACATCCACAGTTTGAGATCTTGGCTTGTTATTGAGCCGAGATCTAAATCTGTGTATGTAGCACTGATTTCCTCACGACTGCAGGGAGATCAATCTGCACAAGCGCAGCTTGGATGATGCCAGCACAGCTTTTAAAACAGAAAATATGGTTCAAGGGTATATCGTTAGGTCGGAGGGAACTAAGGGTGAGCCTGTTTGCCGACGATGTGGCTCTATATCTGAGAGATCCGGAAAAGGATTTACCGGGCATCTTGGAAAAAATCGAGGAGTTTGGGAGGTTCTCCGGATTTAAACTGAATAAGTCAAAATGCGAGCTACTGTTCTTGAAAGAGGGGGCATACCGATAGCGACAGATCATTTGAAGTACTTGGGCGTTTTAATAGCTCGTTCGGGAGGACGGATATATCGTCTTAACTATGATCCCCTTATTGCCTAAATTGAAAGGGAGCTCACCAGATGGGAGAAGTTGCCTTTGACCTTGACAGGACAGTGCCACCTGATGCGAATGATCTCCTTTTCAAGGTTGCTATACCCGCTCCAGACCCTCCCCCTGCTAGTGAAACACGTGGATGTAAATAGACTGAACAGGATGTTCTCTAAATTTGTGTGGAGGGGCCAAAAACCTAGGATAAAACTGACCAGCTACTGAGATCGAGGCGTGGGGGGACTGAATTTCCCGGATATACGGGGTTATAACTTTGCTTGTCTTACCAGACATAGCCTAGACTGGCTGAGGGGGTCTGCCAAATTTTCAGACATCCTTTTGGAGAAGGAATTGAGCCAGCCATGGGACTTGTCGGCGATCCTCCATGCCCCGATCTCGACACTTCCTCGGCTCCTAAAAATGGCAGCGGTGTTTAGAGACACGATAGCTTCATGGAAAGCGATACGGAAAAAAGTACGGTTGCCGTGGAGAATATCAAAGTACTTGACTCTATAAGGACATCCTGCTTTTGCACAAGGGAGGGAAAACAGGCTGTTCAGCATGTGGAGGGAGAGGGGGATCCAAACGGTCCAAGACTTGGTTTCTACCACTGAGGCGCGATGGGCTTCCTGGGAAGAGCTGAAAGACAGATACGTGTTGCCAGGATCACACGTTTTGCAGTACTATCAGATACGCAAACATATCATGGGTTTATTATTGGACGTCAGAGCAGAATGTATAAAAATGACTGGGATGCCTTGATGTCCTTAGACGTAGCAAATGCCAGTGTCATCCATTTTTACATGCTTCTCAGAGATCGACTGATTCCCCAGGGGGGATTCTTGGATATTGCAGGGATAGGAGCGACAGCTTGACGACCCAGAGATGTCAGACAAAATTTTAACAGGTTGGAAGCTGATACATGACAACATCAAAGACGAACGATGGAGGGACACTTACTTTAGTTTTATACATTGGGCCATTTTGGGATTTAATTTGAAAGCGGGAGGATTTGGGCCAGACAGATTGGACCATTGCCCAAAATGCCGAACTCCAAGAACAGATCTCCTACACGGCATGTGGGAGTACACTGCCACCAGAAGTCTCTGGGTAAACATCCAACGACTGACGAAAGACATAATAGGCATACTGATACCTCTAGACCCCATTAAGTGGCTGTTTCATGACCTGAGGGGAAATAAGGTGGAAAAGGGCGAAGGGATACTGTTACACCTGCTGGCGATGGCAATGAATCGCCTAATTTTGGGGAGATGGGTGGGAACAGCTCCTCTGCAGGCAAGAGACGTTGTGGCAGACCTCAAGAAAATCATGTCATGGGAGCGATTGGAAGCCGAGAGGAATGTAGATAGGCTGACAGACAAATTCTTCAAAAAATGGAAGAAAGTCATAGTATCTCAATTGTCAGATGAGGAGATAGAGGGGACAGTACGTCCCTTTCGTAATTCCAGTTCGTACGCCACGGAGGAGTTGGGGGGAACTCTAGGTAAATTGCAAATTACTACGGATGGTTCCGCCGGGGCCTTCATGTGAACCTCGAATGGTAAGCTGCGCCCATAGAGGCAGGAGGAGGACCAGAAGAGATATATTGCTTTTGCTATTTCACGTTCATCTACAAGTCACTATGTTTTCTTTTTCAACTAACTGTGTACCGATGTACTTCAAGGGGGGTATATGGGGGTGCGTATGGAAAAGGGGGGGGCAAAGGGTTTAACAGAAAAGCAAGATTGTACAGCAGCCACACTTCTATTGCGCCAGGTTACTTTGGTAATTGTTATACTGTTTTATTTCTATATTGCAATCTAAATAAAAAATCAGTTTGAAAAACAGAAAATACACACCCCAGAGTAAGCAAAGGGGCCGGGTCCGAGCCAAGACCCTATCCAAACTCCCACCCCATTTTCCCACTCAAATTTGAAATCCCTTAATTCTTTATTAATTCTTTATTTTGAGAGTATATGAGTATAAACAGAAAAATCAGGGCAAGCCCTCAAATATCACCAGTTCTATATAGTGATACAAATACGTCGGGCTCATAAGAACAGTACAGCACCATCATAATATAGAGAAATAAGAAATTGAGAAATAGGTCCTTAGCAGTCCAGCAACAATGGCCTTGTGCATGGCCATCATAAGGCCTAACCCTATGAGATACAAGTTATATTGAAGTCGAAGAACAGAGAATCGAGGTCGTATCAAAATAAAAGGATGATTAACAAGAACTAGAGGTCAAGGGAGGAGTAGAAAGAAAAGGCGAGGGGGGAAGGTGGAGACCAATTGACTTGGGAGAGTGAGGAAAGTGAGGGAAGTATGGGAGTAGGAGGGGGAATCCAGGGTGGGGCATCCCACCCCAGGTCCGCCACGACAGGCAACCCACTCAAATTGGAAGATGATCCGAGGGCAACCCACCACCAAGCAGGGAGCGATATCGCTCAGTTTGTTGGAATTCCATCCAGACCAACCAAGTAGAACCAAAATTAGTCTGGGAATCTCGTAGAGAAGATGTCAGATCCTCCATATACATCAGTTCATTGACCAGTCTCATCCAGTGGGAGATGGTGGGAGGGGTGTTTTTCCCCCACAAGACCGGGATACAAGATCTGGCAGCTATTATTAGAAATTTGAACAGAGAGTTCCTATATATCTTCACAGGGATCTCACAGTGATGCAAGAGTATCAAAGCCGGTGATGAGGGTAGTTTAATATCAGAAACCAGTTGTATCACATTCTCCACTGCAGTCCAGAAAGGTTGTATAACTTCACAATCCCAAAAGATATGCGTGAATGAGCCTCGTTCCTTCCCGCATCTCCGGCATTCTATGCCTGTCCCCGGGAACATTGCATTGAGCTTGACCGGTGTTCTGTACCACCTTGAGAGCAATTTGTAGTTGGCCTCTTGGAACTTTGAACTAATGGAGGTACTGTGAGTAAGTTGGAATATTCTCACAATCTGGTCATCTGTAAAATTAATATTCAATTATGTTTCCCACTTTGAGAAAAGGCGGGCGGAGTCTGGTCTTCAAGGGAGCTCAGCATAGAATAGAGCAGGGACAAGGCGTGTCTGATTGGTCCCTGGCCGGTGCATAATGATTCAAATTGCGTCATGGACTGATTAAAACAAGTCCTCGGATGCAATGAGTGCAGGTAGTGTTGTAGCTGAAAGCATCTCCACCAACCTAATTTGGTCGGTTCTTCCCAAGATGACAACGCTTCCAGGGTCGGCCAATCATCTCCTCCACCCATAGCCTCTGCTCTATCTCTCCCAGCCTCTATCCACAATGCAAAAGTCTTATCGGATCTGGCAGCAATAAAATCGGGGTGACTTATAATTGGTGTAAGTGGTGAGCAGGGCGGGATAAATGAGGCTCGCAGAGGCACCCAGGCCTTATGCTTATTGTTCCTGCACCAGTCTACCAATCTGGTCAGATTAGTAGCAGTGTGATAACGTTTAAGATCGGGGAGGCCTATGCCCCCACTCGCTTTCAGGTCTGGTTAGAATGGCCCTTCCTATTCTGGCTGATCTGCCGTTCCAAATAAATTGGCGTTCAATGGAAAAAATCCTCCGGAAGAAGTCCTGGGGAATTCTAGCTGGAAGAGTCTGCAAGAAGTACAGGATCCTAGGGAGGATATTCATTTTCAAAATCTGGCATCTGCCAAACCATGAAAAAGATGATCTGGACCATTTCACGCAGTCGGACTCAATTGTTTGCAGGAGTGGGGAAAAATTGATCCAGTATAAATCTTTCAGATTAGCTGATAATTTAATCCCCTAATAAGATAGATGTTGATGCGACCATTTGAAACTAAAGGAGGATCGTAGGTTGTCGGAAGATTGGGGTGGCAGGTTGATATTAAGTGCTTCCGATTTGTCGAAATTAATTTTAAAATTAGAAAGGATAGCATAAATCTGGAACTCTCTCATTAGATTCGGTAATGAGATGACAGGATTCGATATAGAAAACAACAGGTCATCTGCATATGCCGCTACCTTATGGGAGGTTTTCCGGATGGGTATCCCTGTGATGTTAGGATTGGCTCTCAAGTGTCTCAGAAAGGGCTCGAGTGTGAGGATAAAAATTAGTGGGGAGAGAGGACATCCCTGGCGCGTGCCATTGTGTATAGTGAATGGTTCAGAGAGCACTCCATTCACCCGGACCCTGGCAGTTGGTCCAGAATAGAGGGCTAAAATCCAGCGCAACATAATTTCACCGAGACCTATGAATCGAAGGGTCTCCCCCATGAAGTTCCAGTTGACACGGTCAAATGCCTTTTCGGCATCTGTGGATAACAACATGGAGGAGACTGGGCCCGAGATTGCGTGGTGAATCAGGTTTATTGCTTTAGTAATGTTATCGCGGGCCTCTCTCCCTATCATAAAACCTGTCTGGTCCAGGTGAATAATGTTGGGAAGCAAAGGGGATAACCTGGAGACGAGGATTCTGGCAAATAGTTTAATGTCTTCATTAAGAAGAGAAATGGGGCGGTAGCTGCCGCATTGTGACACATCCTTACCAGGTTTAGGTATAACCGAGATGTGGGCTCTGTGTGTCAGCGTGAGGAGGCCCACATCTATTCAAGTCATTAAAAAAGGAAAGTAAATGTGGCACAAGTTGGACTTTGAGTTTTTTGTAGTACATTGCCGAGAATCCGTCCGGGCCTGGAGCTTTACCATTTTTAGTCGCAGCGATGGCCATGATCACTTCCGTGTTAGCGAAGGGGCACTCCAATGTGGCTACATCTGTCAGATTCAACTTAGGGATACCTGAAGGAGAAATATATTCTATAATTTTTTGGAGAAAGGACTCCGACTGCGTGAGAGGGTTTTTGCCGTCCACCTTGTAAAGGGAGGCATAAAATTGCTTAAAGGCCTCCGCTATGACCGATGAAGGTTGGATAGACCCCTTGCGTCTCCCCTTCCCAATTCCCGATATAAATGAGCGTGTCCTCTGCTGTCTCAACGCTCTTGCTAAATATTTACTATATTTGTTCCCATAATCATAGAAATACCTTCTGCACTTAGCGAGCCAACATTTGGCTTTTGTATTCAGCAGGCCCTTCAGTTCCTCTCTGATCCTAATCAGGTCTGTCACTGTCCTATCGTCAGGTCGTATTTTGAGTCGTTTCCAGGGCTCTCAAACCCAATAGGGTTGACATTTCCAAGTCTCTCCCTTTTTTCAATCTTGTGCCATGTTTAATGAGGATCCCACGGATCACACACTTGTGGGCTTCCCAGATAGAGCCTGGAGAGGAGTCAGATGTCTTGTTAATCCTAAAAAAGTCTGTTAGAGTCTGTCCTATTTCCCCGAGGGTCACAGGATCATCCAAAAGAAAGGTGTTCAGCCTCCACTGCCACTGCTGTGTGATGGGAGACAGCAGTCCTTAACTTTTAACAGAGTAGACATAGTGAAATTAAGGTCCTGCACCCTGGTCCATTTCCAGGTGGCATATTGTATTTCTTAATTTTTATACCTTCTTCTCTCTAAAGTATTGATTTTATTGACTATTTACATTTTTCTCCTCTCTCAGGATGATGAAGGCTCGTCCCATGAAAAATTAGATTTCAAAATCAGTTTCAGCTGTTCCTCTTATTTAATTATGACTCCATGCTACAGGTATGATCATTTATAAGTTTTTATTAACTTCTTCAACACCTTATGAGGACCTTTAATTTCTTGTTTCACATTGAACTGGACACACAAAGTGGAGCCTCGCTATTGCAGAGTTATAAGTAGTCAAAGTATTTGGTACCTAATGAGTTAACAGCTACTTGGACATACCAAAAGTTATCAACAATTTTCTCTGGGAGCGTGTACTTTTTCTGCTTGTATTATGCTGATCCATCATAAGTGGGCCGCAGCATTCAGGAAAAGAGCACCTTTCTTAGGCTGGCTTCACATTTGCGTATGGGAAGGCAGCGTTTTGCTGCGTTCCCATACGCAGTTAAACGCATGCGCACTGCGTTCCTATGTTTAACATAGGAACGCATGGTGCCTGCGTTTGCTGCGTTCGGGTGCGGATGCGGACGATATCTGCTGCTTCCGGTGTCCAGCATCCGCACCCGGGACGCAGCATGTTGGGTTTTTTTGTGCGTTTGGGGAGCTTGGACAATCAGCAAGCGTCCCCAAGCGTACAAAAAAAGCATTGTCTTCAATGGGTCCGCAGTGTCCTCTGCATGACACAGCAGGAGAACGCTGCGGACCCATTGAAAAATCTCCCGGTGGCCGCCGGTGATGTCACAGGAGCTCACCGACGGCCACCGGGAGATCAGCTGACCCTCTGCTGTCCTCCTTCTCCCCGCCGCCTGTAATCTCATAGCGATGTCGGCGGGGAGAACAGCTGATCTGAAAGCTGTTTGAATCTTCCCGCGCCGACATCTCCTCACAGTGTCGGCGCGGGAAGATTCAAACAGCTCTCAGATCAGCTGTTCTCCCCGCCGACAGTCCCGGAGCTTACCGGCGGCCGGGGGGCGGAGATCTCCGGCGCTGATCTCCGCCTCCGGCCCGCCCCCGGACAGCGCCGATTGGCTGCCGGGCTCCATAGTGATGTGTCCGCAGGCGGACATTATCCGCTGCGGACACATCAAAGTGTCCCTGCTTCTGACAGCGTTTGTGTCTGCATGCCATCAGCATGCAGACACAAACGCTAATGTGAAGCCAGCCTTAGTGTGAGTGGTAAGGATGCAGCTTTGATCTCCTGATCTAACCAGCATGATTAGCAAGTGCTTTGAGTAGAACTGTAGTAGAAGTCCTGGAGAGATAGCTAAACTCAGCTGTGCTGCCCCTATGTCCATTTACAAACCTTTTCCATCACCTCTACTCCTCTCATAACACTTTCAGTTCTGCTGTACTATCCCTCCCTCGAGCTTTCAGTCCGGAGATGAGCTAAAAGGTGTTAGTTATGTCTGTTGAGTTTCCATCATTGTGTACATTTCAGTGCAAGAAATGAAGCTATGTTTTTATTAGATTACACATACTAATATATTGTTTTTTTCCATCAGTGATGCTTTTGCTAAGTTGTTGGAATCAGGAGACCTTAAAATGAGCTCCCTGAAAGTGGAAAATACAAGTCTGTCTTTTCATCATCTGTTAGCAAAAATTTGTTTTTATCACCATTTTACAGGTGAGTGATCCAAGATGTAGTAATTTAAAGTGTACAAAATGATTCCTCGAATTGGAACCGAATCTGACTACTACTACTTTTTCTTTCCAGTGGTTGAGCGAGTTGATTCTTGTGCATCCATGTACAGCCGATCCATCCAGGGACACCACACTTGTCTACTGGTGAAAATGGTAAATATGGTTCTCTCCAAATCCTCTGAATAATAAACAAAAAACATTCAAACTTATTTAGTGACTGTTGTATCTCCTTCTTTGTGTTGTGCACTATACAATAATATCATGAGCCACTGTGTATTTTATTTCCCAGTTGACTACAATCTAAGTTATCGTGTGTTCTGTACATTCTAATTATGTTTTTTCCATACAAAGGGTGACAAGTCTATATCCATTGATGGCAAATGTAACGAAGCAGCTCTCCTCAGCAGCCTTCTCAGTGAGATCAAAGCAACACTGTCAGAATCTTGAACAAGAGGGACACCTCACCTCTCATTTTTACCCAACCTCCTCTCTGCTCCTCCTGCAAGGTGCACTCACACAGAACTACAGAACTGAAAGTGAAAAACTGGAAGACAACCGCATGTTCAAGTCCAGCATCGTCACAGGAGACCCAGTTTTACTGTCATCTGGAAGTGTACATTTTTATTATGCTTAATTTTATTATTAAATGCTGGCCCTCATTTTTTTTCCTAAACATTAGTTTGTGATATCCCAATGCAGCAATTAAACAGCTGTTTTATTGAGTGTTGACATCACATTTATACCGCCAATATGGTTGGTAGTAAGCTCATAATGAATCTAGTTGTTTTTTTTCTGCCACAAGGTTTGTTTGAGCTTACTTTGAGTTTTATATACCTACAACTCCACCAATGTTAAATGATAAAGAAACATACTTGGAACAATTGCTGCAGCTTGCACTGCTTCTATGTAGAAGATTTCAGGCTAGCAATTATAACATTATTAATTTGCTTAGGATGGCAATATTAGCATTTGGGTGATAAAATAAAATGTTATGCCTTGTTTTCAGTTATGCACGAATTGTCGGTCAAAACAGCAAAATACATCAATCTTGCTTTCTTGATTTAGCTTAATATCAGTCTTTCATGGACTCATGTTATTATAGATCTATCTAAATAGATAGATACCGTATACATTTTTTTAAGGGACCTGCAAGACATTCCTAAGAAGAAACTAAAAATGATAGCCTGGAAATCCTATGTTTTGTTAACTAGAGTGTTTTATGTGTTTGTTTCCTTTTGTTTTCTTCTTTCCCTATTGTGTGTTTTCACTTGTTTTGATTATGACTTAAGTTCTCCAAAATGTGATGTACGGTCTGTCTGATTACATGCAAAATCAATACCTGTTTTAACCTTCATAACAACCTATATATCTTACTGCATATTCCTAAAGGTAAAGGGTGTTATGACTCACAAATCATGTGAGGACCTTGGAAAATAACTGGTGGTGCCTTAATATATCTTCCTGATGTAGGCAAGTGCGTAAAAATTATGTATAACCGTCAGAGAAGTTGATTCTTCTGCAAAGGACTGCAGCATTATCAAGATACAATACCACTGTTCATGTACAAAGTGTATTTATGATGTGGTTAGAAAATGAAGAAATCTTCCTTATTGCTGTGTATATAGCGTGTACCAAGGCTTTTTTCTCTTTTCAGCACCTGGCAATATGGTGTAGTCACCAATTGGGACATTTCATTCTTGGAAATCTAAAAGTGATGCAAAGCTTTAAAATATTTTAAAAGGAATCAAGCTGGTTATTACACCGTTAGAAACACTAAATCTGCCCTTCATACCAAGTGTGATGTGGTGGGAACAGGTCAACAGCTTTCACCGTTAAATTTTTATGCCACGTTTAGTATTGTCTACTCTGATCTACAGGATAAAGTGTGAACGTGTCTAAAATATTGCCCAAGTTATGTGGAAAAAAATTACTTCTGCTTCCTAGAATGGATACATTGGTCATCTCTGTATAATATAGTAACTGTTTTTGATGCCTACAGTTTGTGTGTTGATTCTCATTTATTTTTATGTACCCACATAATAATATAGTTGTGAAAATCTCCCTGTTATATGTGCCTACCCTTTTGCACTGCTTTTGGTGTGTTGTATGTCCGGGTCTTCCCCACCATATTTCCTGGTCTCAAATATCAGTTATATCTTTGAAAAATTTTGTCCAATATATTTTTCTTGTTTAGATTTTTTTTGTCCCAACTTTGCCTTCTAATATATCCGCATGTAGAAGATTCTATCCAGATTCATGTTTGGTGATTCTTGAAGTTTTCAATCTGTATGTGTTAAATTTACTATTCACATTCCCTTGAAGAGGGCAGAGAAAAGGTACCAGAAACGCTGCTGTAATTGTGTCAAGATGATCCACAATAAAATACAGAAATGGTTATGAATCTGTCTTACATCTGTTTTTCTTGATAATTTTTTTTTCTACATTTCAAACTTTCAGTCTTGAGTGTTGCACACTGCATACGATCTTTACTAGATGTGGACCTGATGCTATCACATCAGGACGACAGTGATGGCACGATGGGGGTGGGTTCTGTGGCGCTGGACGCAGCAGATGTCACTCTCCCCCCATGTGCTCTCTCCCCTATTTGCAGTGTCTTCCCATGTGATGTGTTCTCCCCTCTGTGCTCTCTCCTTTGAGCTGTCTCACCAGTGTGTGCTCTTTCTGCCCCGTGTGTGCTCTTTCTGCCCCCCTCCCCCCCTCGTCTGCTCTGCCCCCCACCACGCGCTTCTCCCTCCTGTGTTGTCCAAACATGGCGGCGACGTAAGTGCCCTTGCTCGCATCAGGTCACACTGCCGCCATCTTTGTATACACAGGTGTTCAAAGATGGTGGCCACCTGAGTAAGTCCACATGCACGCCGGGTATACACATGCACACCTAGGCGGTGATGTGTCAGCTGATGAGGGTGTTGGTTTCAGGTGGCAGCAGTTGTGGCACCGCTGGCAGTACAGCACCATGTGCCAGTACCACAAGTGGATGCCATATTTGCACACCCATCACTCTGTGCCCCCCAGTGTGCTCTTTGTGCCCCCTCTCTGCATCCCTGTGCGCACTCTATTCCCCATTCTCCCTTACAACCGGATGTCCAAAGATGGCGGTGGCATGACTAACTGGCCATGCACGTACTCTGCGCACATGCGCAGTTAGTGTCCAAACATAGCAGCGGTCGGATTAACTGCACCCAAGTAGGCGCAGGTGCAGTTAGTCATTCGGCGATGTGCAAAGGTGCTGTCAAGTGAAGTCTGCAGGCGTGGTGAGCAGCGGGTTTTGCGGCAATGTGTTCCTTGCTTCGGTTTCAGGTGGCGTTGGGTCCAGTTGTTGTTCTCACCGTTGGCGGTTTTGTGCGAGGGGCAACTACCACTAGCGATTTGTGAAATGAGAGTGTGCAATAGGGTCTTATCTCCCAAGAGAGATTGATGGTAATAGACAAAATGAAAGCCACTCACCTGGTTCAGTTATCACCCACAACCAGTATGCTCACTCAAAAAACAATGCAGCTGCTGCAGGGACCGCACTTCCACAACTCACTGTGGGATAGATCAGTTATCCAGGACAAAGTGCCTTCACGTCCGCGCTGCTGCTCCAGAAAAATACCTGACTCACCGGGATATCTGGGAGAATGATAGCTTTATTTCACCAACGCGTTTCGGAGCCCCTCCTGGCTCCTTCCTCAGGGAGATATCAAGAGGATCATATGCGCATTACAATTTATAGTGCAAAAGGTGCCAGAATTTCAAAATTTGCAAACTCATGGTGACGTTACCATAGGGAGGAGATTCAGTGACGTGAACACTGGTCTCATGTTACATTTCTCAGAGACTGTGCAAAACATACATTATAATACACAAATGATACAATACATATGTAATCAATAGTTAAACACTTCTATCAATCTTTAAAGAATGTGATAAAAGAAAACTATATATATTGAAGTTTCTTACTCATCATTTGTGAAAAAAATCCATGTGTAGTGAAATGGCTAAAACAACGTAATTCCAAAATTGTTCTTTATTTGTATTCATCATTGTGCATTATAAATGATGAGGCAGCATCATTCTTGAGGTTAGTACTATTATGAGGATACCAAATTAGTATAGTTTGTTTTATAAATATTACCGTCCAATCAATAATTATGTGCTTCACCATTGATAAAATCTACGACAAAATTCACTTGTTAGTTTTCTCCAGTAGGAACGCGCTTAGGTGAAGTGTTTTTGCACCACGTATTTATAAATACATAAATTTCTTTATTGAATTAAAAATTGTATAAAAAATTATTTATTTAATATTGAGATACCAAAATTCAATGAGCAAAATAAATCATAAAATAAGGCTAAAATCAGCGTTACACAGTTTATGTATGTGCATAGTAACCGTTCTATACAGCTCTATCATATAGCACAGTAAATAGGTCTGCCAACTAACCAATTGTTCTATATTCCCACTCAAGTTTTTCATATAGTATAAGGGACCTGATGTTTCTCACTGCCCTTCTCTTGAGGTGAGGATTAATTATAAATTAGACTACAAATAAAAAACTATCCTCTATTTCTCTTCAGTGTTTATTATAGTTTAAGGGACCTACTATTTCCCACCATCGCTCTCCTGAGGTGAGGATCAATTGTAAATAAATTAAGGCAGGCTATCAAAGTGTCATACCTGGGGGGCGTGGCCTAGCAAATCATGAAGGCATAACCAGGAGCTCCTGAACCCTCAGTCCCTAAAGCAGCTCAAATAGACGCCATAGACACAGTCCCGGAGGCTGCATACCCGCTTCTATCACCGGAGCCCCGGGTGAGTGCATGGGAAAAGCTAAAAGCACAAGGCGCACCTCCCCGCAGTGGGTCACTGACTATTTTACCAGCAGCGGCAGGACCAGCGACACTACTCCTAAAATTGGGGTCGCAGTCTCCCCGCTCTGCCCACGCCTTGCGGCGGGGATCTGTGGCTTTCTCTGCTTCTACCACTGCCGACATGGAGGAAGCACCTGTAACACATAGCAGCATGAAACAGCTGCTCTCCTCACTCCGGGTCTCCCTGCAGGAAGACATAAAGGACATTGTGGCAGATATTAAAAGGGATGTGGCAGATATAGGCAGCCGTACTGATAAGTTGGAAAAGAAGATGGAGGAGCTTATTAGATCGCACATTGATCTCATTGATGCCCATGATAACCTGAAATTAAACATTGCTAAAGTGCAAGCCAAACACCTGGACCTTGAAGATAGGTCCCGTCATAACAATATACGTCTCAGAGGGGTAGATGAGTCGGTGCAGCAAACAGATCTGCGTGCATTCTTACAGGATTTTTTAATGGCTGTGCTACCTTCTGTGGATAGAAAAGACATAATTATAGATAGGATCCATAGAATTCCTAAGCCATCCACTATCAAGCAAAGCCTGCCCAGAGACATTATTGCAAGAATCCACTTTTACTAACTCAAGGAAGACTTCTTGTATTGTCTCAGGGGGAAACCTGACCTTCCTGAGAGATTTGCCTCACTGGCGGTGTTTGCAGACCTGCACCCTGGCATTTCACAGAGTGTTCCTGCCGTATACCTCTACTCCGTGACCAGAACATCCCATATAGGTGGGGTTTCCCAACCAAACTCGTCATCCGAAGGAATGGCTCTACCCACATCTGCCTTATCCCTGCTCAAGCTGAAAAACTATTATCGCAATGGGAAGCAAAAAAGAGAAGGCGGCACTCACCGGAATACACAGAATAGTCCTTTATTCCAAGAACTCGTGGAAAAACAGGGTGCAGGGAGGGGGCACGAAGGGCCAACGGACTACGACGCCGTTTCGCGACGCGTGTCGCTTCTACGGGTCCGAGTATGTGGAAGTAAGAGGGATACAATGTTATATACATACTATGCCCCGCCCACTTCCGCCGGCCAACTTCATGTTTGGAGTGGACAACTTTAATAAATGTCAAACCATTACATACATCAGTAAAAACAGGACATAAAAATACAAATGCATAACCTGTAAAAAGGAGAAAAACTGAGAAAAACTCAGACACCCAAAGCACTGCATGTATGGACGCTGAACGCTGGCATCACCCGGGCCGCAGCACTGTTGTGCCGTCATGTAAGCTCATTGTCTCCCCTGGCGTTATCGGCGCTCGGCTCATCCTGGCTGGGTGGAGGCGTGGCGATGGCTGAGGACAAGCCTCAGAGCCAATCGCCAACGCTCTCCAACACTCCAGACCAGAGTAGGAGAGCGCCGATATCGCATACCATTACCTCTAGTGAATCGCTATAGAAACGACATACGCTGATCAGGAAATCCTTAAAACACGGCGCTTGCTCTAAGAAGCGAAGGGGAAAGTCAGGGGGCAGTATCAGAGATATAATAAGCCAGATTTGCTCATGAAGAGATCTCAACCTCTAATGGGAAAAAGAAGCTCTTTTTTTTTTTTTTTGAAACAAAAAATAGTAAACTGAGCTGACGGCAATAGAAACAGACGGCGTCACCCGGTGATACCAACGCTACCACAATCCATAGTATGCAAGTATACTCATTACCTAAGGTACTTATGATCATGAGATACAAAGAGAAAAGGAAAAACAGAGAAAGAAAAAAACTATTTTGTCACTAATACCAATGGCCTAAGTACGTGTAAACATGGCGTACAAATTATTAGATACCAATAAATCCTGCCGCCCACACTCTGATGGGCAGTAGGTCTGTATGTAATCATCCAGAGGCCTGAAACTGGAGGAAACCGACATGGGGATGAAGACGGGGGATATACCGGTAGGAAACTGAGGGCAGTAAGCTAGGAACGTAAACCTATATCAAAGAAGAGGTCGATCAGTGTAGAACCCCTAGATTAAAGGCTATAGGAACACTGCAAGGTCTAGTTTCTCATTTAGACCCAATGCTCCCTGAGCATCCGTATTCATGATCCACCTTGCTTCTTCTCTCAATAGCCGTTTATGGGTATTGCCCCCTCTCTCGTTTGCAGTGACTTTTTGAACACCCGCAAAGCACAACAGTTCAGGGTTCCCCCCGTGTGCACTCAGCATGTGCTCAATCAGCCTGGGTGACCCTTTTCCGGATCCGATAGAATTATAGTGCTCCCGGAACCGATGGAACAAGGGCCGTATAGTTTTCCCCACATAAAACCTATTACACGGGCAGAAAATCACATATACGACCCAACTACTTCTACAATTAAGAAAGGAGGGAACCACATGATCTATGCCTCCAATCCTCATTCGAGGCCCAGTCTGATAATACTTACACCAATTACAATGGAGACACTTATAGTTGCCCTTCACAGGAGTAGAGGAAAGCCAGGTACTTTTTGTAGGGAGGACCGTTAACCGCTTCTTAACCAACACGTCGCCCAGGTTCTTACACCACCTATAAGTCACCACAGAACTTGGGGTGCCCTTCTTAGTCAGTTCCTTGTCCGCCGCAATCACGTGCCAATGGCGTTTGATGGCAGCGGAAATGGTTTTAAACATCGGTCCATGCGGAAACTGAAATAGAATTTTTTACCCTGATTCCCAGACATGGCCAGCACTACCTCCTTACTCTGACCTCCAGAGATGGCCACTCTACTTCTTGCTCGTTTTAGAATATGCTTCGGGTAGCCCCTGCGAAGCAGTTTCTGTTCTAAAACATCTGCCTGTGACCGCCATTCTGACTCTGTGTTGTTGATCCTGAAGAACCTCAAAAACTGACTATATGGTAGGCCGCCTTTCGTGTGTAATGGATGTGCACTTTTATAGTGAAGCAGTGAGTTAGTTGC
Organism: Allobates femoralis; assembly: GCA_033576535.1. Taxonomy (NCBI): domain Eukaryota; kingdom Metazoa; phylum Chordata; class Amphibia; order Anura; family Aromobatidae; genus Allobates; species Allobates femoralis. The sequence continues at coordinate 378,112,120 of JARQOC010000003.1, forward strand.
AGTCTCCTTTATATGCACTGATCTCACTAGAGATCCTTCAATGATTTTCAACTTCATATCTAGGAACTCCAACTCGACGCCTCCAAAAACTGCTGTAAAGAACATGTTAAAGGTATTAACTTCGTTCAAATAGGCAATAAATTCAGAGAATATCTCCCCATCTCCATCCCACACCATCAGTATATCATCCACATATCATATATAGTGTTTAATATACTTCAGGTAGGGATTGGTAGATGAAAACATAAACTTCTCTTCGAATATCGCCAGGAATAGATTGGCGAACGTGCATGCGACTGGCGTCCCCATAGCCGTACCGGTCAGTTGGGTAAACCATTGACCTAAAAAAGTGAATGAGTTGTGTTGCAGTATAAAGGACAGGGATTCGCATATAAAACTCTTTTCCAAGATCTCCTTGATGACTTCTACTCCTAACCCTTGTGGTATGCGGGTATACAAGCTCTCAATATCTACGGAGACCAACTGATGACCATCTTGCCAATCTATCTGATCGACCCTCTTCACCAAATCACCGGTATCCTTCACCAAGCAGGGCAGATTGACCTAAAAAAGTGAATGAGTTGTGTTGCAGTATAAAGGACAGGGATTCGCATATAAAACTCTCCACCAATGGATCGATTTTCTGCCTTTCCAAGATCTCCTTGATGACTTATTGACCTAAAAAAGTGAATGAGTTGTGTTGCAGTATAAAGGACAGGGATTCGCATATAAAACTCTCCACCAATGGATCGATTTTCTGCCTTTCCAAGATCTCCTTGATGACTTATTGACCTAAAAAAGTGAATGAGTTGTGTTGCAGTATATCGCAATGGGGACTTCGCACTCCCTCTACTTCTGCCAGCTCTCCGACTGCTGACTCCCACAAGTGTCATGTGGACCCTGAGTGGTCGATGCCTTGAAGAGACAATATAGCCCATTGGGTTCATTTTCCTTTGATGATGGTCCTTTTTTGGTTTTTACACCATCTTATTTTTTCTCTTTTTTTTTTTTTGAAGCTCTGGCCTGGCTCTCGGTTTGGTTAGGGCACCTGCTTCCAGAATTAAGAACTGTGCTCTGGAAGTTTGGCCAGGAGTGAGTTCTTGTCACTCATCTGATTGTAATGAAGGTCTTTGTAGCTTCTTTTGTTGTTTTTTCTCTTTCTATTTTTGGGTCCCTACATTTTTTGGGTCCATGTTTTCTATGGTTGTTAGACAGTTCTCCATCCCCTTCCACCCCTTTCCCTTAAACCGTAAGTCTAACCTGTACTCAGTCGTGATGCCACTGTATGTTTATTGGAGATCACAGCTAATGTTTCTTTATAGATATTATGAGTATACCCATTTTGTCACTAAATGTTAATGGCCTCCACTCACCCACTAAGAGATCTATAGCATGGCATCAGTTCAGCAAGTCCAGGAGTCACATTATATTTATTCAGGAGACCCATCTGCTGGCCAGGGATAATTTTAGGTTTAGTGAATCCTAAAACTTTCCCCTTCAATTTTTGTTGAACGGACTTTCGAAAAAGGCTGGAGTCGGTATCCTCATTAGGAATACAATATCTTTCCAACTCCAGGACTCTTTTTCGGATCCAGAGGGCCGCTATCTCATTCTCTCTTGTTTACTGAACAATACTCCATATATTTCAGTGTCACTATATGCCCCAAACTCTGGCCAAAGGAGGTTCCTTGAAGCGCTCCTGGATAGGCTGCACTTGTTTGGCCATGGTGGTACGCTAATTTGTGGAGATTTCAATATCCCTATCAACAAGTATTTAGATTGTTTTAATGTAGCCCACTCAAGAGGGGAGATGGGGTCTCTTATGGAAAATGGGCTGCATGATGTATGGTGATACTTCCATAACGAAGAACGCAACTATACTTTTCTGTCCGAACGTTTTCACACGTACAGCAGAATAAACTATGTATTTGTGAACGACGCTTTGTTACATATATGTAAAGGGGCAGGTATTGGTAATATTTCATGTTCAGATCAGGCGCCCACCTCTCTGCATATTGCTGATTCGTCCACAATCCGACCCCCTTCCTCCTGGTAGCTGAATACTTATTTGTTAATGAATCCCGAAATTGTTGAGGACATTACTAAACAACTCTCAGATTATTTCCGTTTGAATGACAATGGTGAGGTACAAGATGATGTTCTCTGGCTCTCTCATAAAGCCATAATTAGAGGGGCATTCATTAAAATAGCGTCTTATGTTAAAAAACAATATATGGCAGACTTTACGAATACCCTTTGGACCTTACAGGCTCTTGAAACACAAGCACAAAGCGGCCCCGACCCAAATCCTGTTACAATCCCTTGTCAACATTAGGAATTGCTCTCATTTATTGGTCTTGCAAAAGGCTGAAAAACACCTCAAGGGGGCAGAGCCTAGCGCATGGAGGAGTGAGACGTGTCGGGCAAGAGCTCCGCAACGCCGCCATCAAATTCAGCCCTTATTTGCAATACCCACCGCCTAAAGACCATGGGCAAGACAAGGAAACCCTCCTGGGGCCCGGGAGCGGAGGATGGAGGGTCTCGGGGCAGCATGGACAGGTATTTGTGGTCCGGGGCGACCCCTGTTCCGGACCGCGCGCAGCCCAAGATGGCGCCTTCCCGCCCACAGCAAGCGGCGGGGGGGTGGGAGGAGAGGGGGAAGAGAGGCACAAATCGCTTTGCCGCCTTGGGGGACGCACGGGAGGAAGATTCTGACTGCCCAGATTCCCCGGATGCACTTCCTGGGGGTGAGCTGGGAGATTACCTTAAAAATCTCCCCACAAAAGGCGACTTAGAAAGATTTGTCCGCCGCATTGAAAATACCTACAGAGAGGAGATGGCGGCTCTAAGGCAGGAGGTCACATCTAGAGTGGAGGAGGTGGAGAAGGCACAAGAGTCGGTGCTGGACGAGCTCCAAGCACATAGAGACATGCTTTCATCACATGCAGCCCTCCTGGAAGAAATGGTGTACTCTCAGGAGGACCTAGAAAATCGCAACCGCCGCAATAACATACGGATTAGGGGTCTCCCGGAGTCCATTCCAGCCCTGGAGCTTGCTGGCACGGTGCAGGGGTTGCTGAAACAGGTCCTAGGTAACGACCAGGGTCCCCATATTGAACTGGATCGTGTACACCGAGCCCTGGCACCAAGAACCCCACAAGACACCAGACCTCGGGACGTGCTCTGCAGGGTGCACTTTTACGCCATAAAGGAGGCGATTTTATTTGCGGCCAGGCAAAAAGAAAAAATCATGTACCAAGATGCTCCCATACTATTTTTGCAGGACTTATCCCGCCGCACGCTTCAGCAACGACGGCGGCTTCGTCCGCTCCTGGAGGTGTTGAGAGAACGGGAGATAAAATACAGATGGGGATTCCCCTTCCAGCTGTCTGCCTCATGCATGGGCCGTTCGGCGTCCTTTAGGAGACTGGCGGATCTCCCTCTATTTTGCAAAACTCTGGACATTCCGGAAATGGACCTGCCTGACTGGCCTATGATGCCTGGCCTACCTCCAGCCCCTGTGAGATGGCAAAGAGTGAGACGTCAACGTTCACCCAGAAATCCACCTGCCTGAAGAGGAGGAAGACAACTAGAGGACTTTCTGAATTTCCTTGTTGCACGATGACCTCTTACGCTGAGCCGTGAATTGAAGGGATAAAGAGACCATGACTGATGTCCTGCGGTTCTGGGGCAGGATGGAGAGGATTCGATTTCTTGAGCCCTTGCAGATGGGTTGTAGTTTCTGTTATTGTCTTATCTATCTTCTTTTCTTTCTTTTTCATATTAATGCCTTAACCTGATTACCGGGTCACACTCCAACCCACATGTTTATATTACTATTAGATACAATGGCTTTCTGACCTCCCCTAAATCCCTGCCCGTCGCCTTATCCCACAAATTTGACCTGTCTCCCTTGGATTCACTTCCCCCTCTTTTTCCTCTGTTCCCTCTCTCCTGGTTATTATCCTGGCCCTCTTCCCGCTCCTGACTCCATTGTATCAGCCCATTAGATTTCCTGACCTCCATACTATGCTCTTTTGTTAAAACTCCCTCTCTAATACTTATTAGGCTGGGTCTCTTTCCAACACCCATGATGCCCACCCCATACCCTCTTTATCTACCAGTATGTTTATTTCATTTTGTTGGGGATCTCATGGGGGGGGGCATGCTTGGGATTTTAGTCTCGAGACATACCTGATTTCTCTCCTTCTATATTACATAATTGTGTTTATAGTACTAGAACTCAACAAAGATTGGCTGGATGATAAAGACATAAAGAGATAGAGGTGGCGTTGCGGAGGGTAGAATGCACTGGGCAAAACACCCGACCCCCAGTGCTGGATGACGTTAGTCACCCATAAACGCACGCACAACGGCACCGATAGGTGCTTTCTTTTGGTTAATACATATAATTGTACGTATACCTGTTATTACTTTATCTTTGATGTTGCTCATTTTTGTTCCCCTACCTACCCCCTTCCCCAATCCCATGCCGAGTGCTCAGACAGAGAGGGATACAGTAACATATATTTGATTAAATGGCTATGACAACGCTTAATTGTTGCTCGTTCAATGTAAATGGTCTCAACAAACCAGAAAGAAGAAGACAGATATGTCATTCATTTCATAAAGCCAAAATTCACATTTTGATGCTCCAGGAGACCCACTTTCGTTCAGATAGAGTCCCAAGATGTGAAACCAGAGATTACCCCCTGTGGTTTCACAGCACATTCCCTGGTTCTAAGGCTAGGGGGGTTTCCGTGGCGTTCCATCGGTCCTGCACCCCACAAATTTTGGACCAGGAGGTTGATCCAGGGGGTCGTTTCATGTTTCTAAAGGTGAAAATTCTCTCTCTTACATTCATCATCGTTAACGTGTATTTTCCTAATAGGAAACAATTGAGATTTGGAGCACGTTTACGGAAACGCCTGGAGACATTCGCTGGCTCGGTCCCGATCATCATGGGAGGAGACTTCAATTATCCTGTTGATCCGGTAATCGATACGTCGGCGGGTAAGTCTTCTCAACCTGCGCCATCTCTCCACTACCTAAATAGACAGTGGGAGGGGATGCACATGGTGGACACGTGGAGAATATTTAATCCTAACGTAAAAGATTATACATTTTTCTCGCATGTCCATTCAACATATAGCAGGATAGACAGGTTCTATATGTCACACTCACTGTTAGACCGGGGGGTAACGACGGACATAGGTTCAATACTGTGGTCAGACCACGCCCCAATATACCTCAAATTGACTGTGTCCGCATCCAAAGGAAGTGGTTTTACTTGGAGACTAAATGAAAATCTAATGTCTGATCAGGAATGTCACCTGGACATCGAGACTACAATTAAAAATTTTATACTAGACCACTCCTTGGATTCGACGCCTAGCCCGGTAAAATGGGAGGCTTTAAAGAGCGTTTTGAGGGGGGTGCTCATATCCCATGGTACACGCCTCAAGAAAAAAAGGTCACGCGACATAGATAACCTGCTGACCCGGATAGCTGACATGGAAACGAGACACAAGGAGAATCCAACTCCACAGGGCCTTTCCCTCCTGTCCTCCACAAGGCACAAGCTGCTGTCCATTCTAGACCAAAAAGACAGGGTGAACAGAGATTGGACTAAATCTCGATTTTATGTATCGGGCAACAAAAGCGGGAAACTTTTAGCTAGAGTTCTTCACCCCAGACCCACCAGAACGTATATAACACATATCCGGGATCCAGGGGGCACTTTGCTTCATAAAACAAGTGATATTCTCCATAGCTTTAGAGACTTCTATTCCTCTCTATACAACTTAGAAGCTCCTCGAGAATCTGAGGAGGACTTCTTGGAGTATATTGGAAAGACAGGCCTACCCAGGTTGTCCTTGGAGGATTTGAACCAGTTGGCTGCTGACTTTACTTTGGGGGAAATAGAGGCCGGAATTAAAGACATGAAACATGGTAAAAGTCCAGGCCCGGACGGTTACTCTGCAGGGTTTTATAAAAAATATGTGGATCTCCTGGGCCCGCTATTCTTGTCGGTATGTAATGACATATCCTCGGGAGGGTCCTTCCCAGCCCAAGCACTCATGGCCCACGTGGTGGTCTTACATAAATCCGGGAAAGACGGGTCGATATGTGGTAACTACAGACCCATCTCTTTAATCAACCTGGACATTAAACTTTATTCTAAACTGGTGGCAAATAGGCTCAAACACCTCCTCCCCGGGATAATTCATGGAGATCAAGTGGGGTTTGTTCCTGGCAGAGAAGCTAGGGACAACACGATCAGGTCTGTGGCCCTAATAGACGCTGCTCGCAGACGGTCGGTACCCATGTGCATCCTGTCGGTAGACGCGGAAAAGGCGTTTGACAGGGTGCACTGGGGATTTATGTTTGCGGTATTACGCCATTTAGGGGTAGGTGAAACCATGCTTCATCGCATAAAAGCTCTATATGTTCAGCCAAATGCTCGTCTGCGAATAAATGGCGTACTATCAGAGCCCTTCTCAATCCGTAACGGTACGCGCCAGGGTTGCCCATTATCCCCTTTACTTTATATTCTTTGTATGGAGGTCCTGGCGTGCGCCTTACGAGCTGACACTTCAGTACAGGGTCTGGTAGTGGGAAAGAGAGAGCACAAGATTGCTTTATTCGCAGACGATCTGCTAGCTTACATCACAAACCCCCTGATATCCCTTCCCCATATTCTCGAAAACATGAAAGTATTTGGTAGATTGAGCAACTTTAGGATAAATCCCTCCAAATCCGAAATGCTTAACATTACCCTGCCACGTTTGGTGGTCTCACTCTTGGTTGGGGAATATCCTTTTAAATGGCGGGAGGAATCTTTAGGTTATTTGGGGATTAGGTTAACAAGGGACCCTTCGCTCCTCTTTGTACACAATTATATGCCCCTGCTGTCATCATTAGAATAGGACTTGGTCAAATGGAACAAGCTCTCACTGACTTGGCTAGGCAGACTACACGCCTTGAGAATGGACATCCTCCCGCGTCTTCTCTATCATTATCAAACACTACCTATTCATTTACCGGCCTCCTTCTTCTCCAGATTGAAGCAGGGATGGACCCGCTTTTTGTGGTCTCATGGCCGCCCGAGGATTTCCTTTAAGACCCTTAGTAAGAAAATTGCACATGGGGGAATGGGCCTTCCAGACCCCTTACTGTATCACTATGCAGCTATGGATAAGTGCCTCCTGGATCTCTTCAGGGAGGAGGGGGGGGGATGGGTGGAGGTGGAACGGGAGGGACTTCATTATGACCCTCTAACATGGATTTGGGCAATGGATTCGAGTGGACGAGAAACCCGTTCGTTTCTAGCTCTACAGCTACATGACTCCTTCAAAAGACAGGGCCGACTATTTCATTTTACCTCCAACCCAGGCCCTCTAACCTTGTTATTCGATAACCCATCGTTCCCAATAGATTCAGGTTGCACCTCGTTTCTAGGTCTCACTAGAGAGTCCCGCCCATCTCTCAGGGACTGTATCTCCCACTCTGGAATTAAACCACTGGAAGACTTCCCTAACATACATATCCAGCATCAAGGGACATGGTTTCAATATACTAGATTAGATAGCTTTGTGAGATCCTTACCTTTCTCATCCCTTAAAAGACCCCTGACAGACTTCGAACAATTATGTGCTAAACGGACGTATATACCACACGCTATCTCAGTGATTTACAATTTATTCCACACACATAGAAACATGGACTTGGGGGACAGACCTGGGTACGTGAGGAGATGGAGGAAGATTTGAATAGAACCCTATCTGTGTTTGACTGGGAGAAAATCTTTACTTCCACGTACAGTGCATCCCTCTCGGCTATGTCTCAGGAGAGAAACTATAAGGTGGTGGCGAGATGGTATAGGTGTCCTGCTGACGTACACCGGGTATTTCCGGAAGTCTCGGACCAATGCTGGCGATGTCTAGAGGGAGTGGGCACGTACATCCATGTGTGGTGGGGATGCTCATTGATATCCTCTTTTTGGAGGGATGTAAATGATCTTTATACACGTGTGACAGCTTTAAAGATACAATTTACCATGGAACTGGCCCTATTGAATCTACACCCTCTGTCTAACAAAGGTTTTAAGAAAGGTTTGCTGAGGTTCTTTTTGACATCAGCTAGACGTCTCATACCTCGATGGTGGAAAAAGACTAGATGCCCTTCTCGCTGGGAGTTGGTAGCAGAACTCAATGAGGTGTGCAGGATGGAGGAATTGGCAGCATGTGCCTCACGGAACCCCAGTAGTTTAGAGGGACATCGTGAGAGATGGACCGCTTGGTTTCTATATAGAGACTCTGATGATCTTCAATCTTGGGTCTCTTCTGTGGAGTGAGACCATACAAGTTCAATTTGATAGAATTATGCGGTCATAAGATTACAACTCCAACCCTTCTGGATATGAGTTACTCGGCATCCATACCCCCTTCCCTCTTCCCCCCACTACTCTAACTCCCTCCCTTTCTTTCTTTTTCTCCTTTTTCTGTTTATCATCCCCGTTTTTGTTAGTTTGAGGTGGTTCCCTTGTTCTTTTTCCTAAATATGTTTGGAAACTTTGACTATGATTCCTGATTTTCGATAATATAGGTAGTAATGCAATATGGACATTTGTTCACAATACCTAATAGTGCTACCAGAATATACAAACAGATATGCTACATGGATGAGATGCATATAATGCAAGAAAAGAAAACTAGTTGGTCTGTTCATTTGGAACTTTTGTTAATATATTGGCATACAAGAACCATGTCTTACAGTTCAATGTATTGTTGTCATATGTGTGAGATAAAACGAATAAAATATGATTTGAAAGAAAAACACCTCAAAACACTTAATGCTGAATATTATGGCATGTGGGACAAAGCTGATTCTATACTAGCCAAAAGGGTCAAAAAGAAAATTGCACAAACAAAAATCCATTATTTTATTCGGAAATCTGGATCACATATCCACAACCCTTTTGAAATTGCTGAAGAATTTGCTCATAGTATGAGTCTTTATACAATCTTCAAAAAGACCCTAATATTCGCATTGGTCTTGGAACCTTTGGCAGCCCTGATTAGGGCGAATCCTCGGGTTTGTGGAATCAGCATTGGGTGACGTATGTACACCCGCGCCGCTCTGTTAGATTCAAGCCCCGCACAGCGCATGCGTGCTGGAGGCATAACAGAGCGGCGCGGGTGTACCACGTCACCCGAAGCCGGAAATGATGCGATTCGCATCATACTGCTGCACACTGCAGCCCCGGCCGGCAGAGGAGAGCGGGGAGGCGCGCATTTGAATCTGAGTTGAAGATCACGCCTATTGAGGTGTGATATTAGGAAGAAGGAGAGCCTGCCTGGGTGACTATGCATACAGTATTCACTCATTAACATCGCCAATGAGGTAGTTTAATAACGTTTATCTTAATTTTCAATAGATGCATTTAGGAGCTAAAAGGAGTGTAGGATAAGTGTGAATATGCTCTAGGGACATCTTTTAATAGCTTATGAGGTGTTTTGGGGGTGACAGGATCCCTTTAAAGCCCATGGCACTGTCGCTAACCTCTCTAGATGTGGACAGAAAAGAAAAATTGACGAGAGATTTCAACGCAAGATTGTGCAGATGGTGGATAAAGAACCTTGACTTACATCCAAACAAGTTCAAGCTGCCCTGCAGTCTGAGGGTACAACAGTGTCAACCCGTACTATCCGTCGGCGTCTGAATGAAAAGGGACTGTATGGTAGGATACCCAGGAAGACCCCACTTCTTACCCCGAGACATAAAAAAGCCACGCTGGAGTTTGCCAAAACTTACCTGAGAAAGCCTAAAACGTTTTGGAAGAATGTTCTCCGGTCAGATGAGACAAAAGTAGAGCTTTTTGTGCAAAGGCATCAGCATAGAGTTTACAGGAGAAAAAAAGAGGCATTCAAAGAAAAGAACACGGTCCCTACAGTCAAACATGGTGGAGGTTCCCTGATGTTTTGGGGTTGCTTTGCTGCCTCTGGCACTGGACTGCTTGACCGTGTGCATGGAATTATGAAGTCTGAAGACTACCACCAAATTTTGCAGCGTAATGTAGGGCCCAGTGTGAGAAAGCTGGGTTCTCCCTCAGAGGTCATGGGTCTTCCAGCAGGACAATGACCCAAAACACACTTCAAAAAGCACTAGAAAATGGTGAGAGAGAAAGCACTGGAGACTTCTAAGGTGGCCAGCAATGAGTCCAGACCTGAATCCCATAGAACACCTGTGGAGAGATCTAAAAATGGCAGTTTGGAGAAGGCACCCTTCAAATATCAGGGACCTGGAGCAGTTTGCCAAAGAAGAATGGTCTAAAATTCCAGCAGAGCTTTGTAAGAAACTCATTGATGGTTACCGGAGGCGGTTGATCGCAGTTATTTTGGCTAATGGTTGTGCAACCAAGAATTAGGCTGAGGGTGTCAATATTTTTGTCTGGCCCATTTTTGGAGTTTTGTGTGAAATGATCAATGTTTTGCTTTTTCCTTCATTCTCTTTTGTGATTTTTCATTTAAGACAAATTTAATGAAGATAATAATACCAAAGAATTTGTGATTACAATAATTTCAGGAAGAAACTGAGTATTATCTGACAGAATTGCAGATAGAAATCGATAGTTTTGGCCACAACTGTAGCTCTCAAAACCATGTCTACTATGGTAACAGAGTACCATTGGGCAAATCTCATTTCTATTTCTTATTTAAATATATCTCCCTTCGAGCGCTAGAGCACGCAGTACCTGATCTCTCATTAACCCAATGGAAAGCTCAGAACATACTCACCTTCAATAACTTAATTGACACAAACGGCCTCCTCCCCTTTTCTTCTATAGCTCAGAACTTTTCCCTGCCCAATACTGTGTTTTATCAATACCGACAGGTACGCCACTTTCTTGTTCAACATTTTTATTTGGTTATACACAATTTTACAAAGGTCGCCTTAACAATGACGGTACAATAGGATGATCCAAAAAAAAAAATACATGTTACAATAGTATGATGATAACGGAAAATATCAAACAATAAACAATAAGAAAGTTCGGTATTCTCGATAATTCCAAACAGGGAGGGGGGGAGTGAACTGGGAAGGAGGGCAGTGGGGAGAAAGGAAGGGAGAGAAATGATTCACAGTTATGCTTGACTAGACTATTCTGAAGCAAATTGGAAAGGAGTCAATTCAGGTCCGAGTAAAAGGGACATCTTGTTGATAGAAAAATTGGTTCCATGGCGTCCATTTCTTTTTGTATTTTGCTTGGAGATTATTTCTCAGAGAGTGCATATATTCGTAAGAGTTATGTGATGCGATGGTCCCCAAAACTGCATCAAGCGTGGGTGGATCCGGGTCCTTCCAACGCGTTGCAATACCATTTTTACACGCAATGAGAATGTGCACGATAAGGGCTCTGAGGTCTGAAGGTATGTCGTTGATTCCTATTGATAGCAATGCAAGTTCTGGAGTAAGATCTAAATTAAGTCCAGTTATATCACAAAGAAGTAGATGAATTTTTCCCCAGAAGTGACGAAGGGAAGGACAGTCCCAAAATATATGTGACATTGAGCCAGGGTGACCGCAGTTCCTCCAACACAAAGGAGACAAGGTGTTAGAAAATTTTTGAAGTCTTGTGGGAGTGAAATACCACCTGGTCAAGGTTTTGTAATAGGACTCAAGTAAAGTTGCACATGAGAGACTTTTGAGCACAGTTTGTAATGTTTCTTCAATTAAGTTGATAGGGAGCGGGACTTGAAGTTCTCTACTCCAGGCTTCAATGTTGGGAGTGATCGAGTATGCAGAGTCAAGAATCCATTCTCTGTAAATGGATTTGAAAGACCAGAAAACCTTCGACTGGTTGAAACGGAAGAGCTGGGTAATGTTTAGCGGGAGGTTAAGATTGAGACTGTTTTTGTTGAGTATACGTTTGATTTTGGTCCAAGTTCCGAATTCTTCCTCCGGTAAGCCAAATTTGGTCTGCAGGATTGTAAAGGATTTAAGTTGTGTATCCTCATTGAGTATGTCAGACAAGGTGTGAATACCGCTAATAGTCCATGTATTGATATCTACAGCTGACGAGAGTGCTGGTAGGAGAGACAAAGGAATCCAATAAGGAGAAGACAATCGATTTGATGCTTGTGATTTCATGGTCAGGCATCTCCATGCGCGTATGGTTGCTTTTAATGTAGGCATAGAGGGTAACTTCTTGTTTTTGTCACACAGATAGGAGAGTAATGACCAGTGGAGATCTGCCGTCTGGTGAAATGCTTTCTCTATGTTTATCCATCTTGGAGTCTCCTCCGAACCCCACCAATTCTGACTCAGTTTGATCAACGCCGAATGGTAATAGGCCGATATGTTGGGCACAGCTAAACCACCATGTGGTTTGCTTTTTTCTAAAGTAGAAAGAGCAGTTCTGGGTTTTTTCCCTCCCCAGATGAAGTTGGATAATTGGGTTTGAAGTTTTTTGCACCAATTAGAATTGACCTGGAGGGGGATCGAGCGAAAAATATAAAGTAGTTTAGGTAAAATGAATAGTTTATACGCTTCTATCCTGCCCAACCATGTCAACTCAGTTTTGGAAATATTAGTTAGGTCTATTTGTACAGTTTTGTATATCTTTCCTAAATTGGATTCATAAGTATGAGATATGGGTTTAGTAATTATAATTCCCAAATAATCCAACACATTCTTCTCCCAATCCAAACCATTATTTTGTTGTAAGGAGGAAATAATCTGGTCTGGGAGGTTATAACTAAGTACTTGCGTTTTAGCGATGTTTATTTTATAGTGGGAGACCTTAGTGAAGTCTTCCATGAGGGAAAGGAGATTACACATTGAGGATATTGGATCTGTGAGAGTTAAAATTATGTCATCCGCAAATAGACTAATTTTATAGGATTCGCTGTTCAGAGTAATACCAGTGATTTGCGGATGAGATCGGATTTTTTCGGCCAACGGTTCAATGAATAAATTAAAAAGAGAGGGCGAGAGGGGACAGCCTTGCCTTGTGCCGTTAGTCAACATAAATGGGGCAGATAAGTGATTGTTAGTGAGTAACCTTGCCGAGGGGGCAGTGTACAAGGCTTGAATGGAGTTAAATATGGGGCCATTTATTCCAAATTTGTGCAGGACCTCAAATAGGTATCCCCAGTGGACTCTGTCGAACGCTTTTTCTGCGTCGACAGAGACCACTATCATAGGGGTTCCAGAGGATTCAGCGTGAGCTAACAGGTTTAAAATTCTTCTCGTCGCGTCAGTGGAGCTTCTTTTTGGGGTAAAACCCACCTGGTCCTGGTGGATCAAAAGCGGGATAATTTTTTGCAGTCTGACATTAATTGCTTTAGAGATAATTTTAATGTCAGTATTGAGCAGAGAAATGGGTCTGTAATTAGATACCAATTCTCTATCTCCTTTATTTTTCGGAATCACTGAAATTAATGCTTGAAGCATCTCGTGCGGAACCGATTGATTGTTATTGGATAAAGAATTAATTAATTTAGTGATGTAGGGAGTAAGTAAACTTTCATAAGCTATGAAGTATTCATTTTGGAGACCATCAGGGCCTGGGGATTTATTCTTTTTAAGTTTAATGATAATATCTTTTATTTCCTGTTCGGTGTAAGGTTGATTGAGTCTATTTAGGGTGTCCTCTGTAAGGGTCGGGAGTGTAATGGAATCCAGAAAGGACTTAATATTCTGCTTTGTGGGTTGATGCTCCAATGGATCATTTTTGAGATTATAGAGGCTTTTATAAAATTCTACAAAGGCTCTAGAGATTTCCACGGGGGTTTTAACCACGTGGTTTTGTTTGTTCCTGATTTGGTGGATACAAGTTTTAGATCTATGGATTTTAATCAAATTTGCGAAGGTTTTGGAGGGCTTGTTCATATTAGAGTAGAAATTTGATCTGGAGATACGGGCCATTTTATCATAATCTGATAAAAGAAGAGATTTTAGTCGGATCCGGAGTTCAAGAAGATCTTTGTGTTTCCTCTCGGATGGATCTGCCAAGATATCTCTTTCTAAGTTGGAGATTTGGTGGATCAGCTTTTTCGTGTCCTCTTGTTGAGCTTTTTTGTGTTTCGCATTTAAATAAATTAGTGACCCTCTTATAGTCGCTTTGTGGGCGTTCCATAGTGTGAATAAGGATACCTCAGGAGTTTCATTTTCTTTAAAATATAATTTGAGTGATTCTTGAATCTCTGTTTTATATTGAGGGTGAGTGAATAGGTAAGAATTGGCCCTCCATGGGGAATGTGCATTAAAGGGGGGCAGTTGGAACATTCGAAAATAATGGGGGAGTGATCCGACCACGTTCTTGGGAGAATGGATATGGTTTTAACTTTAGATAGGGAATGAATGTCAGTTATAACTAAGTCAATTCTAGAGAAGGATTTATGCAAGTTGGAATAATGGGTGAACTCCACAGATGATGTGTGTAAGCATCGGAATACATCGAAGAGTTCTTCCTTTTGTAAGAGAGGGTCAAGTTTAGTATTAAGATTCCTCGATTTATTAGAAGAATCTAATAGGGGATTCGGGACTGCATTAAAATCCCCAAAAATTAAGAGTGTCCCCTTTTGTTTTTCATGGATTAGGGCAAAAAGACGTCTGAGGAAAGTGATTTGGCCATTATTAGGCGTGTAAACGTTCGCGAGTGTATAGGTGGTGTCATTGATCTTGCAAATCAAGATTATGTACCTTCCCTCGTTGTCTTTAATAAGCTCGAGCTCTTCAAATTTCAGTGAGTCCTTGATAATTAATGCTACTCCCGCTTTTTTTTTGGGGTTGGACGATAGGTATATGTGAGGAAAATTTTTATTGGTGAATTTGGGAGGGTTCTGTAAGGGGAATCTAGTCTCTTGGATACCCGCTATATCAACACGATTTGATTTCATCTCCTTCCATAAGCTGAATCGTTTTTGCGGCGAATTAAGTCCGTTTGTATTTAGTGACATAAATCTTAGTGCCATTGTGCTAGTCAAGGAATTATACTAAAGCTTTATGATAAGGGGAGGGTAAGGGGGGTTTGGGTGAAGAAACGGAGGTAAAGAGGTACTTGGGTAAAATACAACAAGAATACAAGAAAGAATGTAAACAATACGAATTAGATCGTAATGGGAAGGAAGAGTTCCAGGGAACTGATGTGAGTCTTCCTCTTGGGCTAACGGTGGGGCCTTTGGTGCTAGTTTTAATGCCAACAATAGGGAAGTCGGCAGAGTTACTCATGTATGTGAAGGTGTTTGAGGAGTTTTAAACCTTCCGTGGAGTCCTCTATTGTGATCTGCTTTTGTTTGTGGTAGAATATGACAGAGGTAGTAGGGCGACCCCATCTGTAGGCTATCTGTTGTTTCCTTAAAACTTCAGTGATTGGTCTCAAGGATCGTCTCTTCATAGCAGTTTCTCTGGAGATGTCAGAGTATATTTTTAGGGAGTCATAAGGGGCAGGCAGGAGGCCATTTTGTCTGGTATAATTATTTATTTTATCTTTTGTCTGAAAAAAGGTGAATTTTACAATAACATCCCGAGGGACGTCTTCAGGGAAGCGCGGAGGTTTAGGGATTCTATGCGCCCTTTCTATTGAAAGCTCTATGTCTGGCAGAGAAGGGATCAATTTTTTTGTCAGATTTTTAATGAAAGGAATCAATTTGTGTGACTTAACCTGTTCTGGTACACCCCTAATTTTTAAGTTAGCAGTGTAAAATGAAAGCAGCACTAGGATCAGTTCACCTTGGGTGCAGTGTCCAGCAGTATTCCGCTGTATACAATTACCAAAAGATTGGACAGCACTCCATCTTGCACATCACGTTTTCTTTATTGGCCCATGTGTACTGAACGTTTCGGCTCCTCAGGAACCTTCCTCCAGCAGTGGAGGAAGGTTCCTGAGGAGCCGAAACGTTCAGTACACATGGGCCAATAAAGAAAACGTGATGTGCAAGATGGAGTGCTGTCCAATCTTTTGGTAATTGTAATTTTTAAGTTAGATCTACGGTCACGATCTTCTCTGTCAATAAGTTTGTCAGAGAGGTATTTGATGTCACCTTTGGCTTTAGACAACTCAGTACGGCATGCTTTAATCTCTTTCTTTAAATTGTCTACATCAGTTTCAGTTTTATCTAATCTTGAGTTTATGGCGTTAATTGATGCTTTCACATCTGTAAATTGCTCTTTCATCTCCTCCTTTAATGAAGAGAACAGCTGAAGAAGAAATTTCTTGTCAGGAATTTGGTTTGGATCCAAGATGCGATTGACTTCGCTCTCAGCTTGAGTGACTTTGATTTTTTGCCTCGCTGGGCTTCTGCATTGTGATTGTGCCTCATCCTGTGGAGGCGATTCAATGTGTTGGCGGGGGGGAGAGTCTATCTCCTTCCTCTTTGAACTATGTTGGGAATTCTCATATAGCATCGAGTCCTCATGAGGGTCTGATTCTTCAGTTAGTGGTAGGGTTTTGGAGGGATGATCTCTTCCCTTAAAGGTTTTACCAGGGCTATGTGCCATGGTAGGTATTTTGCTCTTGGATCTGCTTTGTTGCGCTTCCATGTTCTTATCAGAATGGTCTGTGTTGGAAGTAGATCTGGATTTGGAGGGCATTAGTCCCCCAGTATCAGGAACAATCGGGAGGTTCGTGGACTCAGGCTGTGTTTTGCAGAGAGAGATATTTAGAATAATACAGTACTTATCTGAAACCTGGATGACCAAGGGTGAAGGGAATCGTGCCGTGGATCTTGGAATCCTGGTCTACGAAGCTGGCTTGCGTGGGGGGCCCGATAACCCCACTTGCTAGAAGCGATCTTCCCGTCCGAACCTTTTCTTGCAGGTCGCTCAGCGTTGAAACAGTTAACAGTGAAGAAGAATGCAATCTGTAGCTCCTTTAGTACCTCAGCGCTCAGGGCTGAAACAGTTAACAGTGAAGGAGATCTTTGGCTCCTCAGTGCCCATGCTGAAACAGTTAATAGTGAAGGAGAATCTTAGCTCCTCAGTTCTCAGCGCTGAAACAGTTAACAGTGAAGGATGTTAGCTCCTCAGTACCTCAGGCTGAAACAGTTAATAGTGAAGGAGAATCTCTGGCTCCTCAGTACCTCAGCGCTGAAACAATTAATAGTGAGGGAGAATCTTTAACTCCTCAGTCTCTCAGCGCTGAAACAGTTAACAGTGAAGGATCTTAGCTCCTCAGTACCTCAGGGCTGAAACAGTTAATAGTGAAGGAGAATCTCTGGCTCCTCAGTACCTCAGCGCTGAAACAATTAATAGTGAGGGAGAATCTTTAACTCCTCAGTCTCTCAGCGCTGAAACAGTTAACAGTGAAGGATCTTAGCTCCTCAGTACCTCAGGCTGAAACAGTTAATAGTGAAGGAGAATCTCTGCTCTCAGTACTCGCCTGAAACAATTAATAGTGAGGAGAATCTTTAACTCCTCAGTCTCTCACGCTGAAACAGTTAACAGTGAAGGATCTTTAGCTCCTCAGTACCTCAGGGCTGAAACAGTTAATAGTGAAGGAGAATCTCTGGCTCCTCAGTACCTCAGCGCTGAAACAGTTAATAGTGAGGGAGAATCTTTAAGTCCTCAGTACCTCAGGGTTGAAACAGTTAATAGTGAAGGAGGATATATGCTCCTCATACTCAGGTTAAACAGTTAATAGTGAAGAGAATCTTAGCTCCTCAGTACCTCAGCGCTGAAACAGTTAATAGTGAAGGAGGATATATGGCTCCTCAATACCTCAGCGCTGAAACAGTTAATAGTGAGGAGAATCTTTAGCTCTCAGTACCTCAGGCCAAACAGTTAATAGTGAGAGAAATCTATTTCTCCTCAGTACCTCAGCGCTGAAACAGTTAACAGTGAAGTAGAATCTATGGCTCCTCAGTACCTCAGGGCTCAGCGTTGAAACAGTTAATAATGAGGTAGAATCTGTGTCTCCTCAGTACCACAGCGCTGAAACAGTCAACAATGAAGGAGAATACAATCGTGAATGATCTTCTCTGCCAGCAGGAGCCCAATATGGCGCCGTTACCTCAGACTGAAGAAGATGGGGTTCTCCTTGTGTGGCTTTCTCCTCATCAGATCTCATCAGAACTCGCCTCGTTCGGTCACTGCGGGTAGCTGGTTAGGCTGGTAGCTAGTTGTGGAATCAGAATGGCATTAAAATGTCATTAAGTCCGTCGCTTTGGATAAAGCACCAGGAGCTCCTGTGAGTGTGACTTCACATAGAGCCGCAGGCCACGCCTCCTTCAGGTACGCCACTTTCTGAACACATGCCACCTCCCCCCTTGGGATAAGTTCCCTGAGAACGACACTCTTTAAAAAATTCTTTAAACCCCAATATCCCAACCAGCATGGGGTGTCAATATTATACAAGGCACTAATTTCAAGATACGGGCACCACAAACTTCCCTACATGACGATATGGGAACGGCACCTTCTTTTCTCGGCCTCTCCAGATTCGTCGCTCATTGCAGCCTCACACACTCACAGGTTCTCGTCCTGCATCAATCATTTGGTACAAGCCAAAAAGATCCAGTTGAACTGTTATGTTACACCCTTTGTGTCTAGCAAAGATTCAAAAACTAATCCCTCTGTTGGAAGGGTTGTCAAGAGTTGGCAACCATGGAACATATGTCGTGGTTTTGCCCTAAAGTTCATGAATTTTGGGGCACGGTTGAATTAATTTTGAACGAAGTGTTGAAGATACCTTTTGCGCTTGAGGGCCCTATGGCTTTATTGGGTATTGGCTTAACAATATTCCTATTATACTTCACCCCACTGTAACGTACTGATAGCAGCCAGGATATGTCTGGCCAGGCACTGGAAATTACAGTCCACCCCAACCAAAGCAGAGTTATTAGCCCAAATTAGATTGCATTTACAACATGAAATGGTCTTGGTGCATGACCTCTCAATGAAAACAAAAAAACTTAACTGGTGGGATCCTTGGATAACCTCATCATACGTTTTAATGTCTTGCTGATCTATACTAGTCTATAGGGCCCCTCACTCTGGGGTTTAGCTCCCTATAGGAATTCTGTGCCTGAATTTATGCACATCATGTACTTTAATCTCCTTATCTACGAGTAATGTATTATCACTGCTCACTGTGTTGGATACGTGTTTCCCCCCTCTTCTCGACTTAATGCTTGTCTGATATGGAGCTTGCTCCTTTGTTTATTGTTTTACACAATGTATGTTGTATTTTTCTCTTCTCTTCTTAGTAATCAATGAAAAAACCATTGGTTTAAAAAAAAAAGTGTCATACCTGTGCCACAGTTGCTGTCAATCTGCACTTCGTTTCACTCCAATGAGGCCCCCAAACCGCCTACGTACGTTTAAAACAAGTTTAGTACATCTTCATGGTCTGTACCTATTTGTAGATATGGTTCTCTGCAAAACAATGCCTGGAACTCCCCTATTTGTTTGACAGTTGATATTCCCACTAAGAACAAGGTTTGCCCAGAAGATTGACGCCTGCACTGCTGGTTCAAAGGAAGAACTTTAAAGTGCTTTAAGGACCAAGGCGAGATCCCATGAGGTCAACAGGAGGTACGAATAGTGCTCTCAGGAACCTAATGGCCTTAAATACCCCAGAGATTAGCCAGTCTGAAAAATGTGCCATCTAGATATGCATTGATAGCTGAAACCTGTGTCTTGAGTGTGTTTAACTTAAGTCCCTTATTGAGACCAGCCTGGAAGAATTGTAACACTGCGCTGTAGACCTTTATCAGCTTCTTGTGTGGAACACCATCCATTAAAGATTTTTCATATTCTTGCATACACCCTTGCTAGCTGCCAACATCGTTGATGACCTTGCTCTGGCAATTCATAAACTGCAAGATTTTTCCTGACAATTTCCATGCGGACAGCTGCCTATTTGCTCGGTTCCAGCTGGAGAATGTTCCCCCTGAAATAGGTGATCTGGTACAAGTTGAGTTCCAGAATCTCCTGCTTGATAGCTGACACACAGGAGGAGACCAATTTATTTGAGCCCAAAAGTGAACAACTGGTATAGTTTCTGCATGTTCTTCCCTGATCTTGTTCAGAGCACTCAGAACCAGTAGCCAAGGAGGGAAGACAAAGATCAGCAGACCTACCCAAGACAGGTCTAGGCTGTCCAATCCCCATGAATGATTGTGTCTTCAAAACAACAACCCTTCCCATTTTGATGTATGGCCTTCACATTCAAATCTGGAACTTTCATGATGTTGGTATTCTGCAGGAAGATCCATTTTGAGGGAAGTATTTAATTGCGATCCAGCCAATCAGCCTTGGTATTCTAGACCCCAGGTATGTGAACCGCTGAGATATTATGGAGGTTCTTCTCCTCCTAGAGAAAGATCTTGTGACATTCTGCAGCTAATAGGGGCCTCTTGGTTCAATCTTGTTTGTTGATATAAACGACTGATGCTAGATTGTAAAATTGGACTACTACCGATAGCTGGTAAAGAAGTTGACAGAAATGAAGACGAGCCAGTCCCATTGTCCTCAACTTTGAGGTTGGCTGATAGGCGGGTTGCTTGCCCCAACCAAGGTTTCTGCACCGAACTGTTGTCCACTAGCCCCAAACAGGTCACTGACCTTACCTCTATTATTTCCTGTAATACTACATGACAGTGATAGTTGTCCCACCTGTGTGTGGCGGGGCATAACATTGATGGGAGCACTTGCAAGAGCTTTAAGTTTATCCGGCCCAGTAGGCCTAAACAGGTCACTGACCTACCTGACTAGTATTTACGGTAATACAACACGAAACTGATAGTGGTCCCACCTGTGTGTGGCGGGGCATAACATTGATGGGCTTGTATGAGCTTTGAGTTTATCCGGCCCACTAGCCCCAAACAGGTCACTGACCTTACCTCTATTATTTCCTGTAATACTACATGACAGTGATAGTTGTCCCACCTGTGTGTGGCGGGGCATAACATTGATGGGAGCACTTGCATGAGCTTTGAGTTTATCCGGCCCAGTAGGCCTAAACAGGTCACTGACCTACCTGACTAGTTTTTACGGTAATACAACACAAAACTGATAGTGGTCCCACCTGTGTGTGGCGGGGCATATAATTCATGGGAGCGCTTGCATGAGCTTTGAGTTTAACCGACCCAGTAGGCCTAAACAGGTCACTGACCTACCTCTCTATTATTTCCAGTAATACTCCACGAAACCTAGAATTGTCCCACCTGTGTGTGGCAGGGCATAACATTGATGAGTGCAATTGCATGAGCTTTGAGTTCATCCGGCCTACTAGGCCAAAACAGGTCTCTGGCCTATCGGACTAATTTTTTCTGTAATACTCCACAAAACCTATAGTTGCTGAGCAATGTTTAACCTTGAAATGCTAGGCCTGGTCTTGTTCCAGACCCTGCGCCATGCATGCAGGCTGGGCCATTCAGCAATTTTTGGTCTGGGACAATTGATGCCATTTTGCTGTGGTCTGACCTTTTGGGAAGAGTGAGGACTCTTGTTTGGGTCCCCTTGCTGTGTGTTACATGATTTGAGCAGAGCGTGACATGCCTTTACCTGTGTCTCATCGTCCTTTTACTCCTCCACCTCTTTTTACTTAATGTAGAAAACTACTGCCACTTTTCTCCTGTAACTCATCCATTTGTGAATTCAAAGTCAATTTCACTCACCTCTGAAATTTTAGGTGAATGTTAACCACCTTCTATTTTGAAGTGCTTTGGAAGAGTGTGCAGCCTGGCACAAACCGTGTCTCGTGCACCCATGCTACGCCATGAGACTATTTGTACTGTGGGTAGATTGTTGTCACTTCTCCTGGTGCTTGTTGTCTATTTTTAGTAGTTTGGCAGCTTTTGGACATCTTTTGAAGGTGTTTTCTATGTGTTTGCTGTAGCCTGCCATTGATTTCAATGGGGTTTGTGGTGTTCGACGAACATTTGACGAACACATCCCCAATTCGACAAATGGAATTCGAACACTTAGGTGGTGGCTCATCACTACCAGGCAGTCGCCCATACCCATACATACACTGCTTCCAACAGCTTAGCGTCTGCGATCTGATGAGGGCATTCCCATTCAGCTTAGAGTGGCAGCTGACCAGGAATTCCCAGGCAGTCCCCCATCCCAATACATGCCCAGCCTCCAACTGCTTACCCTCTGCAGTTTGATGAGGGCACTGTCTAGAATGGCTGCTGATGAGGAATGCTATCAGCACTGGGGAAACTTAAGAATTGAGAAGTCCAACTGCAATAATTGTCAAGTCTCAAAATGAGTAGATCATTTATGTTATACAAAAACAATTCATGCATTAATATAGGTATGTCTAACGTAGTAATGAATAGCAGCATACATATTTGCATTCTTATTCGTACCACTCTAAGCATCTGTTCTGTTTTACTTAACCCTTCAACTGGCTTCTTTGTCCAAAAAGTGGATCTCCCTCCTAATATAAGTTGTAGCAGTCTCAAAGCATTGGTTGCAAAATCCTTCAGTTCCCCCTAAAAAGGCAGTTTGGCCTCAAAGGAGTGATCACAAAATTGCTCAGTTTCCCATTAAAAGGCTGTGTTTCGCCTCTAATTATTACCAAATCATTCAGTTTATACTAAAAAGGTTTTTTTTTTGCCTCTAACCAGTGATTGTCAAAAATCCTTCAGTTTGCACTACACGGTGTGCAGAATTATTAGGCAAATGAGTATTTTGATCACTTGATACTTTTTATGCATGTTGTCCTACTCCAAGCTGTATAGGCTTGAGCCAACTACCAATTGAGTAAATCAGGTGATGTGCATCTCTGTAATGAGGAGGGGTGTGGTGTAATGACATCAACACCCTATGTAAAGTGTGCTTAATTATTAGGCAAATGCCTTTCCTTAGGCACAATGGGTCAGAAGAGAGATTTGACGGACTTTGAAAAGTCCGAAATTGTGAGATGTTTTGCAGAGGGATGGAGCAGTTTTGAAATTGCCAAACTTTTGAAGCGTGATCACCGAACAATCAAGCGTTTCATGGCAAATAGCCAACAGGGTTGCAAGAAGCGTTAGTATAAGGGAAGGGAAAGGGGGTATTTTGCTCACCACGGCTTCCAGAGGCTGTTAGTGCTCGAAGTAATGGCTGGTTCCCATTCACTTGAACAAATATTGAAGGAACTCCGGCACCAGACTTGTTGCAGTTAAAATTTAAACATCCTTAAAAGCATTAGTGGGGTACGCAGCCCCCTTCCTCCACGCCTAACTAATTTTAACTGCAACAAGTCTGGTGCCGGAGTTCCTTCAATATTTGTCGCAAGAAGCGTGTTGGGCAAAAAAGGCGCTAAATAACTGCCCATGAATCGAGGAAAATCAAGCGTCAAGATGCCATTTGCCACCAGTTTTGCCATATTTCAGAGCTGCCAAAAGCACAAGGTGTGCAATACTCAGGGACATGGCCAAGGTAAGGAAGGCTGAAAAACAACCACCTTTGAACAAGAAACATAAGATAAAATGTTAAGACAGGGCCAAGAAATATCTTGACTGATTTTTCAAAGGTTTTATGGACTGATGAAATGAGAGTGACTCTTGATGGGCCAAAGGCTGGATCAGTAAAGGGCAGAGAGCTCCACTCCGACTCAGATGCCAGCAAGGTGGAGGTGAGGTACTTGTATGGGCTGGTATCATCAAAGTTGAACTTATGGGACCTTTTCAGGTTGAGGATGCAGTGAAGCTCAACTCACGGACCTACTGCCAGTTTCTGGAAGACAGCTTCAAGCAGTGGTACAGGAAGAAGTCGGTATTGTTCAAGAAAAACATGATTTTCATGCAGGGCAATGCTCCATCACATGCATCCAACTACTCCACAGCATGGCTGGCCTGTAAAGGTCTAAAAGAAGAAAAAAATGACATGACCCCATTGTTCACCTGATCTAAACCCCATAGAGAACTTGTGGTCCCTCCTAAAATGTGAGATCTACAGGGAAGGAAAACAGTACACCTCTCGAAACAGTGTCTGGGATGCTGTGGTGGCTGCTGCACGCAATGTTGATCGTAAACAGATAAAGCAACTGACAGAATCTATGGATGGAAGGATGTTGAGTGTCATCATAAAGAAAGGTGGCTGTATTGGTCACTAATTTTTTTGTTTTTGCATGTCAGAAATGTTTTATTCTAAATTTTGTGCAATTCAATTAGTTTACCTGGGAAAATAAGCAAGTGAGATGGGAATATATTTGGTTTTTATTAAGTTGCCTAATAATTCTGCAGAGTTATCATTACCTGCACAAACAGATATTCTCCTAAGATAGCCAAATCTAAAAAAAACCCACTCCAACTTCCAAAAATATTAAGCTTTGATATTTGAGTCTTTTGAGTTGATTGAGAACATAGTTGTTGATCAATAATAAAAATAATAATCTAAAATACAACTTGTCTAATAATTCTGCACATAGTGTAAAAAGGCATTTTCTTTACCTTAAAGCAGTGATTTCAAAATCGTTCAGTTTCCCCCAAGTCTAAAATAGCTGTACTCAAAGCAGTGATTGCAAAATGCTTTAATTTCCCCTAAAAAGCCTGTTTAGCCTCAAAGCAGTTGCAAAGTTCCTCAGTTTCCCCTAACTTGACTGTGTTTGGCCTCACATTAGTGATTACAAAATTCTTAAGTTTCCTCTGAAAAGGCAGTTTGGCCTCAAAGCAGTGATTGGAAAATCCTTCAGTTTCCCATAGAGACTAAGGGGTACTTCACACACAACGATATCACTAGCGATATCGCTGCAAAGTCACAGGTTTTGTGATGTAACAGCGACCTTGCTAGCGACCTCGCTATGTGTGACACGTAGCAGCGACCAGGCCCCCACTGTGAGATCGATGATCGTTACAAATCGTTCTGGACCATTTTTTGGTCGTCGGGCTCCCGCTGGACAGCATGCATCAGCTGTGTTTGACAGGGACAACGACCAACGATCTCAATACTACGCCCGAGAGTGACAAGTTCCCAACGACTGCCATATCGTTACTGCATCGCTGGTGAGATCTGACTGTTTCACATCTCACCAGCGACGCACCAGCAATCTCAGCCAGGTCGGTTCGTTATTGGGATCACTGGTGCGTCGCTATGTGTAACGGGGCCCTAAGGACCAAAGACTACCAAGGACTAAAGACTAAAGGCCCCGTTACACGCTATGATATCGTTAACGATATCGCTGCAACGTCAACGGTTTTGTGATGTTGCAGCGATGTGAAACGACATCGTTGCGTGTGACACATAGCAACGACCAACAATAAGTTCATTGATCATGTAAGAATGGCCAGGACCATTTTTTTATCGTTGGTCTCCTGCTGGGCGGCCAGCATCATTGTTTGTGACAGCGGGAGACCAACGATCAATGACCTCCCAGCGCCACAAAGTACATGCTGGGGGTCTGTTAACCAAGGTGAACATCGGGTAACTAAGCGCAGCGCTGCGCTTAGTTACCTGATGTTTACCCTGGTTACCAGCATTCTCACTGGTCCTGATCACTGGTGAGTCTTCCTGTGTGACAGCTCACCAGCAATCAAATGGCGATGTCCCAGCGATCCCGATCGTTGGTGGGGTCGCTGGGACATCGCAGCGTGTAGCAGGGCCTTAAAGACCAAGAACCAAAGACAAGGACCAAAAATCAAGGACCAAAGACCAAGTACCAAAGTCTAAGGACCAAAGACGACCAAGGACTAAATGCTCCGTTATATGCTACGATATCATTAACGATATCGCTGCAGCGTCACCGGTTTTGTGATGTTGCAACGACGTGAAACAACATCGTTGCGTGTGACACGTAACAACGACCAACGATAAGTTCATTGATCATGTAAGAATGGCCAAGACTATTTTTTTATCATGGTCTCCCACTGGGCGGTCAGCATCACCGTGTGTGAAAGCGGGAGACCAACGATCAACAACCTCCCAGTACTGCACAGTACACGCTGGGAGGCTGGTAACCAAGGTAAACATCGGGTAAATAAGAACAGCGCTGCGCTTAGTTACCTGATGTGTATCCTGGTTACCAGTGTTCTCGCTGGTCCTGATCGCTGGTGAGTCTGCCTGTGTGACAGCTCACCAACGATCAGATAGCGATGTCCCAGTGATCTCGATCGTTGGTGGGATCACTGGGACATTGCAGCATATAATGGGGCCTTAAAGGGATCCTGTCACCTCCAAAACACCTCCTAAGCTATCAAAACATGTCCATGCAGCAACCATTCACTAATCTCCTTTTGTCTCCTAAAAGCATCCTGTGAAAGTGCATAAAAACGTTTTAATACTCACTCATTAGTGATTATAATCAGCAGGGGCCATATCCTTTAGTCACCAGGGGGTGTTGTTAAGCCGCTCCAGGATCCACCCTATCTGTCTGTGCTGCTGTGAAACTGAAACTGAAACTGAAGGCAGGACTAATGATTTGCATTCTGTGAGTGATAGAGAGGGGGGAGGGCAATGCCTGCACATCACAGCAGAACACACAGAGAGAGGGTGGATCCCTGGAGCTGCAAAACAGCCCGCCTTGGTGACTAAAGAATAGTCACTCTGCTAATTATAATCACTAATGAGTAAGTATTAAAACGTTTTTATGCACTTTCACAGGATGCTTATAGGAGACAAAAGAAGTGTGAGATTAGTGATAGGATGCTGCAGGGACATGTTTTGCTAGCTTAGGAGGCGTTTTGGAGGTGACAGGATCCCTTTAAAGACCAAGGACCTAAAGACTAAGGAGCAAGGACCTAAAAGACTAAAGGCTGGTTTACACGTAGCAACGCACCAGCGATCCCGACAACGATACGACCTTGTCAGGATCGCTAATGCGTCGCTACATGGTCACTGGTGAGATGCCAGACAGGCAGACTTACCAGCGATCACCCGTCGATGCGCCGACACCCGACGGTTTTTGGGATCGTTCAGGGATCGCTGGTAAGTCTGCCTGTCACACACAGCGATGCAGCCTGGCCAGCGGGAGATTGCCAATCCAAAAATAGTCCAGGCTATTCAATAAAGATCAGCGATCTTCAAGAGGGGGGCTGATCGCTGCTAAGTGTCACACGCAGTGAGACTGGCGGCGTGGTTGCTGCTACGTCACAAAACCGGTGACGTGTTAGCGATCTCGCTATGTTTAAACCTGCCTTAAGGACCAAGGACTAATGAGTTATAACTTACAAGCAGTCGCTCAGTCAGGAGACGGAAAGGCAGGCTTCGTTTTCCCCTCCTCGCGTCATAACTGCACGCCCCGCTGGGCGTCATCATTCGGTCTTGATCTCCTCGTTTGAATTTCCCGTCTTCTTCTGCTCCTATGGCGCATCGGCCGGTATGTCATATCCGGCCCAGTACATTGTGGGGGCGCATCACATGGTACAGGCCGGCTTCATTATGCATACTGTGCATGCGTCAGAAGTCGGGGCCGTATCATGTGACTGGAGTGACTGGATTTTTTGGAGGATTTCTGGGTTCTTTTCGATGAGTATTAGGGGTATTCCCGTAGTTCTATTCCAATGAAAAACGTCATATGATTCAGAGTACTGTTTATCCCTTAAGGTACCGTCACACGCCGCCATATAGCTTCCATATCGCTGGCGATTTGACGTGAGCACGCACATTCTGGGCACTTTTTTCAGATAGCTGTGGAGTTGTTACACGTAGCGATTTCGAGTGTGATCACCGGCGATCCTGCGTTCCGGAAATCGCCTGACCAAGACCAGAAGCAATCTTCCCTTCTCACATCACCACGTCAGACGCCACCACCACATCAGCGATGTGGGTGTAGAGTTTGGCCGCGGCGAGGAGATAGGCGTGCCAGATTGTGTAACACCGCGACCCTATCACTCCGATTGGCCTACACAACTGCGTTACCACCAAGCCACCAATCGCCGCAGACGGGGCACGGAAAACCGCATGCTTAGGCACGCCTACGGGATTGATTCCAGAATGTCTGAGCTCGCTTTCTACATAGCTATTTCCCTGTCACACGCCACGAAGCGCTGAGATCGCCTGGTGGATACCGCCTGATTTCACTGCAGTGCAGGGCCAGCCAACTCGCCGGCGGTATGGTAGCGTGTGACGGTACTTTTATATATTTCTTTTTTTTTTTTAGTGTTTTTGAATTCAATTTGTAAAGGGATCAACTTTTTGTAGAAAAGCTGTCCATTGTTGGCTGGTTAGCCTGGGCTCAAGTTTTTCTCAAAGTTTAATGAGCTCAGCTGTCACTAAATCAAGGTCTTTTTCATTTTGCTTTAACACCAGAGCTAGGAGTTTTTCCAAACATTCTGCTTGGATTTCTTCCCATTCTTTGACAAAGTCTTTATTGTGTTGTGCAATTGCAACAGGTTTAATGATCCTCAATCCTCTAGGGACTCGTTTGCAATCTACATATTAAAGAGGACACAGTACAGAATGTTACTTCACGTTCAGCCAGGGACATGATTAGTGATGAGCCACCAGCTAAGTCAGAGGTGCATCTAGCCTTTCTGGCACCTGGGGCAAAGAATTATTTTGCCCCCATCACCACCACCATTTTGAATTTAATGGGTAACTCTATTGAAGCGCTATTTTACTAAGTAAGGCTACTTTAACATTTTATTTACAATGCTTTATTGAACTCAATCAACAATAACGGGCTATATATGTATATGTTATACACTATACATGTATACTTGGCATTTTGACACAACAATAACTTAGATTAAACTAAACAAGTCAATGACTATGACTAAAATTGAGTGTACTGTATAACTGTGAGGCTGTTTTGTTGTATAATAAAACCTACTATGTTCTACAACAGCATTGTCTAAAATGTTATTTTCTAAGCTTTTTTGATGGAAAGGATGTTATGTCATCATAGGAAAGTTTTGGAGCCAACTCGTGCTCAATGGAAATTATGCTTAAATTTGTTAGCCGTTGTTGTACCATGACACTTTGAAGATGTGTTTTCAATAACTTTAGCTCCGGGGATCAGCTTCCACCTGCCGCCTCCCGCCCACCGCCGGAGCGGTGATCACCTCCTCCCGGTGATCACCGCTTCGGGGATCACATCCCCCTATCCTCCCGCTGCCTGCCGCAGCAGTGATCACCTCCTCCCGGTGATCACCGCTCTGGGGATCACCTGCTGCTGCCGCCGCCTCCGGCCCCCTCTGGTCGTCTTATGGTCCCGGGTCCTCCTGGCAACGTCTGGTGAGTCCCCCTGCCTGTGGGATGCCTTTACTGCAGCCTGATTCACCTGCAGGGTGGATCGACCGCAGTCAAGGGATCTGACAGTGATCCACATAATGGATCACTGCGCCGAGGCTGCGAGATCGCTGCTCTGCAGTCCGATCCACCTGCATGGGGATCGAGCTGCAGAAAGTGATCTCGCAGCCCCGGCACTGCTCCCGGGCTGCCAGATTGCTGCTCTGCAGTCCGATCCACCTGCATGGGGATCGAGCTGCAGAAAGCGATCTCGCAGCCTCGGCGCTGCACCCGGGCTGCCAGATCGCTGCTCTGCAGTCCGATCCTCCTGTATGGGGATCAAACTGCAGAAAGCGACCTTGCAGCCCCGGTGCAGTGATCCACATAGTGGATCACTGTACCCGGGCTGTCAGATCGCTACTTTGCAGTCCAATCCGCCTGCATGGCGATCGTGCGTTGTGGGACCTTCGTTGTGCACTATGCCGGATCTTTTTAAAATAAAGATGGAGTCCGAATTTTGTGGGGGGTTTTTTCAAATAAAAAGATTTTTCTCTGTGTGGTGTATTTTTTGACTATTTACTAGAGATTCCTAATGGCCGGGTCTAACATTGGCCCAACATTATGAATCTAGGGCTTAGTGCCAGCTGCCAGTAAACAAGCTGGAATTAACCCCTTTATTACCCAGTGTGCCACTGGCACCAGGGCAACTGGAGGAGCCTGGGTATAGCGCCAGAATATGGCGCTTCAATGAATGTGCCATTTTCTGGAGCAGCTGCGGGCTGCAATTCGCAGCATGGGGGGACCAGAACGCTTGGGCCTTTCCATGCTGAGGATTCCAGCCCCCAGCTGCCTAGTTGTACCTGGCTAGGCCAAAAATATGGCGGAGCCCCACTTCATTTTTTTTTTTCTACAATTAGTTCTAGAAATAAAAAAAACGTCTTCGCTGTATTTTTGGTTGTCAGCCAGGTACAACGAGGCAGCTGGTGGTTGCTGGCAGTCTGTAGCTGCCAAGTTATACCTGGCTGGACCAAAAATATGGCAGCGCCCCACATCATTTTTTTTTTCTCTACAGTTAGTTCTAGAAATAAAAAATAAATGGCCTTCGCTGTATTTTTGGTAGCCAGCCAGGTACAACTTGGCAGCTGGCTGACTGGAATCCTCAGCGTGTAGAGACCCAAATGTTGTGAGCTCCCCACGCGGCAAATTGCAACCCACAGCCAACCAAGAAAATAGCGCATTAATTGGAGGCGACATTTTCTGGTGCTGTACCCTAACTCTTCCAGTTGCCCTTGTGCTTGTGGCACACGGGTTCTCCATATGTGACATGGTGTCCGCTAACAATTTCAATGGAAAATTAGCTCCAATTGTTAGCGGAAACCATGTCGCGTATGGAGAGCCCCTCCCTGTGTGTCTAAACATTGGAGGTCCCCCACAAGTGACCCCATTTTGGCAACTATACCCCCCAAGGAACATATCTAGATACATAGTGAGCACTTTGAACACACATGTGCTTCACAAATTAGTTTGTAAAAGGGAAAAAGAAGATTTTTTGTGAAAAAAAGTAATTTTTCATTTTACTGATCAATTTGTGAAGCACCTAGCGGATTAAAGTGCTCACTATGCATCTAGATAAGTTCCCTGGGGGGTCTTGTTTCCAAAATGGGGTCACTTGGGGAGCTCCAATGTTTAGGCACAGAGGAGCTCTTTATATGTGACATGGTGTCCACTAATAATTCGAATTGTTAGCGGACACCATGTTGCGTATGGAGAGCCCCTGTGTGCCTAAACATTGGAGCTCCCCCACAAGTGACCCAATTTTGGAAACAGGACCCCCAGGGAACCTATCTAGATGCATAGTGAGCATTTTGATCCCCCAGGTGCTTCACAAATTGATCCGTAATAAGTAATAAGTACTTTTTGTTTCCACAAAAATTTTCTTTTTTCATTTTTACGGATCAATTTGTGAAGCACCTGGGGCTTCAAAGTGCTCACTATGCATCTAGATACATTCCTTGGGGGGTCTAGTTTCCAAAATGGGGTCACTTGTGGGTTAGCTCCAATGTTTAGGCACACGGGGGCTCTTTATATGCGACATGGTGTCCACTAATAATTCCAATTGTTAGCTGACATGTTGCGTATGGAGAGCCCAGACCCCCCAGGGAACCTATCTAGATGCATAGTGCGCACTTTGAACCCCCAGGTGCTTCACAAATTAATCCGTAGAAATGAAAAAAAATTTGTGGAAGACACAGTACTTTTTCATAATTACAGATTTGTGAAGCACCTGGGGGTTCAAAGTGCTCACCACCCATCTAGATATGTTCCCTGGGGGGTCTAGTTTCCAAAATGGGGTCAATTGTGGGGGAGCTCCAATGTTTAGGCACACAGGAGCTCTCCAAACGTGACATGGTGTCCGCTAACAATTTGAACTGATTTTCCATTCAAATTGTTAGCGGACACCATGTCGCGTTTGGAGAGCCCCTGTGTGCCTACACATTGGAGCTCCCCCACAAGTGACCCCATTTTGGAAACTAGAGCCCCAGGGAACATATCTAGATGGGTGGTGAGCATTTTGAACCCCCAGGTGCTTCACAATTCATCCGTAAAAATGAAAAAGTACTTTTTTTTTTTTTTCACAAAAATGTTTTTAGCCTAAATTTTTTCGTTTTCACATGGGGAACAGGATAAAATGGATCCTAAAAATAGTTAGGAGAAATTGCCCAAGTACACAGATACCTCATATGTGGTCATAAACCACTGTTTGGGCGCACGGCAAGGCTCAGAAGGGAAGGAGCGCCATTTGACTTTTTGAATAAAAAATTAGCTCCAAAAGTCAATTTGCGCTCCTTCCCTTCTGAGCCCTGCTGTGCGCCCAAACAGTGGTTTATGTCCTCATATGAGGTATCGGTGTACTCAGGGGAAATTGCCCAACAAATTTTAGGATCCATTTTTATCTTGTTGCCTATGTGAAATTGAAAGAATTGAGGCTATAAGAACATTTTTGTTGTAAAAATTAAAATGCCCTTTTTTTCCTTCCACCTTGCTTTAGTTCCTGTGAAGCACCTGAAGGGTTAATAATCTTCTTGAATGTAGATTTGAGTAGCATGAGGGGTGCAGTTTTTGGAATAGTGTCACTTTTGGGTGTTTTCTGTCATGTACACCCCTCAAAAGGACTTCAAATGTGATGTGGTCCCAAAAAAATGGTTTTGTAAATTTTGCAATGTCCTACCCAAACATTTTTTTTTTTTCCCAAAATTGTGCTGATGTAAAGTAGACATTTTGTGTCACATAAATCTCTGGTTTTGCAGAATAAAAATTCACAATTTGAAAATTGCTAAATTTTAAACATTTTTACCAAATTTTAGATTTTTTCTCAAATAATCGCAAAAATTATTGACCTAACTTTAACACTAACATGAAGCCCAATATGTCACGAAAAAACGTTCTCAGAATCGCTAGGATCGGTTGAAGCGTTCCAGAGATATTACCTCATAAAGGGACACTGGCCAGAATTGACAAAAATGCCTCGGTCTTTAGGGTCAAAATAGGCTCGGTCATGAAGGGGTTAAACTATTACTAACATCAGGTTCATACATTGTGTTTGTCCTCATGCTGATAATAAAGTACCTTAGTGCATCTGTAAAGTTGCCTGGTCATGTTCCTGGGTCATAGCAGTCAATGTCAAAATTAGGCTCACCACGAGAAGAAGATGATATATCATACAGCTCCTCTTCTAGAGAATATGTTATGCTGCTACAACATTGCAGGGCATCTAACTCAAAAAAAGGAATCTTCAGTGGGTTCATCTGTAGTGGCTCCTGCAGTCTTGTTTCGTGCTCCACCACAGTATTACTTTCCTCACTTTCATGCTCAGAGTTTCTATTAACACTCACATCTCCGCTGCTGCCATCTAAAATAAAGCAAACCTAAAAGAACAAACAGTTGTAAGTCAAAAGTCACATTATAAATTAAAAAAAAAAAATGTTCTAATAAAAATACTTATTTATATACCCATATCTTTTATATCTTCCTGTGCTTTATTCAACCATGACAACAATCAAAAATGCAAATTGTCAGTCTTGTTTTTCTTTCACCTTTGCTCTTTTTCAGAACTCTGCCCTCATGGGTCTTTTCTCATCACTATTGGCAGCAGAACAATTTTTTCCTGAGTCCAGTAAACAAAACGCATCAATATATGGTTTCACACAGCGTGTGTGTGTGTGTGTGTATATATATATATATATGTATGTATGTATTATATATATATATAATACACCGTATATACTGTGTGTGTATGTATATATATCTATTATATAATCACGAATGCAGCGAGTGCCCCTTTTGAGACCGCACTCGCTGCGAGTCAATGTCGTCATGTGGATACGAACGAAGCATTGGCCGCGCAGCGGCCATTGCGAGTCGCTCTAAGGCGACTCGCTATGCCCGCGCAGCGGGCATGGCGAGTCGCCTTAGCAGCGCGAAGCATTGGCCGCGAAGCGGCCATTGCGAGTCAGAGACTCGCTCTGCTAGAATCCCGATGCATTGTGCATCGGGCACCCATCTAGTATATATATATATATATATATAGTGTGTGGAGCCCCTGCGACCAGGGCGGCCACAGGGTTAACTGCAGCCAGACAAGGTAAAGACGGTTGACAAAACACACTCACTCACCGACCCACTCCGACGCTAAGCCACTGACTGTAGGGCAAGGGATGGCGGGAGTTTAGAGAAGTGTGGGTGGAGAGA
Source organism: Allobates femoralis (assembly GCA_033576535.1). Taxonomy (NCBI): domain Eukaryota; kingdom Metazoa; phylum Chordata; class Amphibia; order Anura; family Aromobatidae; genus Allobates; species Allobates femoralis. Next base: position 378,145,978 of record JARQOC010000003.1, read on the forward strand.
GAGGTAGAACCCAGACAAGTGGGTGGAGAAACAAGTTAGTTGGAGATAGTGGAAGGAGAGATAAACACAGAGAAGGAGGGTAGTGGATTCCCAGGAGGAGAAGGTCCCTGGAGGACGCAGAACCTTGGAGGCAGTTTCCCAAGGGAGAAAGCTCACTCTAGAGACAGAGGCGAGGGAAGAAGCACCGCAAGCAGACATACCCTACAGCTAAATACCACAGAGTAGTGGGAGAAAACCGGGTCCGGCAGCCATCACTAATATAGCTGGTCGGAGTACCCAGAGCTGACAATTGGAAAAACGGAAGGAGCCTGGTGAGCCCAAATCACACCTGGGTCACTGGAGGTCTAGGCCAGGAAAGCCAGAGAGGTGATCAGGGAGACTCTAGGACCCTAATCACAAGACACACTGGCGTGGTTCGGGGACTTTATGGCCTGCGACCTACCGACTGCCTTGGAATAGGAACACAGCCATCATACTAGGGCTAGTGACCCTAAAGCAGAGGGATTCATCACTAAAGAGCCTGTGATAGCCAGACCGAACCCATGAGTGAGGATAGTGAGAGAGAGACGAGCAGGGCCTGAAAGGTACTTTGAGGGAAGTAACGCAGAGGAACCGTTTGAGTTGCAGTTGAACCCAGGTGCCTGGAGCAGTGCTAACTTGTAAGATCTAAGACTGTAAGAATTCAGAACTGTAACCTGCTGCTAAAGAACTTTGAGACAGTAAAGTACCCAGTAAGCTCAAAAGTGCCTGAGACTGTTCCTTCATTGCACCGCTGCAGAGATCTCCACCTGCGGAGCCGCATCCCCAATGTCCCTTGTGTGACAAGGATCCAGCCTAACTTGCAGAGGGCTTACCATCTACACTGCCTCTCATCACCGTCCCCAGCAGAAATACGGCAGCGGTGGTCACCCTGACCACATACTATAGGTGGTGTCACGACATTCTCCCCTGTACATATCCCCTCTTTCACCTGGCCACAGGACCGGGACATGGCCCCCGTGACTCCCCAGTGACAGCAGCAGAGATCCGGTCCCTGAGTACCCCACGGCCTGGGGGCGCCTCATATGTATGTCCAGATATGAAGCATCGATTATTGTGAGTCAGTTTGCTCCTGCTGTTGTGCAAATGGAACAGATAACAGAAATGATAGAGCGATGGTTCAGCATCAATCTAAACAGCAGAAATGGTCGCTACAGACAGGGGGTCATCAGATGACCCATGGCTGTCATGACCACAAATCGGCGCCCCTTGATCGCGTCACAGGGCTGTTGATCCTTGCCATTACGTGTTAGATTGTGCTGTCAGAATTTTTTGACAGCACAATGTAACTTGTTACCAAGTAGATATGTCTTTGATCCACCTGCACTTATACTGTTTCCTCGTACATATACTCCCATCTCACCCTTGCTCCTACTGGTGTCCTCAAATTCCCCCTCTGCTCCCCAAACTTTGCAACTATCCCCTACTTATACTTTTTTCATACATGTGCTCCTTAATCTCCTCCTTGCTTCTCATATTGTGCCTTCATACATCCCTTAAGTCTTCCCCATTTTGTGGCTCTACTCATCCTTTATAGTTTCATCATATCCATCCAGCATCCATGTCCCCTATTTTGTGGCTCTACTCATCCCCATAATTTCTTCATATCCATCCTGCATCCATGTCCCCCATTTTGTGGCTCTACTCATCCCTCTTAAATCTCCCCCTACCCCTAATTGCACAAGCTTGGTGTCTTCACTCTTCATCCAATGCTGACTGTGAATGTGAACAACTACCGAAACACCTGTGCTGCGCTTGCCCCTCTGAAACACCGCGGAGTGACATCGTCGCACCATGATCAGCTGACTTTGTCAGCTAACCCGGAACTGCTGGAAATCGCCGGGGTTCAATTGTGTGCACACAATTGATTGCAGGAGCCGGCAAGCTGCACGCAACAGATCATCTGCTCCCGATGTCAGCGAGAACAGAGAAATGCCTACTGGCTACTCACACAGCGGGGGGGCGAGGCACCTTGGCGGCTGCAGCAGGAGGCCTGACGGCGCCCTCCTGACTGCTGCGCCTGGGGAAGATGCCCCCACAGTTATGGCTTTGCCCATGTGTTTGAATTCCATTCAACTGGTCGAATTGGGATGGGGGGGGTGGTGTTCGTCGAACACTGCAAACCCCATTTATATCAATAGCAGGCTACAGCAAACACATATAAAACACCTTCAAAGATGTCCAAAAGCTGCCAAACTACTCAGAATACACAACAAACACCAGGGAAAGTGACATCAATCTACCCACAGTGCAAATAGTCTCATGGCATAGCATGGGTGCACGAGACACGGTCTGTGCCAGCCTGCACACTCTTCCAAAGCACTTCAAAATAGAAGGTGGTTAACATTCACCTAAAATTTCAGAAGTGAGTGAAATTGACTTTGAATTCACAAATGGATGAGTTACAGAGGAAAAGTGGCTGTAGTTTTTTACATTAAGTAAAAAAAGGTGGTGGAGAAAAAGAATGATGAGACACAGGTATAGGCATGTCACGCCCTGCTCAAATCATGTAACACACAGCAAGGGGACCCCAACAAGAGTCCTCACTCTTCCCAAAGGGTCAGACCACAGCAAAATGCCATCAATTGTCCCAGACCAAAAATTGCTGAATCACCCAGCCTGCATGCATGGCTCAGGGTCTGAAACAAGGCCAGACCTAGCATTTCAAGGTTAAACATTGCTCAGCAACTATAAGTTTTCTGGGGTATTCTAGTAAAAACTAGAGAGGTAGGTCAGTGACCTATTTAGGCCTACTGGGCCGGATAAACTCAAAGCTCATGCAAGCGCTCCCATCAATGATGTGCCCTGCCACATACAGGTAGGACCGCTATCAGTTTTGTGGAGTATTAAAGGAAGAACTAGTCAGGTAGGTCAGTGACCTGTATAAAATAAAAGAAAGACAAGGAGGGGCGCTCCTGGTATAATACCCCGTGGTCTAGTGAACATAATGGGGGAGATGCACTAAGCTTAGTCGGTTATGCTCCGGCATAACTGCAGTACAGAGCCTACGGTGCATCTTGTGCACCCGTCGCCGCTGTCAGGCCAGACAGCCAGTCACGTGTTGGATCACGGGGTTTCTGACGTCACCGCAGGTCCTCAATTCTCCTATTATTCTCCCACAGGTCTCATAGAAGCTTTCCTCCAGCAGCACCGCACACCCACCAGGGTGTAGAGATGTATAAATTAAGGAAGCTTTAGCGTTTTTTTGAGTGGGCACTTCATCAGGTGATGAAGGCGGTATCAGCTGCCGAAACATGTCGTGAGGAATGACCAGTCCACATTTGAGCAAGTATAGAGAAGGTACTAAAAAGCTGTATCTGTGGTTTATCTCGCCCGCTCAAAAAAAACGCTAAAGCTTCTTTAATTTACACAGTGACCTGTATAGGCCTTGTGGGCAGGGGAGATTGACCAAACAAAGCTTTTAAGGGACTAAAAACTGATCGTGTGTATACATCAAATTTGCCAAAACCTGGTTTGATGGCCAAAAGCAGTTTGGAGGATTAAGGGAGATGTCGTAATCACTGCTTTTAAGCACCCAAAAATGGTACATGAGAATACAGCAAATTTGTTAATCACTGCTTTGATGGACAAAAATGTTGAATATTCAGAAACAGGGGCAGAAGTGTCAAGGATAGGTATTGAGCTCAGAGGGCCCTACTCAAGTCAAGCAACAAACAGCAAGGAGACTCCAACAACAGTCTCCATTTTTCTAAAAATTAAGCACAGCCACCACTTAAGTGGCATCAATTGCCCCAGAGTTGAAATATTGAAATGGGGAGTTTAATGCAGTACAGAAAAAAGTACATAAGCGTTCAGTCTCCCCAGGCTGACACAGGGGTGGAAAAGTCCTTGTGCATCCATGACTTGTTCATCAAATAAACGTTTGTCAACACTGTCACTGGACAGCAGAGTGTGGTTATCCATCAGCACACTACCAGCAGCGCTGAAGACACGTTCAGAGAGAACGCTGGCTGTGGGGCATGACAAAATCTCCAAGGCATGAGTGGCGAACTCACGCCATTTTTCCAGTTTTGATGCCCAGAATTCACAAGGGTCCAATTCCACAGTCATGGCATCGATATTCAGCTGTAGATACTCCTGTACCATTCTCTCTAGGCGTTCACTAGGTGTCAGACTTGTTCTCTCTTCTGGCGTTGCAAAGGACGGTCTAAAAAAATGGTGAAACGATTCCACAAAATTGGTGTTACCAGATACTGTTACTGTTAATGTTTGAGTGATGACGACTCAACCTTCCCTGGGTTGCAAAGTTAGAACTGCGATATTCAGTATGTGCTCCACTGGTGTTTTGGGGGAAAGCAGATCTAAGATTGTGTAAAAGCTTCTGTTGATACTCCTGCATGCACTGCGCTGTGTGGCAGTAGATTTCAACAGAACACTGGAGTACAGCTACCTAGACAAACAGTGGTACTACCCTAAATAGGTTTCGGTAAGTAGGTTTTTGAAGATGCAATACAAAAGTGTTTTCTGCGCTGTGTGGCAGTAGATTTCAACACAACACTGGAGCACAACTACATAGTCAAACAGTGGTACTGCCCTAAATAGGTTTTGGTAAGTAGTTTTGGGCACATGTAATACAAAACACTTTTCTGCGCTATGTGGCGGTAGATTTCAAAAGAACACTGAAGTACAGCTACCTAGTCAAACAGTTGTACTACCCTAAATCGTTTTGGCAAGTAGTTTTGTGCAGATGCAATACAAAAGTGTTTTCTGCACTGTGTGGCGATAGATTTCAACAGAACACTGGAGCACAATGACCTGGTAAAACAGTGGTACTAGAGAAAAAGGATTTGCTTGGCTAAATGCAGTAAAAAATGGGTAGTAAAGACAGGTGGTGTTGCTTTCTTCACAAAAGTGCTACACCAGTGCCTGGCACACACTGCTACTAGCCAAAAAGGATTTGCTAGGCTAGATGAAGTAAAAAAATGTCTATTAAAAGACAGGAGGTGTAGCTTTCTTCATAACAGTGCTACACCAGTGCCTGGAACACACTGCTACCAGCCAAAAAGGATTTCCTTGGCTAGATTTGGCCAGATGATGTAAAAAAAACAGTTGCACAGCACTGGAACAGACCTGCTTGGGAAAAAGTACTTTTATGCCCTGAAAAGGGCTGTTCTTGGAAGTAGTCCCTAAACCTATCAATTATCTCTCTACCTAACTTGCAATTGAATCGCTGTCTAACTTTCTTTCTATATAGCGTACACAGCAGCAGCCTGACACTGAGCTGCAACACTGAGGAAATGGCGAGGAGGGGAAAATGGCCGCTTCTTATATGGCAAGGACATGTAACATACCCAGCCAATGACACAAGCCCTTGTGTGCAAAAAGTTCACTTTGCTCTATGTGTGCTGATAGGCTGACAGACTGTACCACTGTAAGTGCGGGAAGGGGAAAAAAAATGGAGATCTCTATTATTTGTCCACAGACCCTCTCCCCAGCCCCCACTCACTATTCCTAGATGCTGAAACTCATAATAACGTTGAACGAAAGCATTACTGTGAAAAGTCAGTAACGGTATTGGTCAAGGAAGCGCTATCGAAAATAACCTCGAATCACTGGATTTTTAGCAAATTATTCAAATTTATCAAATGAGTCGAACATAGCCCAAAACAGGTCGAATTTGAAATTGGCGAACAACTCTAATCGATCATCGTTCATTTCTAGACATGATTTTCTGTTGAAGGTTTTTTTCACCAACTGCACTTCATTAACTTCTTTGGGATTGCATTCTTTAAAAAAAGTATCAGCGTCCTCCCTCTCTGCCATTAGAAGTCAATCTCACGCGGTCCGGGATGAAACTCCCGTTGCCATTTTAGGTGCAAACAAAAGTGGTCTTATGTTCAAAGGTGTGTTCTACAGCTGTTTTGCAGATATTTACAGGAGTCTAGTGAAGAGAAGTCAGGCACCACACCTACGAGCCCTGTATATGTCTTAACACCTTTCAAAAAATGTACTTTCATTACAGGTGCTATTGTCACGGGGTGCTACTATGGCAGATAAATAAGATGAATAAACATGAAAAAAGTAAAAAAAAGGTGCACTTACCCGTATAGACATTGCACTAAACTCTTTAGTGCGGTGAAATATTTACATGGTGCAGGGATGGAAGGAAAAAAGCGGAAAATGAGTCGTTTCGCACCGGGTTGGCGCTTCCACTGGTCCTATCCCTATGACGTTATTTTCCCCCTTATTTAAATCAAAAGGGATGGATTATCTTCGTCACAGCTGCAGATATATGGTACAATGAAAATTAAAACAAACATAATAAAGAATGCTGCAGTTAGCAAAATGCATAGATTGAATACGTTAAAAAATACAATCTCTCAAATTTTGCAAAAATTGCCAAGGCGATGACTTAGATGTCAAACACAGAAAAATTCAATTAATATTTACTGCCCCATGGAGAACGGGAGTAGCAATATATTGTTTTTTATGTATAGTTTTTCTAGTGGTAGTCTGGCAGGGCCGGCGTCAGCACCCGGCTTACCCGGGCAAGAGCCGGGGCCCAGAATTATCTGGGGGGCCCAGAGCTGCCTGGGGGGCCCAAGCCATCTGCCACAGAACAGCGTCCCCTGTCCTGTATTTTCCAGTGGCAGTGGGCCATTGGGCAATGAATATGTGCCCCTGACAGTTGGCCTCCTGGAGCCCCCTGTGTGCTGCTGCGGACCCCCTCTCCTGACCTGTGCGGCAGATATCTGACAGTCACTATGCCGATCTGCACTGAGCGGGAGCTCTATGGTCTCTGGCAGGAAGTGCAGGTCAGGAGATCATATAGAGCTCAGCTCCCGGCTCAGGCATAGTGACTGTCCGATCTGATGGATCATGGATAGATATCACCTTCTCCCACACAGGTTAGAAGGCAGAACGGGAGGGAGAGTAGCAGGGAGAGCAGGAGCGGAGGGCCGCAGCAGCAGCACACAGGAGTGATGAACTGCTGTATCCAAGTACAGTACTAATGTATCTAAGCCTATCATGTGTGATACTACTTAACCCTGTTTCCAAGACTACCATGTGTGACAATTCCTGCTCTAAGCTAAGCCTGCTATGCATAATATTGAGTGATGTTCCAATGTATCTAAGCCTATTATGTGTGATACTGCAGCCTGATGTGCTGATGTATGATGGGCCCCCATTTCAGGACAGGAACAAATACACAGCGCCCAGGGACCCACAGCAGTGGGGACAGCAGAGCTCTGCTGTGTGTCCACTGTGTGTGTCCGGTCAGGGCTCCGCAGTGTGTGTCCAGTCAGGGCTCCGCAGTGTGTGTCCAGTCAGGGCTCCGCAGTGTGTGTCCGGTCGGGGCTCCGCAGTGTGTGTCCGGTCGGGGCTCCGCAGTGTGTGTCCGGTCGGGGCTCCGCAGTGTGTGTCCGGTCGGGGCTCCGCAGTGTGTGTCCGGTCAGGGCTCCGCAGTGTGTGTCCGGTCAGGGCTCCGCAGTGTGTGTCCGGTCAGGGCTCCGCAGTGTGTGTCCGGTCAGGGCTCCACAGTGTGTGTCCGGTCAGGGCTCCACAGTGTGTGTCTGGTGCTACCAAATTAATGTTTCTGGGAGAGAGGGAGATAGAGAGAAAAAGAGAGCTAGCGAGTGCACAGAAAGGAAGGAGATGGGGGAGAGAGACACAGAGGGAAAACAGCGCACATGGGGGAGAAACATCATACAGGAGAGAGACAGCGCACAGTGGGGAGACAGGCACAAGGCATGGAGACCCAGTGCACAGGGAAGACAGGCTCAGAGATGGATTATGTTTGTGGGGAGTGTATATATATATGTATTACGGTTCACATTATACATCTATATACTGTGTATATATATATATATATATATATGTATATATATATATATGAAATCATTATGGGTTAAAAGGGCCCGCTGAGACTCTTTCGCCCAGGGCCCACAGAAACCTGGAGCCGGCCCTGTAGTCTGGTGTAGTGGACTTGACACGCCCACTCCAGGTCTGGGGAAGACTCAGGAACCAGGCAGAAGTTGTTCTTCAGTTCTCGGTTCTTTTCACGGGGACAGACAGAGGCCGAGACCCGGCCCCGTGACCCTGGCGATGTCATTTTAAATAAACTGGGGTAGATGATGGGGGGTGACTAGGGAAAGGGGTATTCGTGAGGACACCTGTGGTATGCAGCCAGGGTGGCCACTGTTGCTTCTGAACCTCTGGGGACAATAACCAGCAGCTTGGATGGTTCCGCTCTCCACAGGTGTAGCACGGTCTCCAGTGCAGTAGGATGGAGGAGTCAGTTTGTACCTTGGCAGATCTTTACTGGGTCATCAGTTCCCCGATGTCTCATGCAGCCTCTGCGGCCGGTGGTCACTGCTAAAGAAAGTCTCACACACCACAGCTGCAGTTCTGTTACTTTTACTTGGTGGTTTCAACATGGCCGCCGGGTACGTCCCTTGCCAAAAGTCTGGTTCAGGGTTGTCTCCAGAACAGGGTTAGTGCTGTCGAGACTCGCTTGGTGCCCCTTTCCTTCTAACTAGGTGTTTCCTTCTCTACTGTTCCCCTCGCTCTCAGTGCTATAAGAAGTAGTTCTCTTCTGGGGTGAGCGTGACACCACTCTGCCCTCCAGGCTCTCAGTGCCTCCGCACCAGAGCTCAGGTACCGACAGCCACGGGTGCTCTTGTACCCCTCCCGGGCACTGCTCCCTAGTTCAGCCGCTGTCCCCAAGTTGTGTCAGGTGTTCGACCACAGATCCCGTTAGAAGTCTGAGGCCTCCAGTTCAACGGTTCGGGCATGAAGCTTCCGTGCCGTGTTCAGGGTCAGGTCCCTGTGTCATCCACCAGCCCCTCTGTCTCGCCAAATACGGGTGTACAGGGACCTACATCTCGTTCTGTACTCCAAGGGCTCCCTTCTTTCTCCACACCTCTCGGTATTTCCCTCCGAGGGCAAGCGTGGTCGTGCCCCAGCCCACGGGAGTCAGCACCACGCCTCTACACTTCCGGCTTCCACTCCACTCCTTTCCCGATGGTCTCTCAACTCACCTCTACTCAACTGACTAACTACACTGCTCCATCCACCTTCTTTTTTTTATAATTCTTTCTTTATTGAAGTTTTTAAAAGACCATAGGACATGTAGAATACAATCAACAGATCAAGCTTATAACACATGCCCTACAAAATACAGAAGAAGAAAAAAAAACACTGAGAGTAAGAGATTAGAGAAAAAAAGGAGAGACCAGAATGAAAGGGCTAAGAAGAGAAGAAGAAGAGGGAGGAATTAGAATCAGGGGGAAAAAGGGGGGAGGGGGGTAGAGAAGAGAGAGGTGGTGACCCAGCCGGGGGAGAGGGGGGAGGCAATTATAGGGACCTTGCTCGTCCAGCATTTAAACCTAAGGACCACGGCATACTTTATATTGCTCAGACTGTTGGAAATGTAGCCAATCAAACTAAGTGTCACGGAAGCTGGTATAAGAGTAATGTAAAGATGATGTTAGGTCCTCCATAAACATAAGGTCGTTTACCTTAGTGATCCACAGTGAAACTGGAGGACAAGTCGCCGTTCTCCACAGGAGCAGAACACACGATCGAGCCACCATAACCAGAAATCGCAGCAGGGAATGCTTATACGTCTTAGTCGGTATCCCGCAATGATGGAGTAGGAACAGTGCAGGGCCCAAGTCCCCCTCAAACTTTGTAACCGTACGAATAATGTCACTCACCCCAGACCAAAAAGGCCTAAGGACTTTGCATTCCCAGAAAGTATGCAGATAAGTACCCTCCGCCCCGCTGCACCTCCAACAAACCAGATCATTAGATGGAAACATTCTATGTAGGCGAGAAGGGACCCTGTACCAACGGGTCAGCATCTTATAGTTTGCTTCCTGATATCTTGACCTGAGCGAAGTAACATGAGCAAGAGTATAAATCCAGGTTCTCTGCTCTGGGCTGAGTACTAAATCTAAGTCTGCCTCCCACCGTGTCATGAATGAGGGGGTCTGTTGGTCCGGAGGGGAAGTCAAGAGTGTGTATGTTCTAGATAGAGCTTGTCTGCATGTCCCGTTGCCTCGGCATAGTGTCTCAAACTCTGTTTTAGATCTACTAAACTCTACTTTAGGTGGAAGGCTATGAAAAAAGTGATGTAATTGAAGGGCTCGCCAGAATCCCAACAGTTTCGGCACAACGATGGAGTGCAACGACTCTAAAGATGACCAGGATTTCCCCCCCCCCAACTCTCCACACTATCGATACCTGCCCCAATCCAGCATTCAAAGACAGGGTCCCCCACACTCGGTGCAAACTTCGGTTGACTAAGTATCGGGGTCAAGGCAGAGTTATTAGGAATCATCGTCTCGTGTATAAGTTTGTGACAACAGGAGAACAATGTGGGCCCAATGGTAGAGTGACCAAAGAGGACATCGTTTGGTTTCAACTGTACCCAGGGAAGGGTGCTTAAAGGATATGGGGTAACACTCTGTTCGCTATGAACCCATGTTTGTTGTCTCTATTTCTACACCAATCAATAACCCGGGTTAAGTGACTCGCCAGGTGATACAATTTTATGTCCGGGAGTACAACCCCGCCCTCCCTTTTCGGACGCAAGAGTATCGCTCTCGCTATCCTAGGGTGTTTATTGTTCCAAATAAAGGCGGTCTGAATCCACATGATGGACGTAAAAAAGGAGGACGGGATTCTAATTGGAAGGGCCTGTAAATAATATAAAATTTTTGGTAGTACCGTCATTTTAAAGAGTTGGCATCTGCCGAGCCATGTAAAAGTCGATCTTGCCCATCTGTCACAGTCCACTGATTTATTGTTTAAGAGGGTAGGGAAGTTAGCTTCATAAAGATCATTTATATCTGCCGTCATCTTCAGTCCCAAGCAAGTGATAGCTCGCGTCGACCAGCGGAACCCGAAGGTCTCCACGAGGGACCCCACCAAGCTCGACGGCACCGATACATTTAAAGCTTCGGACTTGGATTGGTTGATTTTAAAGTTAGAGAGATTTGAATACATCTCCAACTCTCGAAGTAGATTAGGAAGAGAGACCGCGGGGTTTGTGACAAAAAACAGCAGATCATCTGCGTATGCTGCAAACTTAAATATGGACGACCTCACTTGAACCCCTGATGTGTCTTGGTTTGCCCGTATGTTTCTCAGCAGTGGTTCGAGAGACAAGATAAAAATTAACGGGGACAGCGGACAGCCCTGCCTGGTACCATTCTCGATACTGAACAGCTCAGAGAGAACGCCATTCACCCGGACTCTGGCAGACGGGGCCGAGTACAGGGACAACACCCCGTGCAACATCCTAGCTCCCAGACCAATATGAGCCAAGGCTTCCGCCATGAAAGTCCAATTTACTCTGTCGAAAGCCTTTCCAGCGTCTGTCGACAGGAGCATCATCGGAGTGCGGGAGGTTTTAGCTTTACATAAAAGATTTATCATCTTGGTAGTGTTGTCCCTGGCCTCACGCCCCATCACAAAACCCGCTTGATCCGGGTGGACAATATCACGCATCCATGGAGCCAGTCTGTCCGCTAGGATTTTGAAAATAATTTGATGTCAATATTCAAAAGTGAAATAGGCCTGTAACTGGAGCACAGCTTAGGATCTTTCCCAGGCTTATGTATCACCATTATGGTAGCCCTCAAGGAGTCTCTCGGGGCACCGCCGTCTCAAACAAAGCATTAAGCGAGGCTTTTAAATGTGGGAAGAGTCTATCTCATAACTTGTTATAATACAGGGCCGTAAACCCATCTGGGCCGGGGGCGACAATTTCCGGGACATAAGTGACCACTCTCTGAATTTGCGATGCCCTGGCAAAAGATTTGCCTGCTTTGTTTCCGTGTTCATAATAATGACGGCGGCACCTAGAGAGAACCCCCTTAGCCTTCTTAATCCAGATCTTACTCAGTTCCTCTCTCGTCTCCATCAAAGACTCCTTCAGACTTCCCAAAGGCGTTTGTGCTGCGACTCCAAAGTCCTCAGCCGTGACAACAAACCCACGGTCTCCTCATCTCTCTCCTTTTTCAGTCTAGCACCGTGCTTGATGAGGGTCCCCCTTATCACGCATTTATGGGCTTCCCAAATCACTACTGCGGAAGTGTCCTGTCCCATGTTAATGTCAAAATAGTCTTGTAGTGTGTTCGTAACGTCACGAAGTGTGTAAAGCAATGAGGAATTCAGCCTCCACTGCTACCGCTTCGGCCACGAAGATGACAGCCATATCGTAAGTGTGATTATGGCATGATCTGCAAAAACTATCGGCTCTATGCTGGTTGCTTGGATTTGACCTAAGTCAGAGTGACGCACAAAAAGATAATCCAGTCTCGAATAGGTGTCATGGACTGTCGAATAAAAAGAGTAATCTCTGTCTCTCGGGTGTAGTAAGCGCCAGATGTCAAGTAGTTGGTGTTTGTGCAGAGCCCTCCTCAAACGTCACTGTGCTGCCCCCGTCAACGCAGACCTCCCTCCCGCGTCCACAGCCGAGTCCAAAGCTACATTGAGGTCTACCCCCAAGAACAAGGAACCCCTCCGCAAACTCCTCCACATTGTCTAAAAATGTCAATAGCGAGGCCGTCTGACCAGTGTTCGGAAGGTACAGCGAGGCAAAGGTGCATACCTGTGACGCAACATTACCTTTTATTAGCAGCATCCCACCGGCTCCATCATCACGGGTGTCCATATATTCCCAGGGAAGGGAGCTCGATATCATTATACTGGTTCCTGAGGAATGGGGATCTGTCGAAGAACCATGATAAACTGTGGGAAACCAATGATTAGAAAGTCTGTATGGCTTGGCTGAACAATAGTGCGTCTCCTGCAGGAAGGCGACATGAGTATTATTAGACTTCAAATAATTGAACAATATCGATCTTTTACCTGGATCGTGTAGAACCTTCACATTAAGTGTGCCGATTTTCTTCTCAGTTTGGCTGCCACTATCCATAATATACTGGCAGGCGGGGCGAAGGAGTGGGGAAAGTAAGGGGAGGATAGGAAGAAAGTGGGAAAAGAGCAAAAGAAAGGAGAAGAGGATGAAGTATGTAAGAAAGAAAAGAGTAAATTAAAGAAAGTAAAGAGACTATAACAGTCGAGTCCGGTCAAATCCGGTGAATTGAGTCCCCATAAAAAAGGAGAAACAATGGGACTCAAGGGGTCGTAGACAACCACGGGCTCACCCATCTCAGACCCAGGACAAATCAACATGAACAATATAAAGACAACAACCCGCTCAGCAGCGGCCTAGCCACTTCACCCTCCTCCACCCCCCCTCACCCACCAGGTAACTTTTCAATAAAAGTTTCGCCGTATCTCCGACACCGACTGGCTTAATGTCTCTGAGGTAACCAACTCTGGGATGCCCTTCAGCCGGACATTGTTGCGCCGCTCCCTATTTTCATTTCATCAGTTTGCAGGATTAGAGCCACTATGTGGGAGTGGGAACGGGCAACTTCATTCTCCAGAACTGCCACTCTGGTTTCTAATGCAGCCACCGTCTCCTCAGAAGAAGCGGTCTTCTCTTTCAGTGCCTCCACATCAGCTGCAATAGCACCTAAGGCCTTTTTCCTGGGCAGCCTCTAGTTTTTGTACAACTGCCTCAAGGTCCTGTTTAGATGGCAGGGCCTGTATGAGGTCACGTATAGCCTGCAACTCTAACTGGGACCTGCACTGTAGGCTGCCTGCGGGGGGATAAGTGTAGTATTCTCCTGCCAAGATGACTCTGCTGACCCACCTCTCTCCTCTGATGGCATAGTGTCACCCGGCTTCCCCCTTCCTCCAGGAGCCAGCATCGCTGCACCATTCCCCCTCACCTCTGTATGTAGCTTCTTCACAGTTTTCTCCAGCCCCAGAGCGCAACGTGGGCTTCTCTGCCGGAGTGGAGGTGGAGTGGGCGGCACCTTCTTCCCAGAGCCCAGCGCCATTACAGCTGCGCTTCTCGCTTTCCCTCCTGCAGCCTCAAGCAGCCTGGAGATGTCTCAGCTGCCTCCCACCGCTCCCGGCAGCATAGTTTGTCCAGGGGTAAACTCCGGTCTCCTTCTGCGGGACATTGTGGTCTGCTGGCGGGCTGCGGGTCACAGTTTCAGTCCTGGGTCTGGAGAGCTCACAGTGTGCACGTCTTCACACAGCCATAGCCAGGCCACGCCCCGGAGATATATCCCCCCACCTTCTTGAACCTGGGTCCTCCATCAGGGCCCACCCACCGTCCCAGGGGCCTACGGGTTGTGTGTGTGTTTTTGGCTCAACTGCACCATCCCAGCACCTGGAGAGCAGAGGCACAACGCTCCCTAATCGCAGGAGTGGTCTACCCGGTGGGGCGCCACAGCCTCTCAATAGCTATAAAACCGAATATAAAGATATATCAAAGTGTAATAATTCCCTTTTACACTAAAGCTATGAATGTCTTATATCTAAAATTTAACTAGCTGGAAGCTTTTAAAAAGGGGGGAATTTTTTACAATTTTTTGTGGCTTTTTTAGAATTGACATTATATATACAGTGTTGGCCAAAAGTATTGACACCCCTGCAATTCTGTCAGATAATAATCAGTTTCTTCCTGAAAATGATTGCAATTACAAATTCTTTGATATTATTATCTTCATTTAATTTGTCTTTAATGAAAAAACACAAAAGAGAATGAAGCAAAAAGCAAAACATTGATCATTTCACACAAAAACTCCAAAAATGGCCCAGACAAAAGTATTGGCACCCTCAGCCTAATACTTGGTTGCACAACCTTTAGCCAAAATAACTGGGATCAACCGCTTCCGGTAACCATCAATGAGTTTCTTACAATGCTCTGCTGGAATTTTAGACCATTCTTCTTTGGCAAACTGCTCCAGGTCCCTGATATTTGAAGGGTGCCTTCTCCAAACTGCCATTTTTAGATCTCTCCACGGGTGTTCTATGGGATTCAGGTCTGGACTCATTGCTGGCCACCTTAGAAGTCTCCAGTGTTGTCTCTCAAACCATTTTCTAGTGCTTTTTGAAGTGTGTTTTGGGTCATTGTCCTGCTGGAAGACCCATGACTTCTGAGGGAGATCCAGCTTTCTCACACTGGGCCCTACATTATGCTGCAAAATTTGTTGGTAGTCTTCAGACTTCATAATGCCATGCACACGGTCAAGCAGTCCATTTTAATCCTGCTGCAAGTGTGATTTATTTATTGCCAACACCTGTTAGGTGCCACAGGTAAGTCACAGGTGCTGTTAATTACACAAATTAGAGAAGCATCACATGATCTTTCTAACAGTGACAATACTTTTGTCCACCCCCTTTTTTATGTTTGGTGTGGAATTATATCCAATTTGGCTCTAGGACAATTCTTTTTGTGTTTTTTTCATTGAAGACAAATTAAATGAAGATAATAATACCAAAGAATTTGTGATTGCAATCATTTTCAGGAAGAAACTGAGTATTATCTGACAGAATTGCAGGGGTGTTTTTTGAGAGCATAAAAACATATATAGCGCAATTTATGCGATTTATATATCACACCAGATTACTCCATGAAAAACAACCACTAGATGGGGTAAGAGGATCAAAAATGATCATATGTAGATTGCAAACTAGAGGATTGTTGATCATTTGTTCAAATATTTTTATTGGATGATTTTGTAACAAAACAGCGGGACATAAATACAGGAAAATCAGAAGGGTGACATACACATGTAAATATAGGGGTATTCAATGGTATTAACCTTAATAGGTACTTAATATAAAACATCTAAGTAAATCTAGACAAACAAAGATTTGATTATTATATTTAGTTGTGAGCAGTTATACTTATTAAAAAAAAAAGAAGAGAGATAACGGTTAGGACTTGATAACATAACAATTATGGGGTAAAAAACAAGTGTTCCGAGATACATCTGTAAAATATTAGGTACATCAGATGAAGATTAGAGTCAGGAATTACGTCAACAGCCTATTTAGATGTCTGAGTGATTGTGTAGAGATCCACGGTTCCCAGTTGTTGAGGTACTTGTTATATGCGTTGTTTCTAACTGCATAGTTAAATTCAAAGGTACAGTGAGCCGATATTCTATCAGTGAGTTCAGGTATGGTGGGTACTTCTGTGGTCTTCCATTTGGCAGCCAGAAGTATTTTGGAGGTAAGGAGTATCTGAGAGATTATAAATCTGAAATTATGGGGTATGTTTGATATACCAATAGAGATAAGGGCTAGTTGTGGTGAGAGAATTAGTCTAAAGTTGGTGGTATTGAAGATTAGGTCATTAACTCCCCGCAAGAAACTAAGGATCTTTGGGCACTTCCAAAACACATGAGAAAGCGTCCCGATTTGCGAACAATCTCTCCAGCATAGCGGGGAGATAAGGGGGTCGATGTGGTTTAGTTTGGATGGAGTCCAATACCATCTCGTCAAAACTTTAAAGTAGGATTCTTGGACTGAAGCACAATTGGTATTCGCGTAGGAAATTTCAATTGTAGAGGACAAATCTACCAAATCTATGTGAATACCCAACTCTTTTTACCACGCTATGATGTAAGTATGTTTATGAAGGGTGAGGTCATCATTCAGGTATCGATAGATTTGTCCAGTCATCCAAGTCAAGGATTTAAGTGGGTTTTCTATTAGAGTGGATATAGGTTTTGGGAAAGAAAAGGCAGAGTTCAGGTCAATCTGGGAAGATTTGATCAGTCTCCAAGCTGTCCTATCTTGCCACGTTAGATTATATTTTTGTTCCAAGTACTGAAACTGAACCAGCTTCCCATCAGAAAGTAGATCAGAAGTGTGGCGGATCCCTCGATCACACCAAGAGGATACGTTTAGGCCTGGGATAAGGTGTTCTAGCGTCTCAAGAGGGATATTCTTGGGTGTCGAGTAAGGAAGTAGGTGGCTAGTTTTTTTAAGTAGTATTTTCCACGCTAGGATCGTTGCCCTAACTGTTGGGAGTGGAGAAGCGATTGTTTTTGATCTACTCAAGTGAGCAGCTAATAGAGCTAAGAGATTATTTGAGTTAGTTAATTCTTTTTCGATAGTCACCCAAGGGGCAGAGTTATTTGAAACTGAATCTTTCAGCCAGCTCTGTGACAACTTTAGTATAGATGCAAGATAATAGCTATATAGGTTCGGAATCCCCATTCCTCCTCTCCTTATGTTTTTCAAGGATTGTGCTGGAAATCCTGGGTCTCCCTCTTTGCCAAATGAATTTTCTTAATTGGGAGTGGATCTCATTCAGCCTGTTTTTGGAGATGGGAAGGGGGATTGCTCGGACCACATATATAAATTTCGGGAGCACCTTCATCTTTAACGCTACAATTCTGCCCGTCCAGGATAGTTGGAGTTTGGAGAATTTGAAAAATCAGTTCTCAAGGAGTCGAGGAGGTTGGAAATATTAACCGCGACTAGGTCTGAAGTGGGTTTTGTCAGTTGGATCCCTAAATACGAGAGTCTAGTTTTTTTCCAAGAAAATGGAAATTGTTCCTTTAGATAAGTGAGAAAGGATTTCTCAATATTGTAATCTAAGATTTGAGATTTGTTTGCGTTTATTTTATAATGGAAGATGTTTGAAAAAGTATTGATGGTGTAGGATAGGTGATGTAAGGATTTTAATGGATTGGTAATAGAGAGTAATATATCATCTGCAAAGAGTGTAATTTTGTGGTGATGCGATTTCAAGGGACTCCTCTTATATTTACATTTGCTCTAATAGCTTCCGCTAAGGGTTCTATAAAAAGAGCAAAGAGAAGGAGGGACATGGGGCAACCCTGTCTGGTACCGTTAGAGAGTGTTATTTTCTGGGAGAGAGCTTGATTTGAGTAGATTTTAGCTGTGGGGTTTGTATACATTGCCGAAATTGAGTTGAGTATGTTCCCTCGAAGACCGAATTTGTGAAGGGTTGAGAAGAGGTATTGCCAATTGACCCTATCGAATGCCTTCTCGGCGTCAAGGGCCAAAAAGGCAGTCGGGGTCCTCGAAGATTCAGTCATAGTAAGCATATTTATGGATCTTCTAGTGGCATCTGATGCATTTCTATTTGGGATAAATCCCACCTGGTCGCTATTGACCAGTTTGCCGATATATTTCTGGAGCCTATTGGCTATCAATTTAGCAAGAATTTTGGTGTCACTATTAAGGAGGGAAATTGGTCTGTAGTTTTTCGGGTCAGTAGAGTCTCCTTTGTCTTTAGGGATTACCACCACTGTTGCTTCTAACATCTCTGGGGAAAGGTATCCCAGTGATGCAGTCGAGTTTGCCAATTTGAGGATGAAGGGGGACAGAAGTGAAGAGAATGACTTGTACGGTTCATTCTGTAGGCCATCAGGGCCAGGGGCTTTTTCATTTTTGAGTGAGGTGATTAAGGAAGAAATTTCTGGAAGAGAATAAGGGGTGTTGAGGTCCTCAATTTCCGAATCAGAAAGCGAAGGTAACTGGAGGGGGTTTAAAAAATCCATGATATTTTCGTGGGAAGGAATTTGGGTATTTGGGTCTTTTTTAAGGTTATACAGGGAGTCATAATATTTGGCAAAGACATTAACAATATCTTTGGGATGGAATTTGCTATCCCCAAAGAGTCTTTAATTTCGCAGATTCTGTTTTTTAGTCGAAGAGTTTTTATTCTTGATGCAAAAAATTTGGTAGGTTTGTTGTCTGATGAGTAAAATTTTGATTTAGATCGTTGTATCTTATCATAATCTGAGGTTAGTAGGGATCTCAATTCAGTTCTAAGTTTGAATATATCTTCGGAAATATTAGCAGAGGGGATATTAATTTGCAGGATTTCTAAGTTTTGAATTTTTTCTAATAAGCTCTGGGTAGTTTCACGTTTTTGTTTGTTGAGACGGGAGTTTAGCTCGATCATCTTTCCTCTCAGGACAGCTTTGAAAGCTAGCCAAAGAGTAGAAATACTGATGTCGGCACTGACATTTTCAGCAAAATAGAATCTGATAGTTTCTTCGATTTCTGACTTAAATTGGGGGTGAGTGTAGAGGAAACTATTATTCCTCCATAGTTTTTCAGGTTGGTTGTGAGGAGAGGATGAGAATTCAAAGAAAATGGGGAATGGTCAGACCAAGTTCGCGGGCCAATGGATATTTTTCTGAATTTGTGTAATGAGAAGATGTTCGTAAGAACTAAATCAATCCTAGCAAAGGAGTTGAATCTACCCGAATAGTGGGTAAATTCGATTGAACTAGCATGGTGACATCTGAAGACATCATATAATTCTGAACGAAGAAGCCAAGGGTTTAAAGGTCTGGTGAAGTGGCGAGATTTTGTGGAGGAGTCAAGGACAGGGTCAGGGACAACGTTAAAGTCTCCGCATATGATCAGATCTCCTTTTTTGTGCTTGTTAATATTTTCGAGACTCTGTTTAGGAAGGTTATGTGGCCTTTATTTGGGAGGTACAGATTAGCTATGGTGAAGATGGTATTGTTGAGCTTGCAAACAAGAATTAAAAATCTGCCCTCAGGATCAGGGATCAGCGAGAGTTCCTCAAAGGTAACGGAGTTTTTAATTAGGATGGCAACTCCAGCCTTTTTCTTAATATTGGAGGAGAGGTAATGTTTTTGGAAGGATTTGTTTTCGAATTTTGGGGGTTTGATTGACGATATTCTGGTTTCTTGGAGGCAGGCAATCTCATAATAGGACTCTTTAATAAGTTTCCATACATGGTATCTGCGTTGGGGTGAATTAAGGCCGTTGACGTTAAGAGAAAGGAATTTAAGGGACATAAAATATCCGGATTTGATTTTGTATGCATCTCGGAATATAAAAGGATTTGTTACATGTCATCTTGTAAAAGGTCTAGAAAAAAGGTATCTCTCTGAAAGTGGGTTGGAGGAAAATTCAGGAGGGGAAACTATATTGGTTAAATAACTAAATGTGAAAGAGAATATTCGCTAGAGTTGTGTCTTGAAGAAAGTCAACGAGTTTAAAGGCAGGGGAAAGCCTAAAACTCAGGTTTGGGTGTTCAGAAGGGAATACCCCTAAGTCGGAGGGTTCAAGTAAACAAGAAAAAAAACCTCCTAGGGGAGCTACTGTTATGGTCAGTAAAGCCAATCAACTGTCTTGATAATAGGGGATCATGAGATAATGATGTTGAGTCGTCTGAGGGTTGTCATTCCCTCCTTAGAATCATCAATTGCTATGGTCTTATCTTGATACGTAAAAAGGACCTTGGCGGGGTTGAAGCCCCATCTGTAGGGGATGTTTTTCTTGCAAAGGGCCCCAGTGATCTCAGAGAGGTTCTTCCTCTGTGCCAGAGTCTCCCTAGAGAGGTCAATGAGGATCTTTAGGGAGTCAAATGGTTTGGGAAGAGTTTTGTGGGATTTCATGTAGTTTAGTAAGCGCTCTTTTGTGTGGTAAAAGTGAAATCTTACTATGATGTCTCTGGGGATCTCTGGTTTTAAGTGCGTAGGTTTGACCAGTCTATGAGCACGTACAATTGTCAGGTCAAGATCTGTTAAATCGGGAAGGGCTGATCTGAGTATCTTTTTAATGTGGGAATGAATTTGTTCAGGTTTAATATTTTCCGACACCCCTCGAAACTTCAAATGTAATCGTCTATCCCTGTCCTCCATGTCCGTGATTTTTGCTTTGACGGCGTTGAGATTGTCTTTAAAGGATTTTTGGTCTTTAGATATTTTTTGGACAGAAGTTGAGAGGGATTTAATTTCTTCCTCATTTTTATCGGTTCTTATAGCAATTGACGATATAGCGTTTTCTAGCTTGTCAAAACGCCTGTCTAAATCGGATTTAAATTTGTCGAAAATCCCAAGGAAGAAGTCTTTATTTGGGGGTTTGTCCCTATCCGAAACATATCTCAGTTCAGGATTAGAGTCAGCTCTCAAGCGACGTCTTAAAGGGCTCGCTAGTGGAGAGTCGGATTTCTCATAGTCTGGGTAGAAAGCAGAACTAGACGAGGTTGGTCTGGAAGTAGTGGTTAGGTCATGCTCCTTCCTTTTTCTCGCACTCTGGGAGGTCTCTAGGGTAGATGATTCGTCAATATGTTCGTCTGGAGGACTGGACCACTGATCAGCATTTTCGGATACATTGGGGGATCTAGATCTGTCGCGTCTTGAGGTTTTTTCGAAGATCGACTCAGAGTCCTGGGGTGTGGGATTACCTCTTTCTTTAGGGTTTTTGTTTTTGGAATTTGGCATTGTGGCAGGATGTTATAATCACTCTCCTAATTTTAAAAGTTGGAAGACTGGGAGGAGAGGGTCTAGTAGCTCCAAATCTGATTTCAGTCTGGACCTGAAGGCTGTAAGAAAGGAATCGGAACTTCGTAGTAGAATATATAGAAATGTATCTCCAATCTTAAACAGATTCTATACCGGCTAGGGGAGATGGGGAAGACAAAGTGGAGGATTGTCTATGCGGTTGAATACTTCAGGTAGTAATACAAATTCAATCAGGTCAAACAAGACAATTTTGCAGGAGCGGCTTAGTAATTTAAAAGGAATAGTGGAGGGGAAAAGAAGGAGGAGAAAGGAGCAAAAGGGGAAATGAAGATGAAAGTCACTTAATCAGAGATAGAAAAAGTATAAAGGGAGAGAAAGAAAAGAGAGGATAGTTACAGAGAGTCACACAACTACAAGAATAAGAGGGAAAAAAAAAACAAAAAAAAAAACGTTTTTTCAGCGTTGGAGTTCTTCGACCAGGATGGTGATGATATATACGAATTGATGGTTCTAGAACTTCTTGGTAGAGGGTGAGAGGTGAAGATATATTCCAGCTAATAAGTCCGTGCAGCGTCCAAGTTTTTTCATATAAGATGTAATGTGACTGAGGTAGTGTTTGTTGCTGAATTCCGTGGGGTCACACCTGAGGCTAATTGAGCCGTGACGATAAGTTTACACACACATACACATATATACACTCATATATATATACGCGGATCCACAAAGTAGTTCCAGTAAAGGTAGTAAGCAAGTTATGGTGTAGTGTGGAAAAAGAGCTGGTTTGAGCACTGCAGTTGCAAAATGATGTTTGACCACTAGGTGGCGCGTTTGTCCAACAGGAGAGAGAAAAAAAAGTAAAATAAGGGGTAGAAAAAGAAAAAAAAAGGGAAAAAAAGTTCTTTCCTTTATAGCAATATAGTTATAATAGTTCAGCAGGGCTATTTATCCTATAAATGATTATATTTATCCAGTCTGGAACCAATATTGCTGGCATGGGAGAGAGAGTCTCAGAGGACAGAGTTCCAGATCTCAGCAGGCAGAATAAGGGAGAAAGTGCAGAAAGTATATCAGAAGAGAGAGATCTCTGGGATCCCAAGTTTGGGTTCCTTAGCAACTCACCAGAAATCGCCCTGCATGGAGTCCAGGAATCCCTTCCAGTTTAACCGCCGGTCTCAGAGCAGCGGCGATGAGGGAGCGGGTCTTGCATATGACTCCAGGCACCGGAGGACGTCCTGAGGTGGCTGGCGGTGCGGCAATGTCGCAGCAGATATTGGGGTCGCGTGACCGCCGATCCGGAGGAGCGCAGTCGGGACAAAGGAGACTCCGGTGGGTAGATCAGTCACAAGAGGCTGGGGCCCGTCACAGATCCCTCCCCGTCGCCCGCCCAATTTCAGCGGCACCGCGACCTGGGGGGAAGATAGGCGCCTCACCACAATCTAGTAGCTGGCGCTGAGGTAATCTGATGAAGATGAAGGTGCTCGGCTCTGCAGGGCACAATGAGATGGTACTGACCAGCTATGAAGGCTTACAGGAGCCGTGGGGAGATGTGCAGGGAGAAGTACAGCTGAGATGAGGCTGTAAACAGCAAGTTGTAGAAACTAAGATGGCGGATGCGCGCCCTGAGGGGATCTGAGGCGAGCTCACAGGGGCAACCAGGCCAAAGTCCAAGGATTAAATGAAAATTAATAAGACCATCTTATTGCAGGAGGTCATAGTAGTAATCTCCAGTGGGTTTCATGGGAAGATTTTCTTTGGAGGGCAAGAATCCAACTAGATTGCAGTTGAGGGCTTAGGAGCTCTTCAAACGGCGTCCATCTTCCTTGAGCTCCAGGCCACGCCCCTCCGAGGATTGTTGATCATTAACCCCTTCATGACCTTGGAATTTTTCATTTTCATTTTTTGCTCCCCTGCTTCCAAGGCCATAACCTTTTTATTTTTCCGTCAATATAGACACATGACGGCTTGTTTTTTGCGGGACGAGTTGTACTTTCAGGTGCAATCATTTATATTAGCATAAAGAGTACAGGAAAATTGAAAAAAAAAAATTCCAAGTGCAGTGAAATTGCAAATAAAGTGCAATTACACATTTGTTTTTTTGGGTTTTTTAGTCGCCATGTTCACTATATATGGTAAAACTGGGATGGTGTGATGCCTCAGGTTTTTATGAGTTCGTAGATACCAAACATGTATACCTTTACTGGTATATAAGTGGCAAAAAAAATTCAGAAGTTTGGAAAAAAAATTGCACTTTTTGCGACATGTTCTGCGACCCATAATGTTCTAATTTTTCGGGATCTGGGGCTGTGTGATGGCTTATTTTTTGCGTCTTGAGCTGCTGTTTCTAATGATATCATTTTTGGCTGGATGCGCTGTTTTGATTGCCTGTTATTACATTTTATAGCAATGTTGTGGCGACCAAAAAAATTTAATTTTGGCATTTGGACCTTTTTTTTCCGTTACACAGTTTACGGCTCTCATTAATTGATTTTATATATTGATAGATCGGGCAATTCTGAACACGGCAATACCAAACGTGTTTTTAATTTTTTTAATACTTTTATTGTGAATGGGGGAAAAGGGGGGTGATTTGAACTTTTATGTTTTGGTTTTTTTTTACATGTTTTTAAAAAGTTCATTTTTTTAATTCATTCCTAGTTTTACAGTGCCCTATAGAGAGGCACCCTGCTGCACAGTCTTCTGAGAGATACCGATGAACTGCAGCTCATTGATATCTCACAGAATCGCGAATTGTGTGTGGTTGGCAGCGCCTGCCAACCACAACCCGGAAGTGCTCTGTGACAGCTTCCAGGGTCAAGCCAGGACCCCGGGCTGTCACGTGAGCACCGGAGATCCCGCAATACTATCACGGGATCTCCGGTGCAGGCAGGAAACAGCGCGTTCCCCGCCGAGGCGCCTTTAAATCCCACTGTCAATGATTGACAGCAGGATCCAAAGGGTTAACAGCACTGGTCGGATTCTGGAGCTCACATCAAAGCCCCCTTACTGGCCCATGACGTTGTACAACATCATGGGTCGTGAAGAGGTTAAAGAGGACCTGTCATTATTATTATTATTAAGTATTTATATAGCACCATTAGGTTACATGGCGCTTTACAAGTGAGAGGGTAGACAAAGACAAGTGGTAAAAACAACGCCAAATCGACAAATCAGTCATACGGGTACAGTAGGGCAGAGGGTCCTGTCCGCGAGGGCTCACACTCTAGAGGGGGTGGGGAGGGAGACAGTAGGAGGGGAGAGGTGAGATGGTGCAGCGGATTGTGTAGGCTTGTAGGAAGAGGTGAGTCTTCAGGTTTTTCTGGAAGGTTCCCAGGGTAGAGGAGTGTCTGATGTGGTGGGGGAGGGAGTTCCAGAGTATGGCAGAAGTACGAGAGAAGTCTTGTATGCGGTTGTGGGAGGTGGAAATGCGGGGGGTTGAGAGAAGGAGTTCTTGAGAGGAGCGCAGGGTGCGCGAGGGGAGGTAGCGGGTGACGAGGTCAGAGATGTAGGGAGGGGACAAGTTGTGTATGGCCTTGTATGTCAGGGTTAGGGTTTTGAAGCGGGATCGCTGGGGGATGGGGAGCCAGTGGAGGGCTCGGTGGAGAGGGGAGGCGGGGGAGTAGCAGGGAGACAGGTGGATGAGTCGGGCAGCAGAGTTGAGGATGGTGCGGAGAGGTGCAAGGGAGGAGGCGGGGAGGCCGGAGAACAGGTGCTTTGCTATCTGAATACAGCACTGAATGCAGCGTGTCTGCTGCATTCAGAGAAGTGGTCTCCCATGTTTCTAGCACATACAGGAAGCTGAGCAAGAGAGGGCTGGAGGTGGCACAGTGAGGTCTGGAGGCGGGGAGGACACCAGCAACAACAATGACTCATTAGTGAGTAAGTTCCTCCGGACTCCTTATCTGTACACTTTATAAAGTGTTTTTAACAGCTTACAGGAGGGCTAGAGACATGGGGGACTCCCTTCCCTCAATGCAGCAGACATGCTGCATTCAGTTAGCATAGCACCAGGGGAGTGACAGGTCCTCTTTAGTTAAATCAATGTTTACTGAATATCCAACACAATTATACACATCGCATAGCCATGCGAAAAGCAAGGCACATATATGACCGTACATAAACATGTGAGGTTTGTATAACCCAATGCAAAATGCATAACTTTGACCTCATTGCAACAGGTATACGATGCGTCCAGCCAAGGGCTAATAACCTGTATATTTCAGTCACATATGTATGGAGCACTTGGCTCTATCACTAGAGTCTCTGGAACAAAAAGGAACAAAATTGAATCAAACTGTAAGTCTCTTAATACCTGCTACTAGGGGAATGAAAAATGGCCACACCAGACATTATTGTTATATTTGGTAAGGTTCAACCTGTGACTATAAAAGAAAAGTAATAGGGTAAATGACAAAGGAGAAAGAAAGAAAACAAAAGAGAGACAGAAGAAAAGTAAAAAAGAAAAGCAGAGCTGAGCGAAAAGTCATTAAGATCAGAAAATTACACACAAATTATTGAGTTATACCCCTGGCATGAGACATGAAGAATAAACCTATATAGCTACTCCCATTGAGACAGCCAGGTCCTCTTTAAACCTGTTGCAATTGCACAAGACAATAAGAACTTTGTCAAAGAATGGGAAGAAATCCAAGCAGAATGTTCGCAAAAACTCCTACCTCTGGTGTTAAACTTCAAGAAAAACTAGAGCCCAGGTTAACCAGCCAACAATGGACAGCTTTTCTACAAAAAGTTGGTAACATTTGATCCCTTTGCAAATTGAAATCAAAAACACTAAAAAGAGAAATATATAAGGGATAAACAGGACTATGAATCAGGTCACTTTTTTGATTGGAATAGAACTACGGGGAATACCCCTAATACTTGTCCAAAGAAATCCAGAAATCGTCCAAAAAATCCAGTCACTCCTAACACTTCAAAAAATTGCAAAAAACCTTTTATTCCAAAAACACCTAAGAATCTTAGAGGAAGGATTGAATCGGAGACAAGCAGTTCAGACGAACAATCGAGCACAAAAGGAAGATCATCTGACCCTGATCAGGAGAGGACGAGGAAGATTTAGAAAAGACCAGACCGCCAGCTATAAGAAGGAAACATGTTTCTTGGAGGGACTAAAATCTATAACAAGGGTTTACACGTTTCAATATCGTTGCGATATCGCAATTCAATGGCGCGGGAGCGCGCATTTCGTGCTCGTTTCTCCCGCATCGCATCGGAGGTTTAGACGTTGCGATTTCTGAATCCAACGTCCGTGCGATGTCTACGCCCCCCAACCCAGGAACGACCATTTAACATGGGAGTGAATGGGTGACGTAGAACTTCACATCGGAATTGGGCTGTCACACAGCATGATCCGGCTCCAATCTCCATTCAATATCGGAGCATTGAATAGCACGCTCATTCAATCCCCAATATCGCATTGACATCGTTCCTGCATCGTATTGGACGTTCACACCATACAACGCAGGAACGATATCGGCTCCAACGATCGAACCACGTGACTTTTGATTGAAATTGGATCCGATATCGCAATGTGTAAACCCGCCATTACTCAGGAACCATTAACTGAAGAATTACAATCTGTATTGGCAAAAGGTTTAAATTTTCGTGCACCAGAAGAATTTAGTCTCACTGACTTTAAAATTTGATCTTTTTAAAGCCATAAGGAAAATACACCTTTATAAACACTTTCATTGTGTAAAAAATTAAATAAAATCAGGGGGGAATATGGTAATGATGAAAAATCGATTGAAATCGGTCCTTTCGGATTTCTTGGACCAGATAGTGCCCTAAATAAAATTGAGTAAGAAGCTGACTTCTTTCTGAGTATTGTGGAAGGTGATAATCCCTGTCAGGAATCCCCTTTGAAGAAAAAAATCTAATCCTTTTGTTGGAGGGATTAAGTCTAGTTTTATGACACCTATATTACCAGGCAATAACATAGACTCTTCCCAGAAATGGTTGTTAAGGATATTGGAGCTCTAATCTATCCGGAGTTCCCCTGTAATATAACATTAAAATAAAGAAATGCAATAAAAAACTTCAAAATCAAAATAATATCATTGTAAGGAAGGCAGATAAAGGCAATAGTATTGTTCTCCTTAACAGAGAACAGTATATTAACGAAGCCCACCGACAATTAAATAATGAGGAGGTTTACCAAAAACTTCCTGCGGATCTGACTCTGACTCAGAAAGAAAAATTAAGAAAATTTTTACATAAAAGTGTCTCAAATAATTTAATTACTAAAAAGAGCAGACACTCTGTTATCAGAATACCCTTTAAAGCCACACTGGAATGCATTAACCAAAATCCATAAATCGCTACAAGACCCGCCCGGCTGTCCCATTGTTTCAGGGACTGGTTCACTCACAGAACCTTTGTCAAAATACATCGATTGGCTATTACACCCCCTATTATCCACTATACCTGCCTATGTAAAAGATTAATTTGACCTTGTAAAAATGATAGATCAGGTGGAATGGCAAGAGCCTCTATTGATGAAGAAAGCCTCTATACCCAGATCCCCCAGGATCTAGGTATAGAATGTGTAAAAACCATCCTTATAAAAATGGTACTGATATGTCTAATGCTAAGTTTATTTGTAATTCTCTGGATTTTATCCTAAAGAATAATGATTTACTTTCCTTAACAAAGTACCTGCAACATGGCGGAACCGCGATGGGGACCCTGGTTTTATGTACCTTTGCTCATTTGTTTCTAGCGGTATTTGATGAGGTCTACATTTATAATTCAAATAATCCCTTCTTGAAACATATTAAATGCTATCTTAGGTACATGGACAATATTTGTGTGGTGTGGGACAGCTTGGAATCTGATTTTCTGCTTTTGTAAACCATCTAAATACTATCCTTTTAAAATGTTTTTATTTACTATTTACAAAATTAATTATCACATCAAAGCTTCATATACAAAGAATCAAAAGAATACATAAGCATAGATGTACAATATCATGTAATAGATTTTGCAGTAGAAAACATTTATAAGAAAACAAACAATAAAACTATATACAAAGACATGGAAGATGAGCAAAAAAGTAAAAACAAAATAAAATACAAGTTAAAATCGGATATTCTATATGATTAGAACAACCATATAAAAATGAAGCAAACAATGTTATCAGAAATGTGAAATTAAGAAATGTACATTAATGAAAGAACCACCCATCACTTCAAATTAATCCAAAATTGGATTTGGAGCAAATGTAGTTATCCAATCTCCCCACTTATCTTGGTATTTCCCGCAAGCATTTTCTAAGAGCGAATGAATACTCATATAAATTGTGGCTCGCATGTCTAGCCATAACAGTGGCCATCGTAGGAACTTCAGAAGTTCTCCAAAAGAATGCAATCAAAGATTTAGCTGCTAGAAGTACATGCAAGACAAAGGCTCTATTTCTTCTAGGCAGATCAGTGATTCCCAGTAAAATCAGAACCATTGAAGCCGTACATTTCAGATTAAGTCCCGTAACCAAATTTACTAAAGCTTGGACATCCTGCCAAAATATAGTTAATTTCGGGCAAAACCAAAAAATATGGTTAACAGTCCCCACACAGCCACACCCCCTCCAACACTCCTCAAAATTGCGCGAATCCACCAAATGTAATTTGGAAGGCGTAAAATACCAGCTAGTAAAAATCTTGAACTGGGACTCTATTAGAGATTCCACAAAAATGTAGGTGCGTATTAACTTTACAGTATTAAAGAAGGACTGACCATCTAAAACATCTTCCCGCAACAACTCCCTTTCCTAATTACCAAGGTATTGTGGTTTAAGAAGGGTTATATCTCCATTTATATGTTTAATCAATTTTTATTAAAGTAGAAATAAACCAACAAACATACAGAGTGCATAAAATATACCAGTATAACATACAAGAATACTTTCTATGATTCCTTTACCCTGAATATCTATATAATCTATTTTCAGATATCACTGTTGCATAGTATTAATCTTTTAACTTTCCTTCCCTCAATAAATTAACTAAAAAAAAATTCTATCTGTCTATTCTCTAATTTAACATTAAGCTGTTATACATATGCCTCGATCCGATATCCGAATCGAAGCCATACGCACTCAATGTACCTTAAAAAAAAACAAAACAAAAACGTTCACTATGTAATGTTCTCTAAAGCGTCTTCCGTAGTATCTCCACACTTTGTGCTCAAATGACAGATGTTCTATGGCACATGTTGCACCTGCCTTCAATCAGTTACCAAAAAGAAAAGGAAAAAAAGGAAAAGGAAAAAAAAAGGGGGGGGGGAAAGAAGAGTGTAAAGATGGTGAAAGGGGGAATAAAGATATGGTTCACTGAACAGCTGTTCAATGGGATAGATGTGGGGGAGGATGGTAGTATGGAGCTGCAGGACCGTGAGGTAGACAGCTGGGTGACAGTTAGAAGGCGGGGGTAGAGGGAAGGGTGCCAGGGAGGCTAGCCCTGATCTGGCACACCCCAATAAATTTGCTATGTTGGCAGATGAGGGGGGTGTGAGTTCAGGTACAGCACTGCTGCAGCAGGGCATGACCTCTGAAAGCCAGAGGAGTGGCTGCTCCAGTAAGGGGGAAAACAGGAGAGAAGGGCAGGCCAGACAGGTGCTGGTAGTGGGGGACTCAATTATTAGGGGAATAGATAGGGCAATCTGTCACAAAGACAGAGATCGTCGAACAGTGTGCTGCCTACCTGGCGCTCGAGTCCGGCACATCGCTGATCGGGTTGACAGATTACTGGGAGGGGCTGGTGAGGACCCAGCGGTCATGGTGCACATTGGCACAAATGACAAAGTTAGAGGTAGGTGGAAGGTCCTTAAAGTGATTTCAGGGAATTAGGCTGCAAGCTTAAGGCAAGGACCTCCAAGGTAGTATTCTCTGAAATACTGCCTGTACCACGTGCCACACCAGAGAGGCAAAGGGAGATTAGAGAGATAAATAAGTGGCTCAGGAATTGGTGTAGGAAGGAGGGGTTTGGGTTCCTGGAGAACTGGGCCGACTTCTCTGTTGGCTACAGGTTCTATGCTAGGGACGGGCTGCACCTCAATGGGGAGGGTGCAGCTGTGCTGGGGGAGAAAATGGCTAGAAGGTTGGAGGAGTGTTTAAACTAGGGATTGGGGGGGAGGGTATTCATTGTATAGGAGGGGAAGATAGTGTAAATAGTAACCTGGGCACAAGTAATAAAATTGGGGGTGGCATAGGGGGTGGGGTTAGAACAGTCAATCTAGTAGGAAGGAATAGAGGTAAAGAGAGATGCATAAAGTGCATGTACACTAATGCCAGAAGTCTCACCAACAAAATGGAGGAATTAGAATTGATTTTGTTGGAAAATAATTATGACATGGTGGGGATTTCGGAGACTTGGCTGGATGAGAGCCATGACTGGGCTGTTAATTTACAGGGCTATTGTCTGTTCAGAAATGACCGCACAAATAGGCGTGGAGGAGGTGTATGTTTATATGTAAAATCATCCTTAAAACCCATCCTGCGTGATAATATAGGTGAATCTAATGGAAATGTAGAGTCCCTGTGGGTGGAGATAAGGGGAGGGGGAAAAAATAATAAATTACTGATAGGGGTTTGTTATAAGTCCCCAACAATGATGGAAGTGGAGGAGAATATCCTCATAAAGCAAATAGATGAAGCAGCGACTCAGGGAGAAGTCATTATTGTGGGGGACTTCAACTACCCTGAAATACATTGGGGATCAGAAACCTGCAGTTCCAGCAAAGGTAATAAGTTTTTGAAAACTATGAGAGACAATTACCTTTCACAACTGGTTCAGGACTCAACAAGAAGGGGGGCACTGCTGGACCTAATATTAACTAACAGGCCGGACCGCATATCAAATATACGGGTTGGAGGTCACTTGGGTAATAGTGATCATAACTTAATAAGCTTTCAAGTATCCTTTACTAAGATGTGTAGTAGAGGGGCTACAAGGACACTAAACTTCAGGAAGGCAAATTTCCAACGGTTGAGAGATGATCTTAGTGCAATAAACTGGGACGATGTCCTGAGACATAAAAGTACACAACACAAATGGGAGATGTTTATTAGCATCCTGAATAGGACCTGTGCGCAATATATACCCTATGGGAATAAGCATGCTAGAAATAGGAGGAAACCATATGGCTAAATAAAGCGGTAAGAAGTGCAATATGTGACAAAAAGAAAGCATTTAGGGAATTAAAGCAAGTAGGTAGTGATGAGGCATTAAATAAATACAGAAAATTTAATAACATTTGTAAAAAGCAAATCAAGGCAGCAAAGATTGAGACAGAGAGACTCATTGCCAGAGAAAGTAAAAAGAATCCCAAAATATTTTTTAACTACATAAATAGTAAGAAACTAAAAAATGATGGTGTTGGCCCCTTTAAAAATAGTCTGGGTGAAATGGTGGATGAGGATGAGGAAAAAGCGAATATGCTAAATGACTTTTTTTCAACAGTATTTACACAAGAAAATCCCATGACAGACAATATGATCAGTGATAACAAAAAGTCTCAATTAAATGTCATCTGCTTAACCCAAGAGGAAGTACGGCATCGTCTAAAAATCACTAAAATTGACAAATCCCCGGGCCCGGATGGGATACACCCCAGAGTGCTGCAGGAATTAAGTACTGTCATAGATAGACCGTTATTTTTAATATTTAAAGATTCCATAATAACAGGGTCTGTACCACAGGACTGGCGTATAGCAAATGTGGTGCCAATATTCAAAAAGGGGACAAAAACTGAACTTGGAAATTATAGGCCAGTAAGCTTAACCTCTACTGTGGGTAAAATCCTAGAGGGTTTTCTAAGAGATGCTATACTGGAGTATCTGAAGAAAAATAAACCTCATGACCCATTATCAACATGGTTTTACGAGGGACCGTTCCTGTCAAACTAATCTAATAAGCTTCTATGAAGAAGCAAGTTCTGGACTGGACCAAAGAAAAGCAGTGGATGTGGTGTATATGGACTTTTCAAAAGCTTTTGATACGGTGCCACACAAAAGGTTGATACATAAAATGAGGGAAATGGGGATAGGGGAAAATATGTGTAAGTGGGTTAAGAACTGGCTTAGTGATAGGAAACAAAGGGTGGTTATTAATGGAACACACTCAGAATGGGTCACCGTTATCAGTGGGGTACCACAGGGGTCAGTGTTGGGCCCGCTTCTATTTAATATATTTATTAATGACCTTGTAGGGGGCATACAGAGTAGAATCTCAATATTTGCAGATGACACTAAACTCTGCAGGGTAATCAATACAGAGGAGGACAATTTTATATTACAGGAGGATTTATGTAAACTAGAAGCTTGGGCTGATAAATGGCAAATGCGCTTTAATGGGGATAAATGTAAAGTCATGCACTTAGGCAGAGGAAACAAAAGGTATAATTATGTGCTTAATTGTAAAACACTGGGCAAAACTGTCACTGAAAAAGACCTGGGTGTATGGGTAGATGACAAACTCACATTTAGTGGCCAGTGTCAGGCAGCTGCTGCAAAGGCAAATAAAATAATGGGATGCATTAAAAGAGGCATAGATGCTCATGAGGAGAACATAATTTTACCTCTATATAAGTCACTAGTGCGACCACACTTAGAATACTGTGTACAATTCTGGTCTCCGGTGTATAAGAAAGACATAGCTGAACTAGAGCGGGTCCAGAGAAGAGCGACAAAAGTCATTAGAGGACTAAGGGGTCTGCAATACCAAGACAGGTTATTAAGCTTGGGGTTATTTAGCTTGGAAAAACGAAGGCTTAGGGGTGATCTTATAATAATGTATAAATATATGAGGGGACAGTACAGAGAACTTTCTAATGATCTCTTTACTCTTAGGCCTGAGACTGGGACAAGGGGGCATCCTCTACGTCTGGAGGAAAGAAGGTTTAATCATAATCACAGACGCGGATTCTTTACTGTAAGAGCAGTGAGACTATGGAACTCTCTGCCACATGCTGTTGTAATGAGTGAGTCACTACTAACATTTAAGAGGGGCCTGGATGCCTTTCTTGAAAACTATAATATTACCAGTTATACATACTAGATTCTTTGATAGGGCGTTGATCCAGGGAATTAGTCTGATTGCCGTATGTGGAGTCAGGAAGGAATTTTTTCCCCCAATGTGGAGCTTAGTGTTGCCACATGGGTTTTTTTTTGCCTTCCTCTGGATCAACATGTTAGGCTATGGGTTGAACTAGATGGACTTAAAGTCTTCCTTCAACCTTAAAAACTATATTACTATGTTACTATGTTCGCCGCCTCGCCACCTCCGGAGAGGAGAGACCTGTTCAAATCACAATCCATCCCAGCTTTCAGTTAACTTCTTAAAGTCCTCAGACTCCCTGAATATGATCCAAGACTGCCAGGTCCTCACGAACCTAGAGTTATCTCCTGAAGCCTGAGCCAACAATTCCTCCATATGATGAACGTGGGAGAATTCAGCCAACCATTCTGCCATGGTTGGAGCCACTGTTGTCAGCCAGTGTCTGGGTATAACCATACGAGCCGCCGTCAGGCAAAATCTGAGAATACTGCGTTTTTGCTCGCTATGGGGCCAGGTAGCATAGAAAGAATAGCCACTTGAGGTGTGGGGAGTATCCCATCCCCAGTAATGGCAGCATATGCCAAGAAGACCTTGTCCCAGAGGCTCCTTACACCTGGACACTGCCACCATATATGAATCATGGTGCCCTTGGCACTTCCACATCGCCAGCACCTGTCCGACCCCGAGGGGAAGATAGCATGTAACCTCACAGGGTACTGATACCATCGAGTAAGAAATTTAAAATTCTTTTCTTGCGTACAGCCAGCCGGGGACATCCTGTGTGTGTAGAGGAAGGCCGCTGCAATGTCCTCCACATCGAATACACAATCCATTTCGGTCTCCCAGGCTCTCGTATAAGCGGGACTATCGTCGACTCCCCCTCCCTCAGCATTTGGTAGATAAGGGAAATCTGGTGTGATGGCGGAGAGTCCCGGGAAAATACCTTCTCGAACTGAGTCAAGGGGGGGTAGTGCACCCACCCCTCCCGTAACTCGGCAATAAAATGATTTCAACTGTTCATATTCCAGCCAAGACAGAGGCTGTAAGGGGGATCTATCTTGCAATTCAGCGAGGGAAGGTAGGCCCCGCCCCGTACTCAGCTGGTGCAACCTCAGTTCTGATATCCTCCGCCATCCCAGA
The DNA here is from genome assembly GCA_033576535.1 of Allobates femoralis. NCBI lineage: Eukaryota > Metazoa > Chordata > Amphibia > Anura > Aromobatidae > Allobates > Allobates femoralis. Next base: position 378,180,338 of record JARQOC010000003.1, read on the forward strand.
AAACCCTCGCGTTGAAAACCCGGAGGGAAGTCAGGGTTAAAGAATATGGGAGACAAAGGGTTACCTGCGCCCATCAAACCCTTCCTCCGTTTCACCGTATCCCACGTTTTTATGATCTCTCTAGCCACTACTCCAGGGCATCCCGACCCTATTTTCCCATTGTCTCTTGTCACTATCCATGGTAAATTTCGTAGTGGAACCAGGTACCCTTCCTGTTCCAATCTCACCCATTGCTTCGAGTCCCATCTATAATGCCAATCAAACAGATGGATTAACTGGGAGGCCTGGTGGTATGTCTGTAGGTCCGGGAGTTCGGCTCCTCCTTGTCTCTTAGATCTTGTCAAAATTTGATATTTCAATCTAGGTCTAGACTGCCGCCACACAAAACGGATCAACGCCGAGCGTAAGATTTTAAAGAAGCTCTGCGGGGGCGAGAGTGGAACTGTCTGGAAAACAAAGAAACCGGGGGAGCATATCCATCTTAAACGAATTAATACGTCCAAACCACGAGATTGTTTTCTGGTTGTAACATTTAAGGTCCTTCAGAGTTCTGATCAATAATGTCTCGTAGTTTAACGCATATAGTCTACTCAGATCCGAGGGGACCTGAATTCCCAGGTATTTAAGAGCCGTCGGCTGCCACTTAAACGGGAAGTTATTATATCTCCATTTAAAGCTGGTATAAAGAATTTGTTTTCCAACTTATATGTCTTATATATGTATTATATAATACCCTGTTCCTTCCACAAGGAGTCATCCAAACCTGGAAGTAAACTACAGAAAAAATCCAACTGGATCCAAGAGGGTTCCATCAGAACAAACATCTGTTTCGATGACTTCGTAAGATCCTTCAATGCCTGAACAGCAGCTCGAATAGTAACTTCAGTTGGAAGACTAGTTCTACAGTTAGTCAAGTGAGATATTAACATAAAATCAGGACTACCATTAAAATGGATAATTTCTCAATATAAACCCAAAGGTGTCTCTATAGAATCCCACCATCTCCTTGAACTAGTTACCAGCGGAGCAATATAATATGCCTGCAAATTAGGACAACCCAATCCATCTTTTAAGAATGTTTTCTGCAAGATTGATTTTGCAACCCTAGGTCTCTTTTTGTTCCAAATATAATGTCTGACAATTGTTTTTGTAACTGTTGAAGATATTTTATAGGAACGTGCATCGTATTAGATCGAAGAAGGTATATGATCTTAGGAAGAACAAAAGGTTTATATGCATTAATCCTCTCTAACCAAGATATTTCAGTATTGGACAGGTGTTAAATATCCCTTTTTAAGGTGGAAAATCCATCTGAAAAGTTTTTGTTAATAATGTTAGATAACCGGTTTGGTAATCTGAATTCCCAAATAAGAAAACTGAGAAGTGTCCCATGAATAATCAAATTTTGTCTTCAAAAGGTCGAGCAACTTAGTGTTAATATTAAAATGCAAGAATTACGTCTTGGCAACATTCATTTTATAAAACAAAACCTTGGAGAAGTCAGAAAAAGCTTCTACTAAGTGACCCATGGACCATAAAGGGTCCGTGAAAGTGACCAGAGATGTCATCAGCAAACAATGAGGTCTTCAGATGCGAGCCACACAAAGGGATTCCTTTAATATCCAGGTTAAGTCTAATTTTTTAATTAAAGGCTCCAAAACTATATCAAATAAAATAGGGAAATGGGGACAACCCTGCCTGGTACCATTCGACAATTCAATTTTCACAGAAAGATAGCTATTAGTTAAGATTCTCACAGAGGGGCTGGAGTATAAGGCTGAAGTAACATTGTAAGAAGATCCTCGTATACCAAAACGATGTAAAGCATCAAAGAGGAACCCCAATGCACCCGATCAAATGCCTTTTCTGTGTCAACTGATAAGGCTAACATTGGCATTCCAGATCTTTCCACATGTGAAATAATATTAATAGCCCTTTGGGTTGCATCAGAGGTCCCTCTATTTTGCACAAAGCCCATCTGATCTGGGTGTACCAGTTTGTTTAAAATTATTTGGAAACGCAAAGCCATAATTTTAGATATTATTTTAGTATCCGAATTCAAAAGTGAAATGGGCCTATAATTTGCAATATTTTGGGTATCTCTCTTATTTGTTGGAATTACAGAAATGATAGCTTCCAGCATTTCAGCAGGAAGACATGTCTTATTGGCGACAGCATTTATCAAACTAGTGAAGAACGGAACAAGCGGGACTAGAAATTTCTTATAATACTTGTTTGGGATGCTATCTGGACCAGGGGATTTCCCGTTCTTTAGGGAACCAATAGTAACAGCAACCTCACTTTCAGTAAAGGGAAAATTAAGATTAGCCAAATCTTCATCAGATAATGCAGGTAATATCACAGAATCAAGATACTTATCAATAAATTGCATAGAAGGTCACACCGTAGAACAGTCATCTTTCAGGTTATATAATGGACTTCTGAAATTTCCTTGGGATTTTTATACACCACTCCATGTTCTCCCTTTATTTGCAAGATTCTGTATTTAACTCTCTGAATCTTAAGTTTTTCAGCAAATAATTTATTTGGTTTATTCATACATGAATAGTATTTAGATTTGGAAGACTGTATCATATTCTCATATTCCTTTGTTAAAACTGACCTCAGTTCAACTCTAATCTGTATAAGTCGTCTCTGAGTGTCTTCCGATGAGTCAGAAGCTTGAGCGTTCTCCAGGTATCTACAAGAAATTTCGATTTCGCCTCTTTCTCTTTGTTCATTCTAGATTGTAATTGGATGAGAGCACCTCTGACTACAGCTTGGTGTGCTGTCCATAGAGTAGTAATGGGAATATTATCCACATTATTTTCTCTAAAATAGGAATCTATAACTTTCAAAATCTCATCTCTATATTTAGCGTGTAGAAAGAGAAAAGAGTTAGGTCTCCACGGTTTATGAGGAGAGGGACTATATTTATTGATAAGTTCAAACAAAACTACCGAATGGTCAGATCACGTTTGTGGGAGGATATCAATTTTTTTTAAAATCTTTGCAACGTTCTTTTGTCTGAAAGAACAAGATCAATTCTAGCCAAAGAAAAATGTGAGCTAGAATAATGGGAATACTCCCTTGAGGACAAATGCAAAAACCTAAAGACGTCATAAAGATCCTTTTTATGAATCCACGGGTACAAACTAATTCTGTTCTGTCTGTGTATATTAGTGGTATCAAAAAGTGCGTTAGGGATAGCATTAAAATCGCCCAAGGGAATTAAGGCCCCTGTTGAATTTCTTTAACCAAATTCATTAATTTTTTTAATAAAGTCATTTGGCCTTTATGACTAAAGATTCACCAATGTGTATAAAGAGTCCTCAAGTCTACAAATCAAGATTTGGGATCTACCCTCCTTATCCGCTATATATTCTATTTATTCAAATTTAACTGAAGATTTAATCAAAAACACCAATCCAGCTTTTTTCTTCACGTTAGAAGCTAGGAATATATTGGGATATTTTTTATTTTTACATTTTGGGGAATCATTTTTAGCGAATTAAGTCTCCTGAATACCCGCAACATCCACATTTAACCTATTTAACCCTCTCCAAAGCAAAAAGCGCTTTTGAGGTGAATTCAGTCCATTCACATTAAGTGATAGACATCTGGTTGTCATAAGGAAAGTAAGTAGCTGTTAATAGACCATTTTGTAACCTTAAAAACTGAAAAGGGGAAAATCATATCTGAAATTCAATTAAAAAAAAAGAACAAGCCTTCCATGTCTCTAACAAGGTAAAACAAAAGAGAAAAAAGAAAAATACTATAAGAAGTTCAGCTCAAACAGATAGAAACTCTCCAAGAGGCTCAAAAAATTAGGCCTCCAAAATAACAGAAATAATAAAAAAAAAATGTTGGTACATGTGTAACTTAAATGGGATTTCATGTAACACCATTACCAGTAAGGGTACCTTTACACGCGGCTACATTTCTAGGGTGGCTACAGGTAACTTACTGGTTGCAGTGAAATCATGGAGAGATTATTCCATTTGTACACAGCAACAAGATAGAACCTTGTCTCCATGATTTCACTGCAACCAGTAAGTTACCTGTAGCCACCCTAGAAATGTAGCCGCGTGTAAAGGTACCCTAAGGGTACCTTTACACGCCGCTACAACAAGGTAGAAACAACCAGGTTGATGAGACAAATGTATCTTGCACCGCCAAATCAACCCGAGGTTGCGGCGTGGAAAGTAGGTTGTTTCCACCCATCACTGGTGTCGCTGAACGCGGCGACCAATCAGAATAGCGGCGCGCTGTATGGCGCCATACTTCAAATACACTGATTACAGTGTATTTCAAATATGGCGGCATTGCGCGCCGCTATTCTGATTGGTCGCCGCGTTCAGCGACATGGTGTCCGCTAACAATTTGAATGGAAAATTAGCTCCAATTGTTAGCGGACACCATGTCGCGTATGGAAAGCCCCTGTGTGCCTAAACATTGGAGTTCTCCCACAAGTGACCCCATGTTGGAAACTAGACTCCCCTAAGGAACTTATCTAGATGCATAGTGAGCACTTTGAACCCCCAGGTGCTTCACGAATTGATCCACAAAAATGAAAAAGTACTTTTTTTTCACAATCATGAGATCATGATTAATGCTTCCGTTTTAGCCAAAACGCGTCGCTCTTAACCGTCCTATGGACTGATCTGACTGCCGCACACTGTGCATTATTTTTATATATATCAACGTCCAGAACTAGAAAACACTGGGCACTATGCGTATATAGTTAGGGCGGGCTGTCACATCTGTGACTTTTCTGCAGCTGTACCGGATGGCGATGGCTCTTGGTAGCGTATAATCAATAATCCAAAAAAGAACGTAATGTCCGCACTCACCGGTCGTAGATCTTGTCAGTTTATTATTTCCAGTTCACATCTATGAACATTTTATTCAGCAAGGGAGGGGGTGCAGGGGCGCAGGACGACGGCTCGCCGTTTCGTGGTGTTATGCCGCTTCCACGGGTCCTCTATGGCGTCTGTCGTCATGTCCGGAGGTTTATTCAGCCAGCACATGACGTCACTACCGCCATAGCTAAACATAAAGTGCTATAAACATAAAAACATTAGAAAACCACTATATATAGTGAAATGGAGTGCAACATAAGCTGAATTCAAATATAACCATTACAAAACTTGATTTTACAGAGCATCCTAAGAACGCCAGTAATTGTATACTTAAGCATCGTGTTACCTAGGGGATTACTGTATTCTACCTAAATCGTTAACCGTAATATCCCCAATGCGTGTGACCTCTTATTGCAGAATCGCTATTGGGCTATCATTATCACTTATTCCCTTGATTATCCAGCATAACTTAAGATATCCACAGCTACTCTCTCATCATCTCCTACTAGGCACCCTGTGGGTTTTAGACTCGTTATGAGTCATTGCGAGCAGGAATGCCCACAGAAACAATTTGATCATAGTGTAGATATATTCTTCCTATAAGAATGCGGCTAAATCATTTTTTTCATTTAACCCTAAGGTGCCACATGCTTTGGTCTCAATTATCCACCTGCTTTCCCGTTGAAGAAGAAATTTATGTGTATTACCACCTCTACTAGATGGTTCAATGTGCTCAAGTCCTGCAAAGGTTAATACATTTGCATCACCTTCATGCATCTCATTAATATGTTGAATCAGCCTCGGACTTCCAATACCAGGTCTCACTGATTTTTGATGTTCCTTGAATCTTTTACACAATTCCCTTATCATTTTACGGACATAAAAGCGTCGACATGGGCAAGAAGACATAAACTACCCATGTAGTCTTGCAGCCAATAAAAGATGTCACTCTATGCATCCTATCCCCCAATTGGATCGGATTGCTAATTTCATGATTCTGACAAACACTACAACTCCTGCATCTGTGGTTTCCTTTTGGTCTTCTTTCCTCTAACCATGTTTTCTTCCTGTTTGTGCATATCCTATTGCGGACCATCAAGTCCTTTAGATTATGACATCGTCTATATGAAATAATGGGTGGACCTATACCTCTAGCATTCAAATCTCTGTCCTTTTCCAGGACATGCCATACATTTTCTGCCCATGTCGATGCTTTTATGTCGGTAAAACGATAAGGGAATTGTGTAAAAGATTCAAGGAACATCAAAAATCAGTGAGAACTGGTATTGGAAGTCCGAGGCTGATTCAACATATTAATGAGATGCATGAAGGTGATGCAAATGTATTAACCTTTGCAGGACTTGAGCACATTGAACCATCTAGTAGAGGTGGTAATACACATAAATTTCTTCTTCAACGGGAAAGCAGGTGGATAATTGAGACCAAAGCATGTGGCCCCTTAGGGTTAAATGAAAAAAATGATTTAGCCGCATTCTTATAGGAAGAATATATCCACGCTATGATCAAATTGTTTCTGTGGGCATTCCTGCTCGCAATGACTCATAACGAGTCTAAAACCCGCAGGGTGCCTAGTAGGAGATGATGAGAGAGAAGCTGTGGATATCTTAAGTTATGCTGGATAATCAAGGGAATAAGTGATAATGATAGCCCAATAGCGATTCTGCAATAAGAGGTCACACGCATTTGGGATATTACGGTTAACGATTTAGGTAGAATACGGTAATCCCCTAGGTAACGCGATGCTTAAGTATACAATTACTGGCGTTCTTAGGATGCTCTGTAAAATCAAGTTTTGTAATGGTTATATTTGAATTCAGCTTATGTTGCACTCCATTTCACTATATATAGTGGTTTTCTAATGTTTTTATGTTTATAGCACTTTATGTTTAGCTATGGCGGTAGTGACGTCATGTGCCGGCTAAATAAACCTCCGGACATGACGACAGACACCATAGAGGACCCGTGGAAGCGACATAACACCGCGAAACGGCAAGCCGTCGTCCTGCGCCCCTGCACCCCCTCCCTTGCTGAATAAAATGTTCATGGATGTGAACTGGAAATAATAAACTGACAAGATCTACGACCGGTGAATGCGGACATTACGTTCTTTTTTGGATTATTTTTATATATATATTTTTATGGATTTGCAATAAAGTGAAGTTTTATATATTTTCCTCTACGTCCTGCCGTTTTTCATCATTGCTGGGTCAATCTCTGCCTTTTGATTTCCATAATCGGCGGTTGCCATGCCGCAACTCATGCTATGAAGGGGATTCTCGGAGAAGGACATCAATGGTGACCTGATATTTCTTCTTTTTAGTTTCCAAAATGGGGTCACTTGTGGGGGAGCTCCAATGCTTAGGCACACAGGTGCTCTCCATACGCGACATGGTTTCTGCTAACAATTCCAATTGTTAGCAGACACCATGTCGCGCATGAGAGCCCCTGTGTGCCTAAACATTGGTGCTCCCCCACAAGTGACCCCATTGTGGAAACTAGACCCCCAAGGAAGTTATCTAAATGAGTAGTGAGCACTTTGAACCCCCAGGTGCTTCACAAATTGATTTGTAAAAATGAAAAAGTGATAAAAAAAGTACTTTATCTTTACGGATCATTTTGTGAAGCACCTGGGGGTTCAAAGTGCTCACTATGCATCTAGATAAGTTCCTTCAAGGGTCAAGTTCTCAAAATGGGGTCACTTGTGGGGGATCTCCAGTGTTTAGTCACACAGGGGCTTTCCATATGCAACATGGTGTCCGCTACCAATTGCAGCTAATTTTCCATCCAAATTGTTAGCGGACACCATGTCGCGTATGGAGAGCCTCTGTCTGCCACCAGCATAAGGGCAACTGGAAGAGTCTGGGTTCAGCACCAGAAAATGGTGCCTCTAATGAATACGCTGCTTTCTGGGGTGGCTGTGGGTTGTAATTTGCAGCACGGAGGGCCCACAATTTTTGGGTCTCTCCATTCTGAGGATTCCAGCCCCCCAAGTTGTACCTGGCTGGCAACCAAAAATACAGCAAAGCTTCATGTCATTTTATTTGTAGAAACAATTCTTTTAAAAATGACGTGGAGCTTCGCCATATTTTTGGTCCAGCCAGGTACAACTTGGCAGCTACGGACTGCCACCCACAGCTGCCTCGTTGTACCTGGCTGGCAACCAAAAATACAGCGAAGCCCAACATTTTTTTAAATTATTTATATAACTTTTGAGAGAAAAAAAAAGATGTGAGGCGCCGCCATATTTCTGGTCCAGCCAGGTACAACTAGGCAGCTGGGGGCTGGAATCCTCAGCATGGAGAGGCCCGAGCGTTCTGGGCCCCCCATGCTGGAATTGCAGCTCGCAGCTGCTCCAGAAAATGGCGCATTCATTTAAGCGCCATTTTCTGGTGCTGTACCCAGACTCCTCCAGTTGCCCTGGTGCCAGTGGCAAACTGGCTAATAAAGGCGTTAATGCCAGCTTTTATATTAGCAGCTGGCACTAAGCCCGAGATTCATAATGTCGGGCCAATGTTAGACCCGGCCATTAGGAACCTCTAGTAAATCGTAAAAAAACACACAACACGGAAAAATCTTTTTATTAGAAAAAAAAAAACAAAAAAAATTTGGACTCCATCTTTATTATAAAGATCCAGCGTAGTCCAAAACGGTGGTCCCACGATGCTCGATCACCTCTGCTACATCCAGAGACTGCAGCAAGGGATCAAGTGTCCTCTTGTTGCAGTCTCTGGTGTCATAGTGATGATGCACTGTATGGCAGATCATTGCCATACAGTGCAGCATCACTGTGTAAACCCGTCTCAGAGATCACATGATCACTATGTGATCACTGTGCCCAGGCTGTCAGATCGCTTCTCTACAGCCTGATCTCCATTAATACAAAGATTTCCATAAACAAGAGTGCACCCATTGGGAAGTGGGTGCCCTGTCAGCTACTCAAAGTTAATAACAAACGAAGGAAGGAGTACAGTTAGGGCCAGAAATATTTGGACAGTGACACAATTTTGGCGAGTTGGGCTCTGCATGCCACCACATTGGATTTGAAATGAAACCTCTACAACAGAATTCAAGTGCAGATTGTAACGTTTAATTTGAAGGGTTGAACAAAAATATCTGATTGAAAATGTAGGAATTGTACACATTTCTTTACAAACACTCCACATTTTAGGAGGTCAAAAGTAATTGGACAAATAAACATAACCCAAACAAAATATTTTTATTTTCAATATTTTGTTGCGAATCCTTTGGAGGCAATCACTGCCTTAAGTCTGGAACCCATGGACATCACCAAACGCTGGGTTTCCTCCTTCTTAATGCTTTGCCAGGCCTTTACAGCCGCAGCCTTCAGGTCTTGCTTGTTTGTGGGTCTTTCCGTCTTAAGTCTGGATTTGAGCAAGTGAAATGCATGCTCAATTGGGTTAAGATCTGGTGATTGACTTGGCCATTGCAGAATGTTCCACTTTTTTGCACTCATGAACTCCTGGGTAGCTTTGGCTGTATGCTTGGGGTCATTGTCCATCTGTACTATGAAGCGCCGTCCAATCAACTTTACAGCATTTGGCTGAATCTGGGCTGAAAGTACATCCCGGTACACTTCAGAATTCATCCGGCTACTCTTGTCTGCTGTTATGTCATCAATAAACACAAGTGACCCAGTGCCATTGAAAGCCATGCATGCCCATGCCATCACGTTGCCTCCACCATGTTTTACAGAGGATGTGGTGTGCCTTGGATCATGTGCCGTTCCCTTTCTTCTCCAAACTTTTTTCTTCCCATCATTCTGGTACAGGTTGATCTTTGTCTCATCTGTCCATAGAATACTTTTCCAGAACTGAGCTGGCTTCTTGAGGTGTTTTTCAGCAAATTTAACTCTGGCCTGTCTATTTTTGGAATTGATGAATGGTTTGCATCTAGATGTGAACCCTTTGTATTTACTGTCATGGAGTCTTCTCTTTACTGTTGACTTAGAGACAGATACACCTACTTCACTGAGAGTGTTCTGAACTTCAGTTGATGTTGTGAACGGGTTCTTCTTCACCAAATAAAGTATGCGGCGATCATCCACCACTGTTGTCATCCGTGGACGCCCAGGCCTTTTTGAGTTCCCAAGCTCACCCGTCAATTCCTTTTTTCTCAGAATGTACCCAACTGTTGATTTTGCTACTCCAAGCATGTCTGCTATCTCTCTGATGGATTTTTTTTTTTTTTTCAGCCTCAGGATGTTCTGCTTCACCTCAATTGAGAGTTCCTTTGACCGCATGTTGTCTGGTCACAGCAACAGCTTCCAAATGCAAAACCACACACCTGGAATCCACCCCTGACCTTTTAACTACTTCATTGATTACAGGTTAACGAGGGAGACGCCTTCAGAGTTAATTGCAGCCCTTAGAGTCCATTGTCCAATTACTTTTGGTCCCTTGAAAAAGAGGAGGCTATGCATTACAGAGCTATGATTCCTAAACCCTTTTTCCGATTTGGATGTGGAAACTCTCATATTGCAGCTGGGAGTGTGCACTTTCAGCCCATATTATATATATAATTGTATTTCTGAACATGTTTTTGTAAACAGCTAAAATAACAAAACTTGTGTCACTGTCCAAATATTTCTGGCCCTAACTGTATAGCTTATAGTTACATCAAAGTGTTTTTATTGATTTAGACTAAGGGCCACGTCACACACACAGATATTTGTGCAGATATTGTTCGCAGATCTCTGGTTGCAGTGAAATCATGGACACAGTGTACCATTTGTATACAGCCACAAAATGGAACATTGTGTCCATGATTTCACTGCAACCAGAGATCTGCAAACAATATCTGCACAATTATCTGCGTGTGTGACGTGGCCCTGAGTTAGAGGACAGATGAGGGCGGTGGTCAGTAGCCCTCACACCAGCAGTACAGTGGTACAAATAGTCACTATGGACCAAAGGTTCATAAATATACATTAGATCAGGGGTCTCAAACACGCGGCCCGAGGGCCGCATGCGGCCCGCGGCACCATGGACAATTTAATGATGCATCACCCCAGTGCAGTGGGCCACTGCAGTCCCCACTGTGTTATGACTTCCGGCTGCAGCACTAACAAGCTCTGCAACTCAGCAAGTTCAATGCAAGCTGCCAGCCAATGAAAGGCCCACAGCTGACAGCGGCGTACGGACGTCACCTGCGGGCCTCTGGCTGGCAGATTGCATTGATCTTGCTGAACAACAGAGCTTGTCTAAGCGGCGGCTGGAGGTAGTCATAGCACAGCAGAGGCCGAAAGTCAGCACAGCGGGGATCGCGGCGACCTCCTGCACTGGAGCGATACATCATTAAAGTGAGAAAAGTGTGAGTGTGTGTGAGTATGTGTATGTGTGAGTGAGTGTATGTAGTGTGAGTGTGTGTGGGAGTGTGTAAGTGTGTGTGAGTGTGTGGGTTTGCATGTGAGTATGAGTGTGTATTTGTGAGTGAGTGTGTGTTTGTAAAAAGAAGGTAAACCAGGATGGGGGGCATCACTATAAAAGTAGATCAGGATGGGGGACATACCTAGAAAAGGGGATCAGAATGGGGGACATCACTACTAACGAGGATCAGGATGGGGGACATCACTACAAAAGGGAACCAGGATGAGGGACATCACTAGAAAAGGGGATCAGGATGGGGGACACCACTACAATAGGGGATCAGGAAGGGGACATCACTACAAAAGGGGATCAGGATGGGGGACATCACTAGAAAAGGGGAACAGAATGGAGGACATTATGGGGGACATCACTACATAAGGAGATCAGAATCTGGGACAGTACTACTTGATGAGGACCAGGGTGGGGACATTACTACAATATTGGGACCAGACATTACTACAGGAAGGGGATCAGGATTTGTACTTTACTACATTGAGCAAAAAGTTCTGGTATTGCTAAAAATATTGCTTAGTCCTACAAGGGATGCGGCCCCCAATATAAATTTTTTCCTATGTGCGGCCCACCAACCCAGCCGAGTTTGAGACCCCTGCATTAGATGGTACACCGAAACAATATACAATGTTACAGAAAAATTGCCCCACATGGGCCGATCATAGGATACATACATGCTGGAAATAACAACTCTTTTTGCATATATTAAGAGCACGTCAGAGTATAACAATAATCTCAGATGAACCCACATGAACTGGTATAAACCAAAGAGAAATAACCAACATAGTATTTAGACAAGTTCACCACATGTGTGACATATCATAGTGTAACAATATGTCAGTGATACCATACAATTACCACATAATATGCAGGTGGAGGGTGCCTGGGGCAGAGGAAGGTCAGGACTGCGGGCCCCTACAGTGTTACGAGGCCCAGGTGGACACCCAGGCTCGGTCTGGACCGCCGGGTAACCGGTTAAAAGTAATGGTGGGCCCCCAGGCATTGGGGCCCCGCCCCCTTAGCCCCGCCCCCCAATGGGCCTGAACGGGTCCCCCTGGAGCAGCGGTGGAGAACGTCTGGCCGCCTCAGTGCACAGCGTTAGCTCGAAGCAGGTAATGCTGTGCACTGCGATACTATTGCTCCCTTGGCAACCCGACGTTTACCTTGCCAACCGGCTCCATTCATTGCTCCCGGATGTATGCTTTAGGACAGTGCACAGGAAACGCGGTCTGCAGCGTTTCCTGTGCACTGTCTTAAAGCATACATCCGGGAGCATTGAATGGAGCCGGTTGGCAAGGTAAACGTCGGGTTGCCAAGGGAGCAATAGTATCGCAGTGCACAGCGTTACCTGCTGCTAACGCTGTGCACTGAGGAAGACATGTCTAAGCTTAGTGGAGAACCTGCCTAACTGCTGCCTGTACTCTGCCTTTACTAGGGAACCTGCCTGACTACTGCCTGTACTGTTTATACTGGGGAACATGCCTGACTGCTGCCTGCCTGTACTGTACTGGGGAACCTGCCTGACTGCTACCTTTGCTGGGGAACCTGCCTGACTGCTGCCTGTGCTGGGGAAAGTGCCTGCTGCCTGTGCTACCTGACTGCTGCCTGTGGCTACTGCCTGTGCTGCCTGTGGCTACTGCCTGTGCTGCCTGACTGCTACGTGTACTGGCTACCTGCTGCCTCTGAGCACTGCCTGACTGCTGCCTGTCACTACTGCCTGTGCTGCCTATGCTTCCTGACTGTTGTGTGTGACAACTGCCTGTGCTGGCTGCCTGTGAATGCCACCTATACTGCCTGACTGCTACATGTGACTATTACCTGTGCTGCTTGACTACTACATGTGACTATTACCTGTGCTGCCTGACTGCTACATGTGATTACTGCCTGTGCTGGCTGCCTGACTGCCTGTGCTGCCTATGAATGCTGCCTAAACTGCTTGACTACTACATGTGACTACTACCTGTGCTGGCTGCCAGACTGCTGCCTATGACTACTGCCTGTGCTGCCTGACTGCTACATGTGACTATTGACTGTGCTGCCTGACTGCTACATGTGACTACTGCCTGTGCTGGCTTCCAGACTGCTGCCTATAACTACTGCCTGTGCTGGCTCACTGCTACATGTGACTACTGCCTGTGCTGGCTGCCTGTGCTGCCTACGACTACTGCCTGTGCTGCCTGACTGCTACATGTGACTATTGAATGTGCTGGCTGGCTGACTGACTGCCTGTGACTGCTGCTTGACTGCTGCCTATGCTGCCTGACTGCTTCATGTGACTGTTGCCTATGCTACCTGATTGCTGACTGTGACCACTGCCTGATTGCTGCCTGTCACTACTGCCTGTGCTTTATGACTTGCTACATGTGACTGCTGCCTGTGCTGGCTGCCTGACTGCCTGTGACTGCCGCCTGACTGCTACATGGAACTACTCTCTGTGCTGCTGCCTGATTGCTGCCTGTGACGGCTGCCTGACTGCTGCCTGTGACTACTACCTGTGATGCCTGACTGCTACATATGATTACTGCCTGTGCTGGCTGCCTGCTGCCTGTGACTTCTTCCTGACTGCTTCCTATGTTGCCTGTGCTGCCTGATTGCTACATGTGACTACTGTCTCTGCTAGCTAACTGCTGCCTGTGCTGCCTGACTGCTACATGTGACTACTGCCTGCGCTGCCTGTGACTGCTGCCTGACTGCTGCCTGTGCTGCTTGACTTCTGCCAGTGACTGCTGCCTCTGCTGCCTGACTGCTGCCTGTCTGAAACTTATCTTCTCCTCCTCTTCCTCACTCTCTGCTCAGCTCCTCTGTTCACAACACCATGCAGGGCTGACGACAGATTTTTGTGGGCCCCGGGCGAAAGAGTCTCAGTGGGCCCCTTTAACACTCACACACAGCACTGCTACATGCCCAATACATGCACATACAGATACGCCAAGCTCTGCTACATGAACTCTACATACCCAGGTCTGCTACATGTACAATACATGCACATACAAACACACACAAAGCTCTGTTACATGCACATACAAACACCCAGCTTTGCTCACATGTACAATACATGCAAATACAAACACACACAGCTCTGTTACATGCACATACAGATACACACAGCTTTGTTACATGCAAACACAGATACACAGCTCTGCTACTCGGACACTATATACTCAGCTCTGCTACATGTACAATACATGCACATGAAAACACACACATCTCTGTTACATGCACAATACATGCACATACAGATACACATACAGATATACGCATACACATACACACAGATATACACACACATACAGATAGACACACACACACATATACAGATATACACACAGGCACAGATACCTACAGATATACAGACACACAGATGTACAGACATACATACAGATATACACATACATACAAATATACACACACATACAGATATACAGACACATACAGATATACATACACACACACAGATATACACATACATATACAGATATACAGACATAGATACAGATATAAACATACATACACATATACACACATACAGATATACACACATATACAGATATACACATACATACACATATACAGATATACACACACACATACAGAAATTCACACACATACAGATATACACACACATACAGATATACACACACATACAGATATACACACATACATACAGATATACACACACATACAGATATACACACACACAGATTATAATTGTACATTGCAGCTCTGCTGAGCGCAGAGTGATGTGCAGGAGCCGCTAATATAATGGGTATATCAGCTACCAGGTATTTACATATAGCTGAAGGGTGGGTGGGCCCCTGAAATCAATTTCCCTGGTGGGCCCCAGACACCCCAGTCCGACCCTGTGGACACCTATGGCTACTTCATCAGGGGGAGGTGTCAGATCATTGCCATACAGTGCAGCATCACTGTGTAAACCTGTCTCAGAGATCACTTGTTCACTATGTGATCACTGTGCCCAGGCTGTCAGATTGCTTCTCTACAGCCTGATCTCCATGCAGGGGGATCAGGCTGCAGAGCAGTGATCTGACAGCCTGCGCATAGTGATCACATATCGGATCACTGTGACCGTGCTGTCAGATCGCTTCACTGCAGCCCAATCCCCCTGCAGAGAGATCAGGCTGCAGAGAAGTGATCTGACAGCCCGGACAGTGATCACATAGTGGATCACTGTGCCTGGGCTGTCAGATTGCTTCTTTGCAGCCTAATCCTCCTGCATGGGGATCGGGCTGAAGTGAAGTGATCTGACAGCCCGGGCAGTGATCACATAGTGGATCACTGTGCCTGGGCTGTCAGATTGCTTCTTTGCAGCCTAATCCTCCTGCATGGGGATCGGGCTGAAGTGAAGCGATCTGACAGCCCGGGCACAGCAATCCGCTATGTGATCACTATGCCCAAGCTGTCAGATCACTTCACTGCAGCTCATACTCCCAGCAGGGGGATCAGGCTGCAGAGCAGTGATCTGACAGCCCGGGCAGTGATCACATTGTGATCACTGTGCCTGGGCTGTCAGATTGCTACTTTGCAGCCTAATCCCCCTGCAGAGGGATCAGGCTACAGAGAAGCGATCTGACAGATCGGCAGTGATCACATTGTGATCACTCTGACTGGGTTGTCAGATTGATTTTTTGCAGCCTAATCCTCCTGCATGGGGATCGGGTTGCAGTGAAGCGATCTGACAGCCAGTGCACAGTGATCACATATCGGATCACTGTACCTGGGCTGTCAGACCGCTTCACTGCAGCCCAATCCCCATGCAGGAGGATCAGACTGCAGAGAAGTGATCTGACAGCCCAGGCACAGTGATCACCTAGTGCAGGGGTCCCCAACCACCGGGCCGCGGACCAGGACCGGGTCGCAGGGGTCTGCAGGCTGGTCCGCGCTGCCGCAGACCAGTACTACACATATTGTGCTGAGCTCTGCGGCAGTTCCTGCAGTGATGTCACCGCCCCCCCCCCCCCCCGCACCTGCTGCATTACGTCCCCTCTCTTTTCCTCAACTGTGTGCTGTGAATAGAAGTACATGAGAAGTCATTGGCCTATCACAGTGCAGCAGCCGGGCCCTGATTGGCTAGTGGCTTTTGAACTGTGATTGGCCGATGGCTTCTCATGTACTTCTGTTAACAGGACACAGCTGAGGAAAAGACAAAAGAGGGGATGTAATGCAGCTGGTCCAGTGACCAAAAGATGTGTGTGTCATAGAGATGCTGGGGTCTGCAAGAGGAACCTGGGGTGTGCAAGAGCAGGCTGGGGTGTGCAAGAGGAGGCTGGGGGTTGGAAGAGGAGGCTCAAGGTTGGAAGAGGAGGCTGGGGTCTGCAAGAGGAGGCTGGAGTCTGCAAGAGGAGGCTGGGGGATGGAAGAGGAGGCTGGGGGTTGGAAGAGAAGGCTGGGGTTTGGAAGAGGAGGCTGGGGTCTGCAATAGGAGGCTGGGGTCTGCAAGAAAAGGCAGGGGTCTGCAAGAGGAGGCTGGGGTCTGCAAGAGGAGGTTGGGGTCTGCAAGAAGAGGCTGGGGTCTGCAAGAGGAGGCTGGGTTGGAAGAGGAGGCTGGGGTCTGCAAGAGGAGGCTGGGGGATGGAAGAGAAGGCTGGGGGATGGAAGAGAAGGCTGGGGTCTACAAGAGGAGGCTGAGGTCTGCAAGAGGAGGCTGAGGTCTGCAAGAGGAGGCTGGGGTCTGCAAGAGGAGGCTGGGGGCTGCAAGAGGAGGCTTGGGGCTGCAAGAGGAGGCTGGGGGCTAAAAGAGGAGGCTGAGGGATGGAAGAGGAGATTGGGGGCTGGAAGAGGAGGATGGAGGCTGCAAGAGGAGGAGGATGGGGGCTGCAAGAGGAGGAGGATGGGGGCTGCAAGGGGATTATGATTGGGGATACTGTATTGGGGGCTGCAAGGGGATGATGTGGATATTGTGCACTGCAAGGGGATGATGGGGGCTGCAAGGGAATGATTGGGATACCATATTGGGGGTAAAAATAAGACATCTCCTGAAAATAAAGCATAACTCATCTGTTGGGGTAACAAGGTACTAAACTCCACCCCTTCTCCATAGCCCCACCCCATATTACCAAAGCTCCACCCCCACTGGGCCACAGAAAAATGGTTTTGCATGAAGCCGGTCACCTGGTGCAAAAAAGGTTGGGGACCACTGACCTAGTGGATCACTGTGCCCGGGCTGTCACATCACTTCTCTGCAGCTCGATCCCACTGCATGGGGATCAGGGTGCAGAGAAGTGATCTGACAGCTCAGGCACAGTGATACACTATGTGATTACTGTGCATGGGCTGTCAAATCACTTCACTGCAGCCTGATTTCCCTGCATGGGGATCGAGCTGCAGAGAAGTGAAAGCGACGGGCAGAAGGCGGCAGCAGCGAGCAGAAGCAGGCGGCGGGCACAAGTGCCTGCACTGCCGCCATGCTGAAGCTGATGTGGAGTGATCACTCCCTATCAGCATGGAGGGGGCGATACCTGCCCCCTCCATCGCTGCAGCCTATAGAAAGGGCTATGACCGTGGTGGAGAGAGGATCACTGTGATTGACTGTTTAAACAGCCAATCACAGTGATCCTGGGGGCGGGGTGGGTATTCCACCCTCCCTGATAAGAATCACAAAACACCGGGGCCAAATGGCGGTTACCACAGCAACGGTGCCGCGGTAACTGCCATGACGTTGTACAACGTCACTGTTAGGTCCCCTGGTACCGCTCCCCAGCTCACCTCTCCTGGGTCTGCATTCTCTGCTCCTCTACCAATCGGGCATCCGGCATCCAGGCGTGCTGTATCTCAGAGCCAATGCCAAGTCCCCTTCCTGTCTGCTGACCACCGGGCTCACACATCAGCACACTACAATGGTCGGAGTCATGAACCTAATCAGCAGTGACTAGGCGCGGTCCTCCCCTGTTAATGTAAGGGCCGGCACAGTTCGACCTCACACTACCCTTGACCAATAGCTGTCTGTCCTCCTGTACATCAGGCCACCTCCACTGATGGAAGGTGTCTGATTATTGAGTAAGTAAGCTTCTGCTTCTCTGGCTGTTAGTCAGGCCCTCCGGTAGACCCATTCCTGCTAGCCTTGGGCTCTGATCCCTCGAATCCTCCTTAGCTGTACTGTAGTATAGGCTAACCCTACAAGCCGCCTCCCTGGTAATGGCAGCTGTGGTATTTAGACCCCTGGGCTTGCCCTGACAATCCCTGTATGGGGGTTGGTTAAACTAGGACCAGCTCACCCAGGGGAGTTCGGTATCACAGCCTAGTGGGTCCACTCTAGGGCGCCTTCCCCTGGAAGCAGAATAATCAGGCTATTGAACCCCGCTAGTACCTCGTTCTCAGCGCAGAAGGAGCTGGCTTATCTTCAGGAAAATCAGACACACATTATGGCTTTCCTTTAGTCCATGGATACCTGGTTAGCCTCCCTTCAGATTTCCGACCCAGCATCCACCACTCAGCTGGTGAGTCTACAGCAGGAGCTGTCCGTGCAACGAGACACGCAATCTCGCATGCTGTCTTATATGTCCTTGGTGAACGATCGTCTGGTCTCCATGTAGTCTGCAACCACGGCCTCGGCTCAAGCCGCAGCCTATGACCAGTCTCCAGGAGGTGTCCCTAATCCTCCGCCTCGCCTTGGAAAACGGCCTAGATACAGCGGTGACCCTGAGATGTGCCGCGGTTGCCTCAGCCAGTGTCGTCTACACTTTGAACTGCTGCCACAGCAGTATCCCACCGATCGGGCCAGGGTCGCCTTTGTGGTGTCCCACCTGGAGGGCGAGGACCTAGTGTGGGTTAACCCCCTATGGGTGCGTGATGACCCCATGGTCTCTCACATGTCGAACTTTCTGGAGAAATTCCGTAAGGCCTTCTATGAACCCGGCCAGGTCGCATCTATTACAGAATCCCTCTTCAACCTCCGGCAAGGGACCCTCACCGTAGGGCAGTACGCCATATGCTTTCGCACCCTCTCCTCCCAATTAAGATGGAATAACGAGGCGCTGACTGGGGCTTTCTGGCGTGGCCTGTCCGGCAGGATAACGGTGAAACTTGCGGGTCAGGATATCCCAGCAGGGCTGGAGGACTTGATCTCGCTAGCCACTTGCATCAATTTGCATTTCCAGGAACGCTCCCGTGAATCCGCCAGGGAGAGGAGTTCCGTCCGGCTGCTTTTCTCTGAACGCTGTCAGCCCAGTCCACGGGCCCTGATGTCTGCCGCTGCCCCCTTTTCTGAACCTATGCAGGTGGGTCGGGTCAGGATGGCGGAACAACGCCGAGAGGAGAGGCTGGCTCACGGCCTATGCCTGTACTATGGAGACGCATCCCATCAGCACCGGTATTGTCCTAAAAGACCGGGAAACTCCTCCGCCTAGTTCAAGTAGGAGAGGCCATCCTAGGCGAGAGTGATGCCTCTCAACCCCTCACCCTGCCCGTGCAGGTGATACGTTCGCAGAGACGCTTCTCTGAGCTGGCCTACGTGGATTCTGGGGCAGCAGGAAACATAATTCGGCAAGAGGCGGTGACTCGGATTGGAATCCACGTAATACCTCTGTTGACGTCTCGCGTAATTAAGTCGGTGGATGGCAGACCGCTGCATAAGATCGTCACCGAGGTGACGGAAGAGGTGGAGGTGCAGTGAAAGAATTGCCTTCTACTTCTGGCCCAGTCTCTCCCAGGCCCTGCTCCTCGGGCTTCCCTGGCTCAGGACTCACAAACCTGCCCTGGACTGGCGCTCTGGGGACATGCTGCGGTAGGGTCATCTCTGCCAAGAGAGATGCCTGCAGTCCGTTCTGCCACCTTGTTCCCCATAACCGGATTCTGTTCTTCCTGGTTTACTGGCGGCCTATTGGCAGTACGTGGACTTCAACAAGACAGAGGCAGAAGTCCTCCTGCTTCATTGGCCGTATGATTGCCCTATAGACCTAGTTCCCGGTGCTACACTACCCAGGGGACGGATCTACCCGTTGTCTAGTCGCAAGCCATGTCTGAGTATATCACGGACAACTTGGCTAGGGGATGCATCCAAAAGTCCACATCTCCTGCTAGCGCAGGGTTTTTCTTTGTGAAGAAGGAGGGCACCCTTCGACCCTGTATAGATTACAGGGGCTTGAATGCGATCACCGTCAAGAACAAATACTCACTGCCGCTGATTCAGGAACTCTTTGACAGGTTCAAAGGGGCTTGCATCTTCACGAAATTGGACCTACAAGGAGCCTACAAACTGGTTCACATACGTGTCGGGGACAAATGGAAGACTGCTTTCAACACCAGGGACGGCCATTATGAGTATTTGGTCATGCCATATGGGTTGTATAAAGCCCCCCCGGTGTTCCAAGAGTTCATCAATGAGAGTAAAAAAATCCCTGGTCTGTGGAGCGCTAGGGCTAGAGATAAATGGCACTAGGGTTATTTTAGAAAAAGTTTCTTTATTAACCTCTTACAGGCCACTACGCGTTTCTGCAGCAGAACGCTGCCTTCATCAGGTGATGCAAGTCTTGCATCACCTGATGAAGGCAGCGTTCTGCTGCAGAAACGCGTAGTGGCCTGTAAGAGGTTAATAAAGAAACTTTTTCTAAAATAACCCTAGTGCCATTTATCTCTAGCCCTAGCGCTCCACAGACCAGGGATTTTTTTACTCTCAGCTTCTTGCACTTGTGCACACCTGGCAAGAGCAGCTCTGGACAAGAGATACCATTAATCGTAGATCCTGAGTTCCATGACCTAGCAATACAACACGGTCACCGTTGTAGGACCTGTGGTGACATCAATCCGGTCATTGATCGCGGCAGGAGTTGGAGCTCCCGGAGCAACTTTCGGTGCCTCCACTATACCTCCAGGCGGAGGTGGATTCACAGGCGTAAGACCGCAGTTGTGCAGGTTTGCACAACCACCTCTGGTGAGTGGCTACACAGCCCTGGGCCTAAATCCACTTCAAAAACTTTCTTCACATGCGCTCCCACCCCCTCCCCCCTTTTTGTCTTGCAAGAGTTCATCAATGACATCTTCTGTGATTTGTTGTACACATGTGCGGTGGTATATTTGGATGACATCCTCATCTTCTCCCCGGATTTATCCTCTCATAGACGGCAAGTCCTCCTGCGACTAAGGAGGAATCGGTTGTACGCCAAGATGGAGAAATGCGTCTTTGAGCACACCTCTTTGCCCTTTATCTGACTCATCATCTCTGATTCGGATTCCAGATGGACCCTGAGAAGCTCTCCTCCGTTCTGAAGTGGCCCCGTCCTGTGGGGACTAAAGCTAACCAGCGGTTCCTTGGCTTTGCAGATTTACACTCAATTCATTCCTCATTTCTCTTCCTTGATCAAACCCATCACGGCTCTCATCTGTAAGGGAGCAAAGTCCTGCAACTGGACCCCGGAGGCCGAAGAAGCCTTCTCCACCTTAAAGTGCTCCTTCTCAGAGGCTCCTACCTTGCACCGACCAGAGGTAAACAGACAGATCATTGTAGAGGTAAGCGCCTTCTCTATAGGAGCAGGGGCTGTCCTCTCCCAGAAATCCTCTTTGGGTTGGTTAGTCACCTGCAGATTTTTCTCCAAAGCATTTACCTCGTCGGAGCGCAACTATTCTATCCAGGATCGTGAATTGCTGGCCATCAAATTGGCATTAGAGGAGTGGCGACACCTCCTCGAGGGTGCCGTTCATCCATTCATTATCTTCACCGACCATAAGAACCTGGCTTATCTCCAGTCCGCCCAGAGGCTCAACCCCCGGCAGTTCCGGTGGTCCCTGTTCTTTGCCTGTTTCAATTTTGAACTGCACTTCCCGCCTGGCAGGAAAAATGTCAAAGCTGATGCCCTGTCAAGGTCCTTCCAGCCGTTGGATGTGGAGGAGGAGTCCTTCCATATCATTCACCCTACCAAGATAATCACTGTGGCTCCCTTACGTATAGCTTGACTTCTGCTGGGTAAGACCTTCGTATCACAGGATAAGAGGAAGACGGTATTGTCATGGGGACACTCGTCGAGAATTGCCGGCCATGTTGGAGTTAAAAAAGTCTCTTTCTTTGATCTCTCGTCACTATTGGTGGCCTACTATCCGTTAAGACGTCCACGATTTTGTTGTTTCATGTCCATCTTGTGCTAGAAATAAGGTGTCCAGGAAGTTGCCGGCTGGACATCTACGCCTCTCCCAGTTCCGTCGGCCCCTTGGCAACACATAGCCATGGATTTCATTACGGATCTTCCCTGCTCATCTGGCTGTACGGTCATATGGGTAGTTGTGTATCGCTTCTCTAAAATGGCCCACTTTGTTCCTTTGCCCGGTCTACCATCCGTCCGCTCCTGAGATGGCCAAGATATTCATCGAACACATCTTCCGGCTCCACGGATTTCCTCGCCATATCGTATCTGATAGGGGAGTCCAATTCACTTCCCGGTTCTGGAGGGCGCTGTGCAAGCATATCGACATCACGTTGGACTTATCAATGGGCAGGTGGAGCGCATTAACCAATTCCTCACCACCTATCTTTGGCATTTCGCCAACACTCATCATGATAACTGGACCTGTCTCCACCCTTGGGCGGAATTTGCTTACAACAATCACTCTAGTGAGTCATCAGCTAAATCTCCTTTTGTCGTGGTATTTGGGCAACATCCTGGTTTGCCTCTTCCGATCTCAGCGTCCGGCAACCCGGCGGCTGATGCATTGTCTGTTGACTTCTCCAAGATCTGGAGAGAGACCAGAGATGCTCTCACACCAGCCTCTGGCAGGATGAAGAGACATGCCGATAAGAGACATGTGGGGATTCGCCATCTTTCCTCCCGGGCGATAAAGTGTGGCTTTCTTCCAGATATGTCAGGCTTAAGTTGCCATCCTACAAGTTGGGGCCGCGTTATATCGGTCCCTTCGAAGTCCTGGGACGCATCAACGACGTTGCCTACAAGCTGAGACTGCCTGCCTCGCTTTGCATCCCTAACTCCTTACATATCTCGTTGTTGAAACCAGTGGCGCTTAATCGCTTGCTTTCATCCATCCTCCGCACTGTGCCATGGACTCTGAGCTCCGAGAATGTCTATGAAGTGAGGGACATCCTTGCCATTAAGAAAAGTAGAGACAAAACCCTCTTCCTAATTGACTGGGTTGGCTTCGGTTCTGAGGAGAGGACCTGGGAGCCACGAGAGAACATTGATGCTCCACGCATTCTGGCGAGGTTCTTAGCACGCCTTCAGAGGAGGGGGCGTGAGGGAGGGGGTCCCCTGGCACCGCTCCCCAGCTCTCACCTCTCCTGGGTCTGCATCCTCTGCTCCTCTACCAATCGGGCATCCGGCGTCCAGGCGTGCTGTGTCCCGGAGCCATCGCCAAGTCCCCTTCCTATATGTTGACCACCGGGCTCATACATCAGCACACTACAATGGTCGGAGTCATGAACCTAATCAGCAGTTCACTAGGCGCGGTTGGGCTCTTCCCCAGTGAATGTAGGGGCCGGCACGGCTCAACCTGACACTCCACTTGACCAATAGCTGTCCATCCTCTGGTATATCACGCCACCTCTACTGATGGGAGGTGCCTGTTTATTGAGTTGAGTTCTGCTTCTCTGGCTGTTAGTCAGGCCCTCTTTGTGCTCTCCTCCAGTAGACCCATTTCTGCTCTCCTTGCCTCAGGCTCTGATCCCTCGAATCCTCCTTAGCTATACTGTAATATAGGCTAAAACTACGAGCCGCCCCCCTGGTACTAGCAGCTGTGGTATTTAGATCCCCTGGGCTTGCCCCTGACAATTCGTGTATAGGGGTCGGTTAAACTAGGACCAGCTCACCCAGGGGAGTTCGGTACCACGGCCCAGTGGGTCCACTTAAGGGCGCCTTCCCCCGGAAGCGTGACAGTCATGGGTCGGGAAGGCACCAACTTTCATGATGTTGTACAACGTCAAAGGTCGGGAAGGGGTTAAAAGGACTCAAATCCCAGTAGCTTAGATTGGTTATGGGAGTTCAGGGGAGATGCTACTCACTGCATCACTCTGCAGGCCATGCCCCCTCCTATCTAAATACTATCAATACCTATAATATGTATTTTACTTGCCAATTTGGTGGAAATACTGTAAATTTTTTTCATATTAAAATGGAACTTCATAATGGTATGCTAATAAGATCTCATTTTAAAAAACATACTGCTACCAACCTATATTTACATTACAAAAGTGCCCATCCGCCCCACACAAAAGATTCACTACCCTACAATCAGTTTTTATGACTGAAAAGATTGAACAATGACAGCACTATCTTAAAAGAACAAGCAGATAATCTTAAGACCAGTTTTAAAATGAGAGGTTATCCAGATAAAGTATTACGAACAGCTAGAGAGCATGCTTTTAATAATGAAAATTTTACACAGACCTCTAAAACTAAAACTAAATCAACTGATAAAAAAAATCTTCTTTAATTTTAAACTTGGTCCATTACAATCAGAAATAAAATCATCCATCTTGAACCATTGGCATGTGCTGACAGTAGATAGAGATTTACAGACATTAAATCTTGGAAGACCTATGATCACCTACCGTGTTTCCCCGAAAATAAGACACTGTCTTATATTAATTTTTGCTCCGAAAGGTGCACCATGTTTTATTTTCGGGGGGTGTCTTATATTAGCCCCAAAAAAATTGACAGAAAAGCAGCCTCCGATCCCAGTACCGTATCCCACTGCAGCAGCCTCCCATTGTCCCAGTACTGTATCCCACTGCAGCAGCCTCCCATTCCAGTACCTTATCCCACTGCAGCAGCCTCCCATTATCCCAGTACCGTATCCCACTGCAGCAGCCTCCCAATCCAGTACCCTATCCCACTGCAACAGTCTCCCATTATTCCAGTACTGTACGGTATCCCACTGCAGCAGCCTCCCATTATCCCAGTGTAATGAGGTGTGCAATTCTGATTGTATCATAGAAATGGATATAGAAATGAATTGTGCACAGTCTGCTACTGCCCCTTGTGGACAATTGCTGAAATGACTGCAGAGAGGAAAAAAAAACAGCATTGATTGCTGCTCCCCTCCCCCAACAGCCATGTGCTGAGGAGGAGAGAGGGCGGGAGATCAGTACAGACACAGAGTTGAACAAGAGAACATCTGCTTGTGGATGTCTGTTGAAAGAGGGCTACTTTGCAACACCTTGCCGGAAAAATCACCCCGCAGAAGCCCCTGTGACTGATCCTGGGCCACTGGACTTTGGTGCTGTGACTCTGGCCGCTCTGCAAAACCTTGCCCGCCGTGCACCCAGAGTGCTTGTGCAGGGGCCGTGACCGACATAAGGGAGCCATTTGTGCTGCTGTGATCTCCCTTCTCCTGATCTGTGTGCCTGAGACTGGGAGAGACAGACTGTTACCTGCAGAAGGAGACCAAAGAAGAGTGAGGAGATCCCCAGGCCTGCTACGTGGGAGCGACACCTTCTTCTGTGATAAGACTGGTACGTGATTTTAGGGAAAGTTAGGGAAAGATACCTTCATTGTTGTGTTTTCTTTTCTTGCTGCGTACCCGGAAGAAGTGAAGATCCAGAGACTCTAATATATACAAGTGCGCATATAGTTCGGTTGACTGTGAGATAAATATGTTTTACAGTAAAGAAATGTTATTATCGGTTAAACCTGAGTATGGGGATTCTGTTGAGAAAGATCATACACACACACCCGCGGCCTTACCACCGGTCGCTACATCTGGCGTAGTCGGCAGGATGTGTGATCAGCAGAATCTCCTCCCGGTAGTAGCTTATAACCAGACTTATACTACGGCCTGCAGGTCCATATCCGGTGCCAGCAGTCCGAGCAGTGACACGGAAGAATTGAAACAGATAGTAGCAGAGTTGCAGAAACAGATACTACAGCTGCAGCTCATGCTAGACCAACAGGCGGACAGGCAAGCGAGACAGCAACCCAGTCGGCCTATGGGAAGGTGCTGGACATGCGGCGACCCCCGCCATAGGGCAAACCGTTGTCCGCATCCTCCACCCGTGGTCCGATATACCAGAACCAGCAAGCCATGCCCCACAACAGCAGCCACCTTTAAACTAGACGCCCCAGCCAAAGCGGTTCGCTCGGCAGGGGAGATCAGGGAAAAGGGTGTGAAGAGACAGAGCCAGACCGATAAGCAAGTGCTGGCCACTCGGGTCCAGGGGACGGTGAAGTGGTTTAATGTCCGCGATGGGTATGGCTTCATCAACAGGAATGACACAAAGGATGACGTGTTTGTACATCAGACTGCCATAAAGCGTAACAATCCTCGTAAATGCCTCCGCAGCGTTGGTGATGGGGAGGTGGTACAGTTTGATGTTGTGAAGGGAGAGAAGGGTACAGAGGCCGCCGACGTCACCGGTCCTGGGGGTGTTCCCGTTAAAGGAAGCAGATTTGCCCCCAACCGGCGCCGCTACCGCCGGCGATCCTACTCTCCCCGGGTAGAAACTGTGACTGAGTTTATTGGAGATATTGTGAGCCCTGAACAAGGGAGCGAAGGTGAACGGGGGGATGACAGTTTCCCCCAACAGAGGTCCCTACTCCGCCGGAGATCAATCCCTGTGATATCAACGGCCATCACTGCCTTGGAGCCGATGGTTGTTGACAGGACTGTCAACCTTTAAGTGGGGGGGTATGTAATGAGGTGTGCAATTCTGATTGTATCATAGAAATGGATATAGAAATGAATTGTGCACAGTCTGCTACTGCCCCTTGTGGACAATTGCTGAAATGACTGCAGAGAGGAAAAAAAAACAGCATTGATTGCTGCTCCCCTCCCCCAACAGCCATGTGCTGAGGAGGAGAGAGGGCGGGAGATCAGTACAGACACAGAGTTGAACAAGAGAACATCTGCTTGTGGATGTCTGTTGAAAGAGGGCTACTTTGCAACACCTTGCCGGAAAAATCACCCCGCAGAAGCCCCTGTGACTGATCCTGGGCCACTGGACTTTGGTGCTGTGACTCTGGCCGCTCTGCAAAACCTTGCCCGCCGTGCACCCAGAGTGCTTGTGCAGGGGCCGTGACCGACATAAGGGAGCCATTTGTGCTGCTGTGATCTCCCTTCTCCTGATCTGTGTGCCTGAGACTGGGAGAGACAGACTGTTACCTGCAGAAGGAGACCAAAGAAGAGTGAGGAGATCCCCAGGCCTGCTACGTGGGAGCGACACCTTCTTCTGTGATAAGACTGGTACGTGATTTTAGGGAAAGTTAGGGAAAGATACCTTCATTGTTGTGTTTTCTTTTCTTGCTGCGTACCCGGAAGAAGTGAAGATCCAGAGACTCTAATATATACAAGTGCGCATATAGTTCGGTTGACTGTGAGATAAATATGTTTTACAGTAAAGAAATGTTATTATCGGTTAAACCTGAGTATGGGGATTCTGTTGAGAAAGATCATACACACACACCCGCGGCCTTACCACCGGTCGCTACATCAGTACCGTACTGTATCCCACTGCAGCAGCCTCCCATCCCAGTACCATATCCCTCTGCAGCCTCCCATGTGTGTACACACACACACACCACACACACACACACTTTCACTTTATTACCGTATTTCTTTCTTTTCACTTTTTTTCCTCTGCAGTGCTGCTTTGGTGGTGCACAGTGTAGGAGCCCTGGGCCAATCACAGCGCAGGAGCCCTGGGCCAATCACAGCCCAGGAACAATCAGAGGCTACTGACGTCAGCTGCCCCATGATTCCTGCGCTGTGATTGGCGCAGGGCTCATGGGCGGAGACCAGCACAGAGCTCCGGAGCTGTGATTCACGGCTGTGCTCCTGGGATGTGAGCACTGCAGCATGGCAGAAGAGCGGTACAGAGTGATGGGCACCGGACAGCGGGGATTGAGACACAGATGCATGCCCCGGTCTTGTGATCGGTGGCATGCTAAGGAGGTACACCTTATAATTGGGGGGTGCCTTATATTAGAAGGTAGGGTGCCCCCAAGCATGCCTTACTTTCGGTGGGTGGCCTATTTTCAGGGAAACACGGTATAGGCGTAGCAAAAATTTGAAAGATCTACTCATCCAAAATAAAATTTCTAATATACAAGGAAAAACCTGGCTAGATGTAAAACACCCCAAAGGCAATTATAAATGCAAAGACTGTCATTTTTGTGATTTTCATGACACTAGTAATCTTATTGCTGTAGGTGATCATATAAAATTTGCAGCTGTCTCACCCCTGGCGGGAACCATGGGGTACTCGGAGTCGGGCCCTCTCATCGTCATCTGGGGCTGTGGGATGTCACAGTGGCATGACCCGGTCTGTGTTCCTCTCACCAGGCGAGCAGTAAAAAGGGAATTGTAAAAATGGATGAGGGAAAGATAAAAAATAAATGAATGTTGTGACTCCACCCGTGCAATGCAGCCAGTATTGCCGCGGCTGCAGTCGGGACCTCTGGGGATGATAGGAGTAGCAGCCGGGATGTTTCAGCACTCAGCGGAAAGAGCGGTTCCCCAGGGCAACCGTAAAGTCTGTGGATATACAGGGCTCGTTGGGGGTGCAAGTACTTAGTGTACGGAAGAACTGACAGACACAGGGGTAACAGTCTCCATTACCTTTACTGAAGTCAACAGCAAATTCATCCAGGGCACAGTTCACAAGTGGTGTTCGGGGTCCGGAGCCTAGAAGCAAGCTGGCCTTTCCATACCCGGCAAGTGCTGAGGCCTCCCTGCTGCACTATTTTCGGTGGGCCCTGGCTGCTTGTAGCTGTGCTTTGACCCTCTCCTCTCTTGTTTGTCCTGGCCGTGTGACAGGCAGCTTGAACCCTTTTTCTACTTTTCTCCTTCACTGTGTCTCCTGAGCTCTTTGTTGTGACTGTGGCTCCTGGCCTTTCTGGTGCGCGAGCAACTTGGAATTACCCGCCCTCCGGTATTGGTTGCTGGACCTGAAGTCCCTGGCCACCTTGGACTCCGGTGTCTGTACTACGCTAGGTGCTGAGGCGAGCTGGCACTGCTCCACTCCTCACACCTTTTCTCCACTTCCCTCAGACCCTCACCACGGGTCACTCACACTGGCTAGTCAGTAGCCTAGGACGAGACTAGCAAGGTTACCGTCTGTAGGATGTCTTCTACAGTCCTCCTAGGAACTGAACTGCCTGACCCCACCCCCAGACCAGAATTTATAGGAGACCTGCCCTGAACCCGGGCTTTAGAGCTCCCCCTTCTGGCCTGGAGTTGGGAAGATGTTGTGCGCGTCTGTGTGCTTTACCCAAGATGGGTGCCTTCACTTCCTTCTAAGCTTAGTATTGTGGCAACCGGACCCTAGGGGGAATTAAATTCAGTACTCCTGGACTGGGGAAACACTTTTTGAACATGCAAAAACACAACAATAACGTTACAGTAATTAATAAACAGAGTCTCAAAAGTAAAAATTACAAAAACCAAGAAAACTTGAAGAAAAGCAGTCACTTTGGTGATTAGTCCTTCCACCATTGGCTGATGAATAATATACAAGAAGTCGTTGCCACAACCAGTCCAGTGGCTAATGGTCCATGTTTAAAGTTAATAAAAGTTCATGGTTTGCAAAAGTTCAAGAAAGCTCAACAGTTCATACAGTAAAGTCTCTGTAGGCACGGCACGCTTGGTGGTTGTATTGTTGCATGAAAGAAAACAAACATATTTACATTGCAAGTCTTAGCACATTTCTTGGCTAATCATCCCAGTAACGGGCTGGGACTTGGCCCAGGTTGCCACGTGTAGACCTACGCACTGCAGGTATACTACTATTTGTGGACTTACGCAGCACTGGTGTCTCGGCTAGGCTATTTGAATCTTTAGTGTCTGCTACTAATGGAGTGTGTGCACTACTTACTGGTTTCGGGGGTTCTGGAATGGCAACAGGTTGACTCTGACTCACCATGGGACTGACAGGCTCTCCAATAGCGATTGGCTGATTCTCTGGCTCTAGTTCTTCTTCCCTTAGAGTCCTTGTAGGTGGATTTGTTGCTGGCAGAGGAAAGGTCAGGCAGGGGACCACAATAGCTCCATTGATCTGAGTCAAAGTCTTGGGGAAATCTCCTAATACAGTGCGGACCATCTCTTCCTTCACTGGTTTGGTACGGTGTAGGTACTGTCAGGGATCTCTCTTGGGTTTTCAGCTGTTCGGGGCATCTTTTCAGGTGATCTCTGGAGATGGTGGCTGAGATGTCTCCCCCATCCTTGCTGATCAGGCAGATTTTCTGTGGGTCAAAGTGAGAAGGCATCACAGTGTAGAGTCTGCCTCCCACTGGTCATCTAATTTGTGGACTCATCTTTTTCTCTTTAGACAGGGCCGTATTTACACTTAGGCACTCGTGGTCCAGAGCCTGGGGCGGCAGGGGAGAGTTTTTTTTTTTTTTTTTTTTTATACTTCCCTCCCCTACCCCAGACTCCATATGAAAACTGGAGTCTTTGTGGTGGAGGGGGGTGCTGCCGGCACAGAGCGCAGTGCCGGCATTGCATTGCCGCCCGCGTGTGCCCCAACGCTGAGAGCGCTCCTGTCACCGGGTCAGACAGGAAGCTGCTGGGGTTGTACAAAACCCGCACTTCCGGGTTCTGTACAGCTCTGTTCCTTCCTGTCCCATGGTGGCTCCCAAGTGCTGCTGCAGTGGTGGAGGCGGTGCTGGCGGCTCCTCCACCCAGCCGGCCCCCTGGACCCGGAGAACGGGGGAGCAGTCAGCCTGAGTGAGCGGGCACTCTGAAGCCTGGAGGATGGTGCGGCTGGTGGCGGAGCTCCTGCTGCTGCTGGGGCTGGTGCTGCTCACCCTGCACATCACTGTGCTCAGAGGGAGCCCGGCCAGCTCAGCCAATGTCACCAGCCAGCACCAGGTGAGGACCTGAAAAGTGTGGGGAAACTGTGCAAGTGACAGAGGACAGAGGAGCAGGGGCACTGAGGAGAAGAGAACAGGGGCAGAAGGACAGAAACAGGGGGACAGAGGAGAAGAGGAGCAACAGGAGGGACAGAGGAGAGGAGGACGGTTGTGCAGGAGAACAGAGGAGCAGCAGGAGGGACAGAGGAGAGGAGGACGGGGGTGCAGGAGGACAGAGGAGCAGCAGGAGGGACAGAGGAGAGGAGGATGTGGATGCAGGAGAACAGAGGAGCAGCAGGAGGGACAAAGAAGACGAGGATGGGGGTGCAGGAGGACAGAGGAGCAGCAGGAGGGACAGAGGAGAGGAGGATGGGGGTGCAGGAGGACAGAGGAGCAGCAGGAGGGACAGAGGAGAGGAGGACAGGGGTGCAGGAGTACTGGGGCTGTGGCTGGGATTGTGTGTGGTGATAATGGCAGCTGTACCGGGTGGCTCTGCCTTCAAGCGGCTGCCGCCACCTTCCTGTGTTGGCAGGGTGTGGCATGCTGAGAGTTGTAGTTCTCCTGCCTGTCCTGGGGGTTACTGTATGGTCTCTGGGCAGTGTATTGGGTGCTGGGAGTTGTAGTTCTTCCGGGCGGGCTCAGTGTTCTCCCGCTGTCTGTCTGTGGTTATGGTGTCTCTTCTGGATCTCCTCAGCTCTGTGCTGTGCACAGACAGTGTACCACCATGTCCTCATGTCCGTACTGTGCACAGACGGAGCTGAGGGAGGGAAAATGGGGGGGGGTGCAACCTATGACAGTGCCTGGCAGCAGGAACTCCAAATACAGCCCTGTCTTTAGGACCTATTCTCCTTGTACCAGGGGATCTGTGGGTGCATTTGTGGCACCCCAGGGTCCAATTACCACAGTGTCATTATCGCACCCGGATGGTAGTGTTACACTTGAGAGCAACAGAAAGGTATTCACACCAGGAAAGAAACCGCTCACAACACCTTTCTGCCTCCAGGCCTAAAGGGGAGACCAAGACCTGTCTTCAGGGTGAGCTCCCCTATAAATTCTGGTCTGGGGTGGAGTTAGAGAGTTCAGCTCTTTTGAGGACTGTGAAGAGAACCTGTAGACAGAGAAGTGCTAAGCTTGTCCCGGGTACAGCACTGTTCAGTTCCTAGGAGGACTGAAGAAGACATCCTGGTGGACTGGTAGCTACCTTAAGCCCATCCCAGGATCGCTAACTCAG
The DNA here is from genome assembly GCA_033576535.1 of Allobates femoralis. Classification (NCBI taxonomy): domain Eukaryota; kingdom Metazoa; phylum Chordata; class Amphibia; order Anura; family Aromobatidae; genus Allobates; species Allobates femoralis. Next base: position 378,212,589 of record JARQOC010000003.1, read on the forward strand.
TGTGAGGGCCCAAGGCAAGGGTCTGAGGAAGTGAAGAGGAGCCCGGGGAGTGGAGTGACATCATGCTCACCCCGGAGGAAAGCGCCACAGAATGGACACCAGAGTCCGAGGCTGTGCAGGGACTAACGACCCGGCGCCAATACTGGAAGGTGGGAACTTCCAAGTTCCCCAGCTACCCTGTGCTCGGAGGCAAAGCAACACAGAGAGCCCAGGAGAGCTGCCTGAGATATGAGGCTAGAGAAGGACTTGAGTTGCCTGTCACACGGCACCCAGCAGGAGAAAGAGGGCCAGCAGCTCAGCTTACGCAGCAGCAGGGTCCCACAACAGAGTGCAGTGAGGAGGCCTCAGAACTTGCTGGGTGAGGAAGACTTGGAATTGCTCTCAGGTGCAAGGACTTAGTTTAACATCGCCTGCCAGTACTACCGTTGCACCAGTAAAAGGACTGAGAAACCAACAAACCATCAGTCTGTTGCTTTGCGCTCATCATCCTGCACCGTGCACCCTTATTGCATCCACTGCCCCGGGGATCCGCTCCGCCCATCACCCTCGAAGGTTTTGCAACAGTGGTGGCCACCAATAGCCACATGCAACAGGTGGCGTATCAAATAATTACCCCTTTCCATCATCCCTTTTCCCTACCAAGCCAGAATTCCCCTTTTCAGCTCAACCCAGGGTCAAGGAGCCGGGTCTCGACCCCTGTGACTCCCCGAGATCTGCAACATAGCCCGGTTCCGAGTACCCCACGGCCTTGGGGTCCATCACATTCTGGTTGTATATTCTTTCCTGCTTGTCCCTAGCCTAGGTCAGGTTCCTCTCAACACACTCCTGCTCCTGGCGATACCTCTGTTGGCGCTCTGTATTGTAGCCCATCTCTGGATGGTTGTTTTCAGGGGTCACTACCTCCATCTCTAGATCAAAAGGCAGATTGCCAGGTCTGGCTCTCATCAAGTAGGCGGGGTTGAAATTGGTGGAATTCACAGGGATGTTGTTATACAGGTAGATAGATCTGGCAGTTTCTGTGGCCCCATGTTCCTCTCTTCTAGTAAAAGTGTTTTCAGCAAATCCATCACTATTTGGTTCATTTTCTTGCACAAGCCATTTATCTGCGGTGGTCCTGATATTTTTGTATCCATAGAGGCTGCAGAACTCTTGAAACACTTGAGTCTCAAAGGCCGGGCCTTGGTTTGTCAGTACCTGGTCTGGGTAACCGTGGGGTCTGCTGAAGTGCGCCTGGAAGGCCCATGCTGCGGTCTTTGCTGTCAGGTCTTTCACGGGTACCACCACTAGGAATCAGAAGTAGTGGTCCATTATCGTGAGGGCGTAGATGTAGCCGGATCGGCTTGGGGTTAACTTCACGTGATACAAGGCTACTAACTCCAGGGGCTGTTTGGTGACAATGGGTTGCAATGGGGCCCGCTGTCTGTCTGTTTTTCCCTCGGAGGCTACAGGGACCGCAGCGCCTGCAGCATGATTCAATGGTTGTCCTCATACCGACCCAGTAGAACCTCCCACATAGTAATACTTCTAGTTTCTTCCACCCAAAATGCCCGACCCCTTCATGGTAGGTTTTTAGGACCATATGGGCGTCTCTCTTCGGGACTACAATCTGCCACACTAGCTCGTGGGTCCTAGGGTTGGTGTGCCACCTACACAGCTTACCGACATAGATGAACAGTCTGCCTCTCTCCTTCTACAACTGCTGTGCCTCCGCCGGGGCATCTGGTTCTAAGTGCGCGTCAGCCTTCTGCAATAGCTCTTTGACCAAGCTGACAGCGGGATCACTGTCCTGTGTTTCTGCCCAGTTGTGATGGGGCAAGGAATCTACGGTGAGTTCCTGTCCCCCTGGTCACTTGACCTTCACTTCATGGGAACATTGGGACACATATTTACGGTGAAATGCTGGTAACTCCACTTCCTCCAGTTCTGGGTCTTTTTCCCCCCCCTCCCCATCTGGTAGATGGGCCATCCTGGACAGGGTGTCGGCGTTAGTATTCTTGTGCCCTGCCCGGTAAAAATGTAGTTAGAGAGCCGGGCCATCCAGTGCTGCTCCAGCGCACCCAACTTGGCGGTCTCCAAGTGAGTCAGGGGATTGTTATCCGTGTAGATGGTGAATTTTGCAGCTGCCAGATAGTGCTTAAATTGTTCTGTCACGGCCCACACTATGGCTAGGAACTCAAGCTTGAAGGACCTGTAGTTGTCGGGGTTCCTGTCCATAGGCCTGAGCTTCCTGCTGGCATAGGCAATCACTCTTTCTTTGCCTCTCTGCACTTGGGACAACAACACGGCTCCCACTCCCACATTGCTGGCATCAGTGTACAATACAAACGGCTGGCTATAATCAGGGCAGGCCAGGATCTCTTCTCCCGTCAGGTCTCTCTTCAGCTACTGGAAAGAATCTTCTTCTCTGGCCTCCCATTTTACTGAGGGGCTCGAGCCCCACACCTTTTTGTCCTGGCCTACTAGGAGGTCTTGCAGTGGTGTGGTCATCTTCTTAAAACCCTTGATGAACCTCCTGTAGTAACCTACCAGTCCCAGGAACTGGTATTGGGTCACAACCAGGTTTGGATGATGGTGACCTTGTTGGGGTCTGGGGCCACGCCTTCCTAGGTACTGTACCCTTGGTTTGAGGAAGTGGATGGCTTTATCTTCATACCAAACTTGGATAACGCCTCGAAAACGTCTGCTAAATGCCCCTCATACGTCTTTGAGTACACTATATCCAGGACCAAGTGTCTTTCGGTCCGCGCCGCTGCTCCAATAAGTATTAGAAACACTGGAGTGTTTTAAATAAAAGATCTTCAGTTTTATTTCCGACGCGTTTCGGAGCTAAACACCCAGCTCCTTCCTCAGGGAATCCCTGAGGAAGGAGCTGGGTGTTTAGCTCCGAAACGCGTCGGAAATAAAACTGAAGATCTTTTATTTAAAACACTCCAGTGTTTCTAATACTTATTGGAGCAGCGGCGCGGACCGAAAGACACTTGGTCCCGGATAGAGTTTCACCCCCACGATTGTGGAAGTGCGGTCCCCGGCTGCGGCTGCTGTGTTTGAGCGATCAAGCTGGTTGTGGGCTTCACAACCGTATCAGGTGAGCAGTTTTCACACTGTATGGGATTCGTTTTGTATTAAGGATAAGACCCTATGCGCATTCTCATTTTTTAGATTTTGACTACACTATGACGTCATCAAGGTATAGCAACACAGTCTTGAAGGTTCTATGCCCCAAGCAACACTCCATCATCCTTTGGAACGTCCCTGGTGCATTGCAGAGCCCAAATGGCATACAGTTGAGTTGAGTGAATGAATACAAAACAGGCAGCTCGCCCTCGCCTCCAATGATCCGATCCCAGGTGTGCAGAGTGGCTGGTATCCACCACATCCATAGACAAATTTCAAAGAAAATTCAGCACACTGGGTCCATATTTCTTCAAAATGGATATTCCTTTATTTAGTGCGCATATTAAAAAAATTTAAAGCAACATCTTGCGGGGACAACCCGGTCAGACGCGTTTCGATAGACTTTATCAATGACAATGACTTCAAGACATACAGACAATATATACATTGACAATTAAGAAACAAAATGAGCACACATGTGAAACCTCAAATCCTGCAAGGTAATTTAGGGCATGGTGTTCCCATTGTAAGTTGTAACCTGCAATCCAGAGAAAGACTGGAGAGAATTGCCAAAGGAAAACTCCTTGAAGGAGAACTCCCAAAGGGAAACTCCTAAAAGGTGAATTCCTCAATGGGAGAAAATTCCCAAAAGGAAAATACTGAAATTGTTCAAGATATGGAACATGCACACCATCCTACATATACTGATTCAATAATAATGAAGTAAATGATATGGCAAAAAATTGCCTTTATATTATAACAATAAATAGTTGTTATGGTGTGCAGTCCATATAGAACACTTACAATTAAACAATACACAATACGTATAATTCATAGTGAAGACCGAAGAAGATATAGCATTATTTATTATTTCTTTGCATATGTCTCTTAAATGGGGATCCGGAAAAAATAAAAATTATATTCAAAAGGTTTTTTTTTTTTTTCTTTTTCCTGTCCTCCCATGTTGACATTATAATAAGAGTACAAGATATTATAAAAAGACCACAAAAGATTATTTTCTTTTTTGTTGAGTTTCAACAAAAAAGAAAAGGAAAAGGAAGAAAATGAAGATACTCAATGAAATTGTATACATGTTAGAGAGAAAACAGGAGGAAACAAAGAAGAGGAATCAATAAAAATACATAAGATCATCTTATAATTTAAACCGGCTGGAAATCTCGTTCCTAGGCGTAGGATCCACAAACTTTCTGTATTCCGAAGTTTGCGATCCCAGTCTCCCCCGCGGGTGGGCTTATGGACATGTTCAATTCCTCTAACCACTAAACTATCTGTACGGCCATTATGCTTCTCCAAAAAATGTCTGGACAAGCCTGAAGGGAACCTTCGGCTGCTGGCTGTAGAAGGATCAGCAGCCGTAACATGCCCCGATATCCTTTTTTTTAGAGGACGACTAGTACATCCCACGTAGTCAAGATTGCACACCGTGCAAGATGCCAAATAGACTACATGGTCAGTGCAACAATTGATGTAAGTTCTAATCTTGTGCGTCTCACTTGTGTGTCTGTTTATGAAGGAATCACTTTTTTTCATGTATTTGCATAAACCACATTTATTCTGTCCACATTTATAATTCCCAGAATAGCGTAACCAGGAGGGGGCGGGCTTGGCGGTATTTTCAGGGAAGGTGCTTGGGGAGATATAACTTGCTACATTCCTGCCCTTTCTCAGTATACATCTAAAACCTTGTTCCAATACCTTGTTCAAATCCGCATCTTGATACAGCATTGGAATATATCTATGCAAAATAGAAGCTATATCCCTAAAATCCGCACTATAGGGGGTTGTAAAAGTTACTAACTGACACGTTTGGGACGATTTTTGGACCCGATTTCTTGGAGAAGTATAAGATAACAGATCATCCCTGTTCTTCTTATCGGCTATAGTTTTGCCCCGATGAATCATCCACTTGCTATACCCCCTAGACCTCAACCTCTGTTCTATCATTGTACATTGTTTATTACAATCCATAGGATTGGAGCAAGTTCTCCTGGCCCTAGTGAATTCTCCTGTTGGTAAACTCCTAATAGTATGTGCTGGATGGCAGCTATCAGCGTACAAGAGTGAGTTTCCTGATAAGGGTTTCCTATAGAGGTCAGAAGTGATAGAATTGGTGAGAGGGTCACCTGTAAGTGTGATATCCAAGTAATTGGCCCTGGAACCATGATCCTCAAAAGTAAAACCAAGGTTCAAATTGTTGTCATTGCAAAAGGTAACAAAAGCGAGCCCTTCCGGGTCTGGAGACACATTAGAAGACCCCATCCCATGGTATGGGAGATACTTGGATGACCTCATCCTAAATTGGATGCAAAAATACTAATTTAAATACAGAAAGTTTGTGGATCCTACGCCTAGGAACGAGATTTCCAGCCGGTTTAAATTATAAGAGTGATCTTATGTATTTTTATTGATTCCTCTTCTTTGTTTCCTCCTGTTTTCTCTCTAACATGTATACAATTTCATTGAGTATCTTCATTTTCTTCCTTTTCCTTTTCTTTTTTGTTGAAACTCAACAAAAAAGAAAATAATCTTTTGTGGTCTTTTTATAATATCTTGTGGTCTTATTATAATGTCAACATGGGAGGACAGGAAAAAGAAAAAAAAAAAAACCCTTTTGAATATAATTTTTATTTTTTCCGGATCCCCATTTAAGAGACATATGCAAAGAAATAATAAATAATGCTATATCTTCTTCGGTCTTCACTATGAATTATACGTATTGTGTATTGTTTAATTGTAAGTGTTCTATATGGACTGCACACCATAACAACTATTTATTGTTATAATATAAAGGCAATTTTTTGCCATATCATTTACTTCATTATTATTGAATCAGTATATGTAGGATGGTGTGCATGTTCCATATCTTGAACAATTTCAGTATTTTCCTTTTGGGAATTTTCTCCCATTGAGGAATTCACCTTTTAGGAGTTTCCCTTTGGGAGTTCTCCTTCAAGGAGTTTTCCTTTGGCAATTCTCTCCAGTCTTTCTCTGGATTGCAGGTTACAACTTACAATGGGAACACCATGCCCTAAATTACCTTGCAGGATTTGAGGTTTCACATGTGTGCTCATTTTGTTTCTTAATTGTCAATGTATATATTGTCTGTATGTCTTGAAGTCATTGTCATTGATAAAGTCTATCGAAACGCGTCTGACCGGGTTGTCCCCGCAAGATGTTGCTTTTAAATTTTTTTAATATGAGCACTAAATAAAGGACTATCCATTTTGAAGAAATATGGACCCAGTGTGCTGAAGTTTCTTTGAAATTTGGCATACAGTTGAACTCGCAGAGACCCATTGGGGTGGTGAAGGCGGTTCTTCTCTCTGTCAGTCTCTGCCACGGGGACCTGCCAGTATCCACTGGTGAGAGCTAGAGTGGAGAAATAGTTAGCAGTTCTCAGTGTAGCTAATGGCTCCTCTATCTGGGTAGTGGATAAGCATATTTGTGTGTAATGCGGTTTATCTGTCTATAGTCTACACACATTCTCATAGTACCATATTTCTTCTTCACCAGGACTAGTGAAGCAGCCCAGGGGCTATAATTATCTCTGATCACCCCAGCTTCCTTCATCTCTCTCAACATCTCTTTTGCACATTGGTAGTGGGCTGGTGGTATAGGCATGTACCTTTCCTTGATGGGTGGATAGTCCCCTGTGGGTATACAATGCTGCACCCCTTTTGCTTGCCCAAAGTCTAATGGGTGTTTGCTGAAGACCTGCTCATATTCTCTGACTACCCGGTATACTCCACGCTTCTGGTGTAAGGGGGTAGAGCTGGTGCCTACAGGTAGCTTTTGGCACCAGTCCTCCAGCTTCCCTTCCGGGCCATTGTCCTCAGCTGGGTCTGGCGAGTCCAAGGGCTCCACAGCTGTGATTGTGCTGTTACTGACCATGTACAGCTTGGCAATGGCAACATACCGCGGCAGTTTGGCGTCCTCCCCACAATTTAGAATGCTGACCGGTACCCCCCCCCCCCTGCGGACATCAACTACACCTCTAGCTGTCAGGATGGTGGGCCTGCTATCTGAATACACGGGCTCTACCAGCGCCTTGTAATCCTGCCCTCTGAGGCCTAAGGCCGCCCTGCACCAAGTGAACATTTCACTCCGCTGAGGTATTACAATGGGGATTGGGTCACTTACTCTTATGCTCCCGACTTCGCCTCCAGACAGCTCCATCTGCTGTCTCTGCATCAGGGCCGTATCTCTTTCTGCAGGGTCCTCTGCTGCCCCGAATTGGCGGTCTTGGCAACCTGTTGTAACAACACAATAACCTTGGCCAAACATTTTTCAATCACATTTGTACCTAATGTTACCATTGGTGTAGCTGCTCATTGATCAACATCTACTATCACCAAACCCTGTTCAGGTAGCTCCACCCGCCCCACTTTAATAGTCACTTCTTTAAAGCCCACCTGTGGCACGGACTTTCCATTGCTTGCAAATATGGTGAAACAGTCATCTGGGCAGTAAGCAATATCCAAATCCGCCTAGTAGCGCTTGTAAATAATATAGGGTATCAATGTCACTTGAGACCCAGTGTCCAATAGAGTGTTCATGGGGATCCCGTCAAACACGATAGGTAGGATCGGTCATACTCCCACGTACTTATTGCACCAGTTCGGCAGGTTGGGCGGATCTATTCCTGAGGGTTGGCCCCTTGCCCCAGGGATTTCTCGTTTAAAGGACAGGATCTGGCAATATGTCCCGCCTCGATGCAGCAGCGACAGATGGGTTGTCCTGCAGCGTCATAGCAGTCAATGGTTCATCCTCGGCTGATGGGGTTCCTCCTCTGACGCATCCACAGGATGTCAACCGAGCTGGAAGCTAGGCTGATTCCCCCAGGCTAGCCGGCTCCCTGGATGGCTTGCACTACTTTGGCCAGGTCAGTCAGCTGTTGCAACTTAAGGCACATGCACTCGGAGGTGAGGGGCTCTACAGTCTGTGCATTGGCCCCGCGGAGGCCAAGGAAGAAAATGTAATCTCTGTATGATAGGTTGGGGCCAGCCGCTGTGAGGGTACAGGGCCGCTATTGGTGGTATCTCTCAACAATCGGAGGGCCCGGTCTTTAAAGTCTGCAAAGCTGCTGGACCCTATTGGCTGGTTCCCGGAGGCCCTTGATGAATTGGTCTGTTAACAGTTTGTTTTCATTCGGTGCGCTCTCAGGGTCGGTCTGCTTCATGGCTCTCAGCACCTCTTGCAAAGTCAAAGCATAGCTGCGGACACTGTCCTGCACCCCTTGCTTACACCCGAAGAAACGGACCTTAAGTTCAGCGGCTGTCCATGTCTCGAAGGCCTCTTTTAATTTGTCAAATATTTGTTTCACAGTCTTCGTGTCATTGGCGAACCAGGAGTTCGCCTCACACCAGGTCTCACTGTCCAATTGTCCAATTAACATCATCACATGCTGTTCTTCTGTCATAGAGTACATTCCGAACACACTTTTCATCTGCTCGCGGAAACCATTGAGGGTGTCAGGCTCACCTGAGTATTGCGGGAGCCACGTCACGCCCGGAAGGTACGGCTTAGTGAGCAGCAAGATGGCTGCAGGCGGGAGTGCCTTGGCCTCTCTCCTGGCGGCAACATTGCCGGGTTCTGCAGGTCGCTCCCCAGCAGGCTGCTCCTCAGCTGGGACAGACATCGTTCTCCCCCTTGGTGAACCACAGCCCTCCCTTGGCTTTTGGCTGGTACAAGTCTTTTGTTTTTGCCGGGAAACTTTCCACAAGGGCCTTTTGGCGCAGGGTTTACACCCTTTCTGTGGCCCCGCCCCTCACCTTCCTTAGTTCTGCGCAAGGTGGCAAAAAGAAAAGAAAAATGGCAATTTTTCAGAGTTCAATACAGTCTTAGGCACACAAGACCCGGTTTTACTGGATCGGTATATCCTGTTCGTTATGCCAAAAGCTGTCTCGTCCCTGGCGGAGACTGTGGGGTAATCGAAACCGGGCCCTCTCATCGTTGTCTGAGGCTTCAGGATGTCACAGTGGCATGACCCGGTCTGTGATCTCCTCGTCAGGCAAGCAGTAAAGAGGGCACTGTAGACTTCGTGTCTGAGCTGGAATGAACCCTACTGACAAATCTGCGGACATCCACCACCCCAACACAAGAGAAAGGTGGGCTACCATCTGCTCTCACTCCACACAACCTATAAAGGTCAGTCACCTCAATCCTGGATCATTTCTGAGACCTGGAGAGTCCTGTGGCTTGCTACCCACGTGTGCACCCAAGGCCTGCACTGACTGCTATTCACAATCCAAAAATCGACTGCGACTAAATGTATAATCCTACAAGCCACACATAGAACCCCTCTTCCCTCCACAGAAACACTGGAGGGATCTACTTATCAGAGGTCAGGGCAGATTCCACAGGACTTCTCTCCTTCTCTCTGGTCCCTGTAACATGTGTAAAGAGGCCTGTGAAGGGGCCCCTAAAAGTGGAGCTGTGATCAGACTTTAGCAGAGAGAAAACGGTCTATCCCGCAATGACAAACAGCCCCTTGAGGGGTTTCAGCACATACTGTGGAGACACAGGTGTCAGTGGGTGATCTCGTCCGCTGGCCCCGCCGCCTTTAGCAAGACAACGAGGACCAGGGCTCATCCCCAAACTGAACGCCGAGCTCCTTAACCGTGGGCGGAACAATAGTCAGACAACACAGGGTGAGGGAACCACAATATTAAGGCTTTATTTGATCCCCAAACAGTCAACAGCATATAACACATAACCAGCAAAACACAAAATGTAACAGGCAACAGAGTCTCACCCTTCCGCTGGCTCACCAGGGATTAGAATATAGCACAGCAAAGTCTGTAGCCAGGTGACTGGATCGTCCCAATCTGGGTTGCTTCCTTATGCAGTCTTTGTCATCACAGCCGAATCCGATAATTTGATGCTGAAGTCCTTGTGGTCGTATAATCCAGGTTCTGATCCCCCCAGTCAGCACCGTAATGCCTAGGCCTGGGGTTATGGCCGGCTAACCAGGTCTGTAGATCCTAGATTAGCTGCCTATATCAAGTCCAGTGCATCTCTAGCCGGGACCAAAATCCCTAGACTGAGGGCACTAGACGGAATCTCCAAACTCACCCTGGTTAATTAACAGGTCTCCTTATATACCCTCAGCCCTCATTGCAGGATATTGTGGACTTCACAATTGGTGGAATAAAACTGTCTTCCCATTGGCTGAATCTCAAGCCGAAAACATTTCTACTAGTATTGCAGTCCTGTCAAGGGAGAGCCACATACTGATTGACATAGCACCTAGCAGGATACATTTAGTCTGCAATCCATCACATTAAACAATGGAGCCTTTACATAGAGTCAACAATCCACATCATAATACAATGGAATTCTAACAGGATTCACTTTCTCTGACCTTACAGAGGAGAGAGAATTGCATTATATAAGTCCACATCACCAAACATCTACAAGACTTGTATTTACAATGAGTTGCTTATCACAAGATAGATACCGTATATACTCACGTATAAGCCGAGTTTTTCAGCCCAAAAATTGGGCTGAAAAGTCCCCCCCTCGGCTTATACGCGAGTCACTGTATACAATGTATACAGTATACAGCCGCCCGCCCCCATCAGTATACAGGCCCCCCCTTGCTGCACAATCCTGTAAAGGAATACATTAATATACTTATCCCTGCCACTGTCCCGCTGCCGCTGTCCCGCCGCCGACATCGCGCTCCTCCATCTTCATCCGGCTTCTTCCGGCTTCCTCCGGTGGGCGCAGGCAATGACATCATTGTCTGCGCGCCAGAGGAGGAAGCCGGAAGACGCTGGATGAAGACGGAGGAGCGCGATGTCAGCGGCGGGACAGCGGCAGGGATAAGTATACTAATGTATTCCTTTACAGGATTGTGCAGCAAGGGGGGGCCTGTATACTGATGGGGGGGTTGTGTATACCTCTGGGGCTGTATATACATCTGGGGCTGCTGTATACTACCACTGGGGCTGCTGTATACTACCACTGGGCTGCTGCTGTATATACCTCTGGGGCTGCTGTATACTACCACTGGGGCTGCTGCTGTATATACCTCTGGGGCTGTATATACCTCTGGGGCTGCTGTATACTACCACTGGGGCTGCTGTATATACCTCTGGGGCTGCTGTATATACCTCTGGGGCTGCTGTATACTACCACTGGGGCTGCTGTATACTACCACTGGGGCTGCTGCATATACCTCTGGGGCTGTATATACCTCTGGGGCTGCTGTATACTACCACTGGGGCTGCTGTATATACCTCTGGGGCTGTATATACCTCTGGGGCTGCTGTATACTACCACTGGGTGCTGTATATACCTGGCTGCTGTTATACTGGCTGTATATACCTCTGGGGCTGCTGTATACTACCTCTGGGGCTGCTGTATATACCTCTGGGGCTGCTGTATATACCTCTTGGGCTGCTGTATACTACCTCTGGGCTGCTGTATACTACCTCTGGGGCTGCTGTATACTACCACTGGGGCTGCTGTATACTACCACTGGGGCTGCTGTATACTACCACTGGGGACTGCTGCTGTCATACTACCACTGGGGCTGCTGCTGTATATACCACTGGGGAGGCTGCTGTATACCACACTGCTGGGGGCTGTATACCTGTGCTGGGGTCCACCCTCGGCTTATACACGAGTCAATAGGTTTTCCCAGGTTTTGGGGGCAAAAATAGGGGGGTCGGCTTATACACGGGTCGGCTTATACACGAGTATATACGGTAATTACATTACCCACTTTAAATACTAGCAGGCTCCTAGAAATCTTGTGTAACCCATGAGTGGCATATTGCAAGTTTGCAAACCAAAATACAATATTGTTGGGATAAATAAGAAATCCTCCTACATTATTTATTAAAGGGGTCCATTTTGTCACACATACGACTGGTCATTTCTCTTGGTACCAGCTCAAAAGGAAAACTGGTGACACTGAGACAGGAAATAGCTCTTCTGCCACTTAGTGGACAAAAAATTAAGCACACAAAAAAATAAATAAATAACTGCAAGTTCCTACTGTGTACTGCAGCACGACATATTTCCATAGGTGCCAAGAAACATAAGAACTGATAATCTCAAGAGAAAGGCCAAACGACAGCGACAGAGGGACCAGACACTGGCTACATCTACATCACCACTTCAGCAAATGGTTCAGTTTTGTGTTTTTTTTAGCTCACAAAAGCCGGAGGGCCCCGGCAAACAAGCAGTGGGAACCACAGAGTGGAAGAGGGCACTGGGGGCCCAAGTCCTGTGGGAGAGGACACTTCTGCAACAAACTCGCAACAGAACACCCCAAATGAGGAGTACATTGAAGATCTAAATGAGTGTAGCAGGAAAGACCCTTCAAGATTGATATCAATAGACTTTAACAAACTGGAGGCTGACGTGGCAAGTAGCATCATGCCAGACATCCAACAAAACCTGGAACAGGCTATCAAGAAGACCCTCCAGCATCTGAAAAGATGAAGTGAGCAAACATAAAGAATGAATAGTGGAGCTGAAGTAGAGGGTCTTGCAACTGGAGGGTGCTAACATACAGCTCTCCTCGCAGCTGAAAGAGACAACTGCTGAAACAAACCGCCTGTCTGAGAAGGTCGAGGACCTGGAAAACAGGTCAAGGCGCAACAACCTAAGGCTAGTGGGGCTCCCCGAGTCAGTTCTTGCAGCTGAACTACAAAGATTTTGCGAAAGTGACCTACCAATGGACCTGGGAATTAATCCCAATTGTAGGATCTAAAGGGTTCACAGAGTTGGACCAGATCTACGATCTCACAATCAGGTATCTGATGACCGGACACCCAGACCACGTCAAGTAATCATGAAATTCCTGTACTATAATAATAAGTTTGACATAATGAGAGCATAGAGAAGATGTCCCCCGCCAGTGACTTTGAGGGGGATGAAGGTCCTATTATTTGAAGACTACTCTGCGGAAGTGGCAAAATGCAGGAGAGCATTTAGTAAAATATGTGCAGCACACTATCAAGCAAAGAAAAGTTTTGCACTGCAATTCCTGGCGACACTGAGGTTCTGGAGGGGTGGAGGGCAAAGAGTTATTCAAAGGTATGGATCAGGACAGAGGAGAAGATGCAGATGGCATTTTGACAATTATTTATAATGTGTGGTGTTGGATATGCTTCTTCCCACAGGTTTTTCTTTTTTTTTTAAATTATTGGTAGCCCTTACTTCCTCAAAAAAAAAGCAAAGTCCACAACGCTATTAGTGGTGTAAGAAGCTAGAAATACACTACAGCGTATTGAGAGCTCACTGTTTATTTGTTTTAAGGTTTCAACCTCTATCCGCTTTCACATCTTTAAGTCTTTTTTCTGTCATTTCTATCCTTCTCTAACCACCTGAGGATCTTCTTTTAATCACTAGAACCCTCATAAGGAAAACAAAGCAAGAGGTAATAGGCTGTAGTGTCAGGGACCATGAATGTCATCTCTTGGAATGTGAAAGGCCTAAGATCCCCCAAAAAAAGGGTAAAGATACTGAGACATCTGAGAAGTTACTTGCCCAATATTATATTGCTTCATGAAACCCATCTAAAGAAGAGGATTTTTTAGGCTCAGCTTTATACTGGTTTTTTCAAACAAACGTGAATTTTGATTGTGTGATCTTAGTAACTGTCTGTATTTTAATTTTTTAACAGGTCCATTTGAAGATTTTGATATAATGGCTGTAATTGGGGCCCCTGTGCAGGAGGATGGAGGAGAGAATAATGACATAAAAACTGGGGCATTCTGCCACTCAATATATAGGACATATATGGATCTGATTTTTCTTCACTGAACATTCCCCCATTTGTTTTGTTCTGTTTAAATTAATTTTATTTCTGTATTTCCTTCTTCATGCTGATTTCTTGTTTATGTATATTTCATTGTTGTGCTGGCATGGGGCATTATCATTTTGCAGGATCCTGCAAGGTTTGCCAGTGACCTCTGTTCACTGGCAACCTATTTTGTGACTATATGGCATTGATCATATTACCCTCAGTATAATTATAATGATAATACTGTGTATACTTTTATTATTATTTTTGTTTTCTGTTCTTTTTTTCCTTTTGATTAGCATAATAGGGAACATATGGGGGTTGTTCATGATACAGACAGTTAGCTTTAATGGTGGGATGACACGTCGCGATATCGGTGTCCAACTCTGACCCAACTCCAACCAAAAGTCACGTGGTTCGGGAGTTGGACCCGATATCGTTCGCGCGTTGTACGGTTTGAACGTACAATGCGATGCTGGAATGATGCCAAAACGATATCGGGGTTGAATGAGCGTGCTATTCAACCGCCCGATATCGGATGGCCGTTGTAGCCGCATCGTCCCGTGTGACAGCCCAACTACGATGTGTACGCCCACGTCACCCATTCACTCCCATGTTAACTGGTCGTTCCTGGGTTGGGGGGCGTACACATCGTCTGGACGTTGTATCCCGATATCGGGCTGTCTAAACCGGCGATGCGATGGCAGGAAAAGCGCGCTCAAAAAGCACGCTCCCGCGTCGTTGGCTCCGATATCGTCCCGATATCGGGACGTGTAAACCCACCATAACAACTGTTCCAATATTCACAAGTAGGGGGCCAGCTGTCCTGTATAAAGGGATTGTGAATGAGCACAGTTGTTATGTTAATTACTTCCTGCAAGCCCCGTAGTAATTGTAAATCAATGTAAATAGTTGTAAATATAGAATCTTTTGTCCGTTTGTGCTGTTATCTCTCCTGCACATAATGGCTAGAATGGTTTGATCATGCTGCAGAAGTTAGAACTTTGCAGCCGTGTTGTAGCTCTGCTTATGGGAGCTCAGCTTGCTTGCTATTTGCACACAGAGTTGCACAGGAGGAATTGAGCATTTTTCATAGCAACCAGTATTAGATGCCTTTCTGACCCTTTTCGCTATGTTAGGATCAGTTTTTTACTTCAATTGGCTAAAATACTCGTTTGTATGGTTGCTATGGAGACAGCTTCATTACATTGGCTGGGTGATGACCTGTACAGACGTCGCTGAGCTATGACATAGCTGCACATGTGCAGTAGCACTCCCAGAGATCCAAGATGGCTGCGCCCAGTACAGGGATAAGGTAATGGCTCCGTTTGCAGCATCAGTGCTAATAAGCATTACAGGTGCTATAGATTTATTATTATTATTACTAATGATCAGGGTATATAACAGACTGCACAGGGCACCATTGGCACTTACCTCTCTCTCCTCTGAGGAAGTCCTAGGCGGACGACACGCGTTGGGTCGGGTCCTTGGATAGCTGGTGGCTGGGTATGTGATTATAGTGATTATATTGTATATACCTGAGGTTTGAGTTGGCTGGCAGATTACTCTGTATATCAAAAAAAAGGACTAGCTCCAACCACCTAATATTCCCAGGACTCCCAGGCAAACCGGAAAGTGGCTTGGCAACCACCAGTAGCAATAGAAAAAGGTGTAGAATCCGGTGCCACAAAATTCCTTTTTATTTTCAAATAAACGAAACGCGTCCAGGAGCTCCTCTGGAGCATGTGTGATTTTTAAAACTTTTGAAAATAAAAAGGAATTTTGTGGCACCGGATTCTACACCTTTTTCTAGATTACTCTGTATCCCTGACCTTTTGCAGGACATTTCAGAGGGTGTATAGGACCTTATGGTCTTCTTATATGGTGAAGTTTGGAGGGTTTGGCCCTGACCATAGCTGCAAGGGTGCAGTGCAATTACGGTTAATAGGGCACAATTTGCTATACTGTAATGTAATTTGATTGTAAATTGACTGTATTTGAGACATTTGATCTGCCAGCAAATTATATTGTACTATACTCTGACTCAGTATTATTGCCTATTGCTCAGTAACCTGTACATACCTTTTGTACACCAGCTTTGTAACACCGTTTTTGGTTTTAATTGTTTTTAATTTTAAGAGGTGGTCAGTGGTGTTTTGTGTTTTTCTATTGAGTTTTTTTTTTAATATAAATAAAGATTGATTTTAGTGATCATCCCTGCTGCTATGTTCTTTTTCTTCAATTGCTGCGTGCCTTCACTTAACGCATGCGCACTAGTCATGCGTTCCACAACCACACTTCCGTGCGGTCCAGATTCTGGAAACGGACACGCGCAACCGGAAATACGTCATAGTAGTCCCGCCCGCAGCCTATATATGACAGGGCACCGGAATATCACCGCGCACACAGCGGGAGACGCCACTAGTACCACATGAACCATAAGGTAACCGGGAGCATATACTTGACCACACTCGGGTCTTTATATGTAGCGACTCTACATTTTGACATATTTTTTCTTTATCTCTAGGACTTTGTCCCATTCACTCTTGGGTCATTCCATGTCAAGTGGACCAGTGGTCCCCACTCGACATTCTCCGATTTTGCTGAAAATTTATAAGGATGTACATGTATGTTTGGAAAGAGGTTCTGTAAATTTTTAGGGCCAGATCTCAAATACACTGGGCACTGCTGACCTTTCACTGGAGGTTCCACCAAGCCTGCGGCTTCAGCTAAGAGGATTTTGCAAACTTTGGCACATAGCCATTAGAGTTCTATACTGGCTATGATGCTGAAATTTGGCATACTAGCTCAACTTTTGCTGCTAAACACGATAAAATTATTACCGGCTATGACAAAACAATATTTCGGCCGCAATTTTGTGTCAAAGTAGCTTGAAAAACGCGTCGCATAAAATTTATGCCAAACTTTGCCCATATATAACTCAAGACCAAAAACCAATAGTAACTGGTGCTTTGCCCTGTACACCAAACATCTACATGACTTTGCATTGCTGAAATATCACGGTCAAAGCATATGTATTTGTGGAATTATTCACACCCACATATGATGAAAAACTTAAAAAAAACGAATTTGACCTATTTTTAGGTCAAATTTCTCAAAAAGGGTACCCCTAAAATATGTTAATTCTGATATCATTAGAAAGAGCACATTTTTCTCTACAAGCATCATTGGTTTTTTTTTGGAGTCTCTCAGTTTAAGAAAAGAAAAATTCCACTGAACATGGTGTTATTTATGTGCGTAATGCATTGATTTTGTGTTTGATTTTCAGATTCTTATCACATGTTACAGAGTTGTATTGTTGCTAGCAATGTCTATTATAATCAAAAAGCTATAAACCTTTTTATTTATGAAAAGTTATTGACTATTGTTACATTTTAATGGATATATATTATTTATTTTTTAGCGATGGAGAATTAAATTGATGAAGAATCGGCCCAGTGCTCTATCGGCCTTGCGAACAATTCGAAGTGCCACCTTAAGACATTCACCCATAGCAAGGATGAGTTGAAATTGTTTACAAGCTTTGGATTGGATGAACAGAAATTGCTGCGTCGACGAGTGGGACTAAATATTGCCGAACATTCACAAATCTATTTACAACATGAAGCTTCATTCTTGACCAAATATGAGCATTTGCAAAAATCGTGTTGCAATCCTTTTGGGAAGAAAGGTCATAACACCAAAAAGAATTTGCGAGCTATTAATTTGTTAGCAGCTGACCAATTGAACGAATTTACAAAGAATGATGTGAAGCCTGGCCAGAAGATGTGTGCATCATGTTGAAAAGAACTTGCTAACAGGAAAAAATCAGCTGATCCAGTTTCCTCTGAATCAGATCCAGATGGAATGGAATGTTCTCCTGAAAGTCTAAATTCAAGCTTAACATCCATTGGCATCTCTCCTCTGAAATATCCACGGTTAAGCCAGCGGGATTCACTTGGATATGCAAGGAGAAAGATAAGCCAGGTACAAAATGCATTTTCTAGCAAGATTGCTTCAATTGGAGGGCTGGAGCCGAAAGACATTGAGCAAACAAAAACAGCACAGTGTAAAATGTGTCTGGATTACAATCACCTTTTGGCAGATTTGAAGCAAAAGCTGCAGGTGTCCAGTCGGGCAGCAAAGGTTCAAATCTTGACATTGGCACCTAAAAGCTGGTCCATTAAGGCTATATCAGACGAATTCGGTGTCTCTGAACGAATGGTCAAACAAGCTCAAAAGCTTAAATGTGAACATGGGATCTTAGCCTTACCTAGAATCAAGTGTGGCAAGAAAGTTTCTGAGGAAGTGAAGAAAAAGGTGCAGGCATTTTTTGAGGATGATGAATTCAGTCGAATGTGCCCTGGTAAAAAAGACTATGTATCAGTGCGAATAGCAGGAGAAAAAAAGCAGATGCAAAAGCGACTATTACTGAGCAATATGAGGGAAATGTTTGTTGCCTATCGGGATCGGAACGGCCCTGAAATTGGATTTTCCAAGTTTTGTGAGCTTGGATCTGCTGGAACACATTCCATTTGTGTGTGTATCATTCACCAAAATGTCAAACTAATGCTTGCACCATGCCCAATCAATGATGACTACAAAGAGCTCATATGCAAAATGGTCTGTGGAATTGAATCCAAGGACTGTATGCTTGGCCGTTGTGATAAATGCCCGGGTCCTGAAGTTTTAAAAGAATTTCTAGTCAATGTGTTTGTCAACAGTGACCCTGAAGATATTATTGAGTTCAAACAATGGATTCACACTGATCGAGACACGCTTGATACCAAACAACTGGCTATAGAAGATTTCATTGAAGAATTGGTTTTGAAAATTTCTAAACTTTGTAGCCATCACTACATCGCCAAGCAACAAAGTTGCTATCTGAAATCATTGAAGGAAAATCTGAGACCTGGAGAGCTTGTGATCCTTATGGACTTTGCTGAAAATTACTCATTTATTGTTCAAGATGCCATTCAAGGTTTCCACTGGGAAAATAGTCAAGCTACAGTACACCCATTTGTAATTTACTTCAAGGAGTTAAATGGTGAAGCTGTGCAGAACTTTCTCTTGTGCATAATCAGTGATTGCTCACGACATGACACAGTTGCAGTCCACACTTTCTTAACAGTAATTGTGGAGTATCTCAAGACTCTCATCTATGGGATTCGTCATATCCACTACTTCAGCGATGGATCTGCAGCCCAGTACAAAAATTTAAAAAATTTTCTCAACTTGTGCCACCACAATGCTGATTTCAATATCAGCGCTGAATGGAATTTTTTTGGTAACAGTCATGGAAAGTCGCCCTGTGATGGGATTGGAGGGACAGCAAAGAGGTTGGCAGCTCATGCCAGTCTTCAACGCCCAACTGAAGACCACATACTGACCCCGGTGGATTTATTCAACTTTTGCAACGAGCAACTGCATGGAATCAAGTTTTTATTTGTTCCAAAAGAAAAAATTGACGAAATATGGTTAGTTCAAGAGGAAAGGTTCAAAGATGGACATACAATTGCTGGAACAAGAGAAAATCACCAGTTTGTGCTAATTGATGACAAAAAGATTCGCATTTCAAGGGTGTCAAATGACCCTTCATCTTTCATTGCCCATGTAGATGGATCTGTCAGATCAGAAATGCCTTTTGTGCCAACTGCAAACCTCCAGCCAGGGCAATACATTGCCTGCATTTACGATAGGAACTGGTGGATTGGAAATATTTCTGAAATTTCAGTCGACGACCATGATGCATTAATACATTTTATGCATCCTCATGGACCCGCTAGCTTCTTTCACTGGCCTGTGAGAAATGATACATGCTGGATTCCCGAGCAGTCAATCATTTCAATAATTCCAGCACCAGCTGCAACAGCAATGGGGCAACAATACAGCTTCTCTGAACCGATTATGTTGCAAATTCAGCAACAATTCCAGACCACTTAGACTGAACATTATGGCTTGGGAACCAACAAAAGATACCAAATATTAGGCTTGGGATCCTAGGCAAAGAAACCCACCCTCAGGCTTCGGAACCTGCGATAACGAGATTGCCCGCGGCTCGCCTTGCACGGCTATCGGCCATGGCTCCTAGGCGATGGGGCTGCCAATTCTCAAAAGACAGCATTATTACAATTCTTAATAGGATTATAATACCAATTCTTAGGGAATTGGTTGTGGTATAACCACCATGGACCAAAGCAAGGGTTTGAATAGTGCAGTTACCATTCATTGCGTATTAATAAATAACACCATGTTCAGTGGCATTTTTCTTTTCTTAAACTGAGAGACTCCAAAAAAAAAACAATGATCCTTGTAGAGAAAAATGTGCTCTTTCTAATGATATCAGAATTAATATATTTTAGGGGTACCCTTTTTGAGAAATTTGACCTAAAAATAAGTAAAATTCGTTTTTTTTAAGTTTTTCATCATATGTGGGTGTGAATATTTGCACAAATACATATGCTTTGACCGTGATATTGCAGCAATGCAAAGTCATGTAGATGTTTGGTGTACAGGGCAAAGCACCAGTTACTATTGGTTTTTGGTCTTGAGTTATATATGGGCAAAGTTTGGCATAAATTTTATGCGACGCGTTTTTCAAGCTACTTTGACACAAAATTGCGGCCGAAATATTGTTTTGTCATAGCCGGTAATAATTTTATCGTGTTTAGCAGCAAAAGTTGAGCTAGTATGCCAAATTTCAGCATCATAGCCAGTATAGAACTCTCATGGCTATGTGCCAAAGTTTGCAAAATCCTCTTAGCTGAAGCCGCAGGCTTGGTGGAACCTCCAGTGAAAGGTCAACAGTGCCCAATGTATTTGAGATCTGGCCCTAAAAATTTACAGAACCTCTTTTCAAACATACATGTACATCCTTATAAATTTTCAGCAAGATCGGAGAAGGTCGAGTGGGGACGATTTTTAAAACTGGTCCACTTGATGTGGAATGACCCTCTTCTCTCCTTCTAGGCACAGGAGTAAGTAATGCAGGGTCACATTAAGTACCAGCCTGAAAATTGGGGAATTGGTCATTTATCTCATTGAATCACAATTATTCTTTCACTAACACCCTAGAAACTGCGGTTTAGATCTTATAAACCACCCCTTGCCTCTTAAATCAGCTCAGCAAGACGTAATTTCTCTCAACTCACTTGGTAATCAATAAGGATATACCTTATACTAAATTCAAAGTCACGCCGAGTGTATTAACATATAACTTTTTTCACATGTAGGGAGTTTTTGGAAATTAACTGCCAAAGTGTACATTGAACATACAGACTAACATACAATATTATAAATCGCTTTGTGTCTATGCTGAGGTATGCACCATAGTGTCTATTGCTTGGTAACTATTAGAGGTAGCGATGAGGGATATTTACAATGACAATACTGATCTAATGATACAATCTTTTTCACGTCTATTTATATTTTATCAACATGATCACTTTACTCTCCCAAAATCCTCTTCTGGGTGTTTCTTATGAATCATTCAGGGAACAACCTTCCCTAACTTTCTATCTTCCTCAGTATATCCGTACCTATGCTTCAAACTATTTAATTTCTTATTTTCCACTATATACCACACGGCTCAGATATAGCACTCCCGTACAACGCGACGTTCGACTACACCCAACACGCTCATAGGCACGGACACCCAGCATTTAGGTAAAACAATTTTTTCCTCCTTTTCAGGTCCTAAATGGTGCTGATTATTAATCATGTGTGTAAATAACACTGGATGTATTATTTTACTTTTTTGCTATACTCGTTATACATAGCTTACATTATATGGTCTTATTATACTATGTAACTCAATATGATGATGTATATCATTGAGACATTGCCATGTTCTGTTTACTTATTTTTGTACTTGTTATATGTTCATATCTATTGTGAGGTAGCACCGGGATTGCAAGACAAACGGCCGTGAGCCCGTATTAGTTTATACAGTACCCGGATTTATTCATGAGGCACAGCAGTGGCACAAGTTGCCGGGTTCCGGGACGCAGCCGGGTGCAATGCATACATCTCCTGGACAGTAACACGGTCCCTTCAGGTTAGGAGTTCTCTCCGGTCTAGGTCGCCCTGGGCTCCCGGGTTAGGCCGTGTTGTAACAGAACACAGCCTCTCACACCCTGGACCTGACCACTCAGCAGTCCCTTCTGCCTCAACTCAGGCCGAAGCTCTCCACAGGGGACCCTGCCCCGTCTCCTAACCTAGCTTTTAACCCAGTGTCTCCCTCCGGGAAAAACCTACAAGACCCGGACTGGAGCGTCCCTCTATCCTATATTCCATACCGGGTTCAATACGTGACAGTGCACATTCTGGGGGACACATAGCGCCCCTCACATATGATCCCCCTCACTGCCTCACACATTTTCCCCCCCTCTGTTCAAACGTGTGGGGTTGAACACCAGCCACCAAACAGGGTGCCCGGGACAGGGCATCCGCATTGCCTTGCAACTTGCCAGCCCGGTGCTCAACCGAAAAACTGAAGTTTTGGAGAGACTGGAACCATCGGGTGACCCGAGCATTCCGTTCCTTGGTATTCCGCATTCAGACCAGAGGAGAATGGTCCGTAACCAACCGGAACTGCCGCCCGAGCAAATAGTAGCGTAGGGACTCCAAGGCCTATTTTATAGCCAAGCACTCCTTCTCCACTACGCTATACTTTTTCTCCGCCGGGGACAGTTTCCGGCTCAAGTAGGTGACTGGATCTTCGTCTCCGTTCACCTCTTGTGACAGCACAGCCCCCAGTCCCACCTCAGAGGCATCTGTTTGAACGATAAAGGTGCTCTGAAGTTCGGACTGATGAGGACTGGCTGTCCGCACAATGCCACCTTCATATTGTGAAACGCCGCCTCCGCTTGGGATTCCAGCGCACCATAACCAACTTCTTCCCCTTAAAGA
This sequence comes from Allobates femoralis, assembly GCA_033576535.1. NCBI lineage: Eukaryota > Metazoa > Chordata > Amphibia > Anura > Aromobatidae > Allobates > Allobates femoralis. The sequence goes on from JARQOC010000003.1 coordinate 378,235,396, forward strand.
GATCGGACAGGGCCGCGGTTCGTCCGGCAAAGTTGGGTATGAAGCGTCTGTAGTACTGAACGATGCCGAGGAACGCCCTCACCTGTTTGGTAGACACCGGTCGGGGCCAGTTTTGAATGGCCTCGATTTTATTTATTTGGGGTTTGATAACCCCTCACCCAATCACATACCCCAGGTACCGGGCCTCCTTGAGACCCACAGCACATTTTGTTTTATTCGCCGTCAGGCCCGCGGCCCTGAGCGAATCCACCACTGCCTGCACCTGGGACAAATGCGTGTGCCAATCCTTACTAAAGATGATGATGTCATCCAGATAAGCGGACGCATATTTCTGATGGGATCTTAACACTATGTCCATTAGCCGCTGGAATGTAGCCGGGGCCCCATGCAATCCAAAAGGCAATACGACATAGTGATAAAGACCCTCCGGGGTAACAAAGGTGGTCTTCTCCTTGGCCGACTCGGTTAGCTGCACCTGCCAGTAACCCTTGGTTAGATCGAGCGTCGTGAAATACTGGGCCTGCCCCAGTCTTTCAACTCGTCCACCCGGGGCATGGGATAAAGGTCGAATTTCGACACCTCATTCAACTTCCGGAAGTCGTTGCAGAACCGCAGTGATCAATCTGGCTTCGGAATCAGCACAATGGGACTAGCTCATTCACTCTGTGATTCCTCAATTACTCCCAGCTTGAGCATTTGTCTCACTTCAGCTGCGATGGCTTGTCTTCAGGCCTCGGGTACCCGGTACGGTTTCATTTGCACCTTTACCCGGGACTCGGTGACAATGTCATGTTGAATGTAGGAAGTACGACCGGGCAGGTCGGAGAATACATCTGGATTCTGCTGCACCAACTTTCAAGCCTCCCGTCGCTGTGCCTTAGTGAAGGAGTCACCTATTTTTACCTCATCGGCCCCTCTCAGGGCCAACAGCGGGGGTTCCCCAGTCAACCCAGCCGGGGGAGCCTCATGGATCAGGCACTCCCGGTCTTTCCAGGCTTTGAGAAAATCAACATGGTATAGCTATACGGGTTTTCTCTTCCCGGGCTGGTACACCTTGTAATTCACTTCTCCTACCTTTTCCCGAATTTCATACGGCCCCTTCCATTTGGCCAAGAGCTTGCTCTCCGCAGTGGGCACTAAAACCATCACCCGATCGCCCACCTCAAAGGACCTGACGGTGGCCCTCCTGTTATACATGCGACTTTGAGCTTCCTGGGCCTCCATCAGGTGCTCTTTTACGATAGGCATGACCGTGGTAATCCGGTCCTGCATATTAGCCACATATTCAATAACACTCTTATAGGGAGTGGGTTCCTGTTCCTATGTCTCTTTGGCGACATCCAACAACCGTCTAGGATGTCTGCCGTACAATAACTCAAATGGGGAAAACCCCGTAGATGGCTACGATACCTCCCAGATGGCAAAGATCAAATAGGGCAGTAACATGTCCCAATCCTTCCCATCCTGGGCAACTACCTTTTTAAGCATGGATTTCAGGGTCTTGTTAAACCACTTGACTAACCCGTCGGTCTGGGGATGGTACACCGAGGTGCGCAGCTGTTTTATATTCAGCAGTTTACACAGTTCTGCGGTCACTTTGGACATAAAAGGAGTCCCCTGATCGGTAAGGATCTCCTTCGGTATCCCCAGGCGACAGAACATAGAAAACAGCTCCCGTCAATAAGCTTAACCTTTGTGTGGCGTAGCGGAATCGCCTCCGGGTATCGGGTGGCGTAATCGACGACCACAAAGATGTGTTGGTGGCCTCGAGCCGATTTAACTATAGGCCTTACCAAATCCATGGCAATCCGTTCAAAAGGCTCCTCTATAACCGGTAGAGGTACTAATGGACTCCGGAAGGTTGCGATGGGTGTGGTCAGCTGACGTTCCGGACAGGAGTCGCAGAACCTCTGGACATCCGCATACACTTCCGGCCAGAAGAATCGCCGCAAGATGTGCTCTTGCTTTTTTTAGTCCCGAGATGCCCCCCCCAGCAGGTGGGAGTGGGCCATCTCTAGGACCGCCTGGTGGTGTGTCTGCGGTACTACCAGTTGCTCCACAACCTCCTCTCAGATTTTGTCCACTCTATAGAGCAACTCTCGGTCAATCACCATGCGTGGGAACATATTTTTGGCCCCCGGTTGCTGAGCCACCCCATTTACTTCTATTACCCTTTCCCGTGCCCGGGTCAGTGTGGGATCCTGCAGCTGAGCTGTCCCAAACGCTTCCTGGGGCACTTCCAGCTCTGGAATTGCTTGGGTCTCCTCGACCTTTCCTGCCAATACCTCTAGGGGGAACCTATTGGGGTGACACTCTATCCCTAGGTTGGCGACCCCTACAGCAGGTACCCCTGACTCAGGATCATTGGTTTTGGCACCCGGATCCAATGGTGTTTGCGGAGGGCTACTCCTCCTACCCCATAGGGACCAAAACAATGGTAAATCTCTTCCCAGCACAATCCCATAAGGTAGAGTCTTCACCACTCCGACCACATGGGTTACCTCTCCACACGGAGTGGAAAACATCACCTCCGCAGTCGGGTACTCGCGGAGGTCTTAATGTATACATCTGACCCTGATCCTTCCCGCCGTGGGCTCCAACCCAGGGAGTAATGACCCATGAACCAGAGTCATCAAACTGCCAGAGTCCAAGAGAGCCTCCGCTCTGTGTCCATTAACGAGCACCGAGCACATCTGGGGTTCCATCGTGGGCGAGCACGGTGCTGGCATACATAGAAACCCGGCGTGTAAACCTGCAGTCCATGGGTTCAATAGTCAGAGGACAATAGGCGGCCACATGTCCTGGCCCTTTGCATCGCCTGACCACCTAGCAGTGGCACTGCCAGTCTGGAAGCCCCATCAAGCGGAGCCTGGTCTCCTGCTGGCCTCACTCCGGAGTACCCCCTCAGCGGGAGCTTGTGTAGGACGGTCCCCAGCAAAGGGACGAGCACCTGTTCCCGGCTCCAGAGGCCGACGGGACAGACGCAGGGGGGCAAGTCCTGTATGAACTCCTGGATGGCTGTATACCTTTTAATCAAACTAACCATCTGGTCCAGGGTACCCGGGTCCCCTTGCCCCACCCAACGCTGTATAGCGACTGGCAGAGTTCGTACCAGCCGGTCAATCACCACCCTTTCCACCATCTGGCCCGGAGACAAGAGCTCGGGCTGGAGACACCGTTTTACCAGCTGTAGTAAGTCATACGTCTGAGATCGAGACAGTTTAGATTCCATAAAGGACCAGGAAAACACCCGTTGGGCCCTCACATAGGTATTGACCCCCAGTCGAGCAAAGATCTCATCTTTTAGTTTCCCGTAGTCCTGCACATCCTCCCAACTGAGGTCAAAGTATGCCTTCTTTGCATTGCCCATCAGGAATGGCGCCACTACTTCAGCCCACTGGCCGGCTGGGAGACCTTCCCACTCCACGGTGTGCTCAAAGACGGTGAGGAACGCTTCCACATCGTCCTCCTAAGTCAGCTTTCTCAATGCCGATCGGACCCGGTCCCGGGCCTTACGCCGTTCCGAGGAAGGCGCTGGTGGCGGGTCTCGCGGTGCCATATTTTGCTGTAGGAGCAGTTAATTGGTTTTCTGTTGTTGCTGAAACTGCTCCTGTTGTTTCTGCTGGGTAAGCACCAACTGCTTTAATAGCTCCTCCATATTGGCGGCAGACCGGAACTGTAGCTTGGCCGGCTTGAGGATGGACATGTAGTCCGTGGAGTATCCCGGAGTTCAGGCTGCCCGCATTCTCCACCTTATGTGAGGTAGCGCCGGGATTGCAAGACAAACGGCCATGAGCCCGGTATCAGTTTATACAGTACCCGGATTTATTCATGAGGCACAGCAGTGGCACAAGTTGTCGGGTTCCGGGACGCAGCCAGGTACAATGCATACATCCCCCGGACAGTAACATGGTCCCTTCAGGTTAGGAGTTCTCTCCGATCTAGGTCGCCCTGGGCTCCCGGGTTAGGCCGTGTTGTAACAGCACACAGCCTCTCACGCCCTGGAACTGACCACTCAGCAGTCCCTTCTGCATCAACTCAGGCCAAAGCTCTCCACAGGGGACCCTGCCCCGTCTCCTAACCTAGCTTTTAACCCAGTGTCTCCCTCCGGGAAAAACCTACAAGACCCGGACTGGAGCGTCCCTCTATCCTATATTCCATACCGGGTTCAATACGTGACAGTGCACATTCTGGGGGACACATAGCGCCCCTCACATATGATCCCCCTCACTGCCTCACACATTTTCCCCCCCTCTGTTCAAACGTGTGGGGTTGAACACCAGCCACCAAACAGGGTGCCCGGGACAGGGCATCCGCATTGCCTTGCAACTTGCCAGCCCGGTGCTCAACCGAAAAACTGAAGTTTTGGAGAGACTGGAACCATCGGGTGACCCGAGCATTCCGTTCCTTGGTATTCCGCATTCAGACCAGAGGAGAATGGTCCGTAACCAACCGGAACTGCCGCCCAAGCAAATAGTAGCGTAGGGACTCCAAGGCCTATTTTATAGCCAAGCACTCCTTCTCCACTACGCTATACTTTTTCTCTGCCGGGGACAGTTTCCGGCTCAAGTAGGTGACTGGATCTTCGTCTCCGTTCACCTCTTGTGACAGCACAGCCCCCAGTCCCACCTCAGAGGCATCTGTTTGCACGATAAAGGTGCTCTGAAGTTCGGACTGATGAGGACTGGCTGTCCGCACAATGCCACCTTCATATTGTGAAACGCCGCCTCCGCTTGGGATTCCAGCGCACCATAACCAACTTCTTCCCCTTAAAGAGATCGGACAGGGCCGCGGTTCGTCCGGCAAAGTTGGGTATGAAGCGTCTGTAGTACTGAACGATGCCGAGGAACGCCCTCACCTGTTTGGTAGACACCGGTCGGGGCCAGTTTTGAATGGCCTCGATTTTATTTATTTGGGGTTTGATAACCCCTCACCCAATCACATACCCCAGGTACCGGGCCTCCTTGAGACCCACAGCACATTTTGTTTTATTCGCCGTCAGGCCCGCGGCCCTGAGCGAATCCACCACTGCCTGCACCTGGGACAAATGCGTGTGCCAATCCTTACTAAAGATGATGATGTCATCCAGATAAGCGGACGCATATTTCTGATGGGATCTTAACACTATGTCCATTAGCCGCTGGAATGTAGCCGGGGCCCCATGCAATCCAAAAGGCAATACGACATAGTGATAAAGACCCTCCGGGGTAACAAAGGTGGTCTTCTCCTTGGCCGACTCGGTTAGCTGCACCTGCCAGTAACCCTTGGTTAGATCGAGCGTCGTGAAATACTGGGCCTGCCCCAGTCTTTCAACTCGTCCACCCGGGGCATGGGATAAAGGTCGAATTTCGACACCTCATTCAACTTCCGGAAGTCGTTGCAGAACCGCAGTGATCAATCTGGCTTCGGAATCAGCACAATGGGACTAGCCCATTCACTCTGTGATTCCTCAATTACTCCCAGCTTGAGCATTTGTCTCACTTCAGCTGCGATGGCTTGTCTTCAGGCCTCGGGTACCCGGTACGGTTTCATTTGCACCTTTACCCGGGACTCGGTGACAATGTCATGTTGAATGAAGGAAGTACGACCGGGCAGGTCGGAGAATACATCTGGATTCTGCTGCACCAACTTTCAAGCCTCCCGTCGCTGTGCCTTAGTGAAGGAGTCACCTATTTTTACCTCATCGGCCCCTCTCAGGGCCAACAGCGGGGGTTCCCCAGTCAACCCAGCCGGGGAGCCTCATGGATCAGGCACTCCCGGTCTTTCCAGGCTTTGAGCAAATCAACATGGTATAGCTATACGGGTTTTCTCTTCTCGGGCTGGTACACCTTGTAATTCACTTCTCCTACCTTTTCCCGAATTTCATACGGCCCCTTCCATTTGGCCAAGAGCTTGCTCTCCGCAGTGGGCACTAAAACCATCACCCGATCGCCCACCTCAAAGGACCTGACGGTGGCCCTCCTGTTATACATGCGACTTTGAGCTTCCTGGGCCTCCATCAGGTGCTCTTTTACGATAGGCATGACCGTGGTAATCCGTCCTGCATATTAGCCACATATTCAATAACACTCTTATAGGGAGTGGGTTCCTGTTCCCATGTCTCTTTGGCGACATCCAACAACCGTCTAGGATGTCTGCCGTACAATAACTCAAATGGGGAAAACCCCGTAGATGGCTACGATACCTCCCAGATGGCAAAGATCAAATAGGGCAGTAACATGTCCCAATCCTTCCCATCCTGGGCAACTACCTTTTTAAGCATGGATTTCAGGGTCTTGTTAAACCACTTGACTAACCCGTCGGTCTGGGGATGGTACACCGAGGTGCGCAGCTGTTTTATATTCAGCAGTTTACACAGTTCTGCGGTCACTTTGGACATAAAAGGAGTCCCCTGATCGGTAAGGATCTCCTTCGGTATCCCCAGGCGACAGAACATAGAAAACAGCTCCCGGTCAATAAGCTTAACCTTTGTGTGGCGTAGCGGAATCGCCTCCGGGTATCGGGTGGCGTAATCGACGACCACAAAGATGTGTTGGTGGCCTCGTGCCGATTTAACTATAGGCCTTACCAAATCCATGGCAATCCGTTCAAAAGGCTCCTCTATAACCGGTAGAGGTACTAATGGACTCCGGAAGGTTGCGATGGGTGTGGTCAGCTGACGTTCCGGACAGGAGTCGCAGAACCTCTGGACATCCGCATACACTTCCGGCCAGAAGAATCGCCGCAAGATGTGCTCTTGCTTTTTTTAGTCCCGAGATGCCCCCCCCAGCAGGTGGGAGTGGGCCATCTCTAGGACCGCCTGGTGGTGTGTCTGCGGTACTACCAGTTGCTCCACAACCTCCTCTCAGATTTTGTCCACTCTATAGAGCAACTCTCGGTCAATCACCATGCGTGGGAACATATTTTTGGCCCCCGGTTGCTGAGCCACCCCATTTACTTCTATTACCCTTTCCCGTGCCCGGGTCAGTGTGGGATCCTGCAGCTGAGCTGTCCCAAACGCTTCCTGGGGCACTTCCAGCTCTGGAATTGCTTGGGTCTCCTCGACCTTTCCTGCCAATACCTCTAGGGGGAACCTATTGGGGTGACACTCTATCCCTAGGTTGGCGACCCCTACAGCAGGTACCCCTGACTCAGGATCATTGGTTTTGGCACCCGGATCCAATGGTGTTTGCGGAGGGCTACTCCTCCTACCCCATAGGGACCAAAACAATGGTAAATCTCTTCCCAGCACAATCCCATAAGGTAGAGTCTTCACCACTCCGACCACATGGCTTACCTCTCCACACGGAATGAACCAGAGTCATCAAACTGCCAGAGTCCAAGAGAGCCTCCGCTCTGTGTCCATTAACGAGCACCGAGCACATCTGGGGTTCCATCGTGGGCGAGCACGGTGCTGGCATACATAGAAACCCGGCGTGTAAACCTGCAGTCCATGGGTTCAATAGTCAGAGGACAATAGGCGGCCACATGTCCTGGCCCTTTGCATCGCCTGCACCACCTAGCAGTGGCACTGCCAGTCTGGAAGCCCCATCAAGCGGAGCCTGGTCTCCTGCTGGCCTCACTCCGGAGTACCCCCTCAGCGGGAGCTTGTGTAGGACGGTCCCCAGCAAAGGGACGAGCACCTGTTCCCGGCTCCAGAGGCCGACGGGACAGACGCAGGGGGGCAGAGTCCTGTATGAACTCCTGGATGGCTGTATACCTCTCAATCAAACTAACCATCTGGTCCAGGGTACCCGGGTCCCCTTGCCCCACCCAACGCTGTATAGCGACTGGCAGAGTTCGTACCAGCCGGTCAATCACCACCCTTTCCACCATCTGGCCCGGAGACAAGAGCTCGGGCTGGAGACACCGTTTTACCAGCTGTAGTAAGTCATACGTCTCAGATCGAGACAGTTTAGATTCCATAAAGGACCAGGAAAACACCCGTTGGGCCCTCACATAGGTATTGACCCCCAGTCGAGCAAAGATCTCATCTTTTAGTTTCCCGTAGTCCTGCACATCCTCCCAACTGAGGTCAAAGTATGCCTTCTTTGCATTGCCCATCAGGAATGGCGCCACTACTTCAGCCCACTGGCCGGCTGGGAGACCTTCCCACTCCACGGTGTGCTCAAAGACGGTGAGGAACGCTTCCACATCGTCCTCCTAAGTCAGCTTTCTCAATGCCGATCGGACCCGGTCCCGGGCCTTACGCCGTTCCGAGGAAGGCGCTGGTGGCGGGTCTCGCGGTGCCATATTTTGCTGTAGGAGCAGTTAATTGGTTTTCTGTTGTTGCTGAAACTGCTCCTGTTGTTTCTGCTGGGTAAGCACCAACTGCTTTAATAGCTCCTCCATATTGGCGGCAGACCGGAACTGTAGCTTGGCCGGCTTGAGGATGGACATGTAGTCCGTGGAGTATCCCGGAGTTCAGGCTGCCCGCATTCTCCACCATATGTGAGGTAGCGCCGGGATTGCAAGACAAACGGCCATGAGCCCGGTATCAGTTTATACAGTACCCGGATTTATTCATGAGGCACAGCAGTGGCACAAGTTGTCGGGTTCCGGGACGCAGCCAGGTACAATGCATACATCCCCCGGACAGTAACATGGTCCCTTCAGGTTAGGAGTTCTCTCCGATCTAGGTCGCCCTGGGCTCCCGGGTTAGGCCGTGTTGTAACAGCACACAGCCTCTCACGCCCTGGAACTGACCACTCAGCAGTCCCTTCTGCATCAACTCAGGCCAAAGCTCTCCACAGGGGACCCCGCCCAGTCTCCTAACCTAGCTTTTAACCCCGTGTCTCCCTCCAGGGAAAACCTACAAGACCCGGACTGGAGCGGAGCGTCCCTCTATCCTATATTCCATACCGGGTTCAATACGTGACAGTGCACATTCTGGGGGACATATAGCGCCCCTCGCATATAATCCCCCTCACTGTCTCACACTATGTACATAATCCTTGAGAAAGGCTGATTGGCCAAAACATCGGATTTTGCTGGTGAATGTCCAATAAAAATCATCCTTTTTTTCATTTATTCTTGGTCTTCAATTCATTGGTGTGTGGAGTTCTATACATATGGTGAGGAAATCCTGGCTTATCCTGACTATAACTTACCATTCGTTCTTTACACCGACGCAAGTAATGTAGGCTTGGGAGTGGTACTATCCCAGATGCAAGATGGCAAGGAAAGAGTAATTGCCTATGCCAGCAGAAGACTTCAACCCACAGAGAGGAACCCGGAAAACTACAGTTCCTTTAAGTTGGAGTTCCTGGCCTTGGTCTGTGCTATAACAGAGGGGTTCAAGCATTACCTGGCAGCTTCAAAATTTACCATCTTCACAGACAATAATCCATTAATACACCTGGATACTGCGAAGCTTGGTGCATTGGAGCAACGCTAGATGGCTCGGCTATCAAATTATGACTTTACCATCAAATGCCAGGCAGGCCGTAAAAATGCCAATACTGATGTCCTCTCCAGAAACCCTCAAGTACATTTACAAGGACCTGAAAAAAAAGTGGATGATTTGGAGGAAGTAGAACTCCCAGCTTTCCACAGATAAAGAGAAATGACAGAAGCCAACATCTACCAAAACAGTCAGAATGTTGCACAAGGAACACCCTTAACAGCAGGTGAATTGGTTTTGAAAAGGAAAAGGAGACTCCACAGTTTAGATGATCAATGGGAAGCAGAACCATACACTATATTACCATCAAACTTTGACAACCAGAAGACCTGTCTGATCAGTAAAGATAATGGAGAAACAACAGCAACAGTGACCAGAGATCATTTAAAGAAGTACCCTCAACCACCACAACCAAAGGAAGATGTCCCTAGTCCAGTGCCAGAAGAAAAGGAGCGAAAGACAGTCAAGACAATCTTAGATGATCTACCTGCAGATTGGCCCCCAATAGAAGGTGCATACTCAATATCAATATTGACATTCCCACAACCAGTTGGAGAACCAAGAGCAGAAGAACCACCCGTTGTAGCAGAGCCAGAGTCCCGCAATCGATGCACCTGCCATTTCCACTATGAGAATGAGAAGACACTCAGAAGGGGCGTGGCCTGGAGCTGTTCTGCAATGGCCGCATAACTCGGGAGCTCTGCAGGCCCTGAGTCAACACAGCGATTTTCTACCTCCAAAACCGGCGTTCCGAACTCCAGAGAGCGACTAACATACGGCGGAACAGGTCAGGCATCGAATGGGCCGTGTTAGAGCCGCCAAACGGGCCATACCGTGCAAAGTTACAGACTTTTTTGTGCACGCTCAGCCCTTCACCCCCGCGGCTGCAGCAACCAACATGGCGCTTCCTCCTTCTTCTCCACAGCGCTCCACGCGCGCTTCCAGGCGAAACTCCATGGCCTCTTTCACCTCGGGCCCCCCATCACCGGGACCGATGGCGGGCGGCCCTATCACACACGCAGCTATGAGAGAGCTGCTGATAGACTTTAGAGCTTCTCTGCAGGAAGATATGCAGAGAATGATGGAAGGGCTGCAGGGAGAGGTGGGTGCTCTTTCCACACGTACTGATCATATAGAAGTTAAATTGGAGGAGCTGGTCAAATCTCATAATGACCTCCTGGATGCCCATGCAGAGCTGCAGGCTAAGATGGAGAGGCAAGCTATAAAGCAACTAGACTTGGAAGATCGTTCCAGACGGAATAATGTTAAATTGAGGGGGATCTCTGAATCCATCCCACCCGGAGAACTAAGAAAGCTGCTTCAAAAATTTGTCTCTGCCATTCTGCCTACCCTGCAGCCTACAGATGTGATTATTGATCATATACATAGGCTGCCGAGACCTTCTTCTATTGATCCTGCACTACCCAGAGACGTCTTGGCCCGAATCCATTTTTTTTAAATCAAAGAGGATTTTTTGAGAGCTTTAAGGAACGGAGCTGAAGTTCCAGAGGATTTCCATCACATCTCCGTTTATCCTGACCTGTCACCAGGGACCTTGGCAAGACGGAGAGCATTCCAGGAGGCCACGGCGATATTAAGGGACCGCCACCTGGACTATCGATGGGGTTTCCTTATGAAATTATTAATAAAGCGGGATAATGCTATCTACGCCTGCTTCACTCCGGAACAAGCCATGGATCACTTGCAGAAATGGAAGATGCTCCCATCCCAGCGGCACTCGTCACCGACACGAAATGGCCCTGATCTGCCTGCGGAGGATGACGCCGACTCCAATCGCCGCCTGGACCCAGCCTGAACTCTTGTACTCGTACAATGCTGGTTTTGTATTTTTCTACCTTTTTTATATTGTTGACTCGGGGCCTCTATTCCTGACCTCTTCTTTCTGATTCTTCTCTGTTCTTATCTTACCTTTAGTACTCATTCTGTCTTCTCTTGTTCCTCCACCCCTTAAGTTTCACCCTCTACACCCCCACCTAACTCTCTCTGGATTGAGCGTCCGGTATATATCTCCCCTTTCCCATCTTTCCCATTTCAATCATTGAATCTTCCTCTGAGACCTTTTACTCTCTTCTCTAGCTAACTCCTTTTATATCCATTCTTGCCTTATGCTCTGGTCCAACTCTTTGGATTAATTCGCCCCCGATAGGTACTTTTTTAGTACCTTACCTTTTCTCTCCTTTAGTGTCCCCTTAACCGGATATACACTCTAGGACAAATTCAGTGCTTGGCACTCCCCACTTGGATAAGTGGACTTGTAAATAGTTAATTCGCTTTTTCAAGTGATCCCCACACTCTTCCCCCTCCTCTCCCCCTCCTCTCCCCCTCCTCTCCCCTAGTGTAACACTACTACCCCACTCCCTGAACAGGGATCTCCAATAGCAACCTAGGTCTTTGGTCTGACATAAAATTGTCCTTGGTTATAATACTTGCAATTTAATATTTGTATAACTCACGTTTATTTTTCTTTATTTGTTGTTATCTTTGACAAGTCTTTGAGAATGTCGATAAAATGCTCAACCATCAACGTCAATGGGCTCAACTCGCCGGGGAAGAGATCCTTGGTATGGAATCAACTCAAGAAGCTCAGCAGCGAGGTAATATTCTTACAAGAAACACACCTACTACATCAGGATACTAGTCGTATGTCTCACCCTAACTTTCCTCATAGATTTTTCGCGAGCTCGGGAGAAAAGAGAGCGGGGTGGCCATATTCATTCATAAGTCGGTATCCGTATCCCTCATTGAAGAAGTCCCCGACCCTCAAGGGAGATACCTTGTACTTCGGGTCAAACTGAATGATACACTATATTCCCTGGTATCAGTTTACGGTCCTAATATAGGCCAAGTGAAGTTCCATAGAGCCCTATTGGCAAAATTAGAGGGGATTGTAAAGGGCCCTACAATTATTGCAGGAGATTTTAATATACCTCCGAACAGGAGGTTGGACTCTTCCTCCGCCTCACTCTGCCGCACAGATGTGAGTAAACTGATTACCTCGCATCGACTCATCGATATCTGGCGATACCTTCACGGAGAGGAGAGAGACTACACTTTCATGTCCCCTAGACACAACACCTATAGCAGGATTGATTTTATTTTAGTTAACGATTTGCTCTTGCCCCACTGCATACGAGCGGATATTGGCCACATCACGTGGACAGATCATGCCCCTGTCTCGCTCAACATTACAGATACCTCTCACTTTCCCCCAACTGGCACTTGGAGGATGAACGACTACCTCCTATCGATTCCCGCAAATAGGCAAACCATTGGCTTGCAAATTGGGGAATTTTTTACCCACAATGACACTGGAGAGACCTCACCCGAAACAGTATGGTATGCGCATAAAGCTTACATCAGAGGAATGCTGATTAAAATCGCGTCCCGCGCAAAACGTAACAGGGAAGAGCTTACTAAACAACTCACCAATACAATAGCTAAATTGGAACAAACTCATAAGCATAATCCTACTCCTACTGTACTAGCGGAATTAACTGAGGCCCGTCTTAAACTGAGAAGTATACTGCTAGGTAGAGTGGAACATAACCTCAAAAGAGTAAAGGCAAACTTCTATGGCATGACGACAGGCCGCATCAAAAATTGATCATCTATTGAACCAACAAAATTGCCCAATTAGAAATCCCTTATTAATAGCGGAAGAGTTTCGTAACTATTATGCTAATTTATACAATCTTCAAACAGATGCACAAACTGTTCAACCAACCACAGATCTCATTAACCAATTTTTAGATAAAGTTAACCTTCCAAGAGTAACATCACAACAAGAAGCCTTTCTAAATGCCCCTTTTAGAATAGAAGAAATTCAATCAACTATTAAATCTATGAAAAAAAAGTCAGCCCCAGGCCCAGACGGTTATCCATACACGTATTATAACAGCTTTCTCCAAGAATTAACTCCTCATCTCCTCAACTTATTTAACTATTGGCGGAACCAAAGTCAAATTGCGCCTGAGGGATTGGAGGCTCTTATTTCCACAATACCGAAGCCCGGTAAACCCGCCAATACCCCCACAAATTTTAGACCCATTGCCCTCCTGAACGGAGACCTGAAGATTTACGCCAAATTATTAGCGAATCGATTGATGGCGGTGCTACCCTCTTTGATTGACCCAGATCAAGTTGGTTTCATACCGGCAAGGCAGGCGGGAGACGGCACTAGGAGGTTGGTGGACCTGCTGGAGCTGATGGAACGTAGACATACCCCTGGTGCACTCCTTTCCCTAGATGCCGAAAAAGCCTTTGATAGGGTGCACTGGGGGTATCTAAAAGAAGTGCTAAACAGATTTGGACTGATTGGAGACTTCCAAACTTCGGTTATGGCCCTTTATTCGAACCCCAACGCGAAGGTCAGAACCTCAGGATATAATTCATCAAGCTTCAACATAACAAACGGAACCAGGCAAGGGTGTCCCCTATCGCCATTGATCTTTGCGTGGTGATGGAGCCTCTAGCCGAGAGAGTCAGGTCGGACCCCAACATCCAGGGTCTCCGCGTTGGTTCTCGCGAACATAAAATAGGCTTATACGCCGATGATGTGGTATTCATTTGTACAAAATTGTCCCACACCATCCCGAGCATCATACGTCTTCTTGCAGATTTCTCGGAGGTCTCCTATTATAAATTAAACCCAGCAAAATCTCTCTTCTTTCCTGTGAATATGCCTCCTAAAGAGGCTTCTCAGCTCCAGCAGAGTTTACCATTCGCTTGGTCCCCTCTAGGCTTCCCCTACCTAGGCATTCAAATCACCTCCACAGCCACTATTGTGAGAAGTAACTTTGAAATTTTATATAAGAATATAAAGGCAGGACTCGAATCACATTCTTCTCTAGACCTCTCTTGGATAGCAAGAATTCAAGTCATAAAAATGACCTATCTTCCAAAAATTCTGCATGTCCTGAGATGTCTTCCCCTCAGTTTTCCTCGAAAATATCTGAATTCCTTGCAATCTTTAATAGGCAAATTTGTGTGGAACAATAAGCCACACAGAGTAGGTCAAAAAATTTTAACACATACCTTCCAAAATGGGCGGTCTTGCACTCCCTGAGATAACCTTGTATTACCAAGCCATCCATATTACAGCGGCTGCTGAGTGGTGGAAAGAATCTTCCCAGTGTCATTGGCTACAAATTGAACGACATTTCTCTCCCAGGAACTCTACCAGACTCCTGCTGGAGGCTTCGCTCCTTGTCCACAGACAATCTCCAAATTTCCTGAAATCCATGACTACCCTCTTACAGGTGTGGTCTTTACACAAAGTGGGTCTTTTTTTGTTCCTCCATCATTATATCACTATCCCTGCAGTAGAGCTTTCTGTGGAGTCTCTCTCTCTCTCTCACAATGGAAGGAGCTTGGGGTGGATTTCTTGCGGCAGGTGAGGGACGGAGTAAGAGTGAAAGCCTTCACAGATCTTGTTGAGAGGTTTCAAATCCCCCGCTCCTCTTTCTTCAGATATCTGCAATTGAGACATTTTCTTGACTCCCTCGCCCTTCCTGAGCTGAACCTAGTTGACGTTGATGAGCCCTTACATAGGTTCTTTAAGACTCAATCCCCTGGACTCCGCGGAGTCTCCATAGTATACAAAGCAATAAATGGCCTCAGAAGCAAAGTGAAACTCCCCTACATGCTAAAGTGGGAATCCAGTTTCCAATTCACTAAAGAACTGCAACAGTGGCAAAGTGCGGCGACATGCAACACGGCTTACTCCAGATGCATCGTACATCATGAACAACTAAAGAAAGTACACATGGATTGGTATTTAACTCCAGAACGGATCTCGCGTTTCCCCCCCTCTGCATCGCCTCCCTCTTCACCACTATGTTGGAAGGGATGCGGTCTTAGGGGTAATGCTCAACACATGTGGTGGTTCTGTTCTACAGTGTCCACTTTCTGGTCTAAAGTTGAAGCATTGTTGACCGAGATTATGCCCTATCCAATAACCTTAAATCCTGAATTGGCAATATTGGGACTGGACCTTGACAAATTCTCACATCTCCACAGACCAAATATTGCCAATATTCTCATCTCCGCTCGAGCCTGCATTGCAAGGCACTGGAAAACACCAACCATTCCAACCAAAGGAGAACTGGTTAATTCTATAAATACACACTTCCAGCACGAACTCTTGCTGGCACATAGTGCAACCCGCCGCAACAAAGTCCTAGCCTGGTGGGATCCGTGGATTCTATCAACATATAATACCATCCTGGTTGAGTCTTCAAAGTAGTCCCTCTCGTTTGGGGCAGATAAGTCAGGGCTCTAGCACGACTTACTAATTTACCTTCAAAGCATCTTACGGACTTGTTAATGACCAGTTTATAGTCGTATTATATACTCTTGTATTGGTTAAAAGATTTTACAGTTGAAAGAGAAGACACTCAGACATACCTGTGTTACGTAGACCAACACATGAGTCAGTAGATAGTGTTTGCTCTACACCAGGCTTACACACTAGTGGAATACGAGTTTTACGTAGATCAACACATAGTAACTTGGGTCAAACACCACTGAGGTACAGACAATAAAATGGCAAACTTAGAAAATTGTAAATATGTAATTAATGTTAGTGTACAGAAGGGTGAAGAGTAGGCTAAAACAGGTCACACCAGGTACACAACATCAGAAAGAGGGGTGAGTGGAGTTGGCGTAAGGAGCTATCTAGGGAGAGCAAAATCTTGGCCAATAGGTGACCCCAGAGCCAGGAGGCTTACAGCGCTTATGACTAGTAGAGGCACCTGCAGTACCTAGGACTCCTAAGCCAAGGCACCCGTAGTAAGTGTTATTGTGTATTTTGAACTTTTAAGCCTACAGAGACTTTACCTGTTTGAACTTTTTGAACTTTTTAAAATTTCTTAAAAGAACAAAGTGGACCATAGCCACAGGACTGGTGGTGGCAAAAATACTTTAAGCAGCCTGCAGCAGATGAACTAGCGCTGTATGGACTGGTTACCTGTTATTTCCCATTTTTCCCTGTTTTTTGTAAGCTTTATTTTGAGACTCTGTTCAAATTAATGTAAATATTAATCTCATGTTATGTTTGTTAGAAAAATGTTTCAGTCCCGGAGGACTGAAGTTAACTAGGGGGCAATGTGGCACCCCTGCAGGGATTGCCACAGGACCCACCGGTGCAGGGAAGGATGTACACTTTGGCACACACAGCACACAACTTCCACCCAAGGTCTGAAGGAGGAGCTCTACTTGCTGCCTTAGGCAAGATCCCCTATAAAGATCCAGGTCTGTGGGAGGAGTAAATCAGTCAAGAAAGGTCAGTAAAGAAAGAAAGTCAGTGAGCTAGGACAAAAGAGTCTAGAGGAGCTGGTTGCTGGGATTAGTCCCAGAACCGGAGAGAACCGACCCAGCTGTGCAACGCCCTAGAGTGAGGGACGGAAGTCAGTGGGGTGGGAGAGTTAGGAAGAAGAAGAAGGGAACATAGCTAGTTACCCTTAAAGACAACTCGGACACCGGAGTCTGTACCTGCTATATTTCCATTAGTAGCAGAGAAATCAGACAGACCAGGAGGATTTAGTCCCCCTGAGCTCAGGAGAAAGTAGAGGCTAGAGCTAGACTGGTTGAAGGATCAGGGCCCTAGAGAAGACAAGGGATCCCAAAAAAAGGTCCTTAATTTCACCTTTTGGAGCAGACTCCTGAGGAGAAAGAGCGGCAGATCAAGCTTCAGGCAGATCTCACCCCAACCATCGCACACACTGGCAGAGGAGGACTCACAACTCTCTAAGGTGGATGTCCCAAACTGCACCGGCCTCCTTGTTACCCTCCTGGACTGTACCTGCTACCCAACATCAGTAAAAAGGTACTGAAACAGAGACTGTTGTGTGTGTGTGTGCCTGATTCACCGCAGCCGCCTGCAGCGCCAACACAGAACTGAAAACTACTACTCCTCTCATTCACCCCGCTGCCCTGAGGTAAAGCTCCGCCTGCTGCGTCACCATCACCTCAGCGGTGGCTGCAGCGCTGGTAACCACATTACCAGGTACCACAGGTGGCATCACGTATAATCCCCCAATCATCATCCCCATCAGCCATTGAGTGCCCAGGGCACGGAAGTGGGACTCGACCAGCCGTGATCCCCACCGAAGCCACCATCCTGGTGTCCAAGT
Source organism: Allobates femoralis (assembly GCA_033576535.1). Taxonomy (NCBI): domain Eukaryota; kingdom Metazoa; phylum Chordata; class Amphibia; order Anura; family Aromobatidae; genus Allobates; species Allobates femoralis. Next base: position 378,252,931 of record JARQOC010000003.1, read on the forward strand.
AACCCCTTCCCTGCCGGCCCGACTCATGTAAATGGTATAGTGCTCAATAATAAATACATAATAAATACAAACGCCAGATTATTCACGTACTTGAAGCTTGCACTCATTTTTCCCTCTAGTTAAGCATCAATCACACACTGTAGCAGAGCTGTTGCAAGAGATAAAGAAAAATACTGATCAGTGGCTCCTGCAGCTGAACCCCCAACCAGGCCTGGTTGTGTGCGTTGATGGGCGGAACCTGGTGACAGCTTTAAAGCTCGGCAAGCTGGTACACGTTACATGCATGGCTCATGGGCTAAACTGAGATGTACAACGGTTTCTAAAAACATACCCTGACTTGCCGTACCTAGTTAGCAAAGTATGCAGTGTAAGCACCCATTTCAGAAAGTCATCTCCCGCTTGTCATGTTGCCATTGGACTCGGTGGCTGGTGTTCCTGCCTCGGCCACTGGGAGGTGCCGGATTCCTTCGACTGATGGTGCCAGGGATAGGAGGGCCATGTCCCCATATGGACCTGCTACTTCGACCTCTGCCTCTGTCAAGGGGCGCCGCAATGTTTCTCCTGTGGGTGATGTTGGTTGCAAAAGAGAGGGTCTTGCAGAGGCGTCTGATAGGCGCAGCCTTCGGTCTTCTGTCAGAAGTGGCGTGATTGGTGCCAGTCGTGCATCACCATCACCAGATGGCCTGGTTCTAGGGGTGGTCCAGATGAGATCATCAGGCTGTGAGTTCCAGCCTATAGAAGGTAACCGCGCCCTTCAAATACCGTGGAGCCTGTCTTGCAGGCCGCCAGATATAGTTTTGGTTCCCCAGTGATCTAGTGTGTGTTTGGTTTTTACACTGACCTTTGCCTGGAGTTTTGACCCTGCTTCGGCCTGATGATTTTGTACCTTAGCTGCCCTACTGGTTTGCCTTGGACTCCTGACTACGTTTTCGGATCCTGGTATTTATTTCCTTCATGGCGACCTTCCTGCTTCGGTCTGCTTTAACCCCTTAAGGACCAATGAACCAATGATGGCTTTGAACTGTCCCTGCATGTAAACACTCTATTTGGTCAAAAAAAATGCATAAAATATCATCCTAAATTGACTACTAACATGAAGTCCAATATGTCATAAAAAATCAGTCTTGGAATCACTAGGATATGTTGAAGCGTTCCAGAGTTATAACCTCATAAAGTGACTCTGGTCAGAATTGCAAAAATGAGGCTTGGTTCTTTTAATTTGCCTCATTAACAACTAATTTGTGACCTAACCACATGCTGAAACTCAACATTATATAGGTTGGCATGGCTTAATGAGCAACAGAGAGCAATAGATGAATTCCAGCTTCAACATGGCCATTTTAGAAACAATCACCACCACCACAAATAACTGGCGAGTGCGTGTGGATCGCTGACATTTGTGAGATTCTTGAAAACTTTGATTACTTCTACACCAACATTGTGAGCGGTGACATTTTTATTTTTATGTACTAGATGGCGGCCCGATTCTAAAGAATCGGGAGTCTAGCATGCATATATACATTATTCATTCAAATTTGACAATAATGCACATAAGACATGATATCTATCTATCAACTACCAATGTTTGTATGGTATATGTCAGTGTAGTACATGTCATGATTCTAAGGCAAGGCTTTTCGTACAGATACTGGCACCGATGTTTTGTACAGATTACGTATATTCAATTTATATATGAATATTAATAATCTATGATTGAGCCAGTACATGTTTCCCCACCAACCACGGGAAGGTAGCCTTACAGCTGGTGGGACCTACTCTACTCTATCCCTAATTATTAATAGTTAGACTCCTTTTAAATCAGATATTTTTCGGCTATTTGCAGAAGGTGTGGAATAACAAAATACAATTTCTGCACTTGGCACCAAAGGGCCTACCTACAGCTCACTTTCAGCAAGTAACATGTAATGTATATGGAACTTGCAGTTAGCTTGCAGTAAATATGGCAAGCACAGCTTCGACAGGTTCACTAAATGCAACCACTAAGAATCAGAGGTAACTGCGATTTTGGCGGTTGAAACTGTCGAAACTACATGTGCCGCAACTGCCGCAAGTAAACCACAAATTCCATATACATTTCATGCAACTTACAGCAAGAGTGCTGTAGGTCACCATTAGGCAGCAAGTGGCAAAATTGCTTTGTTTCCACTATAAATTCCACAAATAGCAGAAGAATTCAGATTTAAAATCAAAATGTCTATTCTTTCCCTATGTGTCTAAATATGTACCTATGTGTCTAAATATGTACCTATATGTATGTATGTACTTATATGTACAGAACACACTTCGAGATAGAGATGTGTGTGAACAGCCGTCCCACCCGTCTCTTAGGTGTTCACAAAAACCTCACCCTGTGTAAAAACAAAATGAAATCTTTCAGCAGCTATACTGCTGAAGCTTCAGGTTCTTATCACTAAATGCAAGCATTTAGATGATACACATCTACAATCTACTACAAAATGTGTGTTTATATACATATACTATGAAATATAAAAATAAAGTTTCTAAGCTAAAAAACTAACAACTATATATCTTAAATGAGTATTTTATATCTAATAACTAATTATAATGTCTTTATCTATAACTAAACTAATTTTTTTGGTATTTTTGTTTTTTTCTATTCCTATACATCATATATGGCTAAACTAATTTTTTTGCATTTTTTTTTTATTCCTATACATCTATGGCTAAACTAATTTATTGTAATATTTGTGTTTAATTAGAAAGTAACTACCGTATATACTCGTGTATAAGCCGACCCGTGTATAAGCCGACCCCCCTACTTTTGCTCCCAAAATCTGGGAAAACCTATTGACTCGTGTATAAGCCGAGGGTGGACCCCAGCACAGGTATACAGCCCCCAGCAGTGTGGTATACAGGCCCCCCCAGTGGTATACAGGCCTCCCCAGTGGTAGTATACAGCCCCCAGCAGTGTGGTATACAGCAGCCTCCCCAGTGGTACATACAGGCCCCAGCAGTGTTACAGCAGCCTACCCAGTGGTATATACAGCACTAGCCCCAGGGGTATATACAGCAGCAGCCCCAGGGGTATATACAGCACCAGCCCCAGGGGTATATATAGCAGCAGCCCCAGAGGTATATACAGCAGCAGCCCCAGAGGTATATACAGCACCAGCCCCAGGGGTATATACAGCAGCAGCCCCAGGGGTATATACAGCAGCAGCCCCAGGGGTATATACAGCATCAGCCCCAGGGGTATATACAGCAGCAGCCCCAGGGGTATATACAGCACCAGCCCCAGGAGTATATACAGCAGCAGCCCCAGGGGTATATACAGCAGCAGCCCCAGAGGTATATACAGCAGCAGCCCCAGGGGTATATACAGCACCAGCCCCAGGGGTATACAGGCCCCCCCATCAAGATCCAGGGCCCCCCCTTGCTCGGCAAACCTGTAAAGTAAAATGCTTAGATTATCACTGTCCTCTCGCCGCCGTCCCGCCGCTGCAGACACCGCGATCCTCCATCTTCATTCAGCGTCTTCCGGCTTCCTGTCGGCGCTGACAATGATGTCATTGCCTGCGACCACAGGAAGCCGGAAGATGCTGAATGAAGATGGAGGATCGCGGTGTCTGCAGCGGCGGGACGGCGGCGAGAGGACAGTGATAAGTATAAGGATTTTACTTTACAGGTTTGCCGAGCAAGGGGGGGGGGGCCCTGGATCTTGATGGGGGGGCCTGTATACTGATGCGGGTGGCGGGCGGGCGGTATATACTCGCGTATAAGCCGAGGGGGGACTTTTCAGCCCAAATTTTGGGCTGAAAAACTCGGCTTATACGCGAGTATATACGGTATGTAACTAAATCTAATATGTATCTAAAGAATTTATAAAGTAAAATATTTTTATACACTATATTTTTAGTGAAAACTAAAACTAACGACTATATATCTTAAATGACTATTTTATATCTAATAACTAATTATAATGTCTTTACCTATAACTAAACTAATTTTTTTGGTATTTTTGTTTTTTTCTATTCCTATACATCTATGGCTAAACTAATTTTTTTGTATTTTTTTTTTTTTTTATTCCTATACATCTATGGCTAAACTAATTTATTGTAATATTTGTGTTTAATTAGAAAGTAACTATGTATCTAAATCTAATATGTATCTAAAGAATTTAAAGTAAAATATTTTTATACACTATATTTTTAGTGAAAACTTTGTCACAATTTTCCACTATTTTCCCTTGAACTGGTGTATCAACGACTTGAACTTTCACATTACAGCGTTGCCTCACTCTAGAAAAAGCCACGTAGAGTTGACCATGGCCAAATGCTGGTTCAGGTAGAAAAATACCAACTCGATGAAGTGTTTGGCCTTTGCGATTTGTTAATGGTCATGGCAAATGCTGGCTTCACTTGAAACTGGCGACGTATCAATTTAAAAGGTAATCCTGTGTGAGATGGACATAAGTCAATACGTGGAATAAAAACAACATTTCCAGCAGCTGACCCAGTAATTGCTTTGGCTTCTGTGATGTTAGGAAGCAAAGCAGTAACAATCAAGCGAGTACCGTTGCACAGACCTTTTTTGGTGTTGAGGTTGCGTAACAGCATGATAATAGTACCACTTTTCAGTTTTAGCCGATGTGAAGACATTCCAGTTGGTGTAAGCGAATGTAAGAATTCTACTGGATATTGGTCAGGGTCATCACATTCATCAGCATCTATGGAATCATGACTGATATATTCTGTGTAGTCACCATTCAGACGATCCATGATATTGGAGTTAACATTATCCACATCCTCATTTTTAGGGCATAGAATTGCATGTGATGCAGCAATATTGATGCTCTCATTGTTGTTAATATCAATAGAAATGTTGTCTCCAAAGATATCACGTATTAAGCAGCCAGTGGAAGGATGTCTGAAGGTATTTCGATGACATCATCTCCAAGGTTGAAATCATTGGAAAGTTCACCATTTCCCAGTTGAAGCAACCAAGTACTGTATTGTTGGTCAATAGAGCGCATGTTGTTAATAAGTGGTAGTCTAACAAAATTTTGCCAGTGTTTGGAATACTTAATGCAGCTCTCTACAATATCAGTTCTGGTTCCGTGAGCGATGACAGGAAGGCATTGTCTAAAGTCTCCACCCAGAACAATAACTTTACTTCCAAACGGTGTTTGCTGTTTCTTGGAGACGTGTTGTCATGACATCCCGTAAAAGTATATCAATGACATGCAATGCATATTTAGAGAGCATTGTGCACTCATCAATGATACATAGTTTAGTATTCTTTAACTGTTTGGCTGGCTCTGTATCAGTTTTAATCCTTGAAACCGAAGTTTTATTGACAGGAATTGGAATGCCATAAAGAGGATGGATTGTGCGTCCTCCTTCGAGTAAGTTAGCTGCGATTCCTGTTGTGGCAGCTGCTGACACAATGTGTCCTTCTCCCCTTAGCTGATGTAGCAGTAGATGATATAAGTAGGTCTTACCACTCCCACCAGGACCGTCAATGAAAAAGCACTTTGTGCTATCAGTAGAGTCTTGTAAAGCTTGACTGATAGTATTATAGGCCAAGAGTTGTTCGTCATTTAGAGTAGCTTTCATGTCCGCAGCTATTTGTAGCTCAACATCCTTATCATACAGTGGGAGAAGATGTGGTTTATTTACAGGTCGTGGTAAATGAAAATCCATATAACGTTTGCCATGACTTTTTAGAACATCTTGAACATCAGTCATAGCATAGCCTTCACAATTTATACAGGCCTCAGTATTGGAGTGGTATGCATGGCAATAGTCCTGTACAAAGTGTTCCTTGAATTCATCCCATAACTGCAGAGGATTAGCTGGAGGGCCAAAAATGCAGATATAGGCGAAGCTGTGCTGGCATGTTAAGAATACAGGCATCTTGTAGCGTATTTTTCCATAGAAAATAGTAAGCCAAGGGCTAATGCTGCCTCTTTGAAGGTTTCATACATTACTCCGTTGACCGTTTTAATACTGTCAAAACTTGTTGCACCAAGTAGTAGCGTTCTTGATCTTTGACACTGACAGTGTACATCCTTTCAATAACAGAGCCACCTCCTCGCTTTCTAAGTTCCCAAGAGCCTTCCTGCCAAACATAGTACTCTGGAATTTGCCGGTATAGAAAGTTATGAGCATGTTGGTCATTTATATTAAGCTCAAAGTAGGCCATAAGAGTAGAATTCCGATGAAGTTTTTGTTGGATGTTAGCAATGGAGTCATCCTCATGAAAATATAGTGACTGAGAATGAGGCAGATGTACCGCAAGGCGAATGATGCTATGCGATTGCTTATGCATAAGATAAGCAAAAATGCGCCAAGCTGCCTCTGGTGCACTGACATATCTGGAATCCATAAATTGATGTGTTTCATCATGGTCAATGTGAGTTTGGCAAATGTCAAGATTTGCTTTATCATGGCCTTTGTAGACATATTTAAACAAATATTTGACACTTTGTATTGAACCACAAACTTCCACATTGATATGGCACATGTATTTCAACAATAGGAATGGATTGTACGGAACTACCCAAGAATTGTCAATTGTTTTAGAGTGGTGTTGAATAGAAGGGCCAGAGCTTCTACGATAAATGGGATAGGCATCTTTAGCTATAATGGTAGAGGTTTGAAAATGTTTAGGCAAACCTTTTGTACATTTGCCGAGATCCATACAGGGCGAAATGGGGTTGTGTTCTCCACAGGGCCCATGAATCATATGTTGCAAAACAATGCCATGAAGTAGAGGGTAGGAGTTAGCATCAGGAATTTTGGCCCAGACAATGTTATCAACATCCTCCTTAGTTCTTAATTTAGAGTTGGTATCCAAAATGATCAAAATGTGTGCGTGTGGTAGACCACGTTTTTGAAATTCTATTACATGCACCATAGCACAAACTTTTCCAAACAATCCTTTTCTAATGTCTTGTAAGGGCCCTTTCACATCAGCGGTAATTTGAAATCGCGGCAGATGCGGTGAAAAAAACGCATCTGCCGCGATTGCCGCATAGCCGGCGCATAACCGCTGCACTTGCGGCGCGGTTGCGGTAATCGCCATAGTAAGTATAGGGGGACTTGCGGCAGGTGTGGCAAGTGCGGTTTTGCACTTGCGGCAGGTGCGGCCGCGAAAAAAAAAACGCATCTGCCGCGATTTAAAAAAAAAGCTAGTGTGAAAGCACCCTAATAGAGCTTCTAACTTGATTTTGAACACACGTGCTACTAAATCAGGTCTGTGTTCCACACGCTGCCATGGCTGCAAATTAGTTGTAATCTCGCTCCATTTAGGATTGCAGGTCATAGTGATGAACAAATCAGGGCGACCGTACTTGGTGACAATAGCCATGGCATCCTGATACCGTTGCTGCATGTTCCTCGGACTACCTTCAAAGGAGGAAGGTAAAATGACGGTCTTGCCAATGGAGATGCCTTTTTAGTTGGAGTTTTGTAATAAATGCTCTTACAATAGACAGTAGTCCTCTACTTTCAAATCCTTTTGATGTTTGCGGATAAAATGTAGGCGATTGGCCTCAATTTTCACATACGCGTCAACAATGTACTGCTGGGTGAGTTTGCCACCATTCAGTACGGGATTAAAGTAATCTCTTAGGGTACCTTTACACGCCGCTACGACAGGATGGATACAATCCGCTACTTCACGTGCACAAGCACGCCCAAACGGTTACAAACGGTAAACACACCCTCTTCACACGCCGCCACAAGGTGCGCTACGCTACGCTACATCTGTAACTAGCTACATCGCCGGGTGTCTCAAGTAGCCATCTGTAGCTCATTTATACACCGCTACAACCAGCTACTATGGGCGTACCTGGTGCAGCAGGGACAGCACATAGGCGTGCTACAATTGTGGATTACGAGAGGTCCGTACGCTGATAGGACAAAGCAATAATACCATGATTGGCCAGGCATCGCAGGAGGCTGATTAATACTTGACGCTCGAGCAATTGTGTAGTGTGACTCGTCAGCTCCTTAAATATGCCGCCCTGTGCGGCAACAACCAATCGCAACGCAGGAGCTTCCTCCAATGATCGCTGAAGGGGGCGCGGAAACCCGGAGCCTGTGTCACGCCCCAGCTACATAGCATGGTGTAGGAACAACCCTTCTGTTCCTTCTTTACACGCCGATACAGCTCGCTACAATCGGCTTTGTAGCCATCTGTTTTCGAGCAGTGCTCGGAAACAGATGTATCTGTAGCCGGCTGTCGCGTCCCGTCTTCACACGCCGTTACTACGGGCTATATTGGCGCTACAAGCTACATTTGTAGCCTGTAGCGGATTGTATCCATAGGGCCCCTTTACACACGGCTACATTTGTAGCTTGTCACCAGGTAACTTACTGGTTGCAGTGAAATCATGGATACATGGTTCTATCTTGTTGCTGTGTACAAATGGAATCATGTATCCATGATTTCACGTGTAAAGGGCCCCTTACAGATAGCATGTAGCAATAATATTGCAGTTGTGTTATTCTGCGCGTACTTGGAGCTTGTTGTTTCATGTCATCATGCCAACCTTGTTCTCTGTACGGAAAAAACAATGGATACAGGAGGGAATCTAAGTTACTGTGTAGAATGCTGATAGGTTTGGTTTTTGGTGCCAAAGGGTTGTTTGGGTTAGGTTTTAGGTGAATTAAGATATCACAATTGAATGGTGGCTCGCCATTGTCATTTTCAAAAACAACAGCAACCTCATTGAAAGTAGGGTTATTGTAGCGTCGAGGGTCTTGTGTGCGATCCTGTTTTAGGGCCATGATTATATTAGGCATGACAGTACCATTTGCAAGAGCTTTAAGATGTTCCTCCTGTTCTACATCCCTTAACATTTTGTACGCCGCAACAAATGGATTGATGTTATCTAATTGAAGAGCAATCATACTCATCAAAGTAGGATGACAATTTTGATTGTGTTGACATTGCAAACGTTGTTGATTAGCAGTCTGGGTATCTAAGATGTAAAGCTGGGCATACACTGGAACTTCTTCATCAGATGGATGTAAGGTTCCAGTGCGATGATATATTTGTCCATGTATCCGGAAGCAATATGGGCCATATCCAGGAGGTGGAGAAATATTGGCACCCATGGAGGCAAACGCAAAGGAACTGTTGATGCTACGGATGTTTTCCATCAGATTTTTACTGAACTCACTTTGTCCTGTGAGCAAACGTGTGAAGAGGTAGGGATATTGGGGTATAGGTACATGGACCTTACCCTTGTGACAACATAGAGTGAACTTTTTATCTGATGGTATCTCAGCATTAAAATGCAATGCTTGACAATCTTCACAAACATAGTTCATAGGACCACAAGAGTGTTGTACAACGGAACTGTCATCATGAGTGAAACCTTAAGGAAGTATAGCTAAAGATTGTGGTAATGGACGATTAGACTGGCGCTGGAAGCCAAGATATATAAAGCTTGGACCTGGTAGAGGATCTTCACTGTCCACAGATTCAATGACGGAAGAGGTGGAAGGTGTATCGTCAACAGAGTCTATGAGTGCAGAGGTCAAAGGAGTATTGTTGCGCTCTTCACGGCATGCACCAGCAGCATTTATTACTGGATTAATTATTGGCATAGAAGACTCATGTGTGAAGGATTTTGTGACAGCAGACTCCACGGTGTTCAGGCGACAACGTTTGTATTCAAAATTGTGGGTAGCACACTGTTTCCGCTTACGTTCAGAATTAGACACAAATACAGTAGGCTCAGGGTCAGGACATTGTATGGCAGTAGACATAGAAGGTATATTGTGATTAGAATCAAAGACTGGAGAGATGGCATTAATATTTTTGGAACGTTGATGGCGAGCAGCAGCAGCCTGATTACTTAACCGAAGTGCTTTTTGCTCAGCAGACTCATTAGTAATGCGTTTTTTCCTATTTTCGCTGTTTTTGTCCAGGCGCTGGCATCTCTCTTCTTGAGTCTCGTTAGCACGCTGTTGACGCATATATGCGGCTTTGGCAGCTTTTCGTTCAGTGTCATTAGTATACTTGGTATCTCTCCTAATCTTACGTGCGGCATTGGCAGCTGTTCGCCCAGTGTCATAAGTACACGTGTTTTCAGAGCTCATGTTGTTTATCATAAACAGCTATAGCTGTGTTGGTGGCAAATGAGGGGTTAATAACAGGCAGAGTATCTGAGTGCAATTGCCAGTGAGTAATCAGCTGGCAATTGAGGGGTTATTAACAGGCAGAATCTCTCAGTGCAATACTCAGTGAAAAAAGAGCTGGCAAATGAGGGGTTAATAGCAGACAGAGTCTCTCAGTGCAATACTCAGTGTAAAAGCAGCTGGCAAATAAGGGGTTAATAGCAGACAGAGTGTTTCTGTGCAATAGTCAATGAGTAATGACCTGGCAAATGAACGGTTAATGGCAGGCAAAATCTCAGAGTGCAATAGTGAATGAGTAATGAGGTGGCAAATGAAGGGTTAATAGCAGGCAGAGTCTCTCAGTAGAATAGTGAGTAATTAATTGCCAGTATACAGCTAAATAACCACATAGGACGTTAATATAAATGTCAAAATGTAACAGAAGCACTTCAAAACTAAATGAATAGAATAGCGCCTCACTTCCCATTGAGATATAATGGAGGACTTTGAGTTTCAAATTTACCGCTGTAAGTGAGGCGCTATGCTCATTGGTCGGCGCCAGCACACAGCGACCAATGAGAATAGCGCCTCACTTCTCACTGAGATATAATGGAGGACTTTGAGTTTCAAATTTAGCGCTGTAAGTGAGGCGCTATTCTCATTGGTCGGCGCCAGCACACAGCGACCAATGAGAATAGCGCCTCACTTCTCACTGAGATATAATGGAGGACTTTGAGTTTCAAATTTAGCGCTGTGAGTGAGGCGCTATTCTCATTGGTCGGTGCCAGCACACAGCGACCAATGAGAATAGCGCCTCACTTCCCATTGAGATATAATGGAGGACTTTGAGTTTCAAATTTACCGCTATAAGTGAGGCGCTATGCTCATTGGTCGCTGTGTGCTGGCGCCGACCAATGAGCATAGCGCCTCACTTCCCATTGAGATACATGGAGGACTTTGAGTTCCAAATTGAGCGCTGTAAGTGAGGCGCTATTCTCATTGGTCGCTGTGTGCTGGCGCCGACCAATGAGCATAGCGCCTCACTTACAGCGGTAAATTTGAAATTCAAAGTCCTCCATTATATCTCAATGGGAAGTGAGGCGCTATGCTCATTGGTCGCTGTGTGCTGGCGCCGACCAATGAGCATAGCGCCTCACTTCCCATTGAGATACACAGCGGTCTTTAGAGCTGTGCATGGCCGGGCCCTTGGTTCTATTTTCGGCCATGGCGCCCGGCTCTCGTCGGTCGTCGCCAGGGCGGGAGACTCGCAATGGACCTACGTGCCGGAGTTACCGCGGCTGCAACGACTCGCCACCCGGGAGACGACCGGCTAACGCCGGTCGTCTCCCGGCTGGCTCGCCGCGATCCTCCCGCATAGGGCGGCCATCTTGGTCCACCCTGTGCGGGTGGAGCTGGCCGAATATCCGACCACAACACTACGGAAGTGGCTTCGGGTTTGGCCGGAAGTGGTTTTGGGCTTTATATAATAGATTATTTATTATTATATAGCGCAATTTATTCCATTATTGCGCTTTATATGTGAAAAAGAGGCATACATAGACAAGCACAATAATAATAAACAATACAAGGTACAGATAATGCTATTATCAGCATAACCATCCCGCTGTTATGTCTATTGAAACACTCGCTGCACAATCTGAAACAGGCAACTTCCAATGTACAGCTGGTGGCTATGGAGCAAGATTTTCCAATGGATGATACTACCCAGCTCAGCCTTATGGTGTCGTCACACGCATCAATTTTATGAACGATATTGTTATCGATCACATGCACGTGCGATCGCTAACAATATCCTTCAGATCGCTGGTGAGCTGTCACACAGGCAGACTCACCAGCGATCAATGGACCAGAGACATCGTGGAAACGATTTAAATATAATTTCCACGATGTCTTGCTCCCGCTGCCAGGCTGCGGTAAGCGGGAGCAGGCTGGTCTCCAAGGTAAACTGCGGGTAACTAGGCAGCGCGCGCTGCGAAGATACCCGATGTATACCTTGGTTACCAGCCTTCTCCGCTCACCGGCTGGTATCCAAGGTACACAGCGGGCAACTATGGACCCTAGTTACCCGCTGTGTACCTTGGATACCAGCTGGTGAGCGGAGAAGGCTGGTAACCAAGGTATACATCGGGTATCTAGGCAGCGCGCACTGTCTAGTTACCTGCAGTTTACCTTGGATACCAGCTCCCAGCGCTTGCTGAGAGGCGCTGGGAGCTGGCTTATCTGTTGTCTCCCAGTGTCACACGCAGCGATGTTGCGTTTCCACCGGGGGACCAACGATTGATTTGAGGACAGGACCTCAAATCAAACGATGAGCGATCAGCCGACTGATCGTTCATCGTTTGTGGTGTCACACGCAACGATGTCGTTTCGACATCGTTCAAGCGTCACAGAACACGTGACTTTTGAATGATATCGGCAACAATATCGTTACGTGTGACATGGCCTTTTTTTTTTTTTTTTGGGTAAATATAATTTTATTAAAGTTTTTCATAAATCACAATATAAACACAGAAATCCAGATAACAATATTTTTGGTAGGCAGAGAGAAAGGGACAAGAATTGCATTTGTCTGTTGAGCCAAGTATCACATTAAGACATCGTCAAATAATAACTAGACGTATTTTTCCCTTCCCTCTCCGTTCTAATAACACAGTAAGATATTCTCCCTCTGTCGCTACGGGAGAGAAATGTCGGTACCAGGTGTGGAATATCTTATCCTGGTTATTTTCCGACCATTTATTTATTCGGCTAACCATATATTGACACTCGTCCAGGGGGTAGAAAGGTGAAGAAGAAAGAGGAATGGTGAGAGTCAGAAGAAAGAAGTAAGGAAAGAAGACTGTAGGGGAGAATGAAGAAAATGGAGTCTCGACCCTAAGGGTACAGCCCGCCACGTAGCCCCCCGGGGTAACTCCAGGGGAAAGTGAGGCACCGCATCCCAGGATATTCAGATAAAGAAGTCTCCAAAGTTAGGGGCATTTTTGAACAGGACCCATTCAGTCCAGGTAGTTACATATGTATGTTGGGTCTGGGAAAAGTCCGCTGACAGTTCCTCGTATCTACGTATCTTTTCCACTTCCAAGTACCATTCTGAAATGGAAGGGGGCTCTCGTTCCTTCCAATGGCGGGGGATTACGCTGCGAGCCGCGGCTATGCAAAATCGGAGAACATCTTTCCTCTGTACCTTCCAAGTGCCAGGGAGCAGAGACAGAAGGGCCATGTCTGGGTTGCCTACCAGGGTTTTCCTCATTACCATATTATAGTTACGAAATACCCTGGCCCAGAAGTCCTGAATCAATGGGCAGCTCCACCATATATGTAACATCGTACCCCTCTCTTTTTCGCATCTCCAGCACAGTGGTGAGGTGTCTGGAGAGAATCTATGTATCTTGTCCGGGGTAAGGTACCACCTGTATCGCAACTTCAGGCTTTTTTCCATGGCATCGCATGAACCTGCTGTTTTGCGGGCCATGAGAAAGCTCTTTTCCCATTCCAGATCGGGTATTGTCCGTCCCAATTCCTCCTCCCATGCCTTCCGGTATCCCGTATTTATCTCGCTTATGGATCTAGACAATGTCTTATGAATTGTCGAAATCCCTTTCAATGGAGCCCCATCAGCCGCGAAAATTTCTTCCATCGCGGAGAGTACCATTGTCGGGGTCTTTGGAATTACAAGAGATCTCGTAAAGGACCTCAATTGCAGATATTCCCACCATTTGAGTTTGATTTGTGGAGTGGCTGATTGGAGCATCTCAAAGGAAGGGAGCTCGCCCCTTGTCAAGACCTGTCCTAATCTAATGTCGTCTGTTTCGGTCCAACCCAGAATAGTCTTATTAGCCATCCCTGGGGGAAAGGCCGGGTTGTGAAAAATTGGGGTCAAAGGGCTATCGTATTGGGTCTCTTTCAATTCTCTCCTCGCAATCTGCCAAGCTTTAAGTGTTTCAGATGTAAAGTTAGGCAAAGGACCCATTGATTGCAAAGCCTCACGAGAAAGCCATTGCAAGCTGCGGAGGGGAACTGAGGTGCCCTCCTGCTCCACCCGTACCCACTGCTTGGAGTCTGATTTAAAGTGCCAATCTATAAGGCGAACCATGATGGCTGCCAAACAGTATCTGCGGATATCTGGAAGCCCTGTCCCCCCTTGCTCCTTAGGGGCTACCAGATTCCTCATGCTGACCCTTGCTCTTTTGCCATTCCAGATGAAGCGTAAAATCGCTGACCTGATGGTGTGAAAAAATGCTCTGTCAGGCCACACCGGGACTGCCTGAAAAATATAAAGGAATCTCGGGAGAATGTCCATTCCCACGACATGGATCCTTCCCAACCATGACAACCTCAGGGGCCTGTATTTCTCCAGTAGAGTCCCTACTTTATGTAGCATGGTTTGATGGTTCAACTGGAAGAGTTTGGACAAGTCGGCCGGGAGACTGACTCCCAAATACACCAGGCAGTCCTTCTTCCACCGGAAGGGAAAATCCCGAGCAACCGCGGCAGCCTCAGCTGCTGGCAGAGAGATGTTCAGCGCCTCTGTCTTTGAGTAGTTGACTTTGAAATTACTTAGTCCACCAAAAATCTCAAATTCCCGCAACAAAGAGGGGAAGGTCACTAGAGGCTGAGCAACATAAACTAGTACATCATCTGCGAAAAGCGCAGTTTTATGATGAACATCTCCTACCACCAGCCCGTGAATGTCGCGACCGTCTCTTATGACCTTTGCCAGGTGTTCCATCACAATCACGTACAGCAGGGGGGAGAGGGGGCATCCCTGTCTCGTACCATTTTTAACATGAAATGTTCCTGATAGACCTCCGTTTATGCGGACCCTGGCCGAGGGACACGAGTAAAGGGAGGAAATCCCATTCATGAACCTGGCGCCCAATCCAACATGAATCAGGGCCTCTTTTAGGAACCCCCAGTGGACTCTGTCAAAGGCCTTTTCTGCGTCGATGGAAAGCAGACATAGAGGGGACTTCCACATTCTAGCCTTCTCAATTAGCATACAGGATCTAAGAATGTTGTCCCGCGCCTCTCGGCCTTTCACAAAGCCCACTTGGTCAAGGTGAATGATGGACGGAAGTCTCGAGGATAGTCTATCCGCCAAGATTTTTGCAAACAACTTCACGTCCACATTGATGAGCGAGATAGGTCGGTAACTCGCCGCCTCACAGGGGTCTTTGTTTGGCTTAGGCAACACGCATATGTGCGCCTCTAGGGCCTGTGGAGGGAAAACATCCCCTCCCTGAACAGCTTTAAAGGAGGAGAGCATGTGAGGCAGCAAGTCGCCGAGCAACGTTTTGTAAAAAATGGACGTGAAACCGTCTGGACCCGGGCTTTTAGAGGTCGAGGTGTTTTTAACCACCTCAGTGAGTTCTTCCATCGATATATCCCCCTCTAGGAGCTCCTTATCTTCGTCTGACAGAGAAGGGATCCCCACCCTCCCTATGTATGATCGTATTTTGTTTGTCAAGGCTACTGGATCCATGTCATCAAACTTCCCCCGTATGTTATACAGGTCTGTGTAAAAGTCCTGGAACACCTTCGAGATCTCATCTGATTTGTGTACCAATTTCCCCAAAGGATTTTTAATCGATGGTATGTATGTGGGACCAGATCTAGGGTGTAACAACCTGGCCAGAGGTCGCCCGCATACGTTCGTCTTTTTATAGAAAAAGCCCCTGGTCCTTTCTGAAAGTTGTACGAACTTAGCATCTAAGAGAGTACGCAAGTCTTCTCTTGCCTTGGTCAATTCAACTAGTATTTTCCCCTCCTGTGAGGTCTTATGGTCAGATTCCAGGCGACCAATCTTATGAAGCAAGTTGTTAATTTGTTCGGACCTTTGCTTTTTTAATCTGGTACCGTGTCTAATTAGAGTGCCACGGAGAACGCACTTCAGGGCCTCCCATTGCAGTGGAGGAGGCGTGGTGTCCTGAGCATGTGTCTGGGTGAAAATTGCAATATCTGCCTTTAGGTCAGCCAGGCAGTTGGCGTCCTTCAAAAGTTGACTATTTAATCTCCAGGTCCACTCTCTTTTGGTCATCCCCGGGATCTCCACGGACAGAAAGACGGGACCATGGTCTGACAAAACGATATTGCCTATGGTAGCGTCAGGAGTCCAAGAAAGAACCCCGTGGCTGACCAAGAATAAATCTATCCTGCTGTAGGATTGGTGTACCCCTGAAAAATAAGAGTAATCTCTACCGGTAGGGTTGAGAATCCTCCACACGTCCACCAGCTGCAACTTACGTAGGAGGTCCCGAAGTGCCTTCAGTCTCCTAGGTGGGACCGCCCTTCTGCCTGACGTGGAGTCTATGGCTGGATCAAAAACAAAGTTGAAATCGCCACCTATTATTACCTGGCCCTCGGCAAATTCCGCCAATCTCAGCAGCAATGCTCTGCACACCCTCGTCTGCTCCCTGTTAGGGAGGTACCAATTCACCAAGGTCACAACTTTATCAGCTATCTTTAATTTGAGGAAGATATATCGTCCTCCCGAGTCAACTTTGGAATCCAGCAGCGTATAGGGCAATCCCCGGTGTAAGGCAACCGACACCCCCTTAGTTCTAGCTTCGGGATTGGTGCTGTGGGTCCAATCCGTGTAATGCTTCTCACTGATGAAGGGTACATGCCCCTCTTTAAAGTGCGTTTCCTGGAGGAATAACACATGGACTCCTTTCTTATGCATATCGTGCATGACCTGTTGCCTTTTCTGCGGCGTGTTAAATCCCCTAACATTCAGGGAACCAATTTTCAAAGATCCCATTGTCCCTCCTTCTCAGAGGCTGTCTCTACACCCGAATACCAGCTGCGGCGTCAGCCTCCCCTCCAGGAGAAAAAGTAGAAGAAAGATAGAGGGGAAGAAGCAGGAGAAGAGGGGAAGAGACCCCTGGACGAAGTGAATATTTTTACAGAATTATGGGGTAAAAACGTAACGAAAAATGTCGTATTCAAAGAGAGAATACGATGTCCCCGTGGGGAGCTACCTTTCCTGGTGGGATAGGGTAGGTGTTCCAAACCCACTATGAAGGTCAATATCAGGGGTTGTAGAGTTAAGTACAATATATACGAATGCAACCCAGTAGGTGAGATAAAGTCCCCCAGCCCCCACCCAAGAACTTAATAACAAACACATCTGCATATCACCAGCCTAAAATAAAGAAGCGTATTTAAAGTAAAAACCTGAAAACCACTTGTGTGTTTGACAATAACATTCTTGCTGCCTAACTGTCAGAAAAATGCATAGTAATATGAAGAGAAAAACAAGTTTCCTAAAGGTTAAAGAGTAAGCATGAGCCCTCTAAAAGGGGTTATTGGGTTGGTATGCGTTGTGAGGAGGATAGGTGGGGAAGAATGGGTAAGTGGAAAATGAGATTGGGGGGGGGGAGAGGTGAGGATCTAGAGGGTAAGGAAAGAAGGCATAGGGGAGCATACCAAGCCCTTATCATAACTTGTTATTGTCCTCCTCATTAGAGAGAGCTCCCTTCTGCAACCAGAATACAGAGGAAGGTCTCAATAGCATTATAGTTCTCAATTATTCAGCCAATCCCAATATTTACTAGAGGGCGAACAATGGAGGAAAAAAAAAAAAAAAAAACATCTCAAAAAAAGGAAAGACAAATCACAAAGTCACCCATCTTCTTCCTGATCATCCTCGCTGGGCCTCCTCCGTCTGCGATTCCTGTTTCTGGCGTTTCGTCTACGTCGGGACGCTCGCCCATGTTGAACAGCTGAGGAAAACGAATAATCAGGTGCTGTTGATGGCCAATCAGGGAACTGGAGACCGGGATCCTGTAGGTCCAGGGTCTGAAGAAATCCCTGGAGTTCCCTAGGGTGGGTCAGGTACGCTGATGTATTCCCCTGTCGTACTTGGAGACGGAATGGGTATCCCCATGAGTATGGCAGATCGTATTGCCTAAGAAAGTCCAAAAGGGGTCTCAAGGCCCTCCGTTTTTGGAGGGTTCTCCTGGACAAATCCGCCATCAATTGGATACTGTGGCCTTGAAATGTGATCTCCTCGCACTTCCTCGCTTTATTCATAATATCATCCTTAATCCGGTATTTATGCAGGCGACATATAACGTCACGAGGGGGCGCCCCTTCTGTTGGAGGTGGGCCAAGGGACCTATGAGCCCTATCAAATTCTATAATCGTGTCTGATGGGGTCTTTCTGACAGAATTAAACAGGCTCTGCAGCGTCTTTCCCAATTCGTTTGGAGCAACCAATTCAGGGAGCCCCCTGACTCTTATGTTCTGTCTCCTCTCACGATTTTCAATATCTTCTAGTGAGTCTAGGAAGACCTCTTGTTGGGAGCGTTGGAATATCACTGTGTCCTCCAGTTTCTTAATCCGATCAGTCAGTACATCGACTCTGGCATCGGACTGAGTCACTCTGTCAGAGACCCCCCGGACCTCTCCCCTGAGTTCAGTGGTTGTAGCTCTGATGGATGCCTCCATTTTGACTACAAAGTCTGCCAGTTCCTCTCTTGTGGGAATATTAAGAATGCGGGCTTTGAACATATCCCACTCGTCTCCCCTCAGAGTGGCTGCATCTTGGGGGGCCTCTTTATGACCCATAAGCTGGTCTGTCTGATGTCCAGAAATGGAGCCCCTTTGATTAGAGAGGAACCTGGTGTCACCCAAGTGTGCAGAGGGGTTCATTGCTGAAGGGAGCTGCTGCCAAGCCTGTGCCCCTGAGTAATATGGCCACCCTTGGTATTGCAGTCCAGGCATAACATTGTACACAGGTGTTACGGTGCTGTGTGTCATCCCTGGGCTAGGGGAATGAATAAACTGTGTCAGTTGCTCTTCTGCCCTGTTTCCCCCGTTCGCCCGGTTCTCCAGCGTCTCCTGGCTGGTTACTAAGATCGCTGTCTCCCCCGTATTTCCAGCCACTGGGGCAGATCTGAGGGCTTCCGGGGATCCCCCCCTTGAAGCCCCACAAGCCAGGCTTTCCGGGAGTCCCGCCACCGTCTCCCGATGCTCCTTACCAGTCCCTTCAGTGTGAGTGGGATCGGGGCGTACCGCTGGTGCAGCTGGGCTGTCGGGCGCTTGTATGTTCTTTCCCGCGTCTGGCGCCATTGTCTCGTGCTGGGGAGCGGGATCCGCCATCTTAAGTTCAGCAGTGTCCGGGGGAGGCCCAGAATAACTCCTCAGATACCGAGTTATCTGAGTGTGATTCGGTCTTGGAGGAGCTGAGGTCGCAGCTCGGCGTGTGCTCTTTCTCCTGAACGACATGTGGCGGTTCACATCCAGGCTGGTGAGCTGATCTTGGGTGTAAACGGAGCTAAGGGGAGAGAGCTCACTGTCTAGTGACCTTCTCCCTCCATGGCCAGGACACGCCCCCGTGACATGGCCTTTAGCCAATATTCTCAGCCCACATTGGGTTATGATGAGGAAGAGGAGGAGGAAGAAGAGGAACAGGATTTGTTAGTGTGCACTACAGAGGAAATTACCAACCCCAGCTTTGTGTCTGTTCAGCATGGATGGCCTGAAGAGGAGGAGCAGGAGGAGGAGGTTGAGGCAGCGTGAGTAGGAGAGGATGGTTATGGTTTGTCCTAGTGGTGACACTGTACATCTGGCTGTTTGTAGTTTGCCACACAAGTCACAGTTCATGTCCAACTGACTTTCCCAATATCCTTGTTTAGTGAAAAATAAGTATCTGTAGGTGAATAGAGACCACAGTAATAAATGGACATCTGTTAAATTCTGTGTCACTACCCAGAGGTCATAACCTGTGCTAATCTGAGCAGGAACTGTAGTGATCCTGGTAACAGATCGGGAAGAGGGGGAAACAGGGTGTGAAGTGGGGACCCCGGACAGCGGGGCGGCTACAGTACTCCCCCCTCCATGCCCCTCCGGAACCAGACCGGCATGAAACCTGCGCAGGAGGCGAGGAGCATTGATGTTCCCCTCAGGCTCCCAGGACTATTCCTCAGGATCAAACCCCTTCCAGTCAACTAAATACCACGTAGAGCGACCCTTCTTTCTCATGTCCAGAATCGCACTGACTTCGAACACGTCAGAGGCTGAGACCGGCGGAGGCTGCGCTCCCGGATCCTGGGAGTAACGGTTGAGGACCAGCGGCTTGAGGAGAGACCGGTGGAAAACATTATGGATCCGCAGAGTAGGTGGCAACTTCATCTGGTAGCATACCTCGTTTATCCTCCGGATGACTTCAAAGGGACCGATGTAGCGAGGGCCGAGCTTACAGGAAGGAATCTTGAGACGGACGTACTTGGAAGAAAGCCATACCTTATCCCCTGGCTGGAACAGGGGGGAGTCCAGACGTCGTTTGTCGGCATGGTCTTTCATCCGCCTAGATGCCATTTCCAGGGCAGACCGCGTCTCAGTCCAGATCTTGAAGAAGTCTCGAGCCGTCTGCTCAGCCGCTGGAGTAGAGGTAGTGATGTCCACGGGAGTCGGTATTCTTGGATGGTGACCGTAGACTATGAAAAAAGGAGAGTTATGGGAGGACTCACCGACATGGTTATTGTATGAGAACTCTGCCCAGGGAAGCAGGGAGGACCAGTCGTCATGATGGGCGTTGATGAAGTGCCGTAGATAGCCGGATAACACCTGATTCACCTGTTCCACCTGCCCATTGGACTGTGGATGATAAGCAGACGAGAAGTCCAAGGTGACATCGAGCTTCTTGCAGAGCGACCGCCAGAATCGGGATACAAACTGTACGCCTCGGTCAGACACTATGTGAGAAGGCAAACCGTGTAAGCGGAGGACATGTAGAACAAACAGCTCTGCTAATCTGGGTGCAGAAGGAAGACCGGACAGCGGGATAAAGTGGGCCATCTTGGAGAACCTGTCCACCACTACCCATACCACGGTGTTACCGGAGGAGACCGGAAGGTCGGTGATGAAGTCCATGGCGATGTGCCTCCAGGGCTCAGAGGGCACCGGCAAGGGCAGGAGAGGGCCAACGGGCAACCGCTTGGGCGTCTTATTGCGGGCACAGGAGGAACAGGCAGAGACGAAGTCGGTGACATCCCGTCACATCCGAGGCCACCAGTAGTGTCGAGCTATCAACTGAAGGGTCTCTGTTATGCCTACGTGCCCTGCAATTCTTGAGGAATGACCCCAGCTCAATACGTGTCCTCGATTGGCCTCGGCTACCAGCGTTTTACCTGGCGGGGGTAGAGACAATCGGAAAGGAGCAACCATACCGATATTGGATGGATTGATGATGGAGCGCGGCTCATCCTCCTGGTCTTCGACGAGGAAGGACCGGGACAAGGCATCAGCCTTGATGTTCTTCTGTGCCGGACGGAAATGAAGACGGAAGTCAAAACGTGCAAAGAACAGCGACCAGCGCGCCTGGCGGGGGTTGAGTCTCTGGGCTGACTGCAGGTATGCCAGGTTCTTGTGGTCGGTGTAGATCACGATGGGATGTACTGCGCCTTCAAGGAGGTACCACCACTCCTCCAGGGCCATTTTGATGGCAAGCAGCTCCCGGTCCCCAATGGAGTAATTCCGTTCACAGGATGTGAAGGCCTTGGAGAAAAAGCCACCAGTCACCATGCGTCCTGTGGAGGTCTTCTGGGTAAGAACGGCTCCCGCTCCAGAGGAGAATGCGTCCACCTCCATGAAGAACTGTTTGTCTGCCATGGGCCTGTGGAGAGCAGGAGCAGAGGAAAAAGCATTTTTAGGAAGGCAGTCTCGGCCTCAGGAGTCCAAGCCTTAGCAGGCGTCCCTTTCCAGGTTAAAGCGGTGAGCGGGTTGACTACTTCCGAAAACCGAGGGATGAACTGCCGATAGTAATTGGCGAAGCCCAGGAGCCTTTGAATCGCCTTGAGTCCCACTGGTCGAGGCCACTTCTGGACGGCGGATACCTTCTCTGGGTCCATCTTGAGTCCGGAATCGGAGACAATGTAGCCCAGGAAGGGTAACGAAGTCCGTTCGAACAAACACTTCTCGAACTTGGCATACAGTCGGTTCTCCCGTAACCGGAGCAGAACCCGCCGGACAAGGAATGCAGTTGCCCCGGCGAGGTCTGGCAGTGAATGCAGGATTTATGACCCTGCAGCACAGCAATGATTGGCCAGGGAGCGGGGCAGACTGATCAGCAGCCGGACTCATAAAAGGAGCTAAGAGAGCTGCCCCGCCTCCTAGTGAGATCCCAGATAGGAAGCACATTTAGAGCTGCCGGCAGAAGTCAGGGCACCCTGGAACCCCGGAGCCGCCTGCGGATGACCGGCACCCTGGAACCCCGACCCCGGAAAGGACAAGTAACAGATCGGGAACAGGGGGAAATAGGGTGTGAAGTGGGGACCCCGGAGAGCTGGGCGGCTACAGTCTACACATTTCTAAAAATTAGGGCCAGATATCACCAAAGTAGAATCAATTGACACAGAATAAATATTGAATAATGGCTCAGTCTGCATAAAAACTGAATAATGGTTCACCCTGCATATGTGGCACAGGGCCTGGACTAGGCCCCGGCCTAGCATTTGAAGGTTAAACATTGATCTGGAACAGGGGTTGAGTGACACGTGTAGGCCTATGGGCAGGCCCGGCATCAGCACCCGGCATACCCAGGCAAGTGCCGGTGCCCTGAGCAGCTGGGTGGGCCCACTGGCCTTCAGGGACATGGAGTCCTGATGGTCAGGGGGCCATCAGAAAAAGGCAGCTCCGACAAGAGGGGCCAATCAGCAGCACTTAGGCAGACACTCAGCCAGTGCCTGAGTGCTCACACGGCTCTGCCAGCGCACATGGCTAATTTGCATGTGACACAAATTAGCCATATGCTGGCTCTGGGGAGCAGGGGAGCTTCCTCCTCCTCCTCTGCCAACTGCAGCAGCATGATGAGTCATCTCCCTGTGACCTTATCACGCCAATGCTGCCATACAGGAAGGGAGCACAGACCAGAGGAAGCATCTGAGGAGGACACAGCCCCGGGGGAGCGGAAGGAAGGTGAGTATGATTTTTTTTTTACTGTGTGCAGCACAATGTGGATTATATATACCAAGATGTGGCCAGGGGACAGATGTAGCAGGAGGACCACCATATTATTCATTATCTGGAGGCTGTTCTGGGCTGTGGAGGCTGGTTCTGGGCTGTGGAGGCTGCTGTGGACTATAGAGTCTGTTCTGTGCTATTGAGGCTGTTCTGGGCTATGGAGGCTGCTTAAGGGCTATAGAGGCTGCTTCTGGGCTGTTGAGGCTGTTTCTGGACTAACTGAAGGCTGCTGCAGGCTATGGAGGCTTTGGTGAGCTACCTGGAGGCTGCTGCAGGCTATGAAGGCTGTTCTGGGGTGTAGAGGCTGCTTCTGGGCTGTGGAGGCTGCTGCTGGACTATTGGACTATATGGAGGCTGTTGTGGGCTATGGATACTGTGTTGAGCCATTTGGAGGCTGCTGTGGGCTATGGAGGCTGTGCTAAACTATAGAGGCTGTTCTGGGATATAGAGGCTGTTTCTGGGCTGTAAAGGCTGTTGCTGGACTATATGGAGGCTGCTGCGGGCTATGGAGGCTGTGCTGAGCCATTTGGAGGCTGCTGCAGGCTTTGGAGGCTGTACTGGGTTATAGAGGCTGCTCCTGGGCTGTGGAGGCTGTTACTGCACTATATGGAGTCTGCTGAAGGCTATGGAGGCTATGCTGAGCCATTTGGAGGCTGCTGCAGGCTAAGGAGGCTGTTCTGGGCTATAGAAGCTGATTCTGGGCTGTGGAAGCTGCTGCTGGACTATATGGAGGCTGCTGCGGGTTATGGAGGCTGTTCTGGGCTGTGGAGGCTGTTGCTGGACTATATGGAGGCTGCTGCAGGCTATGGGGGCTGTTATAGGCTATAGAGGCTGCTTCTGGGCTGTGTAGGCTGCTGCTGGACTATATGGAGGCTGCTGTGTGGTATGGAAACTATGTTGAGCCATTTGGAGGCTGCTGTGGGCTATGAAGGCTGTGCTACACTATAGAGGCTGTTCTGGGCTATAGAGGCTGGTTCTGGGCTGTAGAGGCTGTTGCTGGACTATATGGAGGCTGCTGTGGGCTATGGAGGCTGTGCAAAGCCATTTGGAGGCTGCTGCGGGCTATGAAGGCTGTTCTGGACTATAGAGGCTGTTCTGGGCTATAGAGGCTGCTTCTGGGCTGTGGAGGCTGTTGCTGGACTATATGGAGACTGCAGGCTATGGAGGCTGTGCTGAGCCATTTGGAGGCTGCTGCGGGCTATAGAGGCTGTTCTGGGCTATAGAGGCTGCTTCTGGGCTGTGGAGGCTGTTGTTGGTCTATATGGAGGCTGCTGAAGGCTATGGAGGCTGTGCTGAGCCATTTGGAGGCTGCTGCAGCCTAAGGAGGCTGTTCTGGGCTATAGAGGCTACTTCTTGGCTGTGGAGGCTGCTGCTGGACTATATGGAGGCTGCTGCGGGCTATGGAGGCTGTGCTGAGCCTGTTTGAGGCTGCTGCGGGCTATGGAGGCTGTTCTGGGCTGTGGAGGCTGTTGATGAACTATATGGAGGCTGCTGCGGCTATGGGGGCTGTTATGGGCTATAGAGGCTGCTTCTGGGCTGTGGAGGCTGCAGCTGGAATATATGGAGGCTGCTGTATGGAAACTGTGTTGAGCCATTTGGAGGCTGCTGTGGGCTATGGAGGCTGTGCTAAACTATAGAGGCTGCTCTGGGCTATAGAGGCTGCTTCTAGGCTGTGGAGGATGCAGCTGGACTATATGGAGACTGCTGTGTGGTATGGAAACTGTGTTGAACCATTTGGAGGCTGCTGTGGGCTATGGAGGCTGTGCTAAACTATAGAGGCTGTTTTGGGCTATAGAGGCTGCTTCTGGTTGTGGAGGCTGTTGCTGGACTATATGGAGGCTGCTGAAGGCTATGGAGGCTGTGCTGAGCCATTTGGAGGCTGCTGCAGCCTAAGGAGGCTGTTCTGGGCTATAGAGGCTACTTCTTGGCTGTGGAGGCTGTGGCTATGGAGGCTGTGCTAAACTATAGAGGCTGCTCTGGGCTATAGAGGCTGCTTCTAGGCTGTGGAGGATGCAGCTGGACTATATGGAGACTGCTGTGTGGTATGGAAACTGTGTTGAACCATTTGGAGGCTGCTGTGGGCTATGGAGGCTGTGCTAAACTATAGAGGCTGTTTTGGGCTATAGAGGCTGCTTCTGGGCTGTGGAGGCTGTTGTTGGTCTATATGGAGGCTGTGCTAAACTATAGAGGCTGTTTTGGGCTATAGAGGCTGCTTCTGGTCTGTGGAGGCTGTTGCTGGACTATATGGAGGCTGCTGAAGGCTATAGAGGCTGTTTTGGGCTATAGAGGCTGCTTCTGGGCTGTGGAGGCTGTTGTTGGTCTATATGGAGGCTGTGCTAAACTATAGAGGCTGTTTTGGGCTATAGAGGCTGCTTCTGGTCTGTGGAGGCTGTTGCTGGACTATATGGAGGCTGCTGAAGGCTATGGAGGCTGTGCTGAGCCATTTGGAGGCTGCTGCAGCCTAAGGAGGCTGTTCTGGGCTATAGAGGCTACTTCTTGGCTGTGGAGGCTGTGGCTATGGAGGCTGTGCTAAACTATAGAGGCTGCTGGACTATATGGAGGCTGCGGGCTATGGAGGCTGTGCTGAGCCATTTGGAGGCTGATGCGGGCTATGGGGCTGTTATGGGCTATAGAGGCTGCTTCTGGGCTGTGGAGGCTGCAGCTGGAATATATGGAGGCTGCTGTGTGGTATGGAAACTGTGTTGAGCCATTTGGAGGCTGCTGTGGGCTATGGAGGCTGTGCTAAACTATAGAGGCTGTTCTGGGCTATAGAGGCTGCTTCTAGGCTGTGGAGGATGCAGCTGGACTATATGGAGACTGCTGTGTGGTATGGAAACTATGTTGAGCCATTTGGAGGCTGCTGTGGGCTATGAAGGCTGTGTTACACTATAGAGGCTGTTCTGGGCTATAGAGGCTGCTTCTGGGCTGTAGAGGCTGTTGCTGGACTATATGGAGGCTGCTGTGGGCTATGGAGGCTGTGCAAAGCCATTTGGAGGCTGCTGCGGGCTATGAAGGCTGTTCTGGACTATAGAGGCTGTTCTGGGCTATAGAGGCTGCTTCTGGGCTGTGGAGGCTGTTGCTGGACTATATGGAGACTGAACGCTATGGAGGCTGTGCTGAGCCATTTGGAGGCTGCTGCGGGCTATAGAGGCTGTTCTGGGCTATAGAGGCTGCTTCTGGGCTGTGGAGGCTGTTGTTGGTGTATATGGAGGCTGCTGAAGGCTATGGAGGCTGTGCTGAGCCATTTGGAGGCTGCTGCAGCCTAAGGAGGCTGTTCTGGGCTATAGAGGCTACTTCTTGGCTGTGGAGGCTGCTGCTGGACTATATGGAGGCTGCTGCGGGCTATGGAGGCTGTGCTGAGCCTGTTTGAGGCTGCTGCGGGCTATGGAGGCTGTTCTGGGCTGTGGAGGCTGTTGATGAACTATATGGAGGCTGCTGCGGGCTATGGGGGCTGTTATGGGCTATAGAGGCTGCTTCTGGGCTGTGGAGGCTGCAGCTGGAATATATGGAGGCTGCTGTGTGGTATGGAAACTGTGTTGAACCATTTGGAGGCTGTTGTGGGCAATGGAGGCTGTGCTAAACTATAGAGGCTGTTCTGGGCTATAGAGGCTGCTTCTAGGCTGTGGAGGATGCAGCTGGACTATATGGAGACTGCTGTGTGGTATGGAAACTGTGTTGAACCATTTGGAGGCTGCTGTGGGCTATGGAGGCTGTGCTAAACTATAGAGGCTGTTTTGGGCTATAGAGGCTGCTTCTGGTCTGTGGAGGCTGTTGCTGGACTATATGGAGGCTGCGGGCTATGGAGGCTGTGCTGAGCCATTTGGAGGCTGATGCGGGCTATGGAGGCTGTTCTGGGCTATAGGGTGTGCTTCTGGGCTGCGGAGGCTGTTGCTGGACTATATGGAGGCTGCTGCAGGCTATGGGGGATGTTCTGGGCTAAAGAGGCTGCTTCTGGACTGTGGAGGCTGTTGCTGGACTATATGGAGGCTGCTGCAGGCTATAGGAACTGTGCTGAGCTATATGGAGGCTGCTGCGGGCTATAGAGGCTGCTGCTGGGAAATGTAGGCTGTTCTGGGCTTTAGAGGCTGCTTCTGAGCTTTAGAGGCTGCTGCTGGACTATATGGAGGCTGCTGCGGGCTATGGAGGCTGTGCTGAGCCTGTTGGAGGCAGCTGCGGGCTATGGAGGCTGTTCTGGGCTGTGGAGGCTGTTGCTGGACTATATGGAGACTGCTGCGGGCTATGGGGGCTGTTATGGGCTATAGAGGCTGTTTTGGGCTATAGAGGCTGCTTCTGAGCTTTGGAGGCTGCTGCTGCTGGACAATATGGAGGCTGTTGCGGGCTAAGGAGGCTGTTGTAGGATATGGAGGCTGCTCCTGGGCTGTGGAGGCTGCTGCTGCTGGATTACATGAGGCTACTGCAGGCTATGGAGGCTGGGCTGAGCTGCATGGAGGCTGCTGCAGGCTATGGAGGCTGTTCTGGGCTATAGAGGCTGCTGCTGGGTTATATGGAGGCTGTGCTAGGCTATATGGACGCAGTGCTGGGCTATATAGAGGTTGCTGCTTCTGGGCTATATACAGCTGTGCTGGGCTATGGAGGCTGTGCTGTATATATAATATGGAGGCTGTGCATGTTGTATATATTATTTGTAGGCTGTGATGCGTATATCAAAAGGAGGCTGTGATTTATATATAAAATGGAGGCTGTGCTGTATATATTATTTGGAGACTGTGGTATATATTATTTGGAGGCTGTGCTGGTCTATGGAGGCTGTGCTGTATATATAATATGAAGGCTGTGCGTGTTGTATATATTATTTGTAGGCTGTGATGCGTATATCAAAAGGAGGCTGGGCTGTATATATAAAATGGAGGCTGAGTAGAATGTAAGCCCGCAAGGGCAGGGTCCTCTCCCCTCTGTACCAGTCTGTCATTGTTAATTTGTTTGCTGTAAACCATATCTATAATTTTGTATGTAACTTCTCATGTACAGCACCATGGAAATAATGGTGCCATATAAATAAATAATAATAATAACATTATTTGGAGGCTGTGCCGTATATATTGTTTGGAGGCATTGCTGGGATATATATATATATATATATATATATATATATACTATATATAACATATATATATAATATATATATATATATATATATATATATATTTATTATCTGGAGACTGTTGCTGTGCTGTATATAGTATTTGGATGTTGTGCTTTATATATAATATGGAGGCTGTGCTTTGCTGTATATATAATATGAAGGTTGTGCTTAACTATGTTTATTATTTGGAGGCTGTGCTGGACTGTATATATTATTTGGAGGCTGTTGCTAGGCTGCCACTGCCTCCAAATAATATATACAGCCCACAGCCTCTATATTATATATAAAGTCTAGCAGTTTCCATATTACATACACAGCCCAGCAGCCTCCATATTTTATATATGCAGCCCTGCAGAGGTTCCATATTATATATACAGCCCACCCAGGAACCTCTATAATATATATTCCCAGCCGACAGCTTTTATATTAAATTCATGAAGCGTGGTATGTGTTAAAGGGGCTCATGGAGACTGTTTTGCCCAGGGCCCACAAAAACTTGCAGCCGGCCCTGCCTATGACTCATGCAACTGCTACAGCAAATGTTATGCTCTGTAACACTCAGGTGGCAGAATGATCATTTTTGTGGAATATTAATGAAACAATTAGTCAACTAGGTCAGTCACATGTATAGGCCTATTGGGCAGCGGTCCTTCATAAGAATATTTTGGCACAGGCCAAGCAAAATTTGGCCCCCAAAATTTGAGGAGGCAGGAGCAGTGTATTTTAATGGACAACACAAAACGCAACTACTGTATTTGACAGGATTTTAACAACAGACTAAGGCCCCTTTCACAATGGCCTTTTTGACAAATTGCGGCATATCTGTCAGATTTACCGCATCTGCCGCCTAACGGCCGCACTTGCGACAGGCTGCATGCATTGTCTATAGGGCTTGTGGTCGGGTGCGGCAAGTGCGGTTCTGCCGGGTGCGGAAGATGCGGTACATGTGGCGGCGGAAAAAAAAAACGTGGCTGACTGCGTTTTTTTCTCGGCTGCAACTGGCAAAACTGCACTTGCCGCACCCGACCGTAAGCCCCATAGACAATGCATGCGGCTCGTCGCAAGTGCGGCCGTTAGGCGGCAGATGCTGTAAATCTGCCGCAATGTCAAAAGCGCTATTGTGAAAGGGGCCTAAGACAGTATGAAATAAATGGTGCTTTACATGTGAAAAAGTGCATACATAGTCAAGTAATATAATAATTAATAATAATAATAATAATAATACATGGCACACACAAGTACAGAGGGAGAGGGGACCCTGCCCGTGAGGGCTCACAGTCCACAAGGGATGGGTGAGAATATCTAATATATAAAGCTGAATGTGTGTATGTGTGTGTGTATATCCGAGATTGGCATCTACACCGTCGCAACTACAATCACAAAATTTTGCACAGTCACACGTCTGGACCCTGAGAGCGTCATAGGCTATGTTGTGAGGCAAAAATTTTTTTTTTTTTTTTTTTCAATAAATGTATTTATTAATTTCAAAAGGTCATAAGAAAAAAAAAAAAGGTAACAATTCAGATATAAAGAATTACACATTCGTACATAGTCTGGGGTATGACAGAAAACACGTTCCATTTCCAAGGCCGAGACCCCGGCAGCCATCTCAAAAGACCCTGGTACATATAATTCACCAATTATATCACATCAAGATGAAGCTTGAAGCGAAGTGTAATCCAGTTCTTGCTATTCCGTAGCCATCTAAACATCTCCGTCACCCCTACAGACCATGAAATAAAAAAGAGAAAAAAGAAGGGGAAAGGTAATGAAAGAAGACATGAAAGGAGGGAACAGAAGGGAAGAAGGGGGTGGAGAGAGAAAAAAAGGGAGGGGGTGGGAGGGAAGAGGAAACCTGGTTAATCTAGCTCAAGAAGGAAGAGAGGATCGCAACAACCAATCTGCAAACTCCGGGCTCTCCTTAAAAGAATGCCATAGATACCATGTACTACCCCATCTGATCCGGTGCCATGATCATCGGCCATCAAAGACTCTATGCGACTTAGTTTGTTCATCTCAGCTATCCATTCCAGCATGGTGGGGACCTCCGTAGACCTCCAGTGTCTCGGAATGACAGCCCTAGCCGCCATTAAACAGAACCTAAAAATTCCCCTTTTTGCTGAGGACACAGCGGCAGGAACCAGAGACAGGAGGGCAATCTGGGGGAAGGCATATGATAAATCCCAGACATCAGGTGAAAGGCCTCAAACACCTGACCCCAGAAGGGTTGGAGGTGACCGCACGACCACCAGATATGGAGCATAGAGCCCCTCTCTATCCCACATCTCCAACAAGCATCTGACACTCCAGGGTCAAGCCTGTGTAGGAAAGTGGGGCAACGGTACCAGCGTGTTAAAATTTTATAGTTCCGTTCCTGAGCAGCACATGAGACCGTCATTTTGTGGGTGAGTACAAAAATTTTTTGACGATCAGTCTCAGATAAGATGATGTGCAGGTCTCTCTCCCAAGCCTCCATGAATCCAAGAGGGTCGGACACCAACCCAGCCAGGACCAGGACATAAAACATGGAGACCACATGGGACGGGCCCTCAGATGAAAGCATCATCAACTCAAATGGTGTCGGAACCCCCAAGGAGATCCCTGAGAGATAATCTCGGATCTGGGCGAACTCCATCCATGAGAACGACACCCCCCTGGTCTGGCCCCGGAGCCCCTCCACACCAGCGAGCCCCGCGTGAGGCAAAATTTTAACCCTGCGCGTTCCAGTTCACCAAACAATTTTGCCCCTATCTACATAATGGGGAAAAAGTTAATGGAAAAGTGTTGGAGGAAAATCGACAACTGTCAGCTATAGCCACAAAATTTTGCACAGTCACATGTCTGGACCCCGGGAGCGTCATAGGCTATGTTGTGAGGTGAAATTTTAACCCCGCGCATTCCAATTCACCAAACAATTTTGCCCCTATCTACATAATGGGGAAAAAGTGACAGTTACCAGTTGACAGTTGTGAATGAGAGGGGCTTAATGACAGCGCCAAAGACTAACAGCACATACCAGCATATAGTCACTAAGGTGGGGCCCCAACATGAGATATTCACCACGCACGGGGACATGTATACACACCACACGCACACAAAGAGTAACAGCAAGTGTATAGTCGCTAAGGTGCAGCCCCAACATTGGATACTCACCACGCACCTGAACAGACACACACACACCACAAAGAGACACACACAACCCAGAGACACACACCTCCCCCAAGGGGGACACACCACGCTATAGCGACACATGCACTCACCCCACAGGGACACACACACCACAAAGAGACACACACAACACACAGACCCCCCCACAAGGACACACACACACAGCCACCCTATAGGGACACATGCACTCACCCCACAGGGACACACACACACACCACACAGACCCCCCCACAGGGACACATACACACCCAATAGGGACACATACACTCACTGCACAGACACACACACACCACAAAGAGACACACACAACACAGAGACACACACACCCCACACAGACACCCCCCCCACAGGGACACACACACATACACACCCTATAGGGACACATGCACTCACCCCACAGGGACACACACACCACAAAGAGACACACACAACACAGATACACACACACCACACAGACCCCCCAACAGGGACACACACACATACACACCCTATAGGGACACATGCACTCACCCCACAGGGACACACACACCACAAAGAGACACACACAACACAGAGACACACACACCCCACACAGACACCCCCCCACAGGGACACACACACATACACACCCTATAGGGACACATGCACTCACCCCACAGGGACACACACACCACAAAGAGACACACACAACACAGATACACACACACCACACAGACCCCCCCCACAGGGACACACACACATACACACCCTATAGGGACACATGCACTCATGCCACAGGGATACACACACCACAAAGAGACACACACAACAGAGACACACACCACACAGACCCCCCCACAGGGACACACACATATACACACCCTATAGGGACACATGCACTAACCGCACAGGGACACACACATACACACACCCCAGGGACACACACACAACACACAGACACAGGTGTGCACAAATCACCTCACACAACTCGCCTCATACGTCTGGTATCTTTAATTTCCAAACATAAACATCTGATTAAAACAGCCAATGTGCAACACATGTGCCATATAAGTAATTAAGGCAGATGTCAGTCACATGAGCTGTCTATTATGTGTATGTGTGAGGTAACATATACTGCCCGGCCAGGGGGAGGATGTACTATTGGCTGGAGATTTATTAGGCTGCCTATAGCAACCAATCACAGCTCAGCTTCTATTTTCTTACAGGTCATTAATATGACATATTCAAATTCTATTTTGTTATAGCTAACAGCAGTTATTTATTAACCCGGGCGTAGCCAGGTACTACAGTTAGTATATATATATATATAAACGTAATTGTAGCCCGCCCTGTAATGAGGCTTCAGGATTGGAGTGTATGCTCCTGGAATCCTCTCCATTGCTCAGTGAGGAGCTGTCTATTGGAGTTGCTCCTGTGAGGGCCTCGGTCACTCCACACTATGGACACTCAGTGCTGAGGTGACTACAGTGGAGCTGCTGGAGTGAGAGTCCAAGAGACTGCTGCTCTCTGACCAATGGCGGTGACTCCAGGAGCTCCTCATACCACCAATCTATACGCAGCCCTTAGCTCTCCTACAGTCAGGAAAGTTCTTGTTGCCTATAGTAACGGGGAGGGGCACGTACGTTTGCGTGCCCAGTACGTCACATTTTCGCGCAGGCGCGCACCTTCCCTGCGCGGCGGCGTGTGACGTCAGTTGCGGTGGAGGGTGCTGGACTTCAGGCGCCTGGCTGTAGTGCCCGCGTTTGGTGACGGTGTAACGTGAGCAGTTAGAGGTCGAATCCGGTCACATAGTTCTCTACGAGGTCCCGAGGTCGCTGGAGCCGTTTTCGAGCCGGTACATCATGAGCGTGGAGGCGTACGGGCCCAGCTCGCAGACTCTCACCTTCCTGGACACGGAGGAGGCCGAGCTTCTCGGAGCCGACACTCAGGGCTCAGAGTTCGAGTTCACCGACTTCACTTTACCCAGTCAGACCCAGGGCCAGACGCCAAGCCAGCTGGACGGGCAGGTATGTCGGGCGCTTCCGGGATGTGGTGGGAGAGCGCGGCCTGCGCTCAGGGAAGTGCCCGGGCTCCCTGGTGGCGCCGCCTGTCACTGGATGCCTGCCTCTAACTCCACGTGGACGGGAAGGCTGGCTCTGTTCACACTGTGATTGGCATCACCCTGGTCTGCCTTGTTATGGCTGCCACGGAGGACCAGGGATGGGAATCCTTTAGCTCATTCAGTAAGCAGGAGTTAGTTCCTGATGGTTTACACTGCAGGATAATTTTCTTTAATGATCTGTTGTACCCATCATAAATAGAAGCCTTGGCATCTGTGTCAGGTATGTGTGTGATCATGGTACTGCCACTCATCTTGGGGTACATCATGCTGGATGATCTCCCAATCTGCCCATGAGTAGTAGGCAGATGTCTCCCAGGGTCCATGGTATACTTTCTATTACAGGACTCCCACTCATCTTGGGGTACATCGTGCTGGATGATCTCCCAATCTATACATCAGTAGTAGGCAGATGTCTCCCAGGGTCCCTGGTATACTTACTATCACGGCTCATTCATCTTGGGGTTCATCATGCTGGATGATCTCCCAATCTATACATCAGTAGTAGGCAGATGTCTCCCAGGGTCCCTGGTATACTTACTATCACGGCTCATTCATCTTGGGGTTCATCATGCTGGATGATCTCCCAATCTATACATCAGTAGTAGGCAGATGTCTCCCAGGGTCCCTGGTATACTTACTATCACGGCTCATTCATCTTGGGGTTCATCATGCTGGATGATCTCCCAATCTATACATCAGTAGTAGGCAGATGTCTCCCAGGGTCCCTGGTATACTTACTATCACAGGACTCCCACTCATCTTCGGGTACATCATGCTTGATGATCTCCCAATCTGCACATCAGTAGTAGGCAGCTGTCTCCCAGGGTCCCTGTTATACTTACAATCATGGGACTGCCACTCATCCTGGGGTACATTGTGTGTGATGATTTCCCAATCTGTACATCAGTAGTAGGCAGCTGTTTCCCCGTGTCCCTGGTATACTTACTATCACAGGACTGCCAAATATCCTGGGGTACATCGTGCTGCATATTTTCCCAATCTTCTGTTTCATCCAGATTTGTCTCCGAAGGTTCCTGGTATACTTGTGATCATAATGCCAGCCTGCTACTTGTGATCATTTGAGCTGTGTGTTGGACTGCTGCAATATCTGGAGAAGACAAGAAAAATGTTTCTCTGTGTGTTTGTTTTTTTTTTTTTTTTTTGTATAGTTGAAGGTACACTTACAGGAGTTGCTTGGTCTCAGAAGAAAAGTCTGCGAAGTCATGACTGCCTGATGAGCACATGGTCACAGTTCGCTGGTATTCCCCCTTTGGTGTTCGATCACGTTACTCTGAGATTTGCATGCTTGCTGTTAAAGAGGACCTGTCTGCTGCATTCAGTGGTGCTTTCAGTTTTGAAAGCAACTGGGGGGGGAGGTTGACAGGTCCTCTTTAACAGCAAGCATGCAAATCTCAGAGTAACGTGATGCAGCATTCAGGGAAGGGATCTCATGTTTCTACACGCCCTGTAAACTAAGAAAAACACTTTAAAGTTTAGAGATAACGAGTCCAGAGGGACTTAATGATTATGGAGTCCTCCCTGCCTCCTTCCTATCTGCCACCCCCTGCCTGTGATGTCAGCACCAGAGCCCGCCCTGCTGTATGCATAGTGCATAATCTGGAGCAGGGCGAGCTCCGGCGCTGACGTCACAGTCAGGAGTCGGCACAGAGACGGAGGAGGCAGGGAGGACTCCATAATCATTAAGTCTCTCTGGACTCATTATCTCTAAACTTTAAAGTGTTTTTCTTAGTTTACAGGGCGTGTAGAAACATGAGATCCTTTCCCTGAATGCAGCAGACATGCTGCATTCAGTGGTGCTTTCAGTTTGGAAAGCAACTGGGGTTGACAAGCCCTCTTTAAGTGCTAACAGGACTGTTGTGCTACACTCAGTTCTCTTCTATTGAGCAAAGCCCAGGGAATGGTTGGCGTGCTGAATACAGGGCAATTGTGGCCGTCTGCACATCACACTGTCATGAACTGGCAGTTTGTAGTCAGTCATTTATCCATGGAAAAGGCAATAATTACTTGGCTGAGTAATTTTTATCGGCTTTAAAAAATTGGAATGGTGCTCCATTCACTGCAGGGTAGCTAAAAATGAGCGCTAGTGCTCAACAACTTCATTGGGAATGATTAAAGGGAGCCTGTCGGGTCCCCTGGCACACAGACTCCCAAGCAGTTCTGAATGCATATCTCTAAGGATGCGTGCACACGATTAGTGTACGCAGCGTCTTGCCGCTGCGTCCAAAACGCTGTGTCGTACAGTACTACCATAGTGGATGGGATTTCAAGAAATCCCATCCTCACTATGCGTGATCCGCCTGCAGCTGTGGTGTGGGTTGCCGGGAGTCCGCTCATCCGCAGCATCTTCATTTCATGCTGCGGAGTCAGAAGTGGGTCGCATCAGGTGACTGCTGGAAGAAGCCACCCCGCGCTTGCCGCACACAGTGAGTACAGGGCGGCTGCTTCCACCCGCGGCTTCACTCAGGTTCGGAGGAGCTGCGTCCAGCACGCAGCTCCTTCTGACTGTGTGCACGCACCCTAACTCCTGCCTAACAGGCCCAGCTTGTTGCAGAATACATAAACTGATCTTTACAAAAATGATTTCTAAAGATCGGTTGAGATGCTAATGATTGCAGTGACTATTCGAGGAGGCATTAGTACCCTGACTAATCAACTTACATTGCATGTTATCACACCTGTGTAGGTGTGGTGGCATGCTTTACATCATCATTACAGTAGCTTGCATTACACCTGGCCTTAGAGTAGTGCGCAAGACCAGAAGTACATACGACTTTCGATAATGCGCGGTGAGCCTCTCTAAAGCTGGGGTGTGTACACCCAGAGAAAGATGCTCAATGGTGAGGGATAGACAGCTGCGCACCTAAGGGCAGCTTAATATAGGAATTGTAATGACTATTCTATGTAATATGCTATGTGGGCCAACTAGGTGAGGGAAATTACGCCACCTAGACTAGTCACTGACATTATTAGCATCTCATAAGCAATCTTTAGAAATACTTTTTGCAAATATCGGTTTATGTATGCTGCAACATGCTGGGACTATGAGGCAGGGATTTCAGATATGTGCATAGAACTGCCCGTGCTTCTGGGTGCACTGGGAACTTGACAGGTGCGTTGGAGCATTTGCTTCCCCACTCTTACCAGAACAGGAAAGTTTTTACCCTAGTTTACTATAATCTGTTTGTGTTTAAGTTGTCTGACCCCATAGATAAGCAAGTTTCCACTAATTCTGGTTTCACTGGACATCCCCCTATCACGCTTGCCTCTCAATTCCCGTCTTATTCCAGCACTCACTCCACTAAGACTCTTGTACAAAACATCAGTTGTAATGAACCTGGATCATGAAATAAAGCTGCCGGTTACTGCCAAACAGCACCTTTTCCCTTGTCTGCTGTACCCTGCAGCTGACAAAACACATTGTGCAGCTGTGGTCTGTAGCTCTGTTCCATGCAGGGGAAGATACATCATAGGTGCAGCCTGTACAGGGCCACAGGGATTGGGTTCTCAGGGCTCATCCTAAGGGCATTAATGTGATACAATTTCATGACCCTGAACAATGGGAATTGATTGCTCAGGTCCTATGGTGGATTTGGTTTTAGTTTCATTTCTTCCATTTCCTATACATACTGTCACATATTACTTTTTACTATGTAATGCTAGGAAATGCTGTGGTGTCTATGGGCATTGTGTTATAAAACAGGAGAAGATGAGCAGATTGCTATTGAACAATGTGGACTATGGTTCAAACAATTTTCATTTATACTTAGGGCCACGTCACACACACAGATATCTCTTCAGATATTGGTCACAGATCTCTGGTTGAAGTGAAATCATGGATACATTGATCCATTTGTATATAGCCACAAAATGGAACAATGTGTCCATGATTTCATTTCAACCAGAGATCTGTGAACAATATCTGCACAGATATCTGTGTGTGTGTGTGGCCCTAAGAGCAGGTATTTCATTCTGGCCACAGCGCAGTGCGCATTTTGAAGCTGACAGCGCGGCGCCGCTGTAAATACGTCACAGGGCGCCGGGAATGACGCGGATCGCGTCACAAGCCACACTGCAGCCTCCTACGACACAGGGCACAGAAGGGACGCGCGATTTTGAATCCTGGATGTAGATCGCGCCTATTCAGGCGTGCTATGAAGCAGAGGGGCAGTCTTGATGAGTGACTATGAATAGCATAGTCACTCATTATCATCACTAATCAGGTACTTATAAAACGTTTTTATGCAATATCATTTACTGCATTTAGGAGCTAAAAAGAGTGTAGGGAAAGTGTTAATATGCTGTAGGGACAGGTTTTAATAGCTTTAAAGGTGTTTTGGGGGTGACAGGATCCCTTTAATGCATCTCTACGTTGAATTTTTCTTTATTAAGGCAAACAAAGGAAAGTGAAACGGGGGGGGGGGGGGGGGTACAGCATAACCATCGTATATGAAATAAATGCAAATATCTGGACTCAGCAGTCAACATATTGGGCGACTATGGACTGGTCGCAGTCCTTATACGAAGATCTTAAGCTCTATTGATACAGTCCAATGACCACGGTGACCATAGGGCCATTCCATGTCAAGTGAACCAATGATTATTACCTCTATATTTTTAATTCTTTTGAGATTTTGTTATTTGATAATAGCATGTCAGACAATGCAAATTGTGAAGAGAACATTTAAAAAAAAAATTATTTTTTTTTTTTTTAAATGATTTATAAAGTTCGAAAAAAGTGCGAATTTGGGTGTTGCTTGCCTTTACATTTCTCCTCATAACTCAGGCTAGAAATAAGATAGAGAGACAGAATAAACACCATTCTACTCAGAAGTGTCCAGGCTTTCACCAGATATTCACAAGAGGATCTTTGTTAATATTTTACCCATGCAAAAGTAAACGCAAATTTTTAAAATGCATTTCCGAAAAATAGGCATTTAAATATTTCAAAAACTGCCCATGTCTGCTGTGCTCTTAGCCACATCTGTACCAAATTTCAAGTTGGGATCGTGATGGGATCATATTTTAAAATATTTCACTATTATAGTGTCAATTCAAAAATCTTGAATTCAGATTTGTTCAGCCTGTGGTCTAAAAGTGGGGTCTATATTTACCAAATAATCAATGATTTTTAGACATTACTGTATTATTTTGATATGTTACTGCTTAGAAGCAGGAGAGGACATATAGGAGAAAGCTTTGTTAGGGCTCAACCTGAGAATGAACAATATTGTATTGAATATTGTAAAAACCAGGACTACGAAGAGGAGGAGAGTTTGTTAAAACATCAGTTACAGGAAGCAGAACCCATCAAAGGGACTCGGCATTACCACACTTTCATTCCATGTAGTGAATCAGAAATAAAAACAAGGATTTTTTCATTCAGCAAAGACAGTGAAGTCCATGAAGTGGTAGAAGGGGGCACAAGATTGGCAATGGATGACATAACGGGCTATGTGACCTGTGAATATGATTGCCGCTGGTGACTGGCTACTGTACTCGCCAAAGATTGTGAAAAAGTCAGATAACTCAGTGACAGGCCTTACATACTCTGACACAAAAGGAAATGGCGATTGCTAGTAAGCGCTTATAGACAAGATTACATTTCACCCACTTAAAAGGGACAAATTGATGATAAAAAGCCACTTTAAAAACATACTATTGTTTGATTAGTTCATATTTTATAGAATGATGATTTAACTACTGTACTATTCTTATTAAACACTTCATAAATGACATGTTGAGTGATGTAATAGAAAACAAATTTACATGTATAAATGGGGGTTAACATTTTTGGTTCTTTTAATCTTGTTTAATGACACTGGAGGATATGATCACCTTTTTTCTTTTGGTTTGTTCAATGCATTCAGGTTGAAAATGCTGAGCGTTGTGTTCTGATGATTAAGATCTATTTATCCTGGCCCTTACGGGATTTGTGTTTCTTTTTTGTTGCATATAAATGTTTTATTCAATAAGTTGTAATAACTCATACAACTTAAAATAAAAAATATATAAATTTGACAGGTCCCAAGTTGAATCTCTGCACAAATATAACCAAGGACACAAGTAACACACAGGCATTTTTTCACTATTTTCAAACTAACATTTATTTCACAATTGCACATCAAAATTTTGAATTTGATTTTTCCCAAACAAAATATAAAAAACTATAGTCTTGTGACATATCAAATGAAAGCTGTTACCATTCTGAGTAAAATTATGCCTCTCCCACTTCATTATCTTATTTCTAGCCATACCAGGCCAAAATTCACACTTTTTTTTAAAAAACTTTATATACCGTATATACTCGTGTATAAGCCGACCCCCCTACTGTACAGTGAAAGCGCTCCAGGGCGTCTTCTCTGGGGACAGTGCTGAGCTGGTGAGGAGGGGCATGCAGAAGTTATATGCATGCTGAATCACACCCGCCTCCTGAAAGGACCCCTCATGAGGCATAAGTGCATAGGAAAACTCATGATGTCCAATATCAGCGGTGGCGTCAGGAGACTTAGGAGCTCGCAGCAAGGAAAGGCTGAGGACATTCCCGAGCACTGAACATTCGTATTGTGAGGCACCCGGCATGATCCGCATGGCCGGGGTACATCACATGTAGGATCAGAGGATGATCCTGTACACACTGGCCGGTTTTCCTGTGATGGTAATACTGTGTGAACCAACCTGAACACAATGAGTTCATGAGCCTAATGAGCGGCAGTGAGAGTGAGAGGAGTCCATAAAGAATGGGATGTATTGAGTGAGTGCTGACAACCCGGAACACAGGGAGTTAACCTGAGCTGTGTGGAAGCTGATGATTAGCAGCTGAGGGGGTGTGTCCATGTGGGAGTGGCTGGCACGATAAGAGCCGGCCACCTGAATGATTGTGAGATTCATTCATTCTGGAGACTTGTGTGAGATCCATGCTCAGCCAGTCTGTGTGAGAGACTGGTGTGGGATCCAGCTGAGAGATTACCAGCCAGAGATTACCAGCCTGTGATTGAGATGGAAGCTGAGACCAGCCCAGTGCAGAGCAGTCCAGAGGCTGTGTGAATGAAGGGAGCATGCTAGCTCCATGCCGGTGCCAAGATCCGTGGTTGTGATAGCACCTGGTGGGGAAGCCGTGGCTGAACCCGGTGGATACTGGTCCGGGCGTGGGGTGAAACACGTCTGGGAAAGGAGCCCGTGGGGGACGCTTGGTGGACCCGTATCCAGGTAGCGAGACCCGGATCCGTGCCCGGTAAGACAGCGGTTCCCGTGTAACGGAGAGAGCTGTGTGTGATTAATGCCAGGCGGGCATAACCGCTATTGGGTCAGACTAGTAAAGGACCCGTTGATGTATGAGGGCTTAGGCAATGGCCCTGAATGTGAGATGATGGCCAAGATGTAAGAGCCATGTATAATAATGTGGAGAGACAGTGACCCAGCTGGTATGGATGATGTTGGAGGCGTTCCGTCCTTGGGACGAGAGGGAGGCTTGCCCTGCTGCTTGCAGAGGGTACCCGTCCCTCAACCACGACCTCTAATGGTGTGGGTGTGCCTGTGGTGCCAGAGACAGGGGTAATAGGGCTCCTAGTAGGTAACGGATGTAGAGGTTCCCGTGCACTATGGTTTGCCAGTCCCTGTAATGGGCCATGGAGGGGCCACAGTCCATGGATGTGGGCTGTGAGCAGGTGTGTGATCCATGGACGTTTGAATGATGGATCACATACGGTATGTAAGGACCCGGTCAGGCAGGATTCTTGACTAGGGGTGAATGTATATCATCATGCTGGGGGACTAAAGCCAGGCGGCAGGTACCGCCATTGGGACCCACAGGGCCCGTTGAGGCGTATGTAACGAAGGTCAGAAGCAGGGGTTAGAAGGGCTCCCGTACTGGGTAACGCGTGGTTAGGCCGGAGGCCGCAGCCACGGGTTACTAGGGTTTGCCAATCCCTGTTATGAACCCGGAAGGGTCATCATCGAAGTATATCAAATGTATTTATTATAAAGGTACTGTAAGATGTGTAAGTAGGCCGGAGGCCGTAGCCACCACGGGAGCTGTTAGTAGAGCTCCAATGGGGACAGAGAGTCATGGTTACAGGTCCCGGGTTACTATAAATTGTTATGTGCAATATAAGTGTTGTGATGTTAAATGTAAATGTATGGTGTATTTATGTAAAGTGTTGTTAATCAATGTGATATGTGTCAAACATGCTACCCGGGTTATGTGGTTAATATGTGAAAATAAACGGGTAGACATTGGTTAACCTTATAAACACGTGTTCTTGTCGTTTTGCAAGCGGGTTCCCCGGTTGCTACCTCACATATGGTGGAGAATGCGGGCAAGGTTGCCCGGTGAGGACTGCACCCCAGTTACAAAGGGGGGTTGGTACAGCCGAGGGCTGTGGTGCCGGAGCACCTTATATGGACATTTCTGTGGATGCACTTTATATGGACTTGGTTGCTATGGGCAACCGCACGACGCACCCTAGCCTCTTGCCGGTGACCTGGCGAGGTCACGAAGACATCGTACTCAAAGTATCGGGCGGCCCTAGGGGTCCCGAAGTCAAAGTCGACGTGATCAAGGTTCCGGTGGCCCGAGGGGTCACGAAGTTGCCAAGACAACGCCACATCCGGATTCTATGAACTGTGTTTGCCCCTGCTGGTTTAAGCAAGGAGGGGGGAGGTTGGACAGGAGTCACAAGCGTACAAACCGGGAGCGGTGCCACAACGTGTTGTGTGGTGGCCCGGCTCCTATGGCAGTGTGTTCATCCCCCACTGGTCTGAACAAGGAGGGGGGAGGTTAGGACACGGTTTACCGGTGTCCTAGGTGTACAAGCCGGCAGTGTGTGTGACCCTTATTCACAAGCCAGGAGCGACGCTGTCACCCGACTTGTCAGGGCCGTGTGTTTAACCCCTACCCACGGGTGTAAACAAGGAGGGGGGTATGTGAGGCACCGCCGGCATGATCCGCATGGCCGGGGTACATCACATGTAGGATCAGAGGATGATCCTGTACACACTGGCCGGTTTTCCTGTGATGGTAATACTGTGTGAACCAACCTGAACACAATGAGTTCATGAGCCTAATGAGCGGCAGTGAGAGTGAGAGGAGTCCATAAAGAATGGGATGTATTGAGTGAGTGCTGACAACCCGGAACACAGGGAGTTAACCTGAGCTGTGTGGAAGCTGATGATTAGCAGCTGAGGGGGTGTGTCCATGTGGGAGTGGCTGGCACGATAAGAGCCGGCCACCTGAATGATTGTGAGATTCATTCATTCTGGAGACTTGTGTGAGATCCATGCTCAGCCAGTCTGTGTGAGAGACTGGTGTGGGATCCAGCTGAGAGATTACCAGCCAGAGATTACCAGCCTGTGATTGAGATGGAAGCTGAGACCAGCCCAGTGCAGAGCAGTCCAGAGGCTGTGTGAATGAAGGGAGCATGCTAGCTCCATGCCGGTGCCAAGATCCGTGGTTGTGATAGCACCTGGTGGGGAAGCCGTGGCTGAACCCGGTGGATACTGGTCCGGGCGTGGGGTGAAACACGTCTGGGAAAGGAGCCCGTGGGGGACGCTTGGTGGACCCGTATCCAGGTAGCGAGACCCGGATCCGTGCCCGGTAAGACAGCGGTTCCCGTGTAACGGAGAGAGCTGTGTGTGATTAATGCCAGGCGGGCATAACCGCTATTGGGTCAGACTAGTAAAGGACCCGTTGATGTATGAGGGCTTAGGCAATGGCCCTGAATGTGAGATGATGGCCAAGATGTAAGAGCCATGTATAATAATGTGGAGAGACAGTGACCCAGCTGGTATGGATGATGTTGGAGGCGTTCCGTCCTTGGGACGAGAGGGAGGCTTGCCCTGCTGCTTGCAGAGGGTACCCGTCCCTCAACCACGACCTCTAATGGTGTGGGTGTGCCTGTGGTGCCAGAGACAGGGGTAATAGGGCTCCTAGTAGGTAACGGATGTAGAGGTTCCCGTGCACTATGGTTTGCCAGTCCCTGTAATGGGCCATGGAGGGGCCACAGTCCATGGATGTGGGCTGTGAGCAGGTGTGTGATCCATGGACGTTTGAATGATGGATCACATACGGTATGTAAGGACCCGGTCAGGCAGGATTCTTGACTAGGGGTGAATGTATATCATCATGCTGGGGGACTAAAGCCAGGCGGCAGGTACCGCCATTGGGACCCACAGGGCCCGTTGAGGCGTATGTAACGAAGGTCAGAAGCAGGGGTTAGAAGGGCTCCCGTACTGGGTAACGCGTGGTTAGGCCGGAGGCCGCAGCCACGGGTTACTAGGGTTTGCCAATCCCTGTTATGAACCCGGAAGGGTCATCATCGAAGTATATCAAATGTATTTATTATAAAGGTACTGTAAGATGTGTAAGTAGGCCGGAGGCCGTAGCCACCACGGGAGCTGTTAGTAGAGCTCCAATGGGGACAGAGAGTCATGGTTACAGGTCCCGGGTTACTATAAATTGTTATGTGCAATATAAGTGTTGTGATGTTAAATGTAAATGTATGGTGTATTTATGTAAAGTGTTGTTAATCAATGTGATATGTGTCAAACATGCTACCCGGGTTATGTGGTTAATATGT
Organism: Allobates femoralis; assembly: GCA_033576535.1. Classification (NCBI taxonomy): domain Eukaryota; kingdom Metazoa; phylum Chordata; class Amphibia; order Anura; family Aromobatidae; genus Allobates; species Allobates femoralis. The sequence goes on from JARQOC010000003.1 coordinate 378,296,980, forward strand.
GAAAATAAACGGGTAGACATTGGTTAACCTTATAAACACGTGTTCTTGTCGTTTTGCAAGCGGGTTCCCCGGTTGCTACCTCACAGTATTTACAGTCATTTAGAACGGCTATTCCAAATCCATACTCTGACAGATCCATCCATCGATGAGCCCAAACCTCATATCTGGCCCAATCCCATGAAGTATTGCGATGGGTCGGCCTCTGTAAATGTCCAAACTGGATCTCATATGTCGCATTTGTACTGTGGACTGTAGTGGGAAACTCAACTTTCAGAAACTTATGAGACTCGTTCCAGGTTACCTCAGTATTAAATCTGATGTATGGACTTGAAGCCTCAAGGATAATGTTTTGCACAATGTTACTATGGTTGCTGATTTTCAAGCTAAAGGTCACCATTCCTCTTAGCCCTCCTTTACTGCTGATCTCTGGCTTAGTCAAGACACTTGTAATGGGTTTCCTGGTTTCCAGGTGATAGTCCATCACATCCCAAGCATCCCAATATAAGGGAACGTCCTCAAAAATCGCAAACTGGTTGCCGTAACAAGCTATGGGAATGCACTCTATTGGAGGGTAAAAGCTTCAAAGAGGTTAAACGTCCCATTGAATCAAGTTTGGCCTGAAGGATTCCATTCCCCATAATTACTGAACAGTCATCCTGCATGACAACCGTGACTGGGAACTTTGGAGTTACTTCTTCAGGTAACACAGCATAGCCCATACTGGGAACACTGACTAGACCTAAATGCTGCTCCCCTGATCCAGGTATGGCAATAACCTCTGTGCGCTCCCACGGCAAAGTGTTTATTACACAGATGGACGAACTGCCCGATGGTGGGCTCTTCAGTAGTGACTGCATGGCTTCACTGAGAAGTTTCACTCCTTCTGTTCTGATTTCTTCATAGTATCTCAAAGCGTTTTCAACCACCAGCTGGATACAGCTACTGGGCAGCACATCATGGAACTGATTCAAAAGCAGTAACCGGTTGTTTGTAGTGCCAAACAATGAGAAATGATTGTGTTTTACACATTGTGATTGTAGGGAGAGGATCCTTGTACAAATATTAAGTACCAATGCCTGCGGTGATGGGAGACGGTACCTCCAGAGATGCTGGAGCTTCTCCTCTGGGTAATGGAAGCTCTTGTCCTGGGCCAGAGAAACAGAGCTGAGGAACTCCACATCGTGCACAAACTGCTCACACTGTCTGTTCCCTTTCTTGATCTGGGCTTGTGTTGTGTATGTGCCATTGTGTAGCTCAAGAAAGAGCTCTCCAATCCAAGTGCAGAGCTGAGAAGTGTCCGTCTCCAAAGCAGAAAAGAACCGGTCCGGGGTCGAAAATTCAACTCTGGGCAAACCATCTGTATCCTTCATCCATTGAAGTCTTCCCACCATCTTCTCGGTCGGACCTCCACCACCATCACCATACCCATAGAGGACAATAACGCAGTTGACACGACCCTTGTCTCTGTTGTTCTCGACCGTTTCAAGTGTCTCTTCCACTGTACACTTCATCCCGTAAGAGTCCCCTGGAGGAAAATGAGCGAGGACCTTTGAGCCATCAATGCCGACCCAGTGAAAAGTATGATGAGGAAAAGCATTAACCAGACTCCAACTTAATTTCTGAGTCAGGAATCGATGGATCCCACATCCATTCATCAACTGCGGCAGCTGAGCAGAGTATCCAAAGGTGTCCGGTAACCAGAACTCAGAGCAAAAGTTTCCAAATTCTTCTTGAAAGAAAAGTTGACCGTGCAGGAACTGGCGCACCATGGACTCGCCACTAGGAAGGTTACCATGATCTGTTTTTTAAATGTATATACTGTCATTGTCACAGTAACTTTGTCACTGACAAAATATCTTGCAACTGATGGCTGCAAAGTTCTCTGCTCCTTTGTTTGGCTGGAAGAGCTGGGCACTGGTTCATTGGTTTGGATGCAGTCTTTCTCATCCACTGCTTTCAGTACTTCTGGTTGAAAGCACTGTATATATCTCTTTAGATTAGAAGCTCTGGTAGGAGCATTTTTATCTTTGCCTGAATATGCACTCATTTTGGCTTCACAGCTTTTGTTTTCGTTTGGATCATTTGTCATACACTGACAGACATAATGTTTTCTATCTTGAGTGGTGAAATGTTCAAATACAGCTGATTTAATATGACGCTTCTTTGACATTCTCAGGTTTTTAATTCTGCATTCACAATCCAAATGACAATTGTTTATCCAAAAAACAATTGTACAAAATTATTGCCAGGTCGTACAACTGATATAGTGGTCAGTAATACTGTTATAATTCCTCATGTACTCAGTTAACTGATGCAAAGTTTGTTAAAAGGATAATACTTCTTAGTCTTCCTCTTCTGAGTAGCAGGCAGCTGTGAGATGCTTGGAAGACGCACACCTAGTATGATCTAGTCTAGAGGAGGAGCTTTACTACTAAGAATTTGCAACACCTTTTCCCTTTCAGTTTAATACATTGTAAGTAGGGGGGTTGGGGCAGCATGAGGTTAACCAAGTATAAGATTAGATAAGGGCAGTGGAGAACCGTGACACACAAGAAGTAAGAAATGTCTCTATCTCCAGCAGAACTGCTTATCACTGTTGTTCATAGTTTGATAGAACATATATATTTGAGTAACATTTATAAAATTCATATGAAAGTTCAATTATGAAATATTAATACTTTTTTTTAAGCTGGAGTCAGTACATTTCTACCGACTCTGACTCCAACCAAAACTAACTCCGACTCCACAGCCCTGGTGCCACAAACAGGAACGTGATTATCACCAACAGTTCCCATTTTATTTAGGTGTATCCATATAAATGGCCCACCATGTATAATATTCCATGCATTGTAACCGGGTGTGTATATACTATACGTTCACTGTGAAAGCGCCAAATAATCTGCCTAGTAGTGAAAGCAGCTCTTGTTTAGTCCATAAATCGTCAGTCAATTGCGTATTATCCTGATCATTGGATGCATCATACTGCTGTTCATGACAAATTGTTCAAAGAGGAAAGGTCAAAGAATGCCCGTGCATGCGCAGTATGTGGGCGTTCTTTGACCTTTCCCTGTGCCTGCTCAGTACGATACTTTGCTCTGCCCTCAGCAGAGAAGTGCACGTGAGCAGGAGCAAAATGAAGGCCTGGAGCCAGGATCACTTTAAGCCCCCCACAAAGGTCCTTAGCTAGAATAATGAAACCCAAAAAGTATGGGCCTCAGAAAAATTGTATTTTTTTTTATTTTTTGTTGTCCAAGATTTTGTGAGGAAGTTAAGAAAAAGGTGCAGGCATTTTTTGAGGATGATGAATTCAGTCGAATGTGCCCTGGTAAAAAAAGACTATGTATCAGTGCGAATAGCAGGAGATAAAAAGCAGATGCAAAAGCGACTATTACTGAGCAATATGAGGGAAATGTTTGTTGCCTATCGGGATTGGAATGGCCCTGAAATTGGATTTTCAAAGTTTTGTGAGCTTCGGCCAAAGTGGTGCGTAACAGTTGGATCTGCTGGAACACATCCCGTTTGTGTGTGTACCATTCGGACTCCCAGACTGTGTATATATATGTGTGTGTGTGTGTGTGTGTGATATATGTGTGTGTGTATATATATATGTGTGTGTGTGTGTGTGTGTGTGTGTCATTCCATGTCAAGTGAACCAATGATTATTACCTCTATATTTTTAATTCTTTTGAGATTTTGCTATTTGATAATAGCATGTCAGACAATGCAGAATGTGAAGAGAAAAATTTAAAAAAAAATTTTTTTTTTTTTAAATGATTTTCAAAGTTCGGAAAAAGTGTGAATTTCGCTGTTGCCTGCCTTTACGTTTCTCCTCATAACTCAGGCTAGGAATAAGATAGAGAGACAAAATAAACCCCATTCTACTCAGAACTATACAGGCGTTCACCAGATATGTCACAAGAGGATCTTTGTTAATACATTACCCATGTGATCGCAAGCGCAAAACTTTAAAACGCATTTCCGAAAAATCGGCGTGCATAAATATTTCAAAAACTGCCCATGTGTCTGCTTTGCTCTTAGCCACATCTGTACCAAATTTCAAGTTGGGGTCTTGATGGGATCATATTTTAAAATATTTTACTATTAATAGCGTCAATGGGTCATTCCATATCAAGTGATCTAAATATGAATATTTTTTTATGTTCAATATATTTTTATTGAAGGTCACACAATTTGTTACATAAACTGTATCAACATTCAGGTTAACCAATTACCACTTGGTTATCGTGTCCTAGAAAATATCAAACAGTTGTGGGCCAACAGGGCCTCCAGAGTAACTGTCTTAATAAAGAGATGACATACCAAGTCCAGCTTTAAAGGCAAGAGACTTGACATTTTCTATATTAAACAATAAGGCATTTTGATAATTACCATCCAAGAAAGAATATGTACGTAATATTATCAAATTGTAAACGCTCCAGTATGTGTCGGTTCTGTTTATCAGCATGAATCTGGGTCACTAAGTTACATCACGTTTCTCAACCCTTCCATAGGAACTTTAAGAAATTTTGAGACATCGTGTGAGATATAAGAGAAGCTGTTATAAATAGGAGACAAGCTAAGAAACAAAAATATAGCCCCTTATTCTCTTAAGGCAATCTTGTGACTGTTGGTCCAGGTAGGGCTGTCAGGTATACCAGACCAAAGGTCCTAGAAACATAGTCTACTATTATTATTATTTTTCGCCACATATAGGTCACCAAGCACTAAGAGGAAAGAAAAAGCAGGGCAAGATAAGTAACAGTATAGAAGAAAAAGTGTAAAGGATGTAGGGTGAGAGAAAGAATATCCCTATAGTATAGAGGGGGTAGGAAGGGGGATCTCAGCAAGGGGGGCATAGATCCCTCAGGGGAGGGAAAATCCCTATGCCGAAATCCCACTCTCCCCTCCAATTCCCCCTCAGAATGCTTCCTCAAAGGCCCGAGAGTCTTTAAATAAAATCCAGGGACTCCAGGTCCTGAGATATCGGTCCCTGGCATCGGAGACCTCCGCCGTGAGTTCTTCCATGCGGTGTAGTTTCACTATCTCCGCCAACCAGTCCGCTAGAGGGGGAGTAATAGAAGACTTCCAGTACCTGGGTATGACCGTCCGGGCTGCAGTTAGAAAAAATCTAAGCAGGTCATTCTTCTGAGATTTAAAGGAGCCAGTGAGTATCGATAGTAAGGCTATATCAGGAGTCATCACTTGTGCCTTGCTACTGACCTTCTCATATAGTTGGAAAACTGCTCGCCAAAAAGGCTTAATGCCTTCACATTCCCACCAGATGTGTAGCATGGATCCCACCTCTCTGTTACACCTCCAACATCTATCTGAGACTGAGGGGAAGGCCGCATGTAGGTTGGCTGGGCATCGGTACCATCGAGCTAAGATTTTATAGTTTCTCTCTTGGGCTTGGCACGCCATGGAGAGTTTATGAGTGTATATGCAGGCCCTCTCCCAGTCCTCATCAGGGATCTCTTCTTTTAATTCTCTCTCCCATTTAGTCATGAATTTAGGTCTGTCAGTGTCTGCTCTTGTGTTAAGAAGAGAATAGAGGAGAGAAATCGTGTGAGCTGGCGGGGAGTCAAGAAGAAACAGTTTCTCAAATGGAGTCGGGGTGGCCGAGAAGTCTACTTCCGGGGGTAGACTAGCTGTATAAGACCGAAGCTGTGCGTACTCCAACCATGTCCTACCAGAAGCTGTTCCGGCTAGATCGTCAGCCGTCCTGAGGGTCCCTCTCACAAATGACATCATCATACGGGGTCGATCCTCGTACCTCCATTTCAGGAAAGATTGAGCCTGCAGTGCCGGGGGGAACGCTGGATTGTGAAAAAGGGGAGTAAGAGGTCCCGGGCCTCTGGCTCTTAAATTTTTTGTAATCGGTAGGTCCCAAAATTTTAAAGTTGTGACTATAAGGGAGTCGTCTATACCCAATTGAGGTCTGTCTGCTGGCAGTATCCAAGGCAATGTCCAAAGAGGGACGCCCACTGTTGTCTGCTCTAACTCCACCCATTGTTTATTCTTTCCGTGGTATTCCCAATCGATCAAACGATTTAGAACTGCTGCTATATAGTAATTTTTAAAATTAGGCAGTCCCGCTCCACCTCGAGATTTATGTCTGTATAGGGTCTGTATGCTTATTCTGGGACGTTTCCCTCCCCAGACAAATCTAGAGATAAGAGATTGCAGTTGCTTAAAGAACTGGGCTGGGACTGCTAGTGGGGCTGTTTGGAACAAAAACAGAAAAAGGGGTAGGACATCCATCTTTATGGCATTGATTCGGCCAAACCAGGACATGCAACGCTTGTCGTATTTGCGTAAGTCGTTTGTTGTTCTTTGCAACAGAGGGAGGTAATTTAGATTGAACCATTTAGAGGTGTCTCTATGGGCCACTATTCCTAAGTATTTCAAACTCGACATCTGCCATTTAAATGGGAAGGACTCCGCCAGGTGCTCCCTCTCCCCCCTGGGTAAGGAGACATCTAAAGCCTCTGTCTTATGGGCGTTGATTTTGAAGTTGCTGTGCTTACCATATTCGTCGAAGACCTTGAGTATCGAGGGGAAGGACGTACGAGGCTGAGTAACAAATAACAATAAGTCGTCAGCGAAAAGAGCTGCTTTATACTGCCTGTAATTAAGTTCCACCCCTCTAATATCAGGACTCCCACGAATGGCCACAGCAAGGTATTCCATAATAATTACATAAAGTAATGGGGAGAGAGGGCACCCCTGACGGGTCCCGTTGTTAATCGAGAAAGGCGTCGATAGTCCTCCATTAGCTTTGACCCTGGCTGTGGGACAACTATAAAGTGACATAATTCTGCTTCTAAATCGTGTCCCCAGGCCCAACCGCTCCAACGAGGCCTCCAGAAAGCACCAGTTGACTCGGTCGAAGGCCTTTTCAGCATCTACCGATAATATGCACATTGGGATCTTACGGGCCCTCGACCGAGTCATAAGCAGCATGAGCTTATTAGTGTTGTCTCTAGCCTCCCTCCCCTGTACAAAGCCCACCTGATCTTTGTGTATCACGGAGGGAAGGAGAGGGGCTAGACGATTGGCAAGAAGTTTGGAAAATAGTTTAATGTCTATATTTATTAAGGAAATAGGCCTATAACTGGCCACTTCCGAAAGATCTTTGTCAGGCTTAGGGACAACACTAATGTGGGCCTCCAGAGACTGGGGGACCCACGAGCAGTCTGTATTAATGGCATTGAAAGTCCTCGCTAGAAACGGAGCCACCTGGGGACAGAATAGTTTGAAGAATTTGGAAGTAAACCCATCTGGTCCCGGACTCTTACCCCCTGGGGAACCCCGGATCACCTCTCTTACTTCTTCCTCAGAGAAATCCATCTCTAGTGTATTAGCTAAATCAGGGTCAATTGCTGGTGGTGCTGTGCTTTCCATATAAGTGTTAAGTTTTTCTTTATATCTCTCTTCAGCCATATCAGTGTAGTGCCCTTTTATATTGTAGAGGCGGTCATAGAAGTCTCTAAAAGCTTGCAGGATAATTTCAGGATTTTGAGAAATTTCCCCGTTTTGTTGTTTAATTTGTGGAACACGCCCAGGGACACCTTTCGGGTGGAGCAATCTAGCTAAGGGCCTACCACATTTATCCCCGTGTTCGTATAGGTACCTGTGTAGCCTCTCCCTTCCTCTTAGATATTTCTGGTCAATGAGGCCCCTAAGTTCGTCTCTAGCTTTTATCAGGTCTGCTAGTGTCTGCTGCTCTAGCGACCTTTTGTGGATACCTTCTAGTTTGCCAATTTTCTTTACTAATGCGTCTATTTTGTTATTTTTTTCTCGTTTGATTCTAGAGCCGTGTTTAATTAATACGCCTCTCACCACGCATTTTAGAGTTTCCCACTGGGTTGGGAGGGCTGTCAGATCAGCTTCATGGATAGATAGGAATTCAGAAATTACCTCCTTTACCTCTGAGCAGCAGAATTCATCGTTCAGGAGGTTATCATTTAATCTCCAGGACCATTGTTTATTGGTTCCCCCCGGCAGGCACAGGAGACAGAAAATAGGAGCATGGTCGGAGTGGCACATCTGGCCTATGGTAGCCCGTGGCTCCCATGTCAATAATCTCTGACTGACTAAAAAGTAGTCAATCCTACTGTAGGAATTATGTATTGATGAGAAGTAAGTGTAGTCCCTGTCGTGGGGGTGGAGGGCTCTCCATAAGTCTACCAGGCCCAAGTTCTGCATTTCTCGTTTAACCGCCCTCAGTTTGGACCCAGATAGGCCTCTGCCACCAGAGGAACTATCAGCCAGAGGATTCAAAGTGAAGTTAAGATCTCCTCCTATCACGATAACATCCCTCCGCAAAGTCAGCAAGTGCACCCAGAAGAGCTATACACTGACTGGCTGGGTTGTTATTTGGTAAATACCAGTTGGCTATTGTGAAGATTGTGGATTCCACTCTGATTTTTAAGAAGATATACCTACCATTAGGGCTGGGCGATTAATCGAATTAATTCGATTAATTCGCCCCCTGCTGTGGCCACGATTGTCGTTTTATGCAAAATCGTGTAATTCGATTTTCCTAGCTTTATTCCCGAGCGTGACTCGGGGTTACCTTTCACTTTCAGAAGCGGTAATCCCGAGTCACACTCGTTCCGCCGCTCACTGTGAGGACCGGGGGGAGGGGGGGGGGGTGCTATCGGCAGTGCGACTGCACTGCTGACAGCTTGACCCACCCCTCCCCCGGAGCCGCAGCAGCACTGCCGATAGTGCACAACCGGAGCCGCTGGTAATCTGTCCCGCCCCCTCCCCAGCCGGAGCCGGTCACTGTGAGGACCGGAGCCGCTGGTGATAGGTCCGCCCCCCTCTCCAGCCGGAGCCGGTCACTGTGAGGACCGGCGCCGCTGGTGATAGGTCCCGCCCCCTCTCCAGCCGGAGCCGGTCACTGTGAGGACCGGCGCCGCTGGTGATAGGTCCCGCCCCCTCTCCAGCCGGAGCCTGTCACTGTGAGGACCGGCGCCGCTGGTGATAGGTCCCGCCCCCTCTCCAGCCGGAGCCGGTCACTGGGGGGCAGGCGGGGGATGCTGGTGCTGTTGATGACAATAGCAGTGGGCTAGAGTCAGGGCCAGTGCCAGTGTAAGTGTCAGGGCCAGTGTAAGTGCCAGTGTAAGTGTCAGGGCCAGTGCCAGTGTTAGTGTCAGGGCCAGTGCCAGTGTTAGTGTCAGGGCCAGTGTTAGTGTCAGGGCCAGTGCCAGTGTAAGTGTCAGGGCCAGTGCCAGTGTAAGTGTCAGGGCCAGTGTTAGTGTCAGGGCCAGTGCCAGTGTAAGTGTCAGGGCCAGTGCCAGTGTAAGTGTCAGGGCCAGTGTTAGTGTCAGGGCCAGTGCCAGTGTTAGTGTCAGGGCCAGTGTTAGTGTCAGGGCCAGTGCCAGTGTAAGTGTCAGGGCCAGTGCCAGTGTAAGTGTCAGGGCCAGTGCCAGTGTCAGGGCCAGTGCCAGTGTTAGGGCCAGTGCTAGTGTCAGGGCCAGTGCCAGTGTAAGGCCCGGACACTAGGGGGCCGCTGACCTCCGTCTCCTCCCCGGCCGGTGCTGGACAGGCCCGGACACTGGGGGCCGCCGACCTCCGCCTCCTCCCCGGCCGGTGCTGGACAGGCCCGGACACTGGGGGCCGCCGACCTCCGCCTCCTCCCCGGCCGGTGCTGGACAGGCCCGGACACTAGGGGGCCGCCGACCTCCGCCCTGGACTGGTGCGAGGAGAACTACGCCGTGTCCTGTGAGTGTACATCGCCGAGTTCTGTGAGTGTCCAGTGCACTGTGTGTATGATGTGTATGGTGTATACAGAGTGTGCATGGTGTATACAGAGTGTGCATGGTGTATACAGAGTGTGCATGGTGTATACAGAGTGTGCATGGTGTATACAGAGTGTGCATGGTGTATACAGAGTGTGCATGGTGTATACAGAGTGTGCATGGTGTATACAGAGTGTGCATGGTGTGTGCATGGTGTGTGCATGGAGTGTGCATGGAGTGTGCTGGAGTGTGCGTGGAGTGTGCGTGGAGTGTGCGTGGAGTGTGCGTGGAGTGTGCGTGGAGTGTGCGGTGGAGTGTGCGTGTGGAGTGTGCGTGTGGAGTGTGCGTGTGGAGTGTGCGTGTGGAGTGTGCGTGTGGAGTGTGCGTGTGGAGTGTGCGTGTGGAGTGTGCGTGTGGAGTGTGCGTGTGGAGTGTGCGTGTGGAGTGTGCGTGTGGAGTGTGCGTGTGGAGTGTGCGTGTGGAGTGTGCGTGTGGAGTGTGCGTGTGGAGTGTGCGTGTGGAGTGTGCGTGTGGAGTGTGCGTGTGGAGTGTGCGTGTGGAGTGTGCGTGTGGAGTGTGCGTGTGGAGTGTGCGTGTGGAGTGTGCGTATGGAGTGTGCGTATGGAGTGTGCGTATGGAGTGTGCGTATGGAGTGTGCGTATGGAGTGTGCGTATGGAGTGTGCGTATGGAGTGTGCGTATGGAGTGTGCGTATGGAGTGTGCGTATGGAGTGTGCGTATGGAGTGTGCGTATGGAGTGTGCGTATGGAGTGTGCGTATGGAGTGTGCGTATGGAGTGTGCGTATGGAGTGTGCGTATGGAGTGTGCGTATGGAGTGTGCGTATGGAGTGTGCGTATGGAGTGTGCGTATGGAGTGTGCGTATGGAGTGTGCGTATGGAGTGTGCGTATGGAGTGTGCGTATGGAGTGTGCGTATGGAGTGTGCGTATGGAGTGTGCGTATGGTGCGTATGGTGCGTATGGTGCGTGCGGTGCGTGCGTATGGTGCGTATGGTGCGTGCGTATGGTGCGTATGGTGCGTGCGGAGTGTGCGTATGGTGCGTGCGGAGTGTGCGTATGGTGCGTGTATGGTGTATACTGTGTGCATGATGCGTGTATGATATATACTGTATATACTGTGTATTCTGTATACATATATACAGTGTGTATGATATATACTGTATATACTGTGTATGCTGTGTATACATATATAAAAAAAAAATCGAGATTTAAATCGAAAATCGTCCATAGGGTTAAATAAAATCGAGATTTTGATTTTTCCCAAAATCGCCCAGCCCTACCTACCATTTTCATCGACGACCGTGTCCAGGACTGTGTGAGTGAGGGACCGGTGAACCGCTATGGATACTCCTTTGGATTTCCCCACTGGGTTGGGGCTATGGACCCAGACGTTGTAGCGTTGGTCTCCGATGACAGGGACACGACCATCCCTAAAATGGGTCTCCTGGAGTAGTAAAAGCATAACCCCAGATTTATGCATTTCATTCAGTACCTTCGAGCGCTTCTGAGGGGTGTTGAAGCCCCTTACATTATAAGAGCAAATCTTGAAGCCAGACATTTTATACCTGAAATATGTATAAAAGTTAATGACAAGGTCAGTATACCACGTTTATTGAGATCGATTCTCTACTCAGCAAACGGGTTAGCTCTGGTGGGCTCTAAGGTGAGGAGAGAAGAAGAGGAGAAAAGAAAGAGATTAAGAGAGAGAAAGAAGAGAGAAGATGTGCTTACTGGTATGATCCCTAGCAGGAAGAGATATAGGATCACACTAGGTGATTGATCTATAACTTTGAGAGATTCCAGAGATGAAGATGTGGCTATTAAGACAGCTTGTAAAACTCTAACCCACCAGCTTGTTAATTCTTTACACAATACTGGAGCAAATGAAGAACAGATAAAAAGGAATAAAAACAAGGGGGGGGTAATGAGTAAGAAAAAACAATTAGTCTCTAAAATTTAGAGTCAAAAGGTAGGGAATTACTTATCCCACCGCACCTGTGCAGGAGGGAATCCCTGTGGGGTTTAAGGCCTTCTACAGTGGAGCCTCCCGTCCCAGGTCTAAACCATTTCTGTTTGGTGTTTTGAAGGCAAGGGAATCATATGTTCACCAGGAAAGAAAATAATAGAAAAAAAAAAGGGGGGGGGGGAGTGGGTAAGGGTGGGGTGGGGGAGGGGGAAGGTGGAGGGGTGGGGGGGTGGGGGTGGGGAGGGGGGGGGTGAGGGTGGGGTGGGGGAAGGGGGGGAGGGTGTTGGTGGGGTGGGGGTGGGGGGTGGGGAGGGGGGGGGTGAGGGTGGGGTGGGGGAAGGGGGGGAGGGTGTTGGTGGGGTGGGGGGGGAGTGGATGGGGGGGAAAGGGGGGTTGGACACATAGGAAATTATCAGCAGGCGAGACTACGTATAAACTTTTTACCAAAGGCATTTCAACAGGATACTTCATGTGGGAGTCTCCTCAGACCAGTTCGTCACAAGGAGGGCTAGTCTGTGACATCAATCCCGAATTCAACAACGGGGTCTATTAGGGTTGGAGGGGGATAGGGGAAGGTAAAGGGAGGAAGGGGTATGGAGAAGGGAAAGGGATAGGAGGGAAGATTAGGGGAGAATCAAGGGGGGAAAAAATTTCTTTCCAAGGAGCTAGATCCGTCCTCAGGTATTATGTCCATTCAAATGGCTAAGTTTTTTGTAATCAGTTTCCGGTTCCTCCTAGAGACGTTGTCTACGCTCCTCGTTCTGGTCTTGTCGGCGACGTAATCCCCCGCCTGGTCTCTGGAATCCCTCTCCTATTCTCAGTGGGAACTCCGGCCATCCCTGGATAGGAACCATGGGGAGGTCCAGGGCCGAGGTGAAGGAAGACATATCAGCAGGAGACCTCAGGGTAATCTGTCTGCCTTCTCTTCTGACTTGGAGTCTAAAGGGGAATCCCCAGCTATAGGGTAGATCATGATCCCTTAGAGTATCCAGAAGGGGACGCAGTGCCTTTCTTTTCTGGAGAGTCAACCTAGAAAGGTCTGGGAGTATGGTCAGGAACTTGTCTTCAAATTTGCATTGTTTGCCATTTCGTACACGTATCATGATAGCTTCTTTGGTTAGATAATGGTGTACTCTACAGATAACATCTCGTGGCCAGTCCGAGTCAGCAGGTCTGGGGCCCAGAGCCCTATGGGCTCGATCCAGTTCTATGTAATTTGAGGGGGGGTCTCCCAGTAACTCATTAAATAGATTCTGCAACACCCTTGGTAGGTCTCTGGAAGCTACTGTTTCAGGCAGACCTCTTATGCGCAGGTTGTTTCGTCGCCCCCTGTTTTCGCCGTCATCCAAGGCTTCAATCAAATGTGTAATTTGGTTCGATTGATTCAGGAGAGTTGCTTGTTGTGTTCTGCAAATTTCCTCTAGGGCTGAGATTCTATGTGCGTGATCTTGGCCCTGGGAATCCACCCTGGTGACCTCTCCTCTTAGGCAAGATAGCTCACTCCTGTATGCCTGCTCTAGGCGACCTATGTAAGCCTCCATGTCTTCACGGGTGGGAATAGATGCCATCCTGGCTCTTAAGTCGTTCAATTCTCTCAGTACACTGATATTCTGAGACTGTTCATCCATGTGTATCTGAGCAGTATGGAGCTGGCTGGTGGAATCAGTGTATAGAGTCTGGGCAGAGCACACAGATGCATATGTGGTTGCAGGTATTGGGGGAGGGGGTTCTCTGTGTTCATCAGTATTCCTTAACTGCACTTGGGTCCCGGGTGTTGGGGATCCTGTCTGTTGTATGGTAAGGGGTCTCTGGTGTTCTGCTTCTTCACTCACCCCTCCCGTCTGTATGGGATTCAGCAGCGTCAGACTTCTAGCTGAGTTATTGTGCCCGGACTGAGAGCTCTCCCCCTTCTCCATCCCCTCGGCTGGCCGGTTACCTGAGCCTCTGGTTTTCATCATCTGCTGGCCACCGGAGCTCTCAGATGTCCCTCAGGTGCTCTGCGCTTGTGACCGCCGGCTCGCTGCTCCGTCTGCTGCAGTCGCCATTAGATCTACTGCGTCCTTCCTCCCAGTCGCGGCCATCTTTGGTCTCTGGGATTTGGCGGGATTCTGCTCCCCGGGGCTGAAGAAGCGTGTTATAGAGGCTCCGGAGCTCCTAGAAGACTGGGGGTCGGATCCTGGTGGTCTCGCCGGCTTCCCCCTTCTCATGATCTCCTCAGTGCCTTGATATTCTGAGTATATCTAGCTGTTATAAAGACCTGGGAGCGGGAGCCCGTGCAACCAGCGTCCTCACTCCTCCATAGCTAGGCCACGCCCCATGAATATTTTTTTTTACCTGACGTCTTTAGATTTTTTTTTTTTCTATATGAAGTACTACTTTAGTTAATTACAAATTAAAAGTTTAGAATTTTTTTCTTCATCAGTTAATTTTTTACAGATTTTTAAAGTTTAAAAAAAAAGGGTGAATTTTGGCCTGGTATGACTTTACATTTTTTTTATCTCGGGCTAGAAATAAGATAGAGAAACAAAATTAACACCATTATACTCAGAACTGTCCAGGCTTTCACCAGATATGTCACAAGAGTATATTTGTTCATTTTAATTTTTAACCCATGCGAACGCAAACGCAACATTTTGAAACGCATTTCCGAAAAAACGTTTTAATAAAAATTTTCCAAAACTGCCCATGTGTCTTTTATGCTCTTAGCCACATCTGTACCAAATTTCAAGTTGGGATCGTGATGGGATCATATTTTAAAATATTTAACTATTAGTGTCAATTCAAAAATCACCAAGAACAGTAATTTTTTCACAATTGCCCGTCAATAGTTTGAGTTTGCCTCCCTGACGGTGCGGGACTCTCCGGAGATGGTGGACTCGCTCCAGTTTCCTTGGACCTTCCGTCTCGCTTATGCGTTCCCACCTATGAACTTGCTCCCAGTGGTGATCAGGAAGATCAGGGACGAAGGGGCGAGGGTGATCCTCATTGCCCCGTTCTGGCTCAGGAGACCGTGGTTTTCCTGGCTCAGGGCCATGTCCGTGTCAGATCCCTGGATTCTTCCCTCGGTGCCAGACCTGCTGTCTCAGGGTCCTTGCCGTCACCCTCGGGTGAAGGGCCTCCACTTGACGGCTTGGAACTTGAAAGGCGGCTGTTGAAGTTACTTGGCTTCTCGGACGCTCTTATCTCCACTCTCCTTCTGAGTAGGAAGGCGGTTACAACTAGGATTTATGGTAGGGTTTGGAGGAAGTTCCTGGAGTTCCATACAGCCCCCTTTTCTCCGGTTGTACCTATCCCTTCTATTCTGGAGTTTCTTCAGAAGGGCAGGGAGTTGGGTCTTTCTGTGAGTACCCTTAAGGTCCACGTTTCGGCCTTGGGGGCTTTGTATGGTTCGGACGTCGCAAGGGACCGTTGGGTCTCTCGGTTTATTGCAGCTTGTTAGCGTAGCACCCCGGTTCATATTGCTCGAGTAGCCCCATGGGATTTAGATCTGGTCCTGGACGCCCTGATGGGGGGGCCCTTTGAACCCCTGGAGGCTGCTTCCCTTAGGGCCCTGTCTCTCAAGACTGCACTGCTGGTAGCCCTCACTTCGGCTAGACGGGTGGGTGATCTGCAGGCTTTGTCTATTGATCCTCCTTTCCTGTCCATCTTTCCAGATAGGCTTGTCTTGAAACTGGATCCTTCCTACCTCCCTAAGGTCGCATCTCGGTTTCATCGGAGTCAGGAGAATTTCCTTCCTTCCTTTTTTCCTCATCCTACTTCTCCAGAGGAACAGAGGTTCCATGCGCTAGATGTCAGGAGATTAGTGTTGCACTACCTTGATAGGACCAGCGCTTCTCGGCAGAGTAGGGCTCTGTTTGTGTCCTTTCAGGGTCCTCGGAGGGGGTTTGCTGTTTCTAAGAGCACATTGTCTAGATGGATCCGAGATGCCATCTGCCTGGCCTACTCGGTGATGGGACGCAGCCCTCCAGATGGTGTCCGTGCGCATTCTGCTAGGGCCATGGCTTCTTCACGGGCTGAACGCGCAGACGTCTCCATTGACGCTATTTGTAAGGCTGCGACTTGGTCGTCCCCTTCTACCTTTTATAACCACTATCGCTTGTCTTTGTCTTCTGACTCTGACTTGGCTTTCGGGAGATCTGTCCTCAGCACGGTTGTCCCACCCTAGTCTTGCTCTCTGCAATTCTCTCATGTGGGTGCTGTCGTGGCGAGAAGAAAAGACATGATTACTTACCGATAATTGTGTTTTATGGAGTCCACAACAGCACCCACTCACTTCCCTCCCTTGTCACGTTTTTTTTTTTTTGTGTGATTTGCTCCACTTGCATCGTACTGGGGTTGTTGGTTTTGTACTTATTCTGTGTGTTATGGGATTTGTTATGCTTCTCTTAACTATGCGGTTCCTCTCATGCTCTGTAACACAAACTGAGGGAGCGAGGGGGACTGTCCCTTTTTATCTGTAGGTTTCCTGTCCTGGTGGGCGGATCCCCTCTCTCATGTGGGTGCTGTCGTGGACTCCATAAAACACAATTACCGGTAAGTAATCATGTCTTTCTCTCTGTTCTTTCAACAATTTTGTTGGATATTCTCTATTTTGAAACTTCAACAACAGCTTATCTATGGTCTCCTCCCTTTCCTTTTCGTCGCTCACAATTCGCCTCACTCTCTGGATTTGCCCATTGGGTATCGCTCTCTTCATTCCCGTGGGGTGATGGCTTTGATAATGGAGCAATTTATTTTTATCTGTTCCTTTTACATATAGTGAAGTGGTTAGGCTGGTGCCCATGTGCCTCACTAATACGTCAAGGAACTGCAGATCTTTTTTTGACTGAACCATGGTGAACTTAATTGTGGCATCCACCGTGTTAAGGTACTCGTAGAATTCCTGTAAACTATCCGTGGTACCCCTCACATAGAAGTTAAGGTAATATAGAAACACTTGAAAGGAGAAAGACGTGAATGGGCGCCCGTGTACTCCTGAGGGTGCGGGGTCAGGCTTGCATAGCTGAATGACCAGTAAAGCACTGAAAGGAGAGGGCTTAATAGGGCATTCACAGATTAGGATAGCACTGAGTACACGTAATAGTCGCACTGTGACACTTTATGGAAGAAGAGCCTTTGTACCGCCGGAGCACATACTAAAGCCCAAAGAAGGTACC
The DNA here is from genome assembly GCA_033576535.1 of Allobates femoralis. Taxonomy (NCBI): domain Eukaryota; kingdom Metazoa; phylum Chordata; class Amphibia; order Anura; family Aromobatidae; genus Allobates; species Allobates femoralis. The sequence continues at coordinate 378,313,869 of JARQOC010000003.1, forward strand.
GTATGGACCTAATAGCTATTAAAGCTTATAAGAGGCGAAATAAACCCCTTATAAAGGGAGTTGTATAGTGTCCCCGGGGTAAGATGCTGGCACGCATATACTGTGAAGCACTAAGCACTTTTTATATATAGAATAATAATAATTAATGGCACTAGCACCTTAAATATTAATAAAGCGCCCGGATAATTGGGGTAAATAGCGCGAGAGAGCCCATAGAATGTGATATAAGTAGTGCAAGGGCAAGAATGCCAGGAACTAAGATGGCGGAGGCGGCTGGAAAACGCTGCCCACAATGCGACTCGCAGAGAGGCCGCTTCCGGGACGCCGAGAGCACGAGACACGATAATAGCGTGTACAGCATGGAGGAGGGCACTGAACACTGTCACGCCTAGGTAATAAGTAAATAACATATTTAATAAGCTTTACTAGAGTCATAATAATCGACTGGAAGGCTTCCAATTATACAATGGTTTAATAGGCACCATATATGCACTATGTATACAGTACAGCATAAGCAATAATGTACTAAACATAAAGATAGCACAGAGGTTTTATGTATTAGAATGGTGACGGTATAATGAATATGAAATAATTAATGTATTATAAACAGGATGTATAAAAAGAAAGCATAGATGGTCAGTGGTTGCAGGAATAAGGGCGTGGGAGCCTGAAACGTTGCCATTTTGTACCAACACAAGCTGGAATAAACTACTGCTATACATCACCAAGGGAGTGCTGCGACATTTGTATGCATACTAGGATACGCTGAGGACGGTGGAGGTCGCTTTGCACCCGGGATAGCCAGCACCAGCGGGGGGAGGCTGCTGACAGCGGCCCATCTCGTGGGGCCGCTCATTAGATATGCACGGCTCCCCCCGCCCATCACAGCGGCAGGGGGAGCCGTGCATACAGCCCCCCAGCATGTTTAGAGCCCCCACACTTTGCAGAGCCCCCCCCGCTGCATAATCTTACCATCCAGGGTCTTCTTCACCGGAGGTCCTGCAGTCATCATCGCGCGCTGTGTTCCCGGTCTCATGTGACCCGGCGCGATGACGTCATTCGACTGCGACCGCCGGGTCACAAGAGACCGGGAACACAGCGCGCGAGGATGGACTGCAGGACCTCCGCTGAAGAAGACCCTGGATGGTAAGATTATGCAGCGGGGGGCTCTGCAAAGTGTGGGGCTCTTCTCAATATGGTGGGGGCGAGTGCCACTGGGGCTTCTGTATATACCCCTGGGGCCTGCTGTATATACACCTGGGGGCCTGCTGTGTATACCCCTGGGGGCCTGTGTATACCCCTGGGGGCCTGCTGTACACCCCTGGGGACCTGCTGTATACCCCTGGGGCCGCTGTTACACCCCTGGGGACCTGCTGTATACCCCTGGGGCCTGCTTACACCCCTGGGGGCCTGTGTATACCCCTGGGGGCCTGCTTACACCCCTGGGGGCCTGTGTATACCCCTGGGGGCCTGCTTACACACCCCTGGGGGCCTGCTGTACACCCCTGGGGGCCTGCTGTACACCCCACTGCTGGGGCCTGCTGTACACCCCACTGCTGGGGCCTGCTGTACACCCCACTGCTGGGGCCTGCTGTACACCCCACTGCTGGGGCCTGCTGTACACCCCACTGCTGGGGCCTGCTGTACACCCCACTGCTGGGGCCTGCTGTACACCCCACTGCTGGGGCCTGCTGTACACCCCACTGCTGGGGCCTGCTGTACACCCCACTGCTGGGGCCTGCTGTACACCCCACTGCTGGGGCCTGCTGTACACCCCACTGCTGGAGCCTGCTGTACACCCCACTGCTGGGGCCTGCTGTACACCCCACTGCTGGGGCCTGCTGTACACCCCACTGCTGGGGCCTGCTGTACACCCGTGCTGGAGCCCACCCTCGGCTTATACGCGAGTCAATAAGTTTTCCCAGTTTTTGGGGCAAAAGTAGGGGGGTCGGCTTATACACGGTCGGCTTATACACGAGTATATACTGTGTGTGTGTGTGTGTGTATATAAATCAAGGAAAACAGGCAGCACTCCAGTTCAGGTGAATAAAGGGTCTCTGTTTCTCCATTCGCCTTCCACGACAGCATTGGAGGATGTCGTCCACGCCCTATTGGGGGACAGGAACACAGAGAGGTTAAAAGCCCCTCCCCTTCCTCAGTACTCCAGTGTCTTCCTGTCCCCCTTGGGGCATGGAGAGGTTCCAGTGCTGTCAGGCCGGCAGAGGCAGCATTGGGGTGTACTTACAGCCGGGCCAGGGATGGACGTTGGGGGCGGCCTCCTCTTCCTTCTCGGGGCTCCCGTGGTGGGACCATCCGGCCTTCCTGCGTCCTACGGGGCAAAGCAGGCCGTGTATTGCAACGCCGGAGGCCTGTTCAGCTCTCCGGCGTCTCCCTCCTCCAGCTGCGGTCCCTGGGGCATGCATCAGAGGTGCCGCAGAGGCACTTCCGGTTTCGGGCGGCGGCTCCTGTAAGGGTTGTGGCAGGCTGGGCGCGGCTCCAGGGAACCCAGCAGGACTTTCGCGCGCTACTGCCCGCGGCCGGTGACCAGGAGGAGGGAGGGAACAGGTGTTCCTCGTTGGGGGCACGGTACTTCTGGATAAGTACCCGCCGGAAGCTACACCCAGGTAAGGCTGATCCCTGAAACATGGAAGGTGATAGGCTTCCACCTCTGCTTCTGCAGAGCCCAGCGTTCCCCCAGCTCATGTAAGTGTTTCTGGGGTGGTCACAAGGGGTAGAGTTATTTAAGCCCTGCACTCACACTGGTACCCCCTTCTCTTCCCTTTTTGTCTATAGGGAGACGAGGGCCGTCTGTGAAAGGGAGCAATAATGTGGATGCGGCACAAAAATTCCCTCTTCCTACAACAAGGTGTCGGCCATGACTGACAGGGTTGTCAGGATGGACTCCCCATCCTTGCTTGAGGAGCTCTAATCCATTAGGGAAGAGGTGCAGGCTTCTATCTCGGCACTGCAGGGTTTTGCTGCAGCTTCCAGGCCTTCCCCTCTGTAAGAGAGGAAGCTCCAGGATTGTGACTCTGTGGATCTCATGGAGGCTGGTCAGAGCTCAGCGTTGGAGGACGGCGAGGATATTGCCGCTGTTGCCTCTGTCCAGACACGAGAATCTGGACACTACTATTTTCCATGGAGTCCATGGGTGCATTGGTGGACACTGTCCATTGTACCATGGGAGTAGAGGTGGTGGAATCCCCTTCTGTGCAGGACTAAGGACTGAAGGCTAAGCGGCTCACCCCATCCGAGTGGATTGGAGGGTGATGACTTTGTCTGGGAGGTCCCGAAGGTGGACATCCAGGTGGCCAGGGTAGCAATCAGCTGCTATTGTAAACCCATTGTGCATGCCCTTGACACACTGTTGAAGCTAAGCAGCAGGAGCCTCAGTCACGGGCTGGATGGGAGACCTCATGAGAGACCCAATGGGAATCTCTATGGAAGTCTCTATAAAGTCAATGGGACTTCTAACATGAAGGTCTATGGCAGTATTCCATTTGGGAAGCTTAGCATATAAGACCGCGTTGCCTTTTGAAAATTCCTCCCGGTTGAAGGACCCCCTCGTTCGTAAAATGGAGTGTCCTCAAAAAATCCTGGGAGGCGGCAGCTATGTCTTTAACGGTGGTGTACATTTCCTCTACATGTGAGCAGGTCTCTCTTTAAGTGGCTCACCCAGCTGGGAGTATTCATCCTGCAGGGTACTCCCAGGGAGGAGCTTTGTCTCCATTCCACTTCTGAAACGTGCTACTGGCTTCCTGGCCGATGCCTCTGCTGAGTCGTTCCGCTTTGGCGCCAGGTGCGCAGTGTTGGCTAACACAGCTCGCAGGGCAGTGTGGCTTACAAGGTGGAATGGGGAGGTCACGTCTAAGCTCCAGCTGTGTGGCCTCCCCTTGCAAAGGGCATTGGATGACATCCTGGAAAAGGTGTCAGACCGGAAAAGGTGTCTCCCGGAACGGGAGCCCTTTCGGAGGCAGTCCTTTTGGCCTGAGCGCAGCCAACCCTCCCAGTCTAAAGGGGAAGGGTAAGTCTGGTCGCTGGGCATTCCAGTACGGGGACAAGACCCGTAATATCTTGCTCCCCCAGCAGCGGCATCACCAGCCGTCCCTAAACAAGGTCGCCTTCCCCATTGCGGGGCGGCTCCTGCGGTTTCTGCCACAGTGGCAAGCAATCTCCTTGTGCCCTTGGATCCTCTCGACCATTTGGGAGGGTCTACGCTTGGAATTCGAGAGCCAGCCCCTCCGTGTCTTCGAGTCCTCTCCCTTCCTCAGGGGGACTCTCGCACGGTTTTTCTTGTCGGGTCTGCGACACCTGTTGGATTCGGGTGTGGGGTCCCCGGTTCCTCCTGGAGAGGAGGGCCAGGGGCACTACTCCAGGTTGTTGTGGACCTCCAGAACGCGTATTCTCATGTCCCCATTCACCCGTCCCACAAGTGCTTTCTGCGATTCACGATCTCCGGGGCAGGCGGGACGGTCCATTCTCGGCTTAATGTGCTGCCCTTTGGTATTTCGTCGGCCCCAGAGGTTACCAAACTCATGGGGGAAGCGATCACATTCATCCAGACCCAGGGGATATGTATGCTTCCCTATTAAGATGACATGTTGGTGGTGGCTCCTTCGGCAGTGCTTCTGCGCACAAAGGTCTCCAACACATTGGGTACCCATCCCAGGGACTGAAGAATCTCCAATCTTCGGGAATTGGAACGGGTGGCTGCAACCCGACGTCAATTTTTGGGAGTCTTGCTGGCCTCCTCCAGACAGACCTCGTTCCTTCCTGCGGCATATCAGCTTTTGCGCCGCGTAAATCTGACCCGCTTCCGGGCAAGGGGGTCGACCTCCTTGCGGGAAGCAATGTCCCTGTTAGGGGCCATGATGGCCTGCATTCAGTCAGTAACATGGGCTCAGGCTCCTTCCCGACTGCTCCAGGAACACATACTGAGTTCCTGGGACAGACGTCAGGATTCCTTAAACTCGCGGGTCCGGACCCCGGGGCGGGTGATAACCTCGCTTTCCTGGGGATGAATCCCAGACACCTTCCTGTGACCTCCGTTCCCACTGATGCCAGCGGTTCCGGTTGGGGCACGATGGTAGTAAGCACACCGTTCCAGGGGATTTGGAGTCGCTCGGTCAGTCGCCAGTCTTCAAACTTCTGGCAGTGGAGGAAGCGCTTCTTGCTGCAGCTCACATTCTCTGGGGTCATCATGTCAAGGTCCTGTCAGACAATGTGACTACGGTTGCTTTCTTGCGGTATCAAGGTGGTACTCGTGGCTTACACTTGCAGGGGCTGGCAAGACTGTTCTTTTTGTGGGCAGTACGCCATCTTCTCTCCTCCTCGGCAGTACATCTGAAGGGAATGGCCCATGTACAGGCAGATTCTTGAGCCGCACAGAGGTCCACCCAGGAGAATGGTGCTTCCATCCGGAAGTATTTCGCTCTCTTACGGACAGGTGGGGTGTCCTTTCGATCGACCTGTTCGCTTCGGGCTCGAATACAAAGGTGCCAACCTTTATCTCCCTGACGCGGTTGGACCATCCTCGGGGGCTGGACGCTTTTGCCCATCCCTGGGACTTCCGGTTGGTGTATGCATATCCACCAATCCCGCCACTTCCCAAGACGTGGCAACGGATTCGGGCGGAGGGGTGACACTATCCTGATGGCTTCCCTGGGGCCCAAACTGGCGTGGTACGACGCCATCCGAGACCTGGGCCTGGAGGGACCGATTATGTTAGCCCAGTCTCAACCTACTGTCCCAGGGTCCTCTGTTTCACCCGGGCCCTCAGTGGCTCTTTCAGGCGGCCTGGCTGTTGCGGCCGGGATCCTGAGGACCAAGGGTCTCTCCCAGGCAGTGATCCGCACGCTTCAGCAGAGCAGGAAGCCTGTGACAAACGCTATTTACGGGAGGGCTGGAATCGGTTCCTGTCCTGGTGTGCTCCTTCCATCCCGACCATGCATCATCCTAATGTGGCCCAACTCTTGGATTTTTGCAGCGTAGCTTGGATTTGGGGCTTCGGCCGAGCACTCTTTAAGTCCAGAGGTCGGCACTTGGGGCAGTTTTTGCCCAGGATTTTGCTTCCCATCCATGGCTCAAGCAGTTTTTTACTTCTGCTTGGGGGTGGCGTCCCCGGATTCGGCCTTCTGTCCCTCCCTGGGATTTGATGCTTATTCTCCAAGGGCTTGCTCGAAGTCCCTTTGCACCCTTGTCTGCTGCATCCCTTACGTCTCTCTCACAAGGTGGCGTTTTGGTGGCCATCACTTCTGCTCCCAGAGTTGGAGAACTGCAGGCACTCTCTGTCTGGGCTCCGTGCCTCGTGGTGTCCGTTGTTCGCATTACGCTTCGGTTGCATTCATCCTTTCTTCTGAAAGTTGTCGGCTTTCCATCGGTCCCAGGATGTGGTTCTGCCTTCAATTTGTCGATCTCCTGCTAATGCGGCTGAGGCCGTGTTTCACTCCTTGGATGTTCGTCGGACTGTCCTCCTCTATCTCCGAGAGTCTGCTTCCTGGAGGTTAGATCAGAACCTGTTTGTTCGGCTTTTGGGAATAATACAGGGAAGAAGACTTCCCAGGCTACCATCACTTCCTGGATCAAGAAGGCGATCTGTGAGGTCTACGTTGCTCCGGTCCTTGCTCCTCCGGTGGGGTTGAAGGCTCCTTCAACTCGGCTGCTGCTACTCCCTGGACGGAGCAGGCTGGAGCTTCATCGGAGCTGATTTGCAGAGCGGCTACGTGGTAGCCTCTCCTCACTTTTTCTCGCCTCTATAGGTTAGATCTGTCCTTCAGTCGGGATCTGTACTTTGGTAGGAGAGTCCTACAGGCAATAGTCCCACCCTGAGGAGTATCGGTGGTATTCCTCCAATGCTGTCGTGGAAGGAGAAAACTGAATTAGTCCTTACCGGTAATTCCTTTTCTTGGAGCCTTCCACGACCGCATCAGTTTCCCCCCCCTTGTTGGTGTTTGGTTCCGGTTTGTATCAGATAATCCATGGCTAAGGGTGATCTTGGTAAACACTGGAGTACTGAGGAAGTGGAGGGGCTTTTAACCTCTCTGTGTTCCTGTCCCCCAATAGGGCGTGGACGACATCCTCCAATGCTGTCGTGGAAGGCTCCAAGAGAAGGAATTACCGGTAAGGACTAATTCAGTTTTTTTTATTCAGAGCCCATGTGGCACGACGTTTAGGTGCACTAGGCACCTTTCTCAAGTACAAAGTGCAGGCATACACAGTGGGTTTATATAGCTCACAAATTTGCATAATTAACATTAATTCTTTAAGACAATAACGATAAAACATCCATAAAATCATTGATTTGTGTACAAATAAACGGACATATACATATATAAAGTGCAATCATATAGGTGCTATTAGTGTATATAAAAGTGCTGCGTTGCTGTAATAAGACTTCAGTCCCTTAATAAGGTGCAGATTTGATCACAAGTGCACCAGTGTGAAGAACATTAGCATTAGTATAACATATGGGACTCACATACACAGTAACGTTGTACAAACAGAGCTGTCTCCATTAGCCTCCATTTCCTCATTGTGACATGTGATTCCAGCTCTGTACCTCATTGGCCGAGATCACCGCCCTCTACTATTGGATACGGTCGTGCATGCTCAGTGTAACCTGTTCCACCCAGGCTTCACACTGAGCATGCTCAGAACCACCGAAGCCTCATACGCCATTTTGGAAGTGGGTAAACATTGCCCACACAGCGGTGTATATATTTTCTTTATAGGGAAACGATATATAACTAATAATAGGTTTGTAACGTTTTTTCCTTTCCCCAGGTACCATTATTAGACTATATATTAGAGTATATCCCAAATTTGATTACTTTATACAGTTCAATTAGCTATATATCATGAGAGGGAAAAAGATTATGCAGAACAAACTTGCACACCCAAGATCAAAACATGGAGTTTATTGTAGAAAATAACTAAGGCAAACAACACATGAGACACAAAATTAAAACCACTTAAAACAAAGTAGGTCCCAGTATGCCGGTTGCAAGCAGATCAATACCAATCAATGTGGATGAAAGTCAATATGAACATGCATCATAAGTGAAGGATCATACCAAAGATGGATGCTGCAACCTGGGTGACCGGGGACCCCACGCGTTACGCTGCAACTAGGCAGCTTCCTCAGGGGACTTTCATCCACACCATGTCTAATTGGTTCCTCCATGCACATGGAGGACCTTGTTGTATAGTTCTTTCACAGACTTCACATGGTGTGCTATTTTTGTTTAATTTTGACATTTCATCTGTCATTTCATTGGTATTGATCTGCTTGCAACCGGCATACTGGGACCTACTTTGTTTTAAGTGGTTTTAATTTTGTGTCTCATGTGTTGTTTGCCTTAGTTATTTTCTACAATAAACTCCATGTTTTGATCTTGGGTGTGCAAGTTTGTTCTGCATAATCTTTTTTTCTTCCCTCTCATGATATATGATTATATATGCAGTCTTGCACCCCTTATTTATTTGAGAGCTGTGCAGCACCAACCCCCCTTTTTTTCACAATTAGCTATATATACATCCCATAGTGTTAATTTTACCACTGTAAGGATTTTCCCAGGCGTAGACTGTAGGTGGTCCTTTACATAGATTTTCCCACTGTCCAAGTTAATGCTGCAAGTTAATGCTGTAATAGATAAATATACATGCATAAAAAACTCATACATATGTAATGTTAAAAAAATTCTTTGATATAAAAAATGCACAATTCAGCTGATGGATCGTAACCTGGTTATTCTATAGGGGTTTTGTAGCCTATAATTAATTCATATTGTATGGATTTTAACCCCTAGACGACAGCCTAATGTTTCCAGACGTCGGAAAAAAAGGGTACTAAAGCCCTGCCGTACGTCTGTAGACGTCAGGCTAGAAAATGCCCTGTAGCACAGCCCCTGTAGCAAAAATCTCTAGGGTGTCAGCGTACCGATTGTAGCTGAGACCCTAGAGATTAGTAATTAGCTAGTTTTTTACCGGCACCTGTAATGTGATGACCGGTAAGCACCGTTTACCGATCATCACATTGCACAAAGTGACGGGAAAAATGCTTTCACTTTGATCCGACATGAAAACACATGTCGGAACAAAGTGAAAGCATTAACCCCCTAGCCCACCAAGACCCCCAGTACTGGAGATCATCATCCTACCACCCCCCCCACCCCTAACGATCTAAAAATGGCGGCCGGCGCCAAACCCGCCGCCTCCGCTGCATCTCTATGCGATCTGTCAGATCGCATATAGATGCCGCCATTCCTGGGGGACCACTGCTCCCCTCAGTGGCCCCCCCAATGTCATCCCCCCTCACCCCTGGTCTCACCCCTGATCTCCCCTTCCTCCCTGCGCGGCTCCCCAGCTCCCCCTCTTCCCTGCGCGGCTCCCCACTGAGTCCCCAGCTCCCCTCCTCCCTGCGCGGCTCCATCTCCGGTATTCAACACCCCCCCCCCCCTTCCCCAGGTCTACCCCTCGACCCCCTCGCCTTCCCCCCTCCGATCTGCAGCCCCCCCGGTTCGCTCCGCTCCCCCCCGGGCCACCTTCCCTGCTCCTCTCATACTTACCTGTCCTGCAGCGTCGCCGGCCGTCTTCTCTCTGCCTCTGTCCCGGCGCCGCTGCTCTGCGTGCGCCGGAACAGAGGCAGAGTTAACCCCTCAACGACCACACAGGGGTTTTCTGCAGTTAACCCCCTGTGTGGTCACAAGGGGTTAGCTGCAGATCATTATCCCTGTGTGATCACAAGGGGTTACTGGATCTGCAGTTAACCCCTTGTGACCACACAGGGATGATGACCTGCAGTTAACCCCTTATGTGGTCACAAGGGGTTAACTGCAGATCCAGTAACCCCTTGTGACCACACAGGGATGATGACCTGCAGTTAACCCCTTGTGTGGTCACAAGGGGTTAACTGCAGGTCATCATCCCTGTGTGGTCACAAGGGGTTACCGGATCTGCAGTTAACCCCTTGTGACCACACAGGGATGATGACCTGCAGTTAACTCCTTGTGACCACACAAGGGGTTAACTTCAGATCATCATCTGAATGAGAATCGTCGCGGGACCTTCCCAATGGACTACGTCGGACCTTCCCAATGGACTACGTCGGACCATCCCACTGGACTACGTCGGACGTCACTGTAATAAAGATGGGGTCTAAATATGTGTGTTTTTTTTTTTTTTTTTTCCAATAAAAATATTTTTCTCTGTGTTGTGTTTTCTTTACAATCTATTAGAGATTCCTAATGGTCCGGTCTAATATTGGCCAGACGTTATGAATCTCTGGCTTAGTGCCAGCTGCCAAAAAGCTGGCATTAACCCCTTATTACCCAGTCTTCCACCGCTACACGGCAGCTGGAAGAGCTGGATACAGCGCCAGAAAATGGCGCTTCTATGAATGCGCTATTTTCTGGGGCGGCCCAGAAAGCTTGGGACTCCCTACGCTGTGGATTCCAGCCCCCAGCTGCCTAGTTGTACCTGGCTGGCCCAAAAATATGGCGAAGCCCACGCCATTTTTTTAAAAAATTATTTCATGAAATATAAAAAAAAAAGGGAGCTTCCCTATATTTTTGGTTTCCAGCCAGGTAAAACTAGGCAGAAAGGGTTCGTGGCAGCCCGTAGCTGCCTGCTGTACCTGGCTGGACCAAAAATATGGCGAAGCTCTACGTCAGTTTTTTTAAAAAATTTAATAAAGAAATACTAAAAATAAATGCAGGGGAGGAGACAACCAGGACACGGTGTGTCCGTATCTTGTGCGCATGCTCTAAAAGTGAGAAATTGTGTGAAAAAAAGAAAATGTTCATACTGACATTATCAAATTCTGTGAAGTAGCTGTAGATTCCAAATGCTCACTATACCCCTAGATAGAATCCTTGAGGTGTCAAGTTTCCAAAATGGGGTGACTTGTGCGGGAGCTCCAATGTTTAGGCACATAGGGGCTCCCCATATGCGACATGGTGTCCGCTAACTATTAGAGCTAATTTTCCATTCAAATAGTTAGCGGACACCATGTCGCATATGGAGAGCCCCTGTGTGCCTAAACATTAGAGCTCCCCAACAAGTGACCCCATTTTGGAAACTAGACCCCCCAAGGAAAAAATCTAGATGCATAGTGAGCACTTTCAACCCCCAAGTGCTTCACAAATTAGTCTGTAAAAAGGAAAAAAAGATTTTTGTGAAAAAAAGTACATTTTCATTTTTACGGATCAGTTTGTGAAGCACCTGGGGGTTCAAAGTGCTCACTATGCATGTACATACGTTCCTTGTGGTGTCTAGTTTCCATAATGAGGTCACTTGTGGGGGAGCTCCAATATTTAGGCACATAGGAGCTCTCCATACATGACATGGTGTCCACTAGCAATTGGAATTGTAAGTGGATACCATGTTGTGTATGGCGAGCCCCTGTGTGCCTAAACATTGGAGCTCCCCCACAAGTGACCCCATTTTGGAAACGAGACACCCCAAGGAATTTATATAGATGCATAGTGAACACTTTGAACCCTCAGGTACTTCACAAATGGATCCATAAAAATGAAAATGTACTTTCTTTTCCACAAAAATTTTCTTTTTTCATTTTTACGGATTCATTTGTGAAGCACCTGGGGTTCAAAGTGCTCACCACCCATCTAGATAAGTTCATTGGGGGGTCTAGTTTTCAAAATGGGGTCACTTGTGGGGGAGCTCCAATGTTTAGGCACACAGGGGCTCTCCATACGCAACATGGTGTCCGCTAGCAATTGGAGCTAATTTTCCATTCAAATTGTTAGCGGACACCATGTTGCATACGGAGAGCCCCTGTGTGCCTAAACATTGGAGCTCCCCCACAAGTGACCCCATTTTGGAAACTAGACCCCCCAAGGAACTTATCTAGATGCATAGTGAGCACTTTGAACCCTCAGGTGCTTTACAAATTGATCCGTAAAAATGAAAATGTACTTTCTTTTCCACAAAAATTTTCTTTTTTCATTTTTACGGATTCATTTGTGAAGCACCTGGGGGTTCAAAGTGCTCACCACCCATCTAGATAAGTTCATTGGGGGGTCTAGTTTTCAAAATGGGGTCACTTGTGGGGGAGCTCCAATGTTTAGGCACACAGGGGCTCTCCATACGCAACATGGTGTCCGCTAGCAATTGGAGCTAATTTTCCATTCAAATTGTTAGCGGACACCATGTTGCATACGGAGAGCCCCTGTGTGCCTAAACATTGGAGCTCCCCCACAAGTGACCCCATTTTGGAAACTAGACCCCCCAAGGAACTTATCTAGATGCATAGTGAGCACTTTGAACCCTCAGGTGCTTTACAAATTGATCCGTAAAAATGAAAAAGTACTTTTTTTTCACAAACATTTTCTTTTGTCCTCTATTTTTTTCATTTTCACATGGGCAACAGGATAAAACGCATCCTAAAATTTGTTGGCCAATTTCTCCTGAGTACACTGATACCTCATATGTAGTCATAAACCACTGTTTGGGCGCACCGCAGGGCTCGAAAGAGAAGGAGCGCCATTTGACTTTTTGAATGGTAAATTAGCTCCAAAAGTCAAATCGTGCTCCTTCCCTTCTGAGCGCTGCCGTGCGCCCAAACAGTGGTTTATGACCACATATATATGAGGTATCGGTGTACTCAGGAGAAATTACCCAACAAATTTTAGGATGCATTTTATCCTGATGCCAATGTGAAAATGAAAAAATCGAGGCTAAAAGAACATTTTTGTTGGAAAAATTAAAATGTCCATTTTTTGTTTCCACTTTGCTTTAGTTGCTGTGAAGCACCTGAAGGGTTAATCATTTTCTTGAATGTAGTTTTGAGTAGCTTGAGGGGTGTAGTTTTCGGAATGGTGTCACTTTTGGGTGTTTTCTGTCATGTACACCCTCAAATGGACTTCAAATGTGATGTGGTCACTAAAAAAATGGATTTGTAAATTTTGCTGGAAAAATGAAAAATTGCTGATGAACTTTGACCCCTTATAACGTCCTAACCAAAATTTTTTTTTTTACAAAATTGTGCTGATGTAAAGTAGACATGTGGGAAATGTTATTTATTAACTATTTTGTGTCACATAACGCTCCGGTTCAACAGAATAAAAATGACAAATTTGAAAATGGTCAAATTTTCAAAATTTTTGCCAATTTTTTTATATTTTCACAAATAAACACAAAAATTATCTACCTAAATTTACCACTAACATGAAGCTCAATATGTCACGAAAAAACAATCTCAGAATCGCTAGGATCCGTTGAAGCGTTCTAGAGATATTACCTCATAAAGGGACACTGGTCAGAATTACAAAAAACAGTCTGGTCATTAAGGTGGGAAATTGGCTTCGTCACTAAGGGGTTAAAGTCCACATTTAAGCCACCTGGCCTTAATGTCTGCAGCTTATAAATCCATTCCATTTCTAGTTTTTTTTTAAAACGCTTACCCTATTGCCCCCTCGTCTGTTCTTTGGAACCTGGTCTATGATTCTAAACTTGAGATCATCCTCAGTATGTCCTGCATCCAAAAAATGTTTGGGAATCGGTAAGTTTTTTTGTTTTTGCCTTATGGAACTCTTGTGTAATGCAAACCTAGTTTTAAAGCTGCACGTTGTTTCCCCCACGTACCACAGGCCACATGGGCTCTGCAATTGGTACACTACGTATTCACTATGACAAGTGATATAGTGCCTGATTTTGTGTGACCTGGGTACGTGGATTGGTAAAACTAGAACCTTTTAGCATAGCTGTGCAGTATACACAGCTCAAACAGGGAAAGCAACCCTTCCGACTCATACCAGAGAGGAATGTCTGTTTTTTTCCTTTCAGTGGTCCACAATCTGAGTGTACCAATCTGTCTTTTAAGCACTTACTTTTTCTATATGAGAATAGCGGGGGTTTTTTGAATTCTTCTATTTCTGGCATTCCTTTTTGCAAAGTGGACCAGTGTCTACGAATATTATTCGTAACTTTATTACTACCTTCAGAGTAAGTCATCACCATAGGAACCCTATCTAGTTTCTTTTGTTTCTGTTTTGGGTAAAGAAGGGTATCCCTTTCAATTTCCTTTACCCTATTGCACTGTTTTTGTACAAGTGCCTTAGGGTAACCCCTATCTGTGAACTTTTTACACATCGTATTTAGATCCTGATCCAATTGGTCTTCCTCACTCACTATTCTCACCCTAGTAAACTGACTAAAGGGGATTGATTCCAATGTTTTCTTTGGATGGTTAATGGTATAGAGCAGCATATTATTTTTATCTGTTTCTTCTGAATGTACTCTAGTAATTAAATGTCCATTATTTATATTTACCGTATTTTTCCTTTTATAAGACGCACTTTTTTTCCTCCAAGTTTTGGAGGAAAGTGGGGGTGCGTCTTATAAAAGGAATATAACATTCTAGCATCCTCAGTTGCTTGGGAGGGGGGGACAGCAGTGAAGTGGGGACAGAAGTGACAGGGAATGGTCTCTGCTGAAGAATCAGGCGGCAGGAGCACCACGTGTCCCCGACTCATTATCTACTTAAATATTCACTTCACTTTCTCCCAGTCTCCACCCACCTCTCTGCACTGAAGACAGCGCGGAGAGGTGAGAGCACGGGAGCAGGAGAAGCTGCTTAGCCGGCACACATGGTCTCTCCCCAGCTTCCTGCAGTGGCTGGGGAGACTGTGTGCTGGAGATGGTGAGAACGGAGGAGCGGGGCACAGCTGCTGTAAGTGAATCAGCACTGAGCTTTGTGCTGATTCACTGCCATGTAGTCAGGGGCAGAGCAGGGAGATCGGTACCTTATCACTCTGTAATGTGTCCTGCTGAGCCCTGCACAGTGCAGAAATCCAGGAAGCTCGGTCTGCAGTTGAGGAGCTTCTGTGTATGGAGAGCAGGGCTGGAGCCTGCATAACACCAGTGTACAGCTCCTGTATCTACATCCTGCATCTACAGGTCAAGCTCTGTAGTGATGAATTGTAAGGAGACAGGGCTGGAGCATTATATTTCAGCAGTGTACAGACCCCCCTCCCTAGCCCTCCCTCTTACAGTACATCACATCAGAACTTGATCTGCAGACTATCGCCACTTCCTTGATTTCAGCAGGGTGATTGCAAAGCAGGATACATTAAAGTGAGTGCACATGTATATGTAACATAACCACTAATAAAGTTAACACTGCCAATACTGTGCTTAACTAGAACTTCAAGCATGCTATAGGATCTACAGTACATGCTGGGAGTTATAGTTCTTAAAGGGGTTGCCACTACATGAACAAATCCCATCTCATTCACCTTTTTGGCCCTTGTATAATTAAGGCTGCCTTCACACTTGTGTCCCCCTCTGCGGCGTCCTGCGGAGGGGGACCGCAAGCTGAGCGCAGGCACTGCAAGTCCCTATGTTTAACATGGGGACGTGGGTGCCTGCGCTCGGGTGCAGATTGGCGTGCGCACCCATTCACAGCAATGTATGATTTGTACGCAGGCGGATGCATGCGCACAAATCATACAGTCTCGTCCGCACTAGGAACACATGTCGCATTCAGGGTGTGGACGTGTGTGATTTGTGCGCAAGTATACGCATGCGTACAAATCATACATGGCGGTGAATGGGTGCCATGCCAATCTGCCCCTGAGCGCAGGCACCCGCGTCCCCATGTTAAACATAGGGACTTGCGGTGCCTGCACTCAGCTTGCGGTCCCCCTCCACAGGAAGCAGCGGAGGGGAACGCTAGTGTGAAGCCAGCCTAACAAAGACCATACTTACCCACGATGCTGCAGCGGTTCCAACATTGTCAGAAGTTGCATAGTCATCTCCCATGTGACATTGATATGAGACTCAGCCCTCCGACCAGTCAGTGCTGGCGTCTGTCTCCCCGCCATCAGACACTGGAGCAAGAAGTCATTGGTGTTGCTCACATGCTGCTCCTGCATCCGAAGGAGACAGATGCCAGCGCTGACTGGTCGCAGGGCCTGACTGTCATATCAAAGTCATTTTTTGCTTCAAATATTTTTTTCCCTATTTTCCACCTCCAAAATCTGGGTGCGTCTTATAAAGGGAAAAATACGGTATATTAACATCCAAAAATTGGATTTCCTCTGTGGAGTACACCATTGTGAACTTGATATCCTCGTTGACAGAGTTCACAAACTTGAAAAAAATCCAACAGTTCTTCATATGAGCCCCCCCAAATAAAGGAAATATCGTCTATGTATCTAATCCAACTTTTTACTGTCCTAAAGTGGTGAGATACATAGATATGATCCTCTTCTAATCGAGTCATAACCAAATTAGCATAAGCAGGGGCCATATTGGCCCCCATTGCGGTCCCCCGCTTCTGCTGGAAGAATTCATCCCCAAATAAAAAATAACAAAAAATTAACACCAATTCTAATTACCGTATATACTCGCGTATAAGCCGAGTTTTTCAGCCCAAAAATTGGGCTGAAAAGTACCCCCCTCGGCTTATACGCGAGTCAGTGCTGTATACCGATGTATACATCGGTACATACCGATGTATACATCGGTATACAGCAGCCCCCGCATCCCCAGTAATGCAGGGCCCCCCCAGGTTCTCTCCGGTCACCTGTAAAGCAAGCTATACTTATCAGTGTCCCGCTCGCACCCGCGCCGCTGCCGACATCCACGATCCTCCATCTTCATGCGACTCCTCTTCCTGTTTCTGTGCGCGTCGCCGGCAATGACGTCATTCCCGCGACGCGCACAGGAAACAGGAAGAGGAGTCGCATGAAGATGGAGGATCGCGGATGTCGGCAGCGGCGGGTGCGAGCGGGACACTGATAAGTATAGCTTGCTTTACAGGTGACCGGAGAGACGCTGGGGGGCCTGCATTACTGGGGCTGCCTGTATACTACCGCTGGGGCTGCTATATACCTCTGGGGCACTATATACTACCACTGGGGCTGCTATATACCTCTGGGGCCCTGTATACTACCACTGGGGCTGCTATATACCTCTGGGGCACTGTATACTACCACTGGGGCTGCTATATACCTCTGGGGCACTGTATACTACCACTGGGGCTGCTATATACCTCTGGGGCCCTGTATACTACCACTGGGGCTGCTATATACCTCTGGGCACTGTATACTACCACTGGGGCTGCTATATACCTCTGGGGCCCTGTATACTACCACTGGGGCTGCTATATACCTCTGGGCACTGTATACTACCACTGGGGCTGCTATATACCTCTGGGGCCCTGTATACTACCACTGGGGCTGCTATATACCTCTGGGGCACTGTATACTACCACTGGGGCTGCTATATACCTCTGGGGCCCTGTATACTACCACTGGGGCTGCTATATACCTCTGGGGCACTGTATACTACCACTGGGGCTGCTATATACCTCTGGGGCCCTGTATACTACCACTGGGGCTGCTATATACCTCTGGGGCACTGTATACTACCACTGGGCTGCTATATACCTCTGGGGCCCTGTATACTACCACTGGGGCTGCTATATACCTCTGGGGTCACTGTATACTACCACTGGGGCTGCTATATACCTCTGGGCCCTGTATACTACCACTGGGGCTGTATATACTACTGGGCTGCGTGTATACTACCACTGGGGCTGCTGTATCTACCTCTGGGACTGGTGTATACCACACTGCTGGGGGCTGTATACTTGTGCTAGGGTCCACCCTCGCTTATACACGAGTCAATAGATTTTCCCAGGTTTTGGGGGCAAAAGTAGGGGGTCGGCTTATACACGGGTCGGCTTATACACGAGTATATACGTATTGCAGTACAAAATTCTTTGAGTCTTCAGACAAGGTGGTGTCATGCAAAAATCTTTTTATACACAATAGACCGTACTCGTGTGCTATTGAAGTATAGAGAGATACCACATCGAAAGAAACAAACATTTCTCCACTTCTACCTTTAAATTTTTTATTTTGTTCAAAAAGTCTGTTGTATCCCTAATATACGATGATGTTTTAATAGATAGTGTGTATGTGTTGTATATATAATGTGTGTGTATATATAATGTGTGTGTATATATAATGTGTGTGTATATATAATGTGTGTGTATATATAATGTGTGTGTATATATAATGTGTGTGTATATATAATGTGTGTGTATAAATGTGTGTGTGTATATATAAGTGTGTGTGTATATATAGTGTGTGTGTGTATATATAATGTGTGTGGTATATTGTGTGTGTATATTAATGTGTGTGTATATATATGTGTGTGTATATATAGTGTGTGTGTATATTGTGTGTGTGTATATAGTGGTGTGTGTGTTATATAGTGTGTGTGTATATAGTGTGTGTGTGTTATAGTGTGTGTGTTGTGGTTATATGTGTGTGTTTATAGTGTGTGTGTGATATATAGTGTGTGTGTGTTTATAGTGTGTGTGGTGTGGTGTGTGTGTGCGCGCATGTGTGCGCTTCATTTGTAGGTAAGCCAGGGGCATTCACAAGACATGCAACTCCCTCTCCACGGGCACACCATGTCTCCGCCTTGTGAAGGGCTAAAGGCATTTGCACCTCTTAGCCACAAGGGCGACACCAGCGTAACCCCCTGGATATCGCTCTCCGGCTCAGGGGTCTATGGGGACCACAACACACACACATCCCCCCGCCTCTACCAGTTCATATAAACTCCACAAATTCAAACAATTTATTTGCTATATTTAATAAAAAATATGACATCCAGTATACTCCTTTTAGCCAAAAATCTACATTTTAGGTATAATATTTTGAAAATCAAACAGAATTATTGGCATTTTTTTGGTAATAATGCAAAATAGGAGCACCTCTCACACTTGGCTGCTTGGAGTGACTACCGCCCTCCCATGGGATTGATGAGGATTTCCAATTCAGTGTAGGTGCTGCAAGAAAGCAAAACGGTTATTAAAATCAGTGCATAAATACAAACGTGACTAATGTTACTCCGTATTAATCTCCTAACTTGCACGGATCATAACGCGACTACCAACCTATAATTCGCATTCAACCCATTTGGTTTTAAAGTGTTTAAACGCCTTATCCACTGTAACTCCTTTATATGCAGCAACCTGGCCCTATCCCCTCCTCTCAACAGGGGTACTACATCAATGATCCTAAACTTAAGGTCTTTCTCCGTATGTTTCATATCCGTAAAATGTTTTGGCACGGGTAAAACCTTTCTCTTTTGACGTATTGTGCATCTATGCTGTACGATCCGTGTTTTGCATTCCATTATAGTCTCGCCCACATACCACAACCTGCACGGACATTCCAGCAAATAAATTACATGGTCCGTCGCGCAGGTTGTGAAATGGCGTATCTTAAAGACTTCTCCAGTCTGTGGGTGGGTGAACTCAGATCCCTCGGCATGTGTGAATGAGCTGGCCCTCAGCAGCGCTGCAAATGCGCAGGCGCAGTATTTGCCACCCCGCAGCGAGGATAATGAATAATCCATTGCGGGGTCGGCGTACTGCGCAGGTGCGAAATAAGCAGGAAGTTGTCGGGCAGCGCGCACTGCTCATGCCCGGCAATGTAAATGAAAGCGCAGGCGCGGGCTAGAGTGCGGAGGGGGTGGAGGGATCACAGCCTCGCAACCACGGAGGGATGATGGGGCGGCCCAGAGACTCTGCAAACCCCGCCTCCCGGTCGTCAGTCCTGGTAACTGCCTAATCTTATCTAAGTCCATATTTTCATGAATATAGTCATACAAAATGCAATATACACCTTGTCTGAGTGCAGCTTTAGTGCTGCAGAAGGTGGGGAGCGTAGCTTTTGATGTCTGGGGGTGGGGGTGACGGGTTCGCTTTAATTGACTCATCAATTGTATTGAAAAAATTATGGAAAACCTCCCATTCATCCCGTGTACCATCCCAAATCACAAATTTATCATCTATATACCTCCACCATTTTGATATCTTGCAAAAATGGCTTGAGGGGTAGATGAATTTTTCTTCCAATATCGTCATCATGGTATTTGCATAGGAACAACCCATTTTAGCACCCATGGCGGTACCGGACACTTGGAGATAATAAGAGTCGCCAAATGTAATTGTGTGTGTTTATGTATGTGTGTACGTATATATATATGTGTATGTATATATGTATAAAATATATATATATATATATGTGTATATATGTGGTTTGATAAGATGCAAATAAGTTAGAGCCTTCAAACTGCAAACGAGAGTAGGATTTATTAACAGAAGCATAAATCTTACAAACCAAAAAGTTATGTTGCTCAGTTGAATTTTAATAAATTTTATTTAATTATTATTCAACCCCTAGGTTTAATATTTTGTGGAATAACCCTTGTTTGCAATTACAGCTAATAATCGTCTTTTATAAGACCTGATCAGGTTGGCACATGTCTCTGGAGTTATCTTGGCCCACTCCTCCATGCAGATCTTCTCCAAGTTATCTAGGTTCTTTGGGTGTCTCATGTGGACTTTAATCTTGAGCTCCTTCCACAAGTTTTCAATTGGGTTAAGGTCAGGAGACTGACTAGGCCACTCCAACACCTTGATTTTTTCCCTCTTGAATCAGGACTTGGTTTTCTTGGCTGTGTGCTTTGGGTCGTTGTCTTGTTCGAAGATGAAACTACTTGATGGAGGAGCGGAGGTTCTTGGCCAAAATCTCCAGATAGGCCGTGCTATCCATCTTCCCATGGATGCGGACCAGATGGCCAGGCCCCTTGGCTGAGAAACATCCCCACAGCATGATGCTGCCACCACCATGCTTGACTGTAGGGATGGTATTCTTGGGGTCGTATGCAGTGCCATCCAGTCTCCAAACGTCACGTGTGTGGTTGGTACCAAAGATCTCGATCTTGATCTCATCAGACCATAGAACCTTGAACCAGTCTGTCTCAGAGTCCTCCAAGTGATCATGAGCAAACTGTAGACGAGCCTTGACATGACGCTTTGAAAGTAAAGTTACCTTACGGGCTCGTCTGGAACGGAGACCATTGCGGTGGAGTATGTTACTTATGGTATTGACTGAAACCAATGTCCCCACTGCCATGAGATCTTCCCGGAGCTCCTTCCTTGTTGTCCTTGGGTTAGCCTTGACTCTTCGGACTAGCCTGGCCTCGGCACGGGAGGAGACTTTCAAAGGCTGTCCAGGCCATGGAAGGCTAACAGTAGTTCCATAAGCCTTCCACTTCCGGATGATGCTCCCAACAGTGGAGACAGGTAGGCCCAACTCCTTGGAAAGGATTTTGTACCCCTTGCCAGCCTTGTGACCCTCCACGATCTTGTCTCTGATGGCCTTGGAATGCTCCTTTGTCTTTCCCATGTTGATCATGTATGAGCCAAATTGGATATAGTTCCACACCAAACATAAAAAAGGGGTGGACAGAAGTATAGGAACTGTTAGAAAAATCATGTGATGCTTCTCTAATTTGTATGA
The DNA here is from genome assembly GCA_033576535.1 of Allobates femoralis. Taxonomy (NCBI): domain Eukaryota; kingdom Metazoa; phylum Chordata; class Amphibia; order Anura; family Aromobatidae; genus Allobates; species Allobates femoralis. The sequence continues at coordinate 378,335,219 of JARQOC010000003.1, forward strand.
TTAACAGCACCTGTAACTTAACTGACAGAATTGCAGGGGTGTCAATACTTTTGCAATATGCGGCTGACCGCGTTTTTTTTTGCGGCCGCACCTGCCGCAAGTGCCAAAACCGCACCTGCCGCAAGGCCGCATATACCTAGTATGGGGCTTGCCGCAAGTGCAGCCGTTAAGCTTTAATCGCGGCAGATGCAGTTTTTTTCACCGCATCTGCCGCGATTTAAAAAAAAAAGCTGATGTGAAAGCATTCTAAGGCCCTTTTCACACTAGGGTTGCGGCAAGCCCCATGCATTGTCTATGGGGCTAGCGGCAAGTGTGGTTCCGGTAGTTGCGGCCACAAAAAAAAACCGCGGTCAGCGTCATTTTTTTTTTCGCTGCCGCAACTACTGGAAGTGCACTTGCTGCACCTGCCGCACACTTACCATAAAGCCCCATAGACAATGCATGGGGCTTGCCACAAGTGTGCTGCAAGTGCGGCCGTTACGCGGTAAATGCAGCAGATGTGTTTTTTTTTTTTTTTACCACGACTGCCTCATTTTATGAAAAACCCAGGTGTGAAAGCAGCCTAACGGATGCACTTGCGGCACACTTGCGGCAAGCCCCATCATTGTATATATGGGGCTTGCGTTAAAGGGATCTTGTCGCCTCCAAAACGCCTCATAAGCTAGCAAAACATGTCCCTGCAGCATCCCATCACTAATCTCGCACTCCTTTTGTCTCCTAAAAGCATCCTGTGAAAGTGCGTAAAAACGTTTTAATACTTACTCATTAGGGATAATTAGCAGGGGCTATATTCTTTAGTCACCAGGGCGGGCTTTTTTGCAGCCTCAAGGATCCACCCTCTCTCTGTCTGTACTGCTGTGATGTGCAGCTGAAGGCAGGACTAATGATTTACATTCTGTGAGTGATAGAGAGGGGGGAGGGTAAAGCCTGCACAAGCAAAGCACACAGACAGAGGGTGGAACCTGGAGCCTGCAAAACAGCCCGCCCTGGTGACTAAGGAATATAGCCCCTGCTAATTATAAACACTATAATGAGTAAGTATTAAAATGTTTTTATGCACTTTCACAGGATGCTTTTAGGAGACAAAAGTGGTGTGAGATTAGTGAATGAATACTGCAGGGAAATGTTTTGCTAGCTTAGGAGGCGTTCTAGAGGTGACAGGATCCCTTTAAGTGCGCGGCAGGTGCGGCTAGTGCGGTTTCGTCACTTGCGTCAGATGCGGCGTTGAAAAAAAAGCGCAGCGTAACGCGTTTTATGTAGCCGCCTCATCTGCCGAAACTGCACTTGAGACACACTTACCGCAAGCCCCATACACAATGCATGGGGTTTACCACAAGTGTACCGCAAGTGCGTCCGTGTTGGGCACCTTTCACATCAGTGATAAGCGCTAATCGCATAATGGCCGCACTTGCAGTTCACCTGCTAATGTCTATGGGGCTTGCGGCAAGTGCGGTATAGTCGCGGTTTCGGCAGATGCGGCCGCACACTTACCACAAGTCCCATAGACAATGCATGGTGCTTTCCGCAAGTGTGCCGCAAGTGCGGTCGTTATGTGGTAAATGCGGCAGATGCATGTTTTTTTTTTTTTTTTACTGCAACTCTCGCATTTTACGAAAAACTCCAGTGTGAAAGCACCCTAATCATTTATATATTAAAACACACGTATATATAGGATGACACAAAGATATGAATGTCTTTATAGATAAATGTACACTAGTGTGTATGTATGTATATGTGCATATATTTATGTGTATGTGTGTGATTGAACGTACATATTTATATATACACATATATATGTGTGTGTGATGTATATGTGTATATATATATATATTGCATGTTTGTGCTGCCTTCAGTGTGTATATGTATGTATATATATATATATATATATATATATAACACAGGAAAAACAGAAAAAAACAGAAAAAACAGGAAAAAAACAATATGATCGCGGCCCGATTTCTGAAGAATCGGGTATTCTAGCCTATGGTTAGCAGGGTATACGGTGGCTCAGTAGTTAGCAGACTATACAGCTGCTCAGTGGTTCGCAGAGTATACGGAGGCTCAGTGGCTCGTAGTCTGCCTCAGGGCAGAGTGCAGTGGTCAGGGGCCCGATGCAATAGCATCGGGAGTGCGGTGAAATTAATTGTGTGTATACAGGCGGGTCAGTGGGTAGCAGAGTATAGAGGCGGCTCTGTGGGTAGCAGAGTATAGAGGCGGCTCTGTGGGTAGCAGAGTATAGAGGCGGCTCTGTGGGTTAGCGAGAAGTTAGAGGCGGCTCTGTGGGTAGCAGAGTATAGAGGCGGCGCTGCAGGGGTGAGGAGAGGTCCTGCTGGAGGAGTGAAGAGAAAGGAGGCTGGAGCGGTGACATCACCGCTCAGTACACCTGTCCTCCTCTAGGCTGCACACCTCTCTCTCTTCTTTCAGGCTGCACACCAGCTGGCTCCGTATCCTCAGGGCCACTTGGCCTACTGCTGGCGGTCTGGCACAGGGCTGACCCCCGGAGGCTGGGGCCAGTCCAGGAGCGGAGGCCGGTCCGTGCGGCCGCTATTCCGCTGAGAGCCATCAACAGCCCCGAGCATCGGAAGTGAGGGGGAGGAGCCTGCACCTGTGAAACCGGCCGGAGCGAGCGCGAGGCACTCGGGAGACGGCCGGCATTAGCCGGTCATCTCCCGAAGTGGTGTGTGGCGGGCGGGAGACGACCGGCTAATGCCGGTCATTTCCTGGCCGTGATGTGTGTTTTGGACAGTGTAGGAGCGGGCGTAAGCGTGGCGGGGCTGCCTGAGTCCCGCTCCGCTTAGGGGCGCCATGTTGGTCCACCCTGGACATGTGTAGCGCTGTGATGACGTCACTTTGGCCATGACAAAGTGACGGAAGTCGTGGGCAAAGTGACGGAAGTGAGCCTTCGGGTTTTATATATATATTAGATATACATATAGCAGCGCTATGGTATATGGTGGTACATTGCAGTACATGTATAGCAGCATTGTGGTATATGGTGGTACATTACAGTACATGTATATCAGCACTATAGTATATGGCGGTACATTACATGTATAGCAGCGCTATAGTATATGGCGGTGCATTCCAGCACATGTATAGCAGCACTATAGTATATGGCGGTACATTACAGCACATGTATAGCAGCACCATGGTATATGGCGATACTGCGCTCCCCCGCGGCTCCCCACTTCTCCACAGTAAAAGTAAAAAAAATCCTCAGCAGGATGGAGTAGGGGTCAGGATGGTGACCGGGGGTGTGTTGTTGCAGGATTGTGTCGGGGGGGCGGGGCAGGATGGAGGCGGAGGGGGGGCAGGATGGAGGCAGAGCAGGACGGAGGCAGAGGGGGGGCAGGACGGAGGCAGAGGGGGGGGCAAGAACAGCGGGGGGCAGGATGGAGGGAGCGGCAGGACGGAGGCAGAGGGGGGGGGGGCAAGAACAGCGGGGGGCAGGATGGAGGGAGCGGGCAGGATGGAGGAGGAGGATGATGGCAGTGGGGTAGGGTTGGTTAGTGGGGAGCGGGGCAGGATGGAGTGAGCGGGACAGGATGGAGCCGGAGGAGCAGGATGGTGGGGAGCGGGCAGGATGGGGCGAGCGGGGCAGGATGGGGGCGAGCGGGGCAGGATGGGGGCGAGCGGGCAGGATGGAGGCGAGCGGGGCAGGTGGGGGGAATTAGGATGGAGCGAGCACACTTGCACACACATGCATCATGTACACAGCACACCTGGACGCACATGCATCATGCAGACAGCACACCTTCACCCACATGTATCATGCACACAACAGACACATGCATCATGCACACAGCTCTTTAAGTTGGCGCTCATGTATCATGCACACAGCACACGTACACACACATGTATCATGCACACCTGCACACACATGCATCATGCACACAGCACATATGCATCATGCACTCAGCACACCTATGCATCATGCACACAGCACACCTATGCATCATGCACACAGCACACCTGCACACACATGCATCATGCACACAGGTCTTTAACGTGGCGCTCATGTATCATGCAGACTGCACACCTGCACACACGTGTCCATGCACACCTGCACACTCGTGTCATGCACACCTGCACACTCGTGTCATGCACACCTGCACACTCGTGTCATGCACACCACTGCACACTCGTGTCATGCACACCTGCACACTCGTGTCATGCACACCTGCACACTCGTGTCATGCACACCTGCACACTCGTGTCATGCACACCTGCACACTCGTGTCATGCACACCTGCACACTCGTGTCATGCACACCTGCACACTCGTGTCATGCACACCTGCACACTCGTGTCATGCACACCTGCACACTACGTGTCATGCACACCTGCACACTCGTGTCATGCACACCTGCACACTCGTGTCATGCACACCTGCACACTCGTGTCATGCACACCTGCACACTCGTGTCATGCACACCTGCACACTCGTGTCATGCACACCTGCACACTCGTGTCATGCACACCTGCACACTCGTGTCATGCACACCTGCACACTCGTGTCATGCACACCTGCACACTCGTGTCATGCACACCTGCACACTCGTGTCATGCACACCTGCACACTCGTGTCATGCACACCTGCACACTCGTGTCATGCACACCTGCACACTCGTGTCATGCACACCTGCACACTCGTGTCATGCACTCACACTGCAACACTCGTGTCATGCACACCTGCACACTCGTGTCATGCACACCTGCACACTCGTGTCATGCACACCTGCACACTCGTGTCATGCACACCTGCACACTCGTGTCATGCACACTGCAACTTGCATCAACACTCGTGTCATGCACACCTGCACACTCGTGTCATGCACACCTGCACACTCGTGTCATGCACACCTGACACACTCGTGTCATGCACACCTGCACACTCGTGTCATGCACACCTGCACACTCGTGTCATGCACACCTGCACACTCGTGTCATGCACACCTGCACACTCGTGTCATGCACACCTGCACACTCGTGTCATGCACACCTGCACACTCGTGTCATGCACACCTGCACACTCGTGTCATGCACACCTGCACACTCGTGTCATGCACACCTGCACACTCGTGTCATGCACACCTGCACACATCGTGTCATGCACACCTGCACACTCGTGTCATGCACACCTGCACACTCGTGTCATGCACACCTGCACACTCGTGTCATGCACACCTGCACACTCGTGTCATGCACACCTGCACACTCGTGTCATGCACACCTGCACACTCGTGTCATGCACACCTGCACACTCGTGTCATGCACACCTGCACACTCGTGTCATGCACACCTGCACACTCGTGTCATGCACACCTGCACACTCGTGTCATGCACACCTGCACACTCGTGCATGCACACTGCACACCGTCATGCACACCTACTCGTGTCATGCACACCTGCACACTCGTGTCATGCACACCTGCACACTCGTGTCATGCACACCTGCACACTCGTGTCATGCACACCTGCACACTCGTGTCATGCACACCTGCACACTCGTGTCATGCACACCTGCACACTCGTGTCATGCACACCTGCACACTCGTGTCATGCACACCTGCACAACTCGTGTCATGCACACCTGCACACTCATCATGCACACCTGCACACTCCATGCACACCTGCACACTCGTGTCATGCACACTGCACACTCCAGTCATGCACACCTGCACACTCCATGCACACCTACACACTCATCATGCGCACACATGCATCATGCGCACACATGCATCATGCGCACACATGCATCATGCGCACACATGCATCATGCGCACACATGCATCATGCGCACACATGCATCATGCGCACACATGCATCATGCGCACACATGCATCATGCGCACACATGCATCATGCGCACACATGCATCATGCGCACTCATGCATCATGCGCACACATGCATCATGCGCACATCATGCATCATGCGCACTCATGCATCATGCGCACCTTCATGGCATCATGCTCGCACTCATGCATCATGCGCACTCATGCATCATGCGCACTCTCATGCGCACTAGTCATGCGCACTCATGCACTCATGCGCACATCATGCACTCATGCACTCATGCGCACTCATGCACTCATGCACTCATGCGCACTCATGCACTCATGCATCATGCGCACTCATGCGCACTCATGCCACTCATGCGCACTCATGCGCACATGCGCACTCATGCGCACTCATGCGCACTCATGCACACTCATGCGCACTCATCAGCACTCATGCGCACTCATGCATCATGCGCACTCATGCATCATGCGCACTCATGCATCATGCGCACTCATGCATCATGCACACTCATGCATCATGCATACTGCACACATCTCTTAAACTTGCTGCTCCCGGCGCCGGGCGGCAGGCAGGAAGTGGCTGTGTGGGGATAGCGGCGGCTCCTTCTGCACAGCCGCTCCCCCTCCCGCATGGACGGATGGATGGTGCGGCCCTGGGCTGGGGGAGCAAGGGGGGCCGCGAGGAGCGGAGAGGGCAGGGGGGGTGGAGAGGGGCAGGAGGACCGGGGGGAGCGCGGGCAGGAGACAGGAGGACCGGGGGGGAGCGCGGGCAGGAGACAGGAGGACCGGGGGGGAGCGCGGGCAGGAGACAGGAGGACCGGGGGGGAGCGCGGGCAGGAGACAGGAGAACCGGGGGGGAGCGCGGGCAGGAGACAGGAGGACCGGGGGGGAGCGCGGGCAGGAGACAGGAGGACCGGGGGGGAGCCGGCAGGGACAGGAGACCGGGGAGGCGGCAGAGACAGAGGATCGGGGGGGGAGCGCGGGTAGGAGACAGGAGGCGCGGGGGGCCTTACATGAGAGCCGCGCAGTGCATTAGGCGGTAATCTCCCTTAAGTGGCGTGTGGCGGGCGGGAGACGACCGGCTAAAGGTGGTCGTCTCCCGCCTGTGATGTGTGTGTTTTGCGCAGTGTAGGGGGGCCGTAAGCGTGGCGGGGCTGCCTGAGTCCCGCTCCCGCTTACGGCCGCCATCTTGGTTCACCCTGAAGGGGTGTAGGGCTCCAGTTACGTGGCATATATACTGCCGTTTTGCAGTCTGTATCGCTTCGATGTGTCCTGGTAAAGGTGAAATTATGAGAACAGCATGCTCAGTACACTAAAATTGGATCTGGGAAACAATCCCGTTTTTTCCCGGATCCGAGCTCCATAGACTCCATGTTATTTGAATCGGACAGCGTCGGATCCGATGCTGTCTGATTCGGTCCGCTGCACCCAATATCAGAGCAGACTCCGATTTTGGGGATGTGAGAGCAGCAGATATACCCGGATCCTTGTACACACGAATGGCTATTAAGCTCCAATCCTTGCCCATATGGAAATATGGAGGGCAGATCCGATCTGTGGCTATCAGTTTCACACAGGAAAGTCACACAGAACCTCAAAAATTGTGATGTGAAGGGGGCCTTAACTAAATTATTGGAGAGATCTGCAGCTGCTAAGTATATACAAGTTTTGTAACGTACCTGCTCTCCATGTGGAAGTCATGTAAAAAAAAAATTATTTAAATGTACATGGCAACATGAAGACCATTTTTTTATCAATATGTTCTAATTTCTTGTAGGTTAATGGCCCAGATGGAATTTTACAGAATGGCACAGTGGATGATGGCATGGGAAAAACAAGTCAGTTGCTCGGTGAGCTGAACTTTGAAGAAGATGAAGAAGACACCTATTACACCAAGGATCTTCCGGTGCATGCATGCAGGTAGGTTCATTGTGTTCCCTCGCACACCCACAGCACCTGATTCAGGAGCACAATTGTGTATTCTCTGCTGTTAACACTGACTGCCTTTACAATTTCAAGGGTGCAGTTTTCTACTAAGTATTTTATTTAGCCTTTTTAGTTTTCTAAATTGATAAAACCCACACATTTGGTTCTTTGCAAACTAGTTTGTGTTTAAACCGATTTTAAAATGAGCGACAGGTAACTTATTTACACTTGTATTCTTCCATCAAAACTAACTCAAAGTATAAAAACCTTTTCTCAAATATATTGGAAAAATAGAGAAAGTAAGAAATTAATTTTACTCAAAAAAATGCTGTGGATCTTTTTAGAGGAGTGCCTAGAGAGCTATCATGTTTTACTGTTTACAGATTTATAAATATATTGCTTCTGAGCTGAGATATTACTATGGGGGGAGGGAGCAATTTTCCTTTTTGTATTGCGGACCGGTGCCTCTGCAAAATAGCGATCTGGACAGACTTGGGGTGCTTTCACACCAGCGGTAATCGCTGGTTGCGGTGAAAAAAGCGCAACTGCCGCTATTACCGCAAAACGGCCGCACTTGCGGTTCACTTGCGGCGAGCCCCATGCAATGTCTATGGGGCTTGCGGTAAGTGTGCGGTTGAGGCAGATGCGGCCGCGAGAAAACCGCGGCTGACCGCATGGTAGACATTGCATGGTGCTTGCCGCAAGTGAACCGCAAGTGCGGCTGCTATGCGGTAATCGTGGCAGTTGCGGTGTTTTTTACCGCAACTGCTGCGATCAGCGATTACCGCTGATGTGAAAGGGGCCTTATTGGTTTACGTTAAATCTGTGTGAATAGTATAAGGAGAAGCATATCTATTCCTTTTAACAGCTGGTTGCCGTAAGAGCTACTCACCAGATTTTAAGCAGTGTTCCCAAACAGTGGTTTATGACCACATATGAGGTATCAGTATACTCAGGAGAAATTGCCCAACAAATTGTAGGATCTATTTCATCCTTTTGCCCATGTGAAAATGAAAAAATTGAGGCTAAAAGGAAATTTTTGTGAAAATAAAAGTACTTTTTCATTTTTGCGGATCAATTTGTGAAACACCTGGGGTTCAAAGTCCTCACTATGCATCTAAATAAGTTCTTGAGGGAAGGGGGTCTAGTTTCCAAAATGGGGTCATTTGTTGGGGAGCTCCAATGTTTAGGCACACAGGGATACTTCTTAGCGACATGGTGTCCGCTAACAATTGGAGCTAATTTTCCATTTAAATTTTTAGTGGACATTGTCACGTATGGAGAAGCCCCTGTGTGCCTAAACATCGGAGCTCCCCCACAAGTGACCCTATTTTGGCAACTAGACCAGTTTGCCTCCAGCACAAGGGCAACTGGAAGTCTGGGTACATCACCAGAAAATAACACCTCTAATGAATTGCAATTCACAGCGTCTGGGGCCCACAACGTTTGGGTCTCTAAACGCTGAGAATTCAAGCCCCCAGCTGCCAAATTATACCTGGCTGGCAACCAAAAATATGGCAAAGCTCCATGTTTTATTTGTAGAAATAATTTTTTTTTAAAAATGACGTGGGGCTTCGCCATATTTTTGGTCCAGCCAGGTACAACTTGACAATGATCTGCTGTACCGTGCACCATGACTGACCCCAGAGACTACAAGTGGACACTTGAACCCTGGTTGTAGTCTCTGGGGTCAGAGTCATGGTGCACAGTATAGCAGATCATTGCCATACAGTGCACCATGACTGACCCCAGTGAATGAAACAAGTGGACACTTGATCCCTTGTAGTCTCTGGGGTCAGTCATGGTGCACAGTACAGCAGATCATTGACATATAGTGCACCATGACTGACCCCAGTGACTGCAACAAGTGGACACTTGATCACTTGTTGTAGTCTCTGGGGGTCACAGTCATGGTGCACTGTATGGCAATGGTCTGCTGTACCGTGCACCATGACTCTAACCCCCATCAATCCATCCACCCATGCAGGTTTTCTCTCCATCCATCTACCTACCTACCCATCCATCTGTCGTCCATCCATCCATACTCTCCTCAGACAGATTCTCCTGTCAGCAGCCCCGATGTCCGGCAACTCCACAGCAGATCTGTAGCAGATCAGCCTGCACACAGGAGGAGCCCGCCAGCGGAGAAGTGTGGGGGCAGCACGGGTGGGAAGGGGAGGGGGGGGTTTGGAGTGGCACGGGCAGGAGCGTGAGGCGGAAGTGGTTGGGGATTGTTTATCCAGGGCGGGAGGAGGAGCGGGATGGGAACGGGAGAGATCCGGAATAAGAAAGGGGGGGGGGGGGAGATCAGGAATGGAAGGAGGAAGGAGCAGGGGGGCTGTGAAGCTGCTCTGATTGGAGTGATCATCCCATCAGAGGTGGAGGGGGTGATTGCTGCCGTGTAGCGCTCCAGCCTGTGGAGAGGGCTGGGACAGCCATATCCATAGGTTTACAGTTACAACCGCTGTGATTAGCTGTTGGAAGTTTCACCAGCTAATCACAGCAATTGCAGACTGTCAATTAACCTCTCCTGTGTGTAAGTCTGGTGACATTTCACCGGCCCCACACATAGGAACTGCAGGACCCCGATCTGTTGATAACGCCACATAGGCATCATGGGTCGGGAACACACCGACTTTCATGATGCGTACGTGGCATCAAGGGTTGGGAAGGGGTTAAAGGGATGGTCCAATAATTGAAGAATTCTTTCTCATTCCCTAAGTTTGCCCCTGTCAAGGAAAGAGCCAGTGGAGTTACAAAGATATCCCACTGCTGTCACCAATTGTCAAAGAGCTAGTTAGAGGGGTTCACACATGTCTCATCAGTTTTACCAATTTGTCACAAACACCACTGCTAGGCCAGTTATCGGGGGATTCATTGATCGTATTGTATATTTATTGAACAGATTCCAACGTGTGGAATATGCACTAGCGATCAAAATTAGAGAAAACTTACAATAGCTATCAAAATTGGAGAACAAGACACAATTTCCTTAATGTTAAGAGCATCATGTTGACCTATGTGAAAATACCTAACATGAGTAAATTAGCAGTATTTTAAAGAGGACCTGTCACCAACCATGCATGATGATCTAATTACAGCACTGAATGCAGCATGTCTGCTGCATTCAGGCAAGTAGTCCCCCATCCCTTGACCCCTCCCCCCCCCTCCCCCTGTACCCCGAGAAAATAGACTTTGAAAACTTACATACTGGAGCCAAATAGAAGGTGGCTTGTGGCTGGTTAACATGAAGCAGGGTGGGGATAAGCGGAGGCGGGGTAATGCGGCCAGTACCACACCCCTCGCTTTGTGTTATGCAGCAGGCGAGGGAGACAGTGATTGGCATGACGGAGGTGGCAGTGGGCGGATTAAGATACAGGGGGCGTGAAATTCCACTGCGAGAGAAATGGCTCCAGCCACAAGCCACCTCCTATTTGGCTCCAGTATATAAGTTTTCAAACTCTATTATCTCGGGGTACAGGAGGGGGGTCAAGGGATGGGGGGCTATTTGCCTGAATGCAGCAGACATGCTGCATTCAGTACTGTAATTAGATCATCATGCATGGTTGTTGACAGGCCCTATTTAAGCTCATTTCATTAATTGAATATATTCTAAAACACAAAATAAAAATATAAATGAGATAAATGAAAAAGAACAGTGATCAAAATTAGAGTACACTTTCAGATACCTGTAAATTATTGGTGGTTCCTTAATTATCTGACAAACCCTGTTTAACTGGCAGCCTAACTTTACGGTTTGCACTTCCTCTGCAAATATGGAATACCGTTGTAAAGTGACTGAAACCCTCTGGCAGCATGTTGTCCAGATAAAGACCAAAGGGGTCACCCTATCAGTCATAGCATCAAAAGTTGGTCCTTCCAAGTCTGATTTCTAAAATATTGTATCTTTACAACATCATAAACTCTTTCAAGAAGGTTGGTCTCCCTCAAAGACAAATGCAAGAGAGGACAGGATAATGCAGAGAATCTCTGTGGGTAATCTTTTCAGCACTGCATCTGACATAGCTCCCCAGTTCAACACTGAATAGGGTAAAATTTGTCTCGACATACCCTGTCATGACGTTTAACCCATTACTTGCCAAATTAGCAATTTTCCTTTTTGAAAATAGGTGTTTGAAAGCTCTCTGGGTGGAAGAATATTCAATTAAAAATGACAATGACATGATTTCTTGTTTTGAAAACATTAATTTTACAAACACAACACAAAAAATTGGACCTAATTATAAAATCTTAGTTGCTAGAAGCAAAAGATTAGGCGTCCCAAAAAAAGGACATTGGTAGATAATGGGTTAAGAGCATTTGGACTGAAAGCCCACTCTGCAGTGACCAAACCTCTCATAAGCAGAAAGAATCAAAAGGCTAGACTCTTTTGCTGAGGAGTATGTTGTGTGGTCAGAGAGGTCCATAATTTATTTTAGTAATGAAAGCAATGGGAAACATTATGTTTCTTTCTTCATTCAGCACTCAATCAGCCAGCAATTTTTATGCAGGGCAATGCCCCCTGTCACACAGCAAAATGGGTAAAGCAGTTCCTTGAAACAGAAAGCATTGAAACAATGAAATGACCAGCCCAGAGTTCAGCTCTAAACCCAATAGAAAATATCTGGAAAATCCTTGGTGACAAAGTTATGGCCAGAAAACCAACAGTCACATAACTGTGGAAGAGATTGGAAGAAGAGTGGTCTAAAATCACATCAGAGCAGTGTGAGAAACTAGTGATGACCTGTGGCTGCAGATGTGCTGAAGTCATTCAAAGCAAAGTCCTGTACACTTCTTAGGCCTTGTTCACACATACCATCCGTTTTTGCCTTAAATCCGTTTTTGGGAACATTTTGGACTGTTTTTTTTTTTTTCAAAGTCCAAAAACACATATGCGTTAACGCTTGGTGCACTTAAGTGTCAATGTGTTTTTTAACAACATATACGTTTTGGTTCTGCATCCCAAAAAACTACATGGGTGCTGTAAGAAAAAAACCATGCGTTTAACATGGGGCCCTATGGGAAACTAATGCGTTTTTGCACATATAGGCACAATGCGTTAACGCATGCGTTTTTGGTGAAAAAATGATTTAGTCCCAAAAGTTCCAAAAAACGTTCAGAACCTCAGGGGACACTATTGGCACCCTTAGAAAAACGGATCTGTTTTTCTAAGGGCTTAAAAAAACGGATTGGTATGTGTGAACAAGGCCTTACTGATTGGTGACTGTTGTAACCTTCACAACATTTAGTTTTAATCCTTCTTTGCTACAGTCATTGCTGTTGTCTAATTATGATCATCATGTTTTGTGTAAAATAATGGTTTTAAGTTGATAAACTTTAGTTATTTTGGAAAACACTGTTCTAGTGGCATGGTGTGCCCCTTACACAAAACCTTCAAATGTTTATCAATGTAGATTACATTCTGTGTGAAAAGATCAAGTGATCATACATTGTTCTCTAATTTTGATCGCCACTGTGTATGTAGATATATCTCCAAAGATCAGACAGTTGACTTATGAATTTGTACTGTTTGACACCTCTAGTAAGATAAAAAAAAAAAAAACCCTTAAGCCCCAGTCACACACAACGATTTCGCTAGCGAGATCGTTGTAACTGTGACGTTACAACGATCTCCCCAGCGATGTCGCTATGTGTGACACTTTGCAGCGATCAGGCCCCTGCTGTGAGGTCGCTGATCGTTGCAAAGTGCTGCGGGTCATTTTTTGATCATTGGTTTCCCGCTGGTCAGCACGCATCGCTGCGTGTGACTGCGAGACACCAGCGATCTGTGACCTCACAGGGCTGGTTACTATGGTAAACACCGGGTATCCAGGCAGCGCGCGCTGCCTAGATACCCGGCATTTACCATGGTTACCAGCGTCCTCCCTGCTTAGCACTGCCTGTAAGCATGGAGAACGCTGGTAACTATGATAAACAGCGGGTATCCAGGCAGCGCGCACTGCCTGGATACGCGCTGTTTATCATAGTTACCTGCGTTCTCCTTGCTTAGCGCTGCCGCAGCGCTAAGCAGGGAGCGATATGGGAGGTGGCTCCCTTGGCCTGATCGCTGGGGAGATCTGCCTGTTTGACAGCTCCCCAGCGATCAGGTAACGATGCTCCAGCGATCCCGGCAGGTCGTTATCGCTGTCGGGATCGTTGGAGCGATCGTTATGTCTGACTGCACCCTTAAACTCTCCTTGTGCCAGCACTGATCCACTAGTGCTGACACCCGTGTTCCTGGGGCTCCCATGAGGAAGGTAATGTTGCATGAGCCCTGCGGCCAATCCTTGCTGGCTTCATGGTTATCTCCTGTGGATGAATAAGTAATCAAGAGAAAGTGAACAGCCGGCCGCATCTCTTGCTTACTGTTGACCATTTATCTGTCTTTTCTCAAAACTGGTCATCTTTCACTATTTCTCTGTAAAATTTCACACAATGGCTGCTATCTTAACAGGTGTAAATCATTGTCACAGCCTTACCTGGAGTTATACTAGTACCTTGCATTTAAGGCTACTTTCACATAACGATTTTGTAAAATCCGATGCTGTCCGATATAAATCGGACAGCATTGGATTCTTCGGATGCCAAATAGGCATCCGATTCCGACAGAAAATAGGATGCCCGCCCTCCTGTCAGATCGCTCCCTGAGCTGTCACTGTCTCTCCCCCGATCCTCTCCTCTTATCCCCTGTGTCTCCCCTTTTTGGCCCCCGGTCCTCTCTGCACCCCCGGTCCTCTCTGCACCCCCGGTCCTCTCTGCACCCCCGGTCCTCTCTGCACCCCCGGTCCTCTCTGCACCCCCGGTCCTCTCTGCACCCCCGGTCCTCTCTGCACCCCCGGTCCTCTCTGCACCCCCGGTCCTCTCTGCACCCCCGGTCCTCTCTGCACCCCCGGTCCTCTCTGCACCCCCGGTCCTCTCTGCACCCCCCGGTCTCTCTGCACCCCGTCCTCTCTGCACCCCCGGTCCTCTCTGCACCCCCGGTCCTCTCTGCACCCCGTCCTCTCGCCCCCCTCCTCTCTGCACCCCCGGTCCTCTCTGCACCCCCGGTCCTCTCTGCACCCCCGGTCCTCTCTGCACCCCCGGTCCTCTCTGCACCCCCGGTCCTCTCTGCACCCCCGGTCCTCTCTGCACCCCCGGTCCTCTCTGCACCCCCGGTCCTCTCTGCACCCCCGGTCCTCTCTGCACCCCCGGTCCTCTCTGCCGCCCCGGCTCCTCTCTGCACCCCCGGTCCTCTCTGCACCCCGGTCCTCTCTGCACCCCCGGTCCTCTCTGCACCCCCGGTCCTCTCTGCCCCCCGGTCCTCTCTGCACCCCCGGTCCTCTCTGCGCCCCCGGTCCTCTCTGCCCCCCGGTCCTCTCTGCACCCCCGGTCCTCTCTGCACCCCCGGTCCTCTCTGCACCCCCGGTCCTCTCTGCACCCCCGGTCCTCTCTGCACCCCCGGTCCTCTCTGCGCCCCCGGTCCTCTCTGCACCCCCGGTCCTCTCTGCACCCCCGGTCCTCTCTGCCCCGTCCTCTCTGCCCCCGGTCCTCTCTGCACCCCCGGTCCTCTCTGCACCCCCGGTCCTCTCTGCGCCCCCGGTCCTCTCTGCACCCCCGGTCCTCTCTGCCCCCCGGTCCTCTCTGCACCCCCGGTCCTCTCTGCACCCCCGGTCCTCTCTGCACCCCCGTCCTCTCTGCCCCCGGTCCTCTCTGCACCCCCGGTCCTCTCTGCCCCCCGGTCCTCTCTGCACCCCGGTCCTCTCTGCACCCCCGGTCCTCTCTGCCCCCGTCCTCCTGCGCACCCCCGGTCCTCTCTGCCCCGCCCCGGTCCTCTCTGCACCCCCGGTCCTCTCTGCACCCCCGGTCCTCTCTGCACCCCCGGTCCTCTCTGCACCCCCGGTCCTCTCTGCACCCCCGGTCCTCTCTGCCCCCCCGGTCCTCTCTGCAGCCCCGGTCCTCTCTGCACCCCCGGTCCTCTCTGCCCCCCGGTCCTCTCTGCACCCCCGGTCCTCTCTGCACCCCCGGTCCTCTCTGCACCCCCGGTCCTCTCTGCGCCCCCCGGTCCTCTCTGCACCCCCGGTCCTCTCTGCGACCCCCGGTCCTCTCTGCCCCCCGGTCCTCTGCGCCCCCGTCCTCTCTGCAGCCCCCGGTCCTCTCTGCACCCCCGGTCCTCTCTGCACTCCCCGGTCCTCTCTGCACCCCGGTCCTCTCTGCACCCCCGGTCCTCTCTGCACCCCCCTGGTCCTCTCTGCACCCCCGGTCCTCTCTGCACCCCCGGTCCTCTCTGCCCCCCGGTCCTCCTCTCTGCACGCACCCGGTCCTCTCTGCACCCCCGGTCCTCTCTGCACCCCCGGTCCTCTCTGCACCCCCGGTCCTCTCTGCACCCCCGGTCCTCTCTGCACCCCCGGTCCCTCTCTGCACGCCCCGGTCCTCTCTGCACCCCCGGTCCTCTCTGCACCCCCGGTCCTCTCTGCACCCCCGGTCCTCTCTGCACCCCCGGTCCTCTCTGCACCCCCGGTCCTCTCTGCACCCCCGGTCCCTCTGCACCCCCGGTCCTCTCTGCGCCCCGGTCCTCTCTGCCCCCCGGTCCTCTCTGCACCCCCGGTCCTCTCTGCACCCCCGGTCCTCTCTGCACCCCCGGTCCTCTCTGCACCCCCGGTCCTCTCTGCACCCCCGGTCCTCTCTGCACCCCCGGTCCTCTCTGCCCCCCGGTCCTCTCTGCACCCCCGGTCCTCTCTCCCCGGGCTCTCGACCCCCGGTCCTCTCTGCACCCCCGGTCCTCCTCTCGCACCCCCGGTCCTCTCTGCACCCCCGGTCCTCTCTGCACCCCCGGTCCTCTCTGCACCCCCGGTCCTCTCTGCACCCCCGGTCCTCTCTGCACCCCCGGTCCTCTCTGCACCCCCGGTCCTCTCTGCAGCCCCCGGTCCTCTCTGCACCCCCGGTCCTCTCTGCCCCCCGGTCCTCTCTGCACCCCCGGTCCTCTCTGCCCCCCGGTCCTCTCTGCACCCCCGGTCCTCTCTGCACCCCCGGTCCTCTCTGCACCCCCGGTCCTCTCTGCACCCCCGGTCCTCTCTGCACCCCCGGTCCTCTCTGCACCCCCGGTCCTCTCTGCCCCCCGGTCCTCTCTGCACCCCGGTCCTCTCTGCACCCCCCGGTCCTCTCTGCACCCCCGGTCCTCTCTGCACCCCCGGTCCTCTCTGCACCCCCGGTCCTCTCTGCACCCCCGGTCCTCTCTGCACCCCCGGTCCTCTCTGCACCCCCGGTCCCTCTCTGCACCCCCGGTCCTCTCTGCACCCCCGGTCCTCTCTGCCCCCCGGTCCCTCCTGCACCCCCGGTCCTCTCTGCACCCCCGGTCCTCTCTGCACCCCCGGTCCTCTCTGCCCCCCGGTCCTCTCTGCACCCCCGGTCCTCTCTGCACCGTCTCTCTGCCCGCCTCTTCACCCCGGTCCTCTCTGCACCCCCGGTCCTCTCTGCACCCCCGTCCTCTCTGCCCCCGTCCTTTGACCCCCGGTCCTCTCTGCACCCCCGTCTCTCTGCACCCCCGGTCCTCTCTCACCCGTCCTCCTCCCGTCCGCTCTGACCCCGGTCCTCCCCTCTTCCCCCCTCTTGGCCCCGAGTCCCTCCCTCTGCCCCCGTTGCCCGGTCCTCCCCCGTTGCCCCGTCCTCTCTGCACTCGCCCGGTCCTCTCTGCACCCCCGTTTTCCCCCTCTGCCCCCTCCTCTCTGACCGCCTTCCTCCCCCTCCCGGTCTCTCTGGTCTCCCCCCGTCCTCCCCCCCCCGTCCCCTGGTCCTCCCCCTCTTGGTCCTCCCCCCCTCTCTCCCCTCCTTTTCCCCTCTCCTGGCTTCCCCGCTCCCCCTCCCCCCTCTACCTCCTTGCCCCTCTCCCCCCTCTCTGACCGGTCTCTGCACCTCTTCATCTTCACGCTCTACTTTAGTCTGCACCCGTCCCTGCCGCTCTGCACGTCCCCTCCCGTCCTTCTGCCCCCCTCTCTGCCCCTTTGCACGTCTCCCCGTCCGACCGCCGACCGTCGCCCGTATTATTGACCTTTGATGTTCTCGACCGTCCTCTCACCCGTTGCCCCGTCTTTGACCGGTCTCTACCTTCCACCTCCTGACCCGTTCGCCCCTCTTCACCTCTTTCAGTCTTGACCTTCTGCACCCCCGGTCCTCTAGGTCCTCCTGCACCCCCGGTCCTCTCTGCACCCGGTCTCTCTGCACCCCCGGTCCTCTCTGCACCCCCGGTCCTCTCTGCACCCCCGGTCCTCTCTGCACCCCCGTCCTCTCTGCACCCCCCGCGTCTCTCGCCCCCGGTCCTCTCTGCACCCCGTCCTCTCTGCACCCCCGGTTTACCCTCTCTGCACCCCGGTCCTCTCTGCACCCCCGGTCCTCTCTGCACCCCGTCCTCTCTGCCCCATCACCCCCCACCCGGTCTCTCTCGCACCCCGGTTTCTGCCCCTCTCTCACCCCGTCCCTCTGCACCCCCGTCCTCTCTGCACCCCCGGTACCCCTCCTCTGCACCCCCGTCCCGGTCTCCTGCACCCCGTCTCTCTGCACCCCCGGTCCTCTCTGCACCCCCCCCCGGTCCTCTTTTGCACCCCCGGTCCTCTCTGCACCCCCGTCTCTCTCTGCACCCCCGGTCCTCTCTGCACCCCCCTCCTCTCTGCACCCCCGGTCCTCTCTGCACCCCCGGTCCTCTCTGCACCCCCGGTCTCCCCCCTCTCTGCACCCCCGGTCCTCCTCTGCACCCCCGGTCCCTCTCTTTCACCCCGTCCTCTCTGCACCCCGTCCTCTCTGCACCCCCGGTCCTCTCTGCACCCCCGGTCCTCTCTGCACCCCCGGTCCTCTCTCCCCGTCTTGCACCCCCGGTCCTCTCTGCACCCCCGGTCCTCTCTGCACCCCGGTCCCTCTGCACCCCCTCTCTGCCCCGGTCCCCGGTCCCCTGCCCCTCTCTGCCCCCGGTCCTCCCCTCCTCTCTGGCCTCCTGACCCCGTCCTCTCTGCACCCCGTCCTCTCTGCACTCCTCCACCTCCCTGCCCCGGCTTGCACCCCGGTCACTCTCTGAACTCCACCCGAGTCCTCCCCGTCTTCGACCCCGTCCTCTCTGCACCCCCGGTCCTCCCCCTCTTGACCCCCGTCCTCTCTACTCGTTTTGCCCTCTCCTCTACTGCAACCGGTCCTCTTGCACCACTGTCTTCTGCACCCGCTCTGCACCGTCCTTCTGCACCCCCTCTTCCCCCGTCCCTACCCGGTCTCTCGCAACCCCGTCCTCTCTGCACCCCGTCCTCTCTCACCCCGGGCCCTGCCCCCCCGTCCCCCCGCTCGCACCCCGCCTCCCTCTGGCCTGCCCTCTCACACTGCACACGTCTCCTGACCCCGTCCCTCCCGGCTCTTGACCCGGTCTCCTGTCCTCTCCTTGCCCGTACCTCTCTGACCCCCGGTCCTCCTGCACCCGTTTTGTACCCCGTCTCTCGGCGTCCTTGCAGTCTCAGTCCTCACGACTACTCAGACCCGGACTCCTGGCACCCGTCCGCTTAGACTCTGACGACTCAGACTCCTTCTTCATGCTCGTTTTTTGATAAATGTTGTAATCATGTACATTAGGTTTCCTTTAAGACTAATAATCAAGATATCTTAGATGAACAATCAATAATCATACAATTGTCAGCCGTTCTCATTGACTTGTATCATATTTTCATCTGGTCACATTCTTCTACTGACTCCACCAAAATTTGCAGCACCGGACTCTCACACCCTCGTCCACGCTCCTGAACACGGTCCGCTGCATCCCCGGTGTCTTGCTCCGTATGTCTCTGGCTGCAACCTCCGTGATTCACAATCATCATGACTGCCGTTATTTTACTGCAATCAGGTCCTTTTGACTTTCGACCACGGCTTCAGGTCCTCGCTCAGCTTTCACAGGATTCACAACGACCCGGTTGAATTTGACACCGGTGGACGCCGGAGATGCCCGGGGCCTTGTGGACAGGCGAGTATAGATTTGTTTATTTTTTTTTTTTTTTTTTTTTTTGAAACATCATTTTTATTGGATTTTAAAGGATTACAATAATACAAAAATGACAACGATGAACAATCGACATTATCATAGCATTGCTGTCCGTTATTTTTGATAATCATATCGCTTTGACAACATCAACATTCAAATTATGAAGATAAATTTAAACTTGGTAAATACAATAAACCCTTCCCACCCTTTCCCAAAGAGAGACATAGATTCACCCAAAATGTTTTGTATACCGTGAGTGTAAACACCTCACCTCAATATCAAATTATCTCCATTTAATGTAATTTCAAATGTCATATTAAGGATCACATTTTAGTTTCCCCAGAGTCCCATTAAGGTCCTCCAATGCAAACAATTCTGTTTGTTTGTAAGGATTCATAAACACCCTGAGTTTTGAGTCTGTTACAGCATTTTCAATGAATGACCTCCATTTAATAAAGAATTTCTTTGATAATCTTTTTGGGTTTCTAACAGTTTCAATTGATTCTAACATTAGGTTTTTTTTTAGATTGTCCCGTATTAGTTCAGCATCCGGAATCCAATTCTTAAGCCAGTGCTGTAGAAGTATTCTTTTAGCTGTCAGGGCTATTGTATGAAAAAGAGAGTATGATCCGTAAGAGTCAATTGTATCTCCCCGATAGTGAAAAAGCCAGAGAAATGGATCTAAGACCACTTCCATCCTGAATATGTTAGAGGTCAACTGTCTGACTGTATCCCAAAAAGTCTGTGACTTCGGGCAGGACCACATCCCGTGTTCTAAGTCTGTTTTATATGCCTTGCACTTAGGACAGTGCACCCATCTTCCCTGGTTGTCTGGCGTGGGTGGAATATTAAATCCTTGGATGGCTCCATGTATGAGCCGGAACTTGGGTATCCCTCCATCTTTCATTGATGATATGTTTTCTGGTCGTTTCCCAACCCTCCAGTATTTTTTGTGTTAACGCCAGATCCGGGAAGTCTCTTTTCCATTTACTAAAGAGTTTTTCGGTGCTGCCTGGTCCCTGAGAATTTTGTAATATTTTGTAGAGACTCGATATTGACACCCCTCCCTCTCCATCCCTATCATATCATCCCAAAGAGAGTGGGTTAGTTCTCCCGAAATATCATTTAATCGAGACATGAGAGAGTGGTGAATCTGATGATATTGTAAGATATGTGATTTAGATAGCTCATATTTTGCCAAAATTTCATCGCATGTCAGCCACCTCCCCTCTCCTCTGTGCATTAGATCTCCCATCTTAAGGATGCCCCTTGTTCTCCAAGTTCCAAAAAGGGGGTTCTTATAGCCCAGTCTAAAAGCTGGGGAGACCCATGGATCGAGATCTCGGGAGATTTGCCAAGAGAGCTTCATGCTTTTCCTGACACTTTTCCAGGTCGCAATCGTGTCTACAAATAACAGTGTTTTTAATTTTGGACGGCAGCATGGAAAGTGGGGCATGAAGTAACGCGGACAATTTCCATGGTCTCGTCAGTTCACCCTCCACCTCAATGTCTGAAAAGTTGTTGGTATCTTTGATCCAGTCGAGAATATGGCGTAGCAAGCACGCTAGGTTGTATCTCCTGACATCTGGAAGCTGAATACCCCCCTCCCTTCTCCGCCGCATTAGGGTGGCCAGGGCTATCCTAGGTCTCTTACCCCTCCAGAGGAATCGAGAAAAAGCACGATCTATCCTTTTAACGTCCACATGTTTCAGCAGTAGAGGAATTGTCTGGAGGGGGTAAAGCAGTCTTGCAAAACTATCATTTTGATAAGGTGGGCACGGCCCAGCAAAGATAGTGGTAGGTTCTCCCATCCAGTCAATTCTCTCTCTATTTTGGATATAACTGATGTGAAGTTCAAACCATAAATCTGACCAGGAGTCCTAGCCAGGTGTATCCCCAGATACTTAACGCTGTCCCTAGCTACCTTTATCCCACAGAATGATGTATGCCTGCAGTCACTTCTACTTCCACCCATAAAGAGAATCTCGCATTTACCTCTATTTAGCCGAAAACCTGACATTCTACCCAATCTGTCGACATCATCTAAGATGGAAGGGAGGTCTCTTTTAGGATTATTTACATACAAAATGTCGTCCGCAAACATGGATAATTTTATCTCTCTGGAGCCCACCCTCAGCCCCTCATATTGATGGTGTGAATCTAGATAAATTGCCAAGGGCTCTATTGCCAAATTAAACAGGAGGGCTGATAAAGGACACCCCTGTCTCGTCCCTTTTTCCAACCCAAATGAGTCCGAGAGAAAGCCCGGCAGGCTAATACGGGCTTTGGGATTGGCATATAAGGAGCACAGGAACTGACGAAAAGGGCCCCTCAAACCTATGTTATCTAGGACTCGATCCAGCCAAGACCACCTCACATTGTCAAATGCTTTTTCAGCGTCTAGGGTGATCATGGCTGGATCTCTCCCACTCCCCCGGGCTTGTTTACCTATTACATCTAAAAGAAGCATCACCTTTCTAACATTAGTGACCATTGATCTCCCCTTAATAAAGCCTGCTTGATGGGGTGAAATGATTCTGGGCAGTATCTGTGCAAGTCTGTCAGCTAATATTTTGGAAAGAATTTTAAGGTCTTGGTTAATACGTGATATAGGTCTGTAGCTCACCGGATCGGTTAGAGGTTTGTCTGGTTTGGGGATTAATTTTGTGTGGGCCACATTCATTCTGTCTGGTATCGGCGTGCCTTCCAGGAAAGCATTATATAGGTCTTTTAACACAGGGGAAATTTGGGTCTGCAATGCTTTGAAGAACGCCCCATTGAAGCCGTCAGGGCCAGGCGCCTTCCCTGCACTGATTGATTTGATTGTCAATTCTACCTCCTCTGTAGAAATGGGGCTATTCAAGAATTGCTTATCCTCATCTTTTAAGCTGGGTAGATTAATCGTGGATAGCCACTTATCCTCGTCTCCCACTTCAACACCTTCCTCTCTATGGAGTGAGGCATAGTATTTCCCCAGAGCTTGTGCAATATCACGTGGATCCGTCCAGATATTACCATGTTTATCTTTTATCTTTCCAATAGGGTGAGTAGCCCTCCTACCCTTTGCCAATCGTGCTAATAGTCTACCTGCCTTATCTCCAAATCTATGTCAGTCTAGCTCTAATCTACTCTTATATATCTTCTCTCATTTCCCAGCCCATATATCAAAATCTTTCTTAGCTGTAAGCCAGATCTCTTTATCTAATTCTGACGATGACTGTTTATATAAGGAATAGGCCCCCCTTACTGCTGCACTGGCTTTGAGGTATTGTTCTTTTACCCTTTTTTTTAATCTCCTATTAAATGCCATGATATGGCCTCGTAGAACTGACTTGGCCGCTTCCCAGAACAGGCCCGTGTCCGAGCGATGCTCATGGTTGTGGAAAGAGAAATCCGACCACCACTCCCCAAGGCATCTTACAAAATTGTCTTCTCGGACCAGCATGTCAGGGAATCTCCAAAGGTAGTCAGTGCCTTTTTGAAAAGAGTCTCTGATATCCATTACCACGGGGCTATGATCGGATATGACCATATCCTCCACCACTCTCTGAAATAGCAGGGGTGAAGTGAAGAACATGTCTTGCCTCGACCAAGATCTATGCGAGTGAGAATAGTGGGTAAACTCTCTATCTAGAGGGTGAAGCGTTCTCCAAGCATCATTCATACTGCAGTTGTTGAAGAATTCTTCCAAAAGGCTCGTTTTTGGTTGGGTAATATAGCGCCGGGTGTCACGTGACAAGGAATGACTATGTTGTCTATCTTCGACATCATTTAAGATCATGTTAAAGTCCCCTCCCGCCAGTCTAATGCCCTCCTGATCAGTCAGGAATTGATTTTGTATCTGCTGCAGAAAGGATTTCTGGGCCACATTAGGTGCATAGATATTGTAAATGCTAAAGGTGTCATTCTGGATCTGTACGACCATATGTATCAATCTGCCTTCGCAATCGGTATCAAGGGACAGGACTGTATGCAATAGTGATTTGTTAACCAGAATCAGAACCCCCGCTTTCCTGTTAACAGCGCTGGAGCCGTATATCTCTCCCGCCCACATCTTTTTTAGTCTAAAGAACTCGTCGGACGTCAGATGGGTCTCCTGGAGCATAGCCACATCAGCATGTAGGCGTTTGAGATGTCTGAGAATCATCATGCGCTTAGCTGAGGAGTGCAGTCCCTCAACATTCCACGAGACTCATCTGACCATCCTCAGCAACGAGATCCGATTCCATCCGACAGTTGTGAAATTTTCGGTGACACAGATCAGAACATTGGGAGTCGACCTTCATAAGTAAATGGAGTGAAATTGAAAAAGGTGGCCATAAAGAGGTATATATCAGGGCGAATTTTGCTCTCTCGTCCCACCCCATTCCCTTTTTTACCCTTAGAGTATCCCCTCTGTCTCCCATGGCATAGCCTAAAGACTTCTCTTTTTTCCTCTTTAGTGAAGGACACATTGTCCTATGCCTGCCAAATCTCCCCAGCCTCAGAAAACCAATAATGTAGTAGACATTTGAACATCAATCCCGAGCCTCCATAAAAAAGTTTGAGAGAGTTGTTTTCAGTAGGATATAACCCCTCATACCTTCCCCCTATCACCAAACATTCACTGCATTGAGAACTGCAAGTTATACATTAGGAATTAGGTCGGTGGACCCCGGTATGTAATAGAAAGATAGAGAAGAGAAAAAAAAAGGGGGAGGGGGAAAGAAAAGAGGTGGGGGGGGGGAGGAAAGAAAAGAAGGGAGAGGCGGACGAATGGGGGAAAGTTCATAGTTTCACCGCTGGCAAC
Source organism: Allobates femoralis (assembly GCA_033576535.1). Classification (NCBI taxonomy): domain Eukaryota; kingdom Metazoa; phylum Chordata; class Amphibia; order Anura; family Aromobatidae; genus Allobates; species Allobates femoralis. The sequence goes on from JARQOC010000003.1 coordinate 378,359,717, forward strand.
ATAAAGATGAAGATGATTTCGCTTCTTCCTCGTCTCTCTCCATCACCTCCTCACGCTCAGTCGGCTTGGCTTGTCTTTTTCTTGTTCCATCTATACGATGATGGTCTTTGTTGTCTCGGTGTCAAAGGCTTTGACATCCCCTCTTCGTGAATAGTGTCTGATCTCAATCTGTATGTTCTCACAGAGTCTTGATCATGTGTGCGATCATCCGCGGTGTCAGGTGATTGTTCCGGAACATCATTAAGGCGCCTTGGGCTGCTAGAATGCGTACTATCTCTGCAGGAGAATTGTGGCTGTTGTTGCTCCTGATCACAGCCATCGCCTCCTCCGGGTCCGTGAAGGATAGCATAGATCCTTCCCTGGAGCGGAATCTCAGGGTTGCAGGATAGTTCAGCTGAAAGCGAGTATTTTTTTTAAATAAGATATCTCGCTGAAAGCTCTCCTACGCCTTGTTACCTCAATGGAATAGTCCGCAAATATCAGTGCTTTATGGCCCATTAGCATCAATGGACGCCTCCTTGCTTTATAGGCACGCAAGATTTCCACCTTGTCTCTATGGTTTAAGTACTTAGCAATGACGTGTCGTGGTTTGTTAATGTCTCTGTTCTGTGAGGATCTGTTGTTGCTGACCTCTCGGGGGGTTCACTAGGGGGGCCAATCCTATGGGTGCGTTCCGTCTTACATCTGTGGGAGAGTCCTAAGGCTTTGGGCAGCTCCACTTCAAATACTTCTTCGAGTTGGTTAATAGATAGAGATTCAGGGAGACCGACAATCTTCAAATTATTTCTGCGAGCCCTATTCTCTATGTCGTCCAGTTTGCTTAGGGCGTAAGAAGACTGTTTTTGTAAAGTCTGTACCTGGCTCTCGAGTTCTGCTACTCTCTTCCGCAATAGAGATCCTTGTTTCCGCCTCCTGCGGTTGCCTGTCATGGTGGCCCAACTTATTTGAGAGCTCCTGCGTAGCTGTCCCCACCAACTCTGCTATTGCTTGTTTGAAGTCATCAACCAGGTATTGAGCCAATTCTTTGACTAGAGATCTATAGTCAAAGTGGGGGAGGGGGGGAGGGAGAAACCCGGCTCCCCCCGATCGACCCTGTCACTGCCTCCCTCCTCCATCACCTCCATGTGCTGGTGCTGTGGGTCAGATAGAAGATTGGGGGCATGTGTCTTTACCTGTGTATTGGTACTGAGCTGCTCCGCTGCTTCCGGATCGTTCTCCCTCCGCGTCTCTGACAGAGGCTTTCCGTGTGTTGCCGCGTCCTCCATATTGACTTTCGCATTCTTTCCTCCTCCCGACGCGTGGACCGCGGCATTTGCTTCTCCGTCACCATTTCTGGTGACATAACGGTCCATAGTGGCCTTCGGTCCCCCTCTGCTCCCACTCATCCTTGGAGGGTGTTTATCGGGTTCGGGGCTCGGGACTTGCGCTGAGAGGCTATGGCGGGCTCCGGAGCCTTGCTACACGCGTCCGATCATAGAGGCGCCGGAATCGGAAGTCTATGAATAAATTTTAACAATATAATGTGGGTATCTGTGTATCTGTCCAGGACAGTGCTCATTATCTGCTACTTACTTCAGTATCTTATATTCGATTCAGAGTTCCTAGTCCCTCACATGTCCTGATCCTCTACCTGCTCCTGTGGCTCTGCAGGCGGGAGATATTTTGTAATGGCGGCGCCGTCTGAACAGATTTTTTACTAAGTAAATTGGAGGACCGTTGAGATCTATCAATCAGGTTCTGCAGAAGTTCTTGTAGGTTGTTGTGTTGTGGTGCTTTTAATTCTGGGGGTTTATCTGAGAAGTCCCTGAGGATAGTAGTTTAGGTAATCCTTCAATACCCTCAGCTGGTGGTAGGTGGTATGGGTCAGTGAGTGCAGTAAAGAGTCAAAGATTTAGCACTTCACTGGATACTCTTTATTGGGAATATGGGTCACTCAATTCCAAGCAGTTTTAGATGTAAATTTGCCTGTGAGGATAACAGTTTTCCTACAGTCTGTATCAAGGTCTTGGCTGTGAGTATATTATTGACCCTTGTGAGTAGTTGAGTAGTTGGACCACAGGGAGGGTTGCTAAAAAGACTTATGTTTTAGGTCTCGTATAGTATTGTGTGGGTTTCTGTCCCAGGCAGCACACCTTATCAGTTTATTATTTTCAGCACCTTAGAGTAGTGCCAACACTCACAATCTTTCCTAATCCCCGCTTTTCTGCCTGCTCCTGTGACTCTGCAGGCGGGAAGCACTCTGTAATGGCGGCGCCGTCTGAAGCGTGCCCCTTCCTTTTCTCTCCCCCAGCTGATCGTCTGCCTGCTCCTCGCCTCACCCTATGGTCTCTCCACCTATGTAGGGTTAAATCGTCTCGGGCTTGTGCGCTCACCGGGATCCAGGGGCCCGTCGGGGATAAGCAGTCTCACTCACCGATGACGGCCAGCAGGAAGGTTCACCCCCGTCTTCCGCGCGCCTCCCGCCAGTCCTGGCTACTCCGGTGCTCCGCCTCCCTTCTCAGATACGGACCGGGAGCCACGGGGACGCTGTCAGGGCTTCAGCAGAGTGTTTTCATAAAGTGGCGCCGTCTATCTCCCAGTGCACCCTCCAACCCTGTCCTGCTTCACCCGCACCTTTGCTCCGCAGGTGTGAGCACCACTGCTCCGGTTGTAAGTTTCTCTGCACTTCCCCTTCACCGAACTTCGGCCCGCTCTCCCCCACCTCCAGCAACTTGGGTCCGCAGATGATTTACGGTTACCTGATAGCCGGCGTGCGGGTGGGCGCCAGACACCAGAGAGCCCCCTAGGAGCGCGGTCACACACTAATGGCGGCCAGCGGGAAAGCGCTTCCCCGCTGCATTAGCTCCTCTCTCGCCGCCGTTCTTCTTTCTCTCCCTCCAGGGATGGGGTCGGTGGCAGGGCCTCTCAGGGACGGGGTCGGCAGCAGGGCCTCTCAGGGACGGGGTCGCACTCACTGGGGGCCAGGCAATTTCAGATGAGGAGTGCAGCTTAGTCCCACGCGCATGTAGGGGAGACCAGACAAATCTCCAAAGTGCTCCTCTAGGGACTAGGACTCCGGAATATTGGGTCTTTAATAGTCCTCAGTGTCTGGGGGATGTCACCAGATTCAGTCCAGGCTGCTGCCCGATCTTCCAGGGGCAGGATGCCACAGATGCATTGAGGCTATGCAGAGCTCCCTGATGTGTGTCTTTCTCAGTCGGCGGCCATCTTGGATTCTGTTTTATTTTTTTTAACCCTTTACTTCACTTTTAGGAGCTATTTTAGTGTACTGAGGATACTCAGTACACTAAAATCGGGTCCGAGGAGACATCAGATGTTTCCTCGGACCCTTCTCCATAGGGACCCATGTTAAATTGATCGGATCGGATCGGATGTGCACTAAATGACATCCGAATCGGGCCGATCCGATTCTGTCAGATTTTATTTTCGGTGCAAAAATCGGAGCATGCTCCGATTTTTGCACCGATAAAAAAATCGGACAGAATCGGATCGGACCAAATCAGATGCCATTTAGTGCACATCCGATTCGGTCCGATGCCCATAGGGCTGCATGGGGCCCAAAATCGGTCCGATGCTGTTCGATTTTTATCAGACAGCATCGGAAATGAAAAGTCCGCAATGTGAAAGCAGCCTAAGTCATATTTGTTAGAACTTTTTTGTTTGACACTACCTTGGTGCAGGATCTGAAAATATCTTTTTAAACACATCCTTAACGTTTGACGCACAGATCCACGGTTCCAATTATGTTTCAGCCATGTGGAGAGCTGAAACAGTGGACAGTCTAAATTGCATTTAGTTTCTGTTTTCTATGCAGGGTTTCTGATCTGCCCACGTAACAGGAATTAATTTACAACTGTTTTGTTCTTCAGATCCTCCAGATGAACAGCAGAATCTAGCTTCATTTCTCTGCTCCTCCACCTTCCATTTCACTAGGAGGTGTTTGAAAAATGTTTTATAACAAACTTTGCATGAAGTAATAAGACAAGCGCCTATAAGAAACTTTGTAATATATCTTATTAGATATACCGTATATACTCGTGTATAAGCCGACCCGTGTATAAGCCGACCCCCCTACTTTTGCCCCCAAAACCTGGGAAAATCTATTGACTCGTGTATAAGCCGAGGGTGGACCCTAGCACAAGTATACAGCCCCCAGCAGTGTGGTATACACCAGTCCCAGAGGTAGATACAGCAGCCCCAGTGGTAGTATACACGCAGCCCCAGTAGTATATACAGCCCCAGTGGTATATACAGCTCCAGTGGTAGTATAGACGCAGCCCTAGTAGTATATACAGCCCCAGTGGTAGTATATACAGCCCCAGTGGTAGTATACAGGGCCCCAGCAGTATATACAGCCCCAGTGGTTTATACAGCCCCATTGGTAGTATACAGGGCCCCAGAGGTATATACAGCCCCAGTGGTAGTATATACAGGGCCCCAGCAGTATATACAGCCCCAGTGGTTTATACAGCCCCAGTGGTAGTATACAGGGCCCCAGAGGTATATACAGCCCCAGTGGTAGTATATACAGCCCCAGTGGTAGTATATACAGCCCCAGTGGTAGTATATACAGCCCCAGTGGTAGTATACAGGGCCCCAGCAGTATATACAGCCCCAGTGGTAGTATACAGGGCCCCAGAGGTATATACAGCCAGTGTATATACAGCCCCAGTGGTAGTATATACAGCCCCAGTGGTAGTATATACAGCCCCAGTGGTAGTATATACAGCCCCAGTGGTAGTACAGCCCCATGTATATAACAGCCCCAGTGGTAGTATATACAGCCCCAGTGGTAGTATACAGGGCCCCAGCAGTATATACAGCCCCAGTGGTTTATACAGCCCCAGTGGTAGTATACAGGGCCCCAGAGGTATATACAGGGCCCCAGAGGTAGTATATACAGCCTCAGTGGTAGTATATACAGCCCCAGTGGTAGTATACAGGGCCCCAGCAGTATATACAGCCCCAGTGGTTTATACAGCCCCAGTGGTAGTATATACAGCCCCAGTGGTAGTATACAGGGCCCCAGAGGTATATACAGCCCCAGTGGTAGTATATACAGCCCCAGTGGTAGTATACAGGGCCCCAGCAGTATATACAGCCCCAGTGGTAGTATACAGGGCCCCAGCAGTATATACAGCCCCAGTGGTTTATACAGCCCCAGTGGTAGTATACAGGGCCTCAGATGTATATACAAGGCCCCAGAGGTAGTATATACAGCCCCAGTGGTAGTATATACAGCCCCAGTGGTAGTATACAGGGCCCCAGCAGTATATACAGCCCCAGTGGTTAATACAGCCCCAGTGGTAGTACATACAGCCCCAGTGGTAGTATACAGGGCCCCAGGGGTATATAGCAGCCCCAGCGGTAGTATACAGGCAGCCCCAGTAATGCAGGGCCCCCCCAGCGTCTCTCCGGTCACCTGTAAAGGAAGCTATACTTATCACAGTGCTCTGTCCGCGCCCGCTCGCACCCGCTGTCAGCAGCCGACCGGATCCTCCATCTTGCGTCTTCTTTCTTCCTGTTTCCTGTGCTCGTCGCAGGGAATGACGTCATTGCCCGCGACGAGCACAGAAACAGGAAGAAAGAAGACGCAAGATGGAGGATCCGGTCGGCTGCTGACAGCGGGTGCGAGCGGGCGCGAACAGAGCACTGTGATAAGTATAGCTTCCTTTACAGGTGACCGGAGAGACGCTGGGGGGGCCCTGCATTACTGGGGATGCGGGGGCTGCTGTATACCGATGTATACATCGGTATGTACCGATGTATACATCGGTATACAGCACTGACTCGCGTATAAGCCGAGGGGGGTACTTTTCAGCCCAATTTTTGGGCTGAAAAACTCGGCTTATACGCGAGTATATACGGTATATGCTTCTTTCTCCCTTAATCACTTCTCTCTCTGCCTCCTACATGTATCATTCATTTTTAAAACCAGCTCAAATCCATCTAGGCTAAAGCATGACAGACTTCATGGGTGGAGAAGTAAAAACCATTCAACACTATAAGAGAAATGGCACAGGGAGAGGGAACAGTATAAAATTCTGTTCAGTGCTGTAGGCACAGCCACACAGTTTTAATACTGCTGTGAAATGTGTTCCATGCTGCTGCTGCTTATGTCTGTGGTAGAGACAAACTAGACTAGGAATCTTTTTGTTTATAAGAGATATATCCTAGAAGTTAGCCTCTACGCACTGTGTTTGAGAGAACTGAGAATAGGAGCCTTCAAAGGGGAAAACGTGCCCACTTTTTCTCCTTCGTCTCATTGGGGGACACAGGACGATGGGTTATGCTTTTCTGCCACTAGGAGGCGACACAAAGCAATCAAAGAAGAAGCACACTGGCTCCTCCCTGCAGTATATAACCCCCTGATTGTCACAGTCTAGCCAGTTTTTTTGCTTAGTGTCTTAGGAGGCAAGACACTGTTTGTTTTGTTAGTTTGTTATTTTATTCTATTTTTGTGGTACTGCTCCCTAGACCCCTCAGTTGGGGTTTCTGGGTTGTAGCTGATGTTAATCGGACCGCTGCACCATCCCTTCACAGACTCCACAGTTGGGGCGCTGTGTTACAGTGATGGCAGGCTCCTGCAGCATCCCTCCCCAGACCCCACAGTTGGGACTCTGGGTTGTAGGAGGTATCCTGACCGCAGCAGCTATGATACAGCTGTGGGGGATGACTGGTCCGCCCTCCTGTCCCTTGAAGGGCTGAAGGATGATGAGCCATTAAAGTATGAGGCAGCGCTGCATGTCCCCTGTTGCGTCCTGCGCCGGACCCCTGTAATGGATGCCCTCCACACCTTTCGGGTGGGCTGTCATCTTAATTGTCTGCCGCCAAATTGGATGCTTTGTCTGAGTGTATGCACGCCACCGAAAGAACCACGCTGACACCTATGTCAAAGTAGAGCTTAATGACAAAGACCTTTATTAAGGGAGGAATTAAGTTATATACGACTCCTTAAAGGGATGTTAAAAGGGGGGTTAGTAGGGGTGATTGCATCATATTATGCTGAATCTACATTTTATTCTGAAAAACATTCAATTCATTCTGTGTGTTAGTTAGCCTTGAATTGTACATCCAGTCCGAAGACATTCTGATAAGGAACTTCTGTGCAGCTAATTCCAAGACTGGAATTCGAAGGGAGGGAAGGATGGGGGATGCTGCAGTCTGCACACTGGAAGATTTCTTAATGACTTCCATAAGACTTATGGCAATAAATAGTTAATGATTTATATAACACCCCTGCTGACAGGCGGCCGGCGCTATTAATTTAGCCCCTTCCTTTGGCCTACTATGGAGGTCCCCACCTCCAGTGATGCTGCATTGCTTCGGGGCAGCCCCCGGCCTTCGCTGTTAGCCAATAGCATTAGGGGAAGGGTGGCTGTGCAGGGCATCATGGGAAGGGGTGTGGCTTTGTTTTTCCCGCTTCCACACCGCTTTTTTGGCGCCATTCCTCTATTACATATCCAATTGCTGCAGCACAGGACGCCAGGGGGACACAGGACTCGGGCACTTTTGGCTTCTAGCCTCTCAGGTGATTGGGCACAGCGGTATTGACACCGCAATAGCCCTAGGCAGCGGTGGCATAACAGCGCTGCAGCTCCTATCCCATTATACTACCCCCTGCACTGTAGTGTATAGCTCTGGACACAGCAGGGGAGGAAAGCTGCATGATGCCGGGCAGCACGGGCAAGAAGGCACCTAAGGCCTTTAATGTTTATTATTCTTTTTGCACAGCATGTAAAGATGCGCTGCCCTGTGGATGCTCGACCCCGCTCTGCCAGGCCTGTACCTCTGATCCCCCTCAGTCTAGTGTCTGACTCCGGTCAGGCACCCACTGAAGTAGAGGTGGCTGTTGTCAGACCTACTACTCCGGAATGGGCAGTTACTCTGTCACAATCCATGAGCCAAGCTATACAGCAGCTCTCCGAGACACTGCTTCGTGTGGTGCAACCAATTCCATTGCCCTTGGACCAGCAGGTCCAATTGGAGGGGGGTTCTGACCATGAGGAGTCTCAATCGAGTACCTCTCTTCCCCTTGGTCAGGTGGGTAGGAAGAGATCCCGGACGGGCTCTTCCTTAGCCGTATCTCAGGGCTCCATGACCTCCCATACGCGGAGTAGGTCTCCTGATTCTCACTTTTCTGGTGAACTTCATGAATCTGAGGTGGATCTGGATCAGGGTGAATCTTTTGATTCCACGTCTTCTGATACTCTGGCCATGGTGGACGACCTGGTATCGGCCGTTAATCAGGCCCTGTCGGTGGCAGATCCAGACCCGGTGTCAGTCTCGGATCATGTGATATCATTCAAGAGACCTAAGGGTATGTGCCCACTGGACGTTTTTTGGGCTGTTTTTTAGCGTTTTCCGTCGGCGGTTTCCGCCGAGTTTTATGTTAATTTATGTTAATCCTAACCAGCGGTTGGATTAACATGCTAGTCAATGGCTTTTAGAAAACGCTGTGCACATTACGTTTTTTTTTTTTGATCTCCTTTCCACTTTCTTCACCGGTTTTCCACCGGTTTTCAAAGATAGAGCAAGTGACTTCTTTTGGTCGTTTTTCCAGCGGTTCCAGCTTACAAGTGCACAAAAAACCGTCTTAAAAACGCTAAGAAAAAACGCCAGAAAACCGCCTATAAAACGCTGTATAAACGCTCAAAAAACGCTCAAAAAACGAAGGACACTGCTGAGGTCAGAAAACTCAGTTTCTGCAATTCTCCACCGGTTTTCTGACGGTCTGCAAAGATGCAGAACCGTCCAGTGGGCACATACCCTTAGAGACCTCAAAGTCTTTTCGGATCATTCTGAGATCCAGGAAGTCTTACAAAAGCACTGGGCTCATCCTGATAAGAGGTTTGGTAATCATAAGGTGATTGCAGCCCGTTACCCCTTTCTGCCGACAGTGGCAAAGGCGTGGTCGGAGTCCCCGACCGTGGACCCTCCGGTGTCCTGTTTGGCTTCTAAGACTCTGATGTCCCTTCCTGATGGTGCCTCCATCAAGGATGCCACCGATCGCCAGTTGGAACAACTGTCGAAGTCGGTGTTTGAGGCTTCAGGGACGTCTTTGTCCCTGTCCTTCGCCTCTATGTGGGTGGCGAAGGCTTTATGACCTGGGCTGGGGATTTGCACTCTGCCTTGAGTCGTCATGAGGCTGATCCTGAATTATTGGACCTGGCTGCTCAGAGTTCTTTGGCTGGGGAATTTTTGGTTCACTCTTCCCTCGATGCAACTAATTGCACTGCAGTGGCTGCCTCTAATTGTATATTGGCATATGTAGGGGTTCGCTTATTCGAGGAAAAGCTGGATAAGATGATCTCGGATGCCACGGGTGGTAAAAGCACCTCGCTTTCTCAACAGGCAGCAAGATGTAGGTTCCCCAAGGGTCAGCAGACGAGATTTCGGTCCTTTCGGAATTCGTCTGGGTGCTTGGTTTCCCGTCCGCCTCACCAGAATCGGTCGTTACGCACTTATAGGGGTTTCCAAACGCCCAATAAATCAGTTTCTACCTGGCAGTCCCGGAATAAACAACCAAAATCCAAGGACTCCGGGTCTCAGAGGTTCCCCTCCTCATGACTCGTCACATCCGGAAGACAACTCCCAAGTGGGCGGCCGACTTTCCCGCTTTCGGCATGCCTGGCTCGCTGCTACAGACGATCAGTGGGTTTGGGAATTTGTGTCTTCCGGATACAACATAGTTTCATACTCGCCCTCCCAGAAGATTTGTTCTTTCTCGCCCTTCGAGAATGCCGGAAAAGGCACATTCTTCCAGGCAGTCGATTCTCTGAGGCGGGCAGGAGTCATTGCGCCAGTACCTCTGGACGAGTGTTTTCAGGGGTTCTATTCAAATCTGTTCATCGTACCCAAAAAGGACGGCTCCTTTCGTCCCATTTTGGATCTGAAGTGTTTGAACAGATTCGTGCGAATCCGACGGCTCCGGATGGAGTCTCTCCGGTCCGTCATTGCGTCCATGCAGAAAGGGGAGTTCCTCCCCTCCATAGATATCAAGGACGCTTATCTGCACATCCCAATATCTGGCCCTCAGCAGAGGTTCCTGCGGTTCGCGGTGGGCGAGGATCATTATCAGTTTGTAGCCCTTCCCTTCGGGTTGGCAACTGCCCCACGCATATTTACCAAGGTCATGGCCACGGTCCTGACCGTTCTGCACGGTTTGGGGGGTGGCAATCTTCCCTTACCTGGACGACCTTTTGGTCAAGGGTCGGTCATACAAGGACTGCGAGGACAGTGTTCGCATTACGATGGACACGCTCTCTCAGCTGGGTTGGGTTCTCAACCTGCCGAAGTCCTCCCCAGTTCCGAGTCGCAGACTAACGTTTCTGGGGGTGTTCCTGGACACATCTCGGGGTCTGGTGCTTCTTCCCCAGAACAAGGTTCAGTCTCTGCAATGTGTGGTTTGTGCACTGCTGGGTCCTCATCCGCATTTCCTTCGGTTTGCGATGCGCGTTTTGGTGGCGGCAATGGAGGTGGTGTCGTTTGCGCAATTGCATCTCCGTCCCTTACAGCTGGATCTGTTGTCGGCATGGAACCGCAGCTCTTTCACCCTTCTTCACCTTTTTCGCCCGTCAGCGGCAACGAGACGATCTCTTCGGTGGTGGTGGTTGGTCCTGTCGTCCATCTCGCGGGGGAGATCCTTCCTACCAGTGTGGTGGAAGGTTCTGACCACCGATGCCAGTCTCCTCGGCTGGGGGGTGGTTTTCCGGAGTCTCACGGCTCGGGGTCGGTGGACCCCTCACGAGTCCTCTCTGCCCATAAATCTCTTGGAGATTCGGGCCATTTACTTGGCATTGAAGAGTTTCCATCATCTCCTGATGGGTTGTCATGTTCGCATTCAATCGGACAATACCACGGCGGTGGCTTATGTCAACCATCAGGGCGGGACGCGCAGCAGAGCAGCGATGCGGGAAGTGGAACCAATTCTACGTTGGGCCGAATCTTCGGAAGCTGTGCTGTCGGCAGTGCACATCCCGGAGGTCGAGAACTGGGCGGCTGATTATCTCAGCCGTCAGGGGAATGGGCTGTTAACCCGGAGGTGTTCACGCAGATCTGCAGACGCTTCAGGACTCCAGATGTGGATCTCATGGCGTCACGGATGAATGCTCAGGTTCCCAACTTCTTTGCTCGGTCCCGCGATCCCAGGGCTCTGGGAGCAGATGCCCTGGTTCAGGACTGGACGCAGTCTCCCGTACATCTTTCCACCTCTGGCCCTCCTTCCCAGGGTGGTCCAGAAGATCAGAACGGAGAGAGTGGCGGTGATATTAATAGCCCCCAATTGGCCCAGGAGATCGTGGTACGCCAATCTAGTTCAGCTCGTCGCAGACGCTCCTTGGCAGTTGCCGGTCCGTCCGGATCTTCTGTGTCATAGTTCCGATTTGGCATCAGAAATCCGGGGCTCTGCGTTTAATGGCGTGGCCTTTGAGACCAGAATTCTAACTCTTGCAGGTTTCTTTTAAGGTGTTGCACACACTATGGCGTGCGCAAGAAAACCGGTTTCCGCCCGGATATATCACAGAACCAGGAAGATCTTTTTTGCCTGGCGTGAGTCAGTGCAGGTTGCTCCTTTTCGCTTCTCGCTCCAGACGGTGCTGGGTTTCCTCCAATCTGTATTGGATAAAGGGCTTTCCTTGAGTTCCCTTAAGGGACAAGTATCAGCGCTATTGGTGCTTTTTCAGCGCCGATTGGCTTCAAGGCCTCAGGTCCGTACCTTTTTATAGGAGGCCTTTGGAGGCTTGGGATTTGAACCTGGTTCTGGAGAGTCTCCAGAAGCCACCTTTTGAACCTCTCAGGGAGGTTTCGTTGCGCCTTCTGTCTCAGAAGGTTGTGTTCCTGGTGGCGATCACTTCCATTTGGAGAGTGTCTGAGCTGGCGGCGCTTTCTTGTAAGGCACCATTTATCTCTCTTCACCAGGACAAGGTGATACTGCCATCCTTCATTCCTAAGGTGGTGTCCACTTTCCATTTGAACGAGGATATTATTCTTCCAAGTTTCTGTCCGGCCCCTGTGCATCGTTTTGAAAAGAATTTGCACACTTTGGACTTGGTCCGTGCTCTCCGGATTTACGTGTCTCGGACAGCGCCTTTCAGGAAGTCGGACACGCTGTTCATTCTTCCTGAGGGCCATCGCAAGGGGATGGCCGCATCAAAAGCTACGCTTGCCAGGTGGATTAAGCTTGCCATTCTGGAAGCGTACTCTTTACGCAACTTAATACAAATAGTTAAACAATATATGGATAATAGTACATCATAAAGGGGCCTCTCCTATTAAACATATATAGACTAAACGAACCTGATTATGGAGAGTTTCAGCCCATTACGTTTACGCAACTTGCCCATTCCTTCAGGTTTGCGTGCTCACTCCACTCGTGCGGTGGGTGCCTCCTGGGCCATTTAGCACCAGGCTACGGCTGAGCAGGTGTGCAAGGTGGCCATGTGGTCCAGTCTGCACACCTTTACAAAGCACTATCGAGTACATACTCCGACTTCGGCAGATGCGAGTCTGGGTAGACGCATCTTGCAGGCAGCGGCTGCTAGTCTGTAGACTGTGGTTTTTCAGTTTGGGATGTTTTTTGTTCCCACCCAGGGACTGCTTTAGGACGTCCCATCGTCCTGTGTCCCCCAATGAGGCGAAGGAGAAATGGAGAATTTTGTGTACTCACTGTAAATTCCTTTTCTCTTAGCCTCTAATTGGGGGACACAGCACCCTCCCTGGGCCTGTTGGCCTTCTTGCGTTGGTGTTTTTTCTTTTTGAGTTTTTTCTGGTTGCCTTATCGGCTTGTGTAGTTTTACTCCTGCTTTACCACAAAACTGGTTAGACTGTGTCAGTCAGGGGGTTATATACTGCAGGGAGGAGCCACTGTGCTTCTTCTTTGATTGCTTAGTGTCGCCTCCTAGTGGCAGAATAGCATAACCCATCGTCCTGTGTCCTCCAATTAGAGGCTAAGAGAAAAGGAATTTACGGTGAGTACACAAAATTCTCCTTTTTTCTGAAAAGTTACCAGATATGACCGGTACCATTTTAGATTTAGTTAAGCAAATTTCTCATGATAGTTTCCCTTTATGTTTAATACAATTCCAAAACAAATCGGACCTTTTACTAATACTCCTTTTCTTTTCTTATCTAGCTATTGTGGCATTCATGATCCTGCTTGTGTGGTATACTGCAACACAAGTAAAAAATGGTTCTGCAATGGACGTGGGAACACCTCTGGCAGGTATGTGAAAATTAATTTGACTATCTGATTCTTAAACTTAAGATTGTATTTGGAAATCATAGAAAAGGTTAGATTTTCTTATTTTATCTTAAAGTACTGTGTTGTAAGTCTTCATCCTTCAAATAAATAATAATAAGTAATCGCTCCCTCCATAAGGTTGAGAGCAAGTTCCCAGACCTAATAATATTTATTTATATATCACTATTAATTCCATAGCGTTTTATATACATTTGCAACACACTGTCCCATTGGGGCTCAAAATCTAAACATCCAATAAGTATGTCTACAGATAGAAATCTAATATCAATGTTTATAATAGCCATAAAGAGAAAAAGAGTCTCCTTATCAGTACATCAATCCCATACAGGGTTTTAATGAGAATTTAATCCACACAATAAGATGATCGAATTTATAGATAATCTTTTTATTCAACAAAATTTGGTACACACAACATAGATTATAAAAACCATCCCCATAAAACCAGGAGAAAAAAAGCACTGGAGCTGTGTGGTCATATATGAACAGTGTGCAGAATAAGGCCACATCGCTTATTAGGCAAGAAAATGTATTCTAAGCGGGGTATGTAACAGCAAACCAAATCCAGCTACAACAATAGACCTGTAGCAGTATCAATATCTATAAATTGCATACAATCCCAGTTCATACAGTGATGTCAAAGGCACATACATGCCCAGTTATAGTGCAAGGCTGGAACCACTGGCGGCAAAAAACATACAAAACCCTTTAATTGGCTGGAGAAAATATATTGACCACACTGCCCAGCTCGGGACGCATGTTTCGCTTACTGCTGTGTCAGGAGGTGCTGGTGCAATGTTCTGGTCACCCTTTTATGTGAATCAAATGTGACAGAGCTAGGTATCAGAACTGGAATTACCTAAACATAACTTCAGTTTAAGTCTGCATGAATCTAAAGTCTTTCACAAGTGATGCCAATAAGAAAAAACACTGCTCATACAACTCCCTTTCAATTATATTTTCCCTAAGTAAAATATAGTATATTCACCTGTGGTGTCTGCACTCAGGCTTCTGGGGCTTGTATGTCATCGTGAGAACCCTGCTACTTCATTGTCCCCTTTGAACGTCCAGAAGAAGTGAGACAGAAAAGCCCCTTTAATATTGTGATTTCCTTTTCAGCCACATTGTGAATCATCTTGTAAGAGCAAAGTGTAAAGAGGTTACTCTGCATAAGGACGGTCCACTTGGTGAGACGGTGCTGGAATGCTACAATTGTGGTTGCCGTAATGTATTTCTCCTGGGATTCATTCCAGCTAAGGCAGATTCTGTTGTTGTGCTCCTGTGCAGGTCAGTATTGTTCGTTTTTCATTTGGCATCTGACCAAATGTGTGCAATTTGCTGATTTCTGACACTTAAAGTTGCAATTTGACTAGGAAGAATATACAGTCTTAAAGATACTTCACACACAACGATACCGCTAGCGATATCGCTGCAGCATCACAGGTTTTTTGACATAGCAGCGACCTTGCCAGCGATCTAGCTGTGTGTGACATGTAGCAGCGACCAGACCCCCCCCCCCCTGCTGTGAGATCGCTGATCGTAACAAAACCATTCTGGACCATTTTTTCATCATCTGTCTCCCGCTGGGCAGTGTACATCGGTGTATTTGACAGGGACAACGACTAACGATCTCAATACTGAGCTCGAGAGTGACAGGGTCCCAACGACCGCCGTATCATTGCTGCGTCGCTGGCAAGATCTGACTGTTTGACATCTCACCAGTGACCACGTAGTCATGCACCAGCGATCCCTGCCAGGTCGTATCGTTGTCTTTATCGCTGGAGCATCGCTATGTGTAACGGGGCTCTTAGTGCTGTGCTACTTGCAG
Source organism: Allobates femoralis (assembly GCA_033576535.1). NCBI lineage: Eukaryota > Metazoa > Chordata > Amphibia > Anura > Aromobatidae > Allobates > Allobates femoralis. Next base: position 378,374,803 of record JARQOC010000003.1, read on the forward strand.
CCTGTGACCAAGAAGTTAGCAGGTTGGACAGTCATATTGCCTGATGCAACGCAAGCATTAATGTGATGCAGTATAGTAATGCAACATTGTGATAATTATAGAATGACTAGTCGATGTATATCCCTAGATCTAGCTCTATTTTTTTTTTTTTTTTTTTTTTTTTTTTATTCTTTGCTTAACAAATTTGTGAATAATTTTATTTAATAACAATTTAATAATTCTTTTATTTCATATATGCAATCTAAATAATTTTACCAACCTAATGGGGTTTGAGTTGGAGTAATTTCCACACTATCACAAGGGGAAAAGTGACCAATTTTGCGCTCATTTTATTCTCATTACTCCCAAGTATTTTGTGACGAATTTGCCACCTAGCCTGGCAGCTCTATAGCACCTCCTCTATTCTCAGGCCAGTCAGAACTGCCTGAGAATAAAAGGACTGCAGCTGCCCTGTCTGTGCTGGTTTATCAAGGTGCCCCTCACTGACTCTGATATATGCCTTCTAGTGCTAGGCCAGAAGTACATAGAATTACTGCCACTCCGTCACTGACAGGCCTTGAATAACCCAAGCACTAATTGATCCCACCAGTTTCTTGTTTGATATGAGTCCAGTCCATGAACAGGCTTATATTGGGTCAGAAACCAACTCAGGTAAGGCTGGCTTCACACCACTGTGTGATCAGATCTGGGGCTATCCGATGCGATTTTGTGTCCGGCAGGAGAGCCCGCATTCTCCCGGATCCTCCTGGACAGATTGGAACCGGATGGCAAATAGTATTCCTACGGGGTCGGATGGTAACTATGTGGCCGGATGATAACGTATTTGCCATCCGGTTCCAATCTGTTCAGGAGGATCCGGGAGAATGCGGGCTCTCCTCCCGGACACACAATCGCAGCTTACTGCGATTTTCTGTTCAGGATAAAAATCTGAACAAATCGGATCCTTACGGATCCGGGTTGATCAGGCACCCCCTAACATGGGAGTCTATGGGGCGCCGTATCACCCCGGACCCGATAGAGGATCTGTCAGGTTCACCAACAGCGGGTGCTGAAGCTCAGCACAGGCCGCACTGAACTTCAGCACCTGGAACTGTCCCCTACTGAGAGTTCAGAATCTCGATAGCTCCCCGCTTTCCGAGATTGTCATTTCAGCAGGGACAGCTGTGCTCTGCCAAATCCAGCTGCAAACAGGACTGGAGGGCATATTAACCTTCCGGTTCTGTTTGTCCAGAGCTGTCAGGCTGTCTCCGGTGCCTCCTGCAAAGCACCGGACACAGCCTTACAGCCGAAAAAACGTGGTGTGAAGCCAGCCTAAGTGTTATAATGTTAAACAAGCACAGGGACGTGGGGGCTTCGTGATTGAGAATAAGAGCAACTCAAGATTAAATTTATAATTAATCTCCCTATTTGCACACTAGATATTAGTATTATAAAGATGTTAAAGATGTTAGTCAGATATGCAAATAAAAGATATAGGGGATACACACAAAATGACAGACAAATGAGATCAGTTACTGGCTCCTTGATGCTGGTGATGGCCACAAGGAGGCAATGTGGATCCACCTGGTTCTCTTGGGTATAGTCTGCCTCACAATGTAATGGGGGGGTCCTTCCTCTGCAAAATGCCTGTGGTTACAAGTGTCACCTGACTCCATTTATTAGAAATCCCTATTGTGTGGCCAGGGAGATAATTTTCTCAGGTTAATTTATATTATATATATATATTATATATATATATATATATATATATATATATATATATATATATATATATATAATATATATAATATAATATATATAATATAATATAATATAATATATATATATATAATATAATATATATATATATTATATATATATATATAATATATATATATATATATATATATTTGGAGTGAGTATAAATATGGTAACGCCTGAACAAAATGGCTGCTGTAGAAATATTGCTTGATACCGTTACACCTTACATATTTGTTTCAGTTTTTGGTGTATATTTCCAATCCACCTTACAGTTTGAAATATGAGCCTTTTTTTGTGCTAAAAAAAATAATTATATACCTAGGGGACAAAAAAAAATAAAAAATCATGTGAGCAATGTAAAATTGAAATAAAGAAGTCCATATTTTGAACTTTATGATGGATTAAAAAAATAAATCCTCTGGAGCAGTCACTTTGTCAGCTGGGTCCTGTACTACTGTCTGGCACACTTCATTTACAGGCCATTTATAGGGTGGGTCATTTATTTGGATACACCTAAATAAAGCCGGATTCAAAATGGCCACCATGGTCACAGCCCATCTGGAAATGTTTTCCCCCTCCCATATACTAATGTGCTACAAACAAGAAGTTGATATCACCAACCACTCCCATTTTATTTAGGTGCATCCATATAAATGGCCCACCCTGTATATAAACTCTTCATATAAGGGGACTTTCTTGCATTAACATTAGAGGTCGTCCCTTGCTCAGACAAATATCTTTAGGATATGTAATGAATGTCTGTTTGGCCAATGTCCAGCACCCCTACCAATCAGCGACAGCAGCCCATGGCTGAAATGGCTCAGTTCTGAAGCTGCCATAGTTGTTACGCCTGTGTACTGTACATCCGCATCTAACTGAATAGAACAGTTAATTAGCAGTGTTTTCAAGTGTCAGACCCTGGCTGATCAGACATGGATGAGCTATCCTTAAGATAGGTCATCAATGGCTAAGTAGTGGACAACCTCTTTAAAGAGGACCTGTCACCAAAGCAGGCATGGTGATCTAATTACAGCACTGGATACAGCATGTCTGCAGCATGCAGGCAAGGGGTCCCCCAGCACTTGAGCAGCCCTTACCCCGAGATAATACACTTAGAAAACTTACATGCTACAGCCACTAAGGAGGTCGCTAGGGCTGCAGCCAAGGGCAGATTCACACCCTGCATGTGTAATCTGCCCACCGCTGCCAATCATCCTCTCCCTGTCTGCAGCATTTAAACTGAGGTTTTTTTTTCGCTCCCGTGTAGCCCCGCCCCCTGAGGGGTGGGGCTAATGGACTTTCTGGAGAGAGTAAAAAAAAACTCAGTTTAAGGGCTGCTCAAGTGCTGGGGGACCCCTTGCCTGCATGCTGCAGACATGCTGTATCCAGTGCTGTAATTAGATCACCATGCCTGCTTTGGTGACAGGTCCTCTTTAAATGGTATTGCTAGTTCTGACGCTTCTTCCACCATGATTCTGAGAAAACATCAGCACGGTAAAATGAAACTAATTTTGAAGTACTTCAAAATACGGTGGGTAAAATTTACTACAGTGAATGAAAGTTGTAGGAATACTTACCATTGGTCCACAGTAGTACTTTCACAGCTATATTATGGTGCTGCTCTCTACTTAACATTACATTTCCATCACTTGCTGGCAGTACAAAATAAAGTGCAATTCGCCATATTGTTTCAGACAGTGCTTTTTGTTTTGTTTTTATATTTGTGTCCACTCCACTGCTTCTTGTTTCTTTTTATAATCAATATTAAAAAGGCACAGCATGCTTATTTTTTTTTCTTCCACTTTGTTTTTCTCCTATAGACATCCATTATTTTTTTTATTGTTTACAATTGACCACAAGTAAGCAACAAAAACGCACCTGCGTCTGCCGGCAAAGTGAATGGACTTTCAGTTTTGCCGTGCAGACACTGCGTAAATATACGCTGCACTTTTATGGGAGAAAGCGCGGGAGTAAAAAGAATCAAAATGTCAATTCTTTACACATGTATGTGCACGCTTTCTCCCATAGGGGCCATCATACCGCTGAAATGTCGCATCACCGTTCAGACGATGCGCAATTCCAGCGCATATAATGCCGGCGTTGCAGGAAGTGATGTAACACAGGGAGGAAGAATCCTGTGTTCCTTCCCTGTGTGACTTCTGTGACAGCCTTTATGGGTTTCACAGTGTATTAGTATACACTGCGAAACCAAAATAAAAGTAATCAAAATGTATTAAAAATAATAAAAATTGAATACTTGGCTCCCGGAACATCCACTGGAGAGTTAAGACATCCACTTCTGCTGAGCTGGCAAGACCTGTGATTGGCCGCGCACAATCATGTGATATGCATGTCTCTTATCACATGATCGCAAGCGGCCAATCACATATCTTGGCAGGTCCTGAAAGCACAATAGATGTGGATGTCTCGGCTCCCGATACCCATCTGTCGGCTGTTCGGGTTAAGTATTCAATCTTTTATTATTTTTATACATTTTGACTGTTTTTATTTAGTTGTCACCGTGTATATTAATACACTGTGAAACCCAAAAGGGCTGTCACACATGTCATGGAGGGGAGGAACACAGGATTTTTCCTCCCACTGTTTGACATCACTTCCCTCCTGGGGAAGAAGTGTGGCCGTAAAAAAACATGGTGTGTGTATGCACAGTGTTTGTTTTTTTTATGGCACTAAATAGCGTGGCCGCAAAAACCGTGCTAAAAAAAAACCCCGCTACATGTGAACGTAGCCTTATCATGTACAGTGGTGCTCTCTTGGCTGTGTTTTGTCTTCACATTTACTTTGTAACACTTTCCTTTTCACTTCATACTAAACATTTGCCCCATCTCTTAGACTGTGAGCCCTCGTGGACAGGGTCCCTGCCCCTCCTGTACCTGTACGTCCTGATCGCCTAGATTTAGTGTACTTGTTCTTGTCTCCCTCATCCTCATGTAAAGCGCCATGGAACCTAATGGCGCTATATAAATAAATGATCATAATAATAATGTAATGCTACTTTTTAAAAAAATGTTTTTTTTTGTGTGTGTGATTTGATTTTTTTTCTTTCCCCAGGCAAGTGTAGATTTTAAAGGAATCTTTCCATGAACAAAATCCATTTTAAAGTTTACTTTAATGAATAGATCTTGGAATAATAATAATTTCCACAATTGGATGTGTTTTTAAAGATGTTCCTGTGCTGGGTTAATCCTATATATGTGCCCCTGCTATGTACTGTGTAAAGGATGTGTCTGACCATACAGGGACATGGTATAATCATACCACATCTCCTGTGCTGAGATAATCTTATATATGTGTCCCTGCTATGTACTGTGTAATGGATGTGTCTGACCATACAAGGACATGGTCTGATGATCATACCACATCTCCTGTGCTGAGATAATCTTATATATGTGTCCCTGCTTTGTACTGTGTAATGGATGTGTCTGACTGTACAGGGACTTGATCTGCTCATACCACATCTCTTGTGCTGAAATAATCTTATATTTTCTGGTCATCATAATGGGAGACCCAGACAATGGGGTTAGGCATCGCTCCGAGGTCCACTAGGTACTACAAGTTTGTAGACACCGCCCCCTCCGCTTATAAACCCCTACCGCAGGGAACATCCTCAGTTTTAAACTTAGTGTGCTCGGAGGATCACGCTTTGCTTGCACTTCACTGCATTCTCACAACTTACGTGATAGCGTCTGAAGACAAGGTAAAATGGTTCCGGTCGGGACCTGCGACAGCCTCCCCGCTCACCCTTGTGGAACACGCAGGTGGAGGTACCGGAGGGCCTAGAGCCTGGACACTTTGTGTTCTCCCGGTACGCTGTTGCGCTCCTCTCCATCCCTCTCTGGGGGGCTCTGGAGAGTGGGAGATGGGAGCCTTGCACAGCTCCGCTCCGTCCGAGGCCTCCCTAAATGGTGCTTACAGACCGGACTGGAGCCAGCCCAGTCCGAGGCCTCCCTAAATGGTGCTTACACTCCGGACTGGTGCTGAACCCCCGTCCGAGGCCTCCCTAAATGGTGCTTACAGACCGGACCGGCACTGAGGCACTCTGTGTCTCCTGTGTGCCTGGGGGTAGTGTCTGGCACTTTATGTGTCATGACACTCAGACCGCGCGTTACTCTCGAGTCCGCGGATCTGGAGGTGTACCCCGTGCTGGGGTCACCCTGGCTGACCGCCCTGTGTGTTGCAGGGGCTGAGGCTATAGGCTGCGGATGTGTGTTGGTGCATGCAGTCTGTGTGATGTATTTTACATTACTTCCCGCGCTGCGGGCTCTGGCGCCTTAATACTGAGGCTGCTTGGAGGATAGGAAGCAGCCCGTGCGGTGACGTCATCGATGGGCGTGTGTGTGTGCTTCCCGCGTGTTTTCGGCGCCGCCCACGGTTTCACTGTCGGCGGCCATCTTTACCTCACTTCCCGGCTGGGAACTGTATGCAGCGTGCGTCTGCACTCCAGAGGAGACCGGAAACTCTCGCGGAGGTCACACACACACACCGCCTCCTCCTACCGCTTCGCTGCGGTCGGTAAGCCACCGGGATTCCCGGTTTTGTCTGCACAATTTGGCTTATTTTCCCCTACTGTGGCGAAGTCCTCAGTTAGGAAGCGTGCTGCTAAGGCGGCAGAGGCCACCATTACCTGTGCTACATGCAATGGGACTCTGGTGGAGGGGTCCTGCAATAACTGCGGACGCCCAGAGGCCCGGACTGACACTGCTGAGACGGCAGCTCCGGTGCTGTACCCTGAGGTGCAGGTGATCCCAGGGCCATGGGAAACTCAGAATAAGATCAATGAATCTCTGTTGTCCCAACTGTCCTCCATGTCGCAGTCCCTGGAGGCACTCAATAGGAGGCTGGAAAGCCCAGCTACTCCTTCCAGTTACCCCCGGGTGTCTCCCTCTTCTGCTGTGAGACCCCTTAAGCGGGCTCGTCGTGAGGATTCACCCGAGCTCCAGGCTCTCTCTGAGGAGGAGCGTTCCTCTGATGGTGAGGAGGATGATGGGGGTTCAACTTTCGGGTCTGTGTCTGTGTCTGAACCACCAGACGGGGTGGAGGATCTGGTGTCCTCTATTAACGAGACCTTACGTCTCGTGACACCCCCTGAGGAGGTGACTGTACACCCGAAGGAGGTCTATCAATGGCTGCGGCCGGAGGCTAGACCAAGTGGCTCCTTCATGGACCACACTAACTTTGGAAGGGTAATTAGAGCTCCCAGGCTACATCCTGGGCGGCGTTATGTCCGTAAATCCAAGGACAATCGCTTCCCCTTTCCCCAGGAGGTGCTTCAGGAGTGGTCGCAGTCCCCGAAGGTGGACGCTTCCATGACCAGGATTGCTGCACGCTCCCTTTTCTCTGCCTCTGATAGCTCCTCGCTGAAGGATGCAACTGATAGACAGGTCGAGCAACTCGCCAAGTCTTCCTATGAGGCTGTGGGGTCTTCATTTGCCCCTAATTTTGCCACGGTCTGGACCTTACAAGCAATTACTACCTGCTTGGATGGTATCACTGACCTGGCAAGGTCCAGTCCAGAGGTCCTGGCGCTTACCGAAAGGGCAAGGGCCTATGCGGACTACGCCAGGACGGCGACTTTGGAAACTGCCACTCGCTCAGCTGTGGCTTCGGCCAATGCTATTGCGATTCGCAGGTTGTTGTGGCTGCGTCTTTGGGACTCAGATGCCACATCTAAGAAGATTCTGCAGAATCTTCCGTTCTCTGGTGACAGGCTTTTTGGTACCGAACTGGACAAGCTGATAAAGGATTCTGCTGAGTCTAAGATCCCGCAGAATAAGCCTAAGCCGCGGTATTCCGTTAAGAGGAACCCAAAGCAGTGGTCCTTTCGCTCCAGCTCACAGTCATCCGCACCGTCCGCTCGCACGGACCGAGGGGGCAAGCCCGCTTCTCAGTGGCGCTCTAAGAGTCGTCCAAAGAAGCCGGCGGGGGCAGCGGCTGCCGCCCCCAAACCCGCCTCTACATGACTCGCTCTCCCTTCCTGCCTCCCCACAGGTGGGGGGTCGCCTGTCTCGTTTTCAGGACAGGTGGCTACTTCACGTTCAAGATCAGTGGGTTCGAGACGTGGTCTCGCGAGGTTACAGGATAGAGCTGACGTCAAAGCCGATACCCCGATTCCATCGGTCGGTCCCATCCCCAGAAAAGGCTCAGGCCTTTCACCTGGTGTTGGAGGGTCTCCGCAGGGACGGAGTGGTGGTCCCGGTGCCTTCCGGGGAGAGGTTTCGGGGTTTTTACTCCAACCTCTTCATTGTCCCAAAGAAGGACGGATCCTTCCGCCCGGTTCTGGACCTAAAGTTGTTCAACCGTCACGTGTTGGTTCGGAAGTTCCGTATGGAATCACTGCGATCCGTGATCGCAGCTGTGTCACAGGGGGACTTCCTAGCGTCCATAGATATCCGAGACGCTTATCTTCACGTGCCCATTGCATCGGCTCATCAGCGATGGTTGAGATTTGCAGTGGGGGAAGAACACTTCCAATTTGTGGCGCTGCCGTTCGGGTTGGCCTCGGCACCGCGGGTGTTCACAAAAGTGATGGCCTCCATGATGGCTCTCCTGCACGTGCAGGGGCACGCCGTAATACCCTATCTGGACGACCTACTGGTCAGGGCGCCATCAGAACACCTTTGTCGGCAAAGCCTGGAGGTAACCATGAAGTCCCTGGAACAGTTCGGGTGGCTTATCAATATCCAGAAGTCGACCCTGGTTCCGACCCAGTCACTGACATATCTGGGCATGGACTTCCACACGGACTCGGCCCTAGTGTCTCTGCCACGAGTCAAACAGATGGCGATCCAATCAGGAGTGCAAGCAGTCCTCCTGTCACCACAATCATCCCTACGGGTCTTGATGAAGTTGGTGGGGCGCATGGTAGCTGCAATAGAGGCAGTACCTTTTGCGCAGTTTCGCCTCCGTCCTCTCCAGCTGGAGATTCTTCGCAGATGGGACAAGAGGACGATCTCTCTGAATCGGCTGGTGACAATTTCCCAACCGACCAGGGATTCCCTGCAGTGGTGGCTCCAGCCACGCCATTTGTCACGGGGCCGGTCCTTCCTCAAACCGTCATGGTTAGTGGTGACCACCGACGCCAGTCTGACGGGCTGGGGTGCGGTGTTCTTACACCACAGGGCTCAAGGACTCTGGACTCCGTCGGAGTCGGCGTTGCAGATCAACGTGCTGGAGATCAAGGCGGTCTATCTGGCGCTCCTGGCGTTTCAGAACTTCCTGTCAGGACAGCCCATTCGGGTTCAGTCCGACAATGCGACGGCCATCGCCTATATAAATCATCAGGGAGGGACCAGAAGTGCTCAGGCCCTCGCCGAAGTCCACCGCATTCTATCTTGGGTGGAGGACAACGACTGCCTGATCTCCGCAGTTCACATCCCAGGGGTCGAGAACTGGGAGGCCGACTACCTGAGCCGGCAGGGGATGGACGCCGGAGAGTGGTCTCTTCATCCAGACGTCTTCCAGGACATCTGCAGCAGATGGGGCACTCCGGACGTGGATCTGATGGCCTCGCGGCTGAATCATCAGGTGCCGCAATACATGGCGAGATCATGGGATCCTCAGTCTCTGGGGGCGGATGCCCTGATCCTGAGTTGGTCCAGATTCCATCTTCCGTATGTGTTCCCGCCTCTAGCTCTGATCCCCAGGGTTCTGTGGAAGATCAGGTCGGAGTGCAGGGTAGCCATTCTAGTGGCTCCAGACTGGCCCAGGAGGTCCTGGTATCCGGACCTGTGGCGACTGTCAGGCGGACTCCGGTGGGCTCTTCCAGAACGCGCAGATCTGCTCGCGCAAGGCCCATTCTTCCACCTCAATTCCAGGGCCCTCAGATTGACTGCATGGCTCTTGAGGCCTGGCTGCTGACGTCCAGGGGCTTCTCTCCTACGGTTGTTGCCACCATGACTCGGGCTAGGAAGCCTGTTTCCAGGAAGATGTACCACAGAACGTGGAAGATTTTCTTCACCTGGTGTGCCTCGGGTGGTCGCTCCCCGTGGCCCTTGTCCATTCCGACATTGTTGGCTTTCCTTCAGTCGGGGCTGGAATCGGGATTGTCCCTAGGCTCTTTGAAGGGTCAAGTGTCAGCTCTTTCAGTGCTGTTTGACAAGCGCTTGGCGCTCCTTCCCAAGGTCCGTCAGTTTCTACAGGGAGTCTCTCGGGTGGTCCCGCCCTACAGGCGACCACTGGACCCGTGGGACCTTAACATGGTCCTGGCGGCACTGCAGAAACCGCCGTTTGAGCCACTGAGAGACATTTCCCTGTCTCGTCTGTCCCAGAAGGTGGTATTTCTGGTGGCGATTACGTCTCTGAGAAGGGTCTCAGAATTGGCTGCACTTTCGTGCAAGTCACCCTTCCTGGTGGTTCACCAAGATAAGGTGGTGCTACGCCCGCGGCCAGAATTCTTGCCAAAGGTGGTTTCCACTTTTCACCTGAACCAGGAGATTGTTCTCCCATCATTTTGCCCCGCTCCCGTTCATCAGGTTGAGCGCGATCTCCATACTCTGCATCTCGTGAGGGCTGTACGCATTTATGTGTCCAGGACTGCCTCCTTCCGGAATTCGGATTCCTTATTTGTTCTGACGACAGGTCGCTGTAAGGGGTCCGCGGCATCGAAGTCAACCTTGGCCAGATGGATCAAGGCTCCCATTCAGGAGGCCTACCGGTCTTCTGGTTTGCCTCTCCCGGTGGGATTGAAAGCTCACTCTACCAGAGCTGTCGGTGCCTCCTGGGCTTTGCGACATCGAGCTTCTGCTCTACAGGTGTGTCAGGCAGCCACATGGTCTAGCCTGCACACTTTCTCTAAGCACTATATGGTGCATGCCCATGCCTCTGCGGATGCAAGTTTGGGCAGGCGGGTCCTCCAGGCGGCGGTTGCCCACCTTTGAGGGGGACCATGTGTTATCCGTCTTTGAGGAACTCTTCCCGCCCTGGGGTATTGCTTTAGGACATCCCCATTGTCTGGGTCTCCCATTATGATGACCAGAAAAAAGAGAATTTTGTTTACGTACCGTAAATTCTTTTTTCTTTAATCATCAATGGGAGACCCAGCACCCACCCAGTTGTTCCGTTGCATGTTTTGCATTTGATCTGTTCCCTGTTGGGACAGTGTTCTTCCGGGTTGTTGGACCGTCTGTGCACGGTTTCTTTCCCGATGTTTCAGGTGTGGTTTATTTGTCTCCTCACAGCTTATGGACCAAACTGAGGATGTTCCCTGCGGTAGGGGTTTATAAGCGGAGGGGGCGTGTGTCTACAAACTTGTAGTACCTAGTGTGACCTCCGGAGGGCAGTGCCCTAAACCCCATTGTCTGGGTCTCCCATTGATGATTAAAGAAAAAAGAATTTACGGTACGTAAACAAAATTCTCTTTGTGTCCCTGCTTTGTACTGTGTAATGGATGTGTCTGACTGTACAGGGACTTGATCTGGCCATACCACATCTCTTGTGCTGAAATAATCTTATATATGTGTCCTTGGTATGTACTGTGTAATGTGTGTCTAACCGTACAGGGACATGGTGTGATCATACCACAACTACTGGGCCAGGGAGGACACAAGAGTATACAGATATTACAGCACGGGATCATAGCTGATTATTTTTTTTGTGTGAGATAACATTTCCCTGTCTGATTAAAAAAAAAATATTTTACCTCAAAAAATTATTTATGATCTTGTGCTGTAATGTCTATATACTGTTCTGCGTCGTCCCCTGCCCAGGAGATGTGGTATGATCAGACCATGTCCCTGTACAGTCAGACAAACCCATTACACAGTACATAGCAGGGACACATATATAAGATTATCTCAGCACAGGAGATGTGGTATGATCAGACCATGTATCTGTATGGTCAGACACATCCATTACACAATACATAGCAGGGACACATAAATAACATTATCTCAGCACAGGAACATAATTTCTCCTTTACCTCATTGGGGGACACAGGACCATGGGTGTTATGCTGCTGTCCACTAGGCGGTGACACTAGGCAGAATCTGCAAAAGAGTTAAGTGGCTCCTCCTCTGTAGTATACACTCCTGGAGCAGGCAGTGCCTCACCAGTTTTTGCTTAGTGTCTGAAGGAGGCACACATTCTTACTCTCTCTCCATTATTTTAACTTTTTGAAGCTGCATTTGAATTTTTTGAAGGGACATGTCGACCACAGATACCTCCCCAGACCCCACAGTTGGAACCCTGGGTCGAGCTATTTTGTCTGCTAAGGGCTATTCTTTCCTCCGCCCTCCACTGTTGGAGGCGCAGGGTTGAAGTGATTTCCAGACTTGCCGGTTCTGAGGCCCGCATTCCTCCCAAGTCCCCACAGATGGGGCTCTGGGTCGCAGTAATGCTCCATGTCCCCACCGCAAGCAGCAAGACAGATGGAAACAAAAACTGGCAGAGACGATCCCCCTACTTCCTCAGCTCCCCACGGTTGGGGTGCTGGGTTACAGTTGAGACCCCCTGCAGGTAACAGGTCGGTTGCAGGATTTGGGCCAGAAAGCATGGGATCAACAGACAAGTGACCTCTGAAGTGGACGGCAGCATCCCTCCCTAATTTCCCCTTCGGGGCTCTTAGGTTGAGACACCGCAAGGTATGGCGAGCAGCAGCACATAGCTGCACTGCAAAACGCTGCAGCACACCGCGAGGGTCTACCCTTGCAGAACCCCCAGCTCTGGTGCATGCTTCCCAAGGGCAAAAATGCTGCAGCACAATTCAGAAGCGCCAGCTCGGCTGGGTGCTTCCCAAGACCACAATGCTGCAGCACATCTCAATGCTGCAGCACACTTCAGACGAGCCAGCTCAACTACATGCTTCCCAAGGCTAAAATGCTGCAGCACATCTCAATGCTGCAGCACACTCCAGGAGCACCAACTCTGCTGTGTGCTCCTGACGGGGCTGGCACAGGGTGAACAGCAGGCACATGCCTGCATATCCAATGCTGTTGCAGAAGCAGGATAAGGCATCCAGCCACCAGACCCTCAGCAGCTACAATGCCCCTATACAAGCCCTTACCCTTAAAGGGGCCCTCACCCTGCCTATTGTGGGCGCAGTGTCCGGTGAAGCCTTCACTGTTTCTGGCCGGGCCTCCGCTGTTTCCGGTCCCGCGGTCCTACGTGCCGGGCCTTCGCCGATCCCGGGCTCGTGATTCACGCAAGGCTTCGGCCTAGCCGCCACATCATCCGGCTTTTCCCCGCCTGCCCGCCCGCCCCCGGCGTCCGCATGGGTGGCGGGACAAGGTTAAAAAGGCGCCTTTCGACATTTCTCTCGGCGCATCTTTTTGCAGCTCTGCGCCCCCCCCTTCTCCTCGCCCCGACGCCATCAGTTTCTCAGCACTGACGCCGCTGTATAGCAGCGGCAAACAGCACTTACATATGTGGGGGTACAGGCTGGCCAAAATAACCAGCCTAAAGTGGGCAATGCTTGCACATGTGGGAGCACGCTGCCAGGCGGAGGGTCTGCTAAGGCACACACTAATGTGCAGAAGCCTGCAGACACCTGCTTAACACCGCAGGGCTTGCACTTCGAGGGGCACAGTGCCAGGCGGAAGGTCTGCTGGGACACACACTAGGGTGCCAGCAGCCTGCAGACACCTTGCCACTGCAGTGTGTGCGAATGTGGGGGCACAGTGACAGGCGGAATGCCTGCCGAAGCACACACTGGGGTGGCAGAAGCCAGCGGACACCCTTCTTGACACCGCTGTGTAATCCTTTTGCCCCTATCTTCCCAGCAGGAGGTGATAGGGATTTAGGGATCCTTCCTCAAGGGGAATCACTCCGCAGCCATAACAGTCACTTCAATGTCACAGCATCCACTGTGCAGATCACACAGGGACTCCGGAGAATACAATCAGTACAGCTTCGCTGTCCAGCAGTCTCCAATAGCACCAGCAGTGATATATCCTGCGGCAGCTCGCCCTCCTCCCTCTGCACACCATGCAAGGAACACCGTGATACTACGCAGGGCAGTGCAACACGTCATATTGTCCAGCACTGGTTTTTCCTGCAGTAAAAATAAACGTCCCCAGTTCCCGATGCCATACACATCCCTAATCCCCGAAGCGGTACGGGCAAAGTCTCTCTGTTCAGCGCACAGGCCAACAAGTATTATGTTTTTCCTACCACCGTGCCAGATGCAGGTACCGGTTGGTACACCTATCCAACCTTATGGCTTTACCCTTGGGGGAGCTAGGTTAAAGTGAGACACCGACATGTCTTTTTCCTTTGCCCCCCAACGTTGGCGGAGCACAGTTGATATTCAAATGTCTCAAATAATTGTCCAACATACCCCTTTCCCGTGCAACCACACAGTTGGCACAGCGTTAAACTAACAGGTTCCTTACTCGACCCCCCCCTTCACTGTTGGAGAGCCCAGTCGAAGCTGATGTAACCTACAATTACCTGACAAACATGTAAGGTGTCCCAGGACTGTTCGCCAATCCTCTCAAGACCCCACAGCTGGAGTTCTGGTTGTCAGTGATGACAGCCATGTCTCACAAGACACAGGCTGAAACACTGCGATCTGCAGCTGCACGGGTAATTCAGCTAAGGGTCTTTGGAACCTACGACCCATAGCATACTCCCTTCTCAGCTCCCCACTGTTGGGGGCACTGGCCTGTATCCGAGATTGCTATATGACATACTTCTTCCTCGACTTCCCACTGTTGGGGACTCGGGTTGAAGTTGCGACTGCACAAGGTCTACCCGGCCTCCCTCCCCAGACTACAAAACGAAACTCTGGGTTACAGAATGTGGAACACGGGCTCAGCTGCCAATCTCCTCACAGTACCTATATTAGTTTCTTACGTTGAGATGACATGCGCAAACACTCTGCACAGCCCACTTCAAAGCAGGACCTCGCAGACTCCTGTCCACATGAACCCAATGGATGGTCCCTCCAATTCCCTGTATGGCTGTGGCCTGAACCTTCTTCCACACAGTCAGTCCCTTCTCGACTCAGGAGTCAAAAGAGAATACAAAGTTTCTCTAGGCTTCTTCCACGACAGCATAGGAAGTTGTTTGATTAGTTCATAATTTATAGAACGATGATTTAACTACTGTACTATTCTTATTAAACACTTCATAAATCACATGTTTAGTGATAGAATAGAAAACAAATTTATATGTATAAATAGGGGTTAACATTTTTGGTTCTTTTAGGCTGCGTTCACACATTGCGTATTTTGCCGCGTTTTTTTACGCGCACTTTTCAAAATACGCAATGTGCCTTTTGTCTGCCAGCAAGGTGAATGGGAAATTTACTTTGCAGTGCAGACATTGCGTAAAAATACGCAGTGCGTTTTCCGGGAGAAAACGCAGCTCCGTAAACAATTGATATGTCAATTGTTTACGCAGCTACTTCTGCGTATTCTCCCAGAGGGGAGGAAGAATCCTGCTTCCTCCTCCCCTCTGTGACAGCTGTGACCGCCCATTAGATTTCACAGTGTATTAATACACACTAGTGAAATCTAAATTAAACAAAAGCAGGTGTCTGAAAAATAAAAAAGAATCAATACTTCACCTGTCCGACGCCTTCTGCCGCTGTGCGATCCCCGGTTCCAAGTGAGATCTCTTCTGACAGGACCTGTGGTGATGTCAGAGGGGCGTTCCCGGGCACTCGCGGTCATGTGATACATATCACATGACCGCGAACAGCCAATCAGCGATGGGAACGCCCCGGGAAACTCCCTCCCCCCCTCTGACGTCACCACAGGTCTTATCAGTACACCTCTCACTTACAACCGGAGACCGGACAGCGGCAGAAGGCACCAGACAGTGGGAGAAGGCACCGGAGAGGTGATGTATTAATTCTTTTTTATTTTACATACATTTGCCTCTGTTTAATTTAGATTTCACAGTGTATATTAATACACTGTGAAATCTAATGGGGCTGTCACAGAGGGGAGGAGGAAGCAGGATTCTTCCTCCCCTCTGTGACATCGCTGTGCTTTCTGGAGTAAAGAAAGCGCAGTGTGTGAAAGGCCCTGCGTATTTTGCTGCGCTTTTTTGTGCGGCTGAAAAACGCGGCAAAAAGCGCAGCAAAATATGCAAATGTGTGAACGTAGCCTTAATCTTGTTTAATAACACTTGAGGATATGATCACCTTTCTTCTTTTGGTTTGTTCAATACATTCAAGTTGAAAATGCTGAGCGTTGTGTTCTGATGATTAAGATGTATTTATCCTGGCACTTATGGGATTTGTTTTTTGTGTTTCTTTTTTGTTGCATATAAATGTTTTATTCAATAAGTTGTGATAACTCGTACAACCATAAAATAAAAAATATATAAATTTGACAGGTCCCAAGTTGAATCTCTGCACAATTATAACCAAGAACACAATCAGTCATTTTTTCACAATTGCCCGTCAATAGTTTGAATTTGATATAAAGAAACATAGTCTTGTAACATATCAAATGAAAGCTGTTACCGTTCTGAGTAAAATGATGCCTCTCCCACTTCATTATCTTATTTCTAGCCTGAGATAAAAAAATGTAAAGTCATACCAGGCCAAAATTCACCCTTTTTTTAAACTTTAAAAATCTGTAAAAAATTAACTGATGAAGAAAAAAATTCTAAACTTTTAATTTGTAATTAACTAAAGTAGTACTTCATAAAGAAAAAGAATTAAAAAAATCTAAAGACGTCAGGTAAAAAAAAAATATTCATATTTAGATCACTTGATATAGAATGACCCATTGACGCTATTAATATTAAAATATTTTAAAATATGATCCCATCGCGATCCCAACTTGAAATTTGGTACAGATGTGGCTAAGAGCAAAGCAGACACATGGGCAGTTTTTGAAATATTTAAAGTGCGCCGATTTTTCGGAAATGCGTTTTAAAGTTTTGCGCTTGCGATCACATGGGTAAAATATTAACAAAGATCCTCTTGTGACATATCTGGTGAAAGCCTGCACAGTTCTGAGTAGATTGGTGTTTATTTTGTTTCTCTATCTTTTTCTGGTCATCATAATGGGAGACCCAGACAATGGGGTTAAGGGCACTGCCCTCCGGAGGCCACACTAGGTACTACAAGTTTGTAGACACCGCCCCCTCCGCTTATAAACCCCTACCGCAGGGAATATCCTCAGTTTTTAACTTAGTGTGCTCGGAGGTATCACACGCTTTGCTTGCACTTCACTGCATTCTCACTACTTACGTGATGGCGTCTGAAGACAAGGTAATATGGTCCCGGTCGGGGACCTTCGGCAGTCTCCCTGCTCACCCTTGGGAACACGCAGGTCGAGGTACCGGAGGGCCTAGAGCCTGGACACTTTGTGTCTCCCGGTACGCTGTCGCACTCCTTCCCATCCCTGTTTGGGGGCTCTGGAAAGTGGGAGAATGGAGCCTTGCACAGCTCCGCTCCGTCCGAGGCCTCCCTAAATGGTGCTTACAGACCGGACTGGAGCCAGCCCAGTCCGAGGCCTCCCTAAATGGTGCTTACAGACCGGACTGGTGCTGCACCCCCGTCCGAGGCCTCCCTAAAGGTGCTTACAGACCGGACCGGCACTGAGGCACCTGTTGTGTCTCCTGTGTGCCTGGGGGTAGTGTCGGCACTATATGTGTTGGGACACTCAGACCGCGCGCAACCCTCGGGTCCGCGGTTCTGGCGGTGGACCCCGTGCTGGGGCCACTCTGGCTGACCGCCCTGTGTCTCACAGGGGCTGCGGCTGTCGGCTCCAGACTTTGTCTGCTGCCTTGGTATTGTGTTTTGTGTGTGTCACGATACTTTCCCGCGCTGCGGGCCTCGGCGCCTTCATTACTGGGGCTGCCTGAGGAGATGGAAGCAGCCCCGGCGGTGACGTCATTAAGGGGCGTGCGTGTGGCTTCCCGCGTGTCTTCGGCTCCGCCCACAATTGCATTGTCGGCGGCCATCTTCCCCTCACTTCCCGGCTGGGATCTGCTTGAAGTGCACAGCTGCACTCATTACAGGGGAGACCGGAAGACTCGCGGAGGCCACACACGCACACACCGCTTCCTCCGCCGCATTACTGCGGTCGGTAAGCCGCCGGTTGTACCGGTTTGTCTCTTTAAAGATTGGCTTATCCCTCGGCTGTGGGAATGTCCTCAGCTGGGAAGAACGCTGCTAAGGCGGCCAGTAACACCACTACCTGTGCTACATGCAAAGGGACACTGGTGGAGGGGTCCTGCAATAACTGCGGACGCCCAGAGGCCCGGGCTGATACTGCTGAGACAACAGCCTCGGTGCTGTACCCTGTGGTCCATGTGGGCCCAGGGCCATGGGAGACACAGAACAAGATAAATGAATCTATGTTATCCCAGCTGTCCTCCATGTCGCAATCCCTGGAGGTACTGACCAGGAGACTGGAAAATCCAGCGGCTCCTTCACATTACTCCAGAGTGTCCCCTGCCTCAACTATGAGACCCCTTAAGCGGACTCGACGTGAGGATTCACCCGAGCTCCGGACACTCTCTGAAGAGGAGGGTCTCTCTGAGGGGGATGAGGATGATGGGGGTTCATTACTTCGGTCCGTGTCAGAACCACCAGAGGGGGTGGAGGATCTGGTGTCCTCCATCAACGAGACTCTGCGTCTCGTGACACCCCCGGAGGAGGTGAACGTTCACCCGAAGGAGGTCTACCAATGGCTGCGGCCGGAGGCTAGACCAAGTGGTTCCTTTATGGACCACACTAACTTTGGAAGGGTGGTTAGAGCGCCCAGGATTCATCCTGGACGGCGTTATGTCCGTAAGTCCAAGGACAATCGCTTCCCCTTTCCTGAGGAGGTGCTTCAGGAGTGGTCGCAGTCCCCTAAGGTGGACGCTTCCATGACCAGGATTGCTGCACGCTCTCTGTTCTCTGCCTCTGATAGCTCCTCATTAAAGGATGCGACAGATAGACAGGTCGAGCAACTCGCCAAGTCTTCTTATGAGGCTGTAGGGTCTTCATTTGCCCCTAATTTTGCCACGGTCTGGACTCTGCAGGCGATCACCTCCTGTCTGGATGGTATCGCGGATCTGGCAGGGTCCAGTTCAGAAGTCCTGGCGCTTACTGATAGAGCAAGGGCCTATGCGGATTACGCCAGGACGGCAGTACTGGAAACTGCGAATCGCTCGGCTGTGGCTTCAGCCAACGCTATAGCG
This sequence comes from Allobates femoralis, assembly GCA_033576535.1. Taxonomy (NCBI): domain Eukaryota; kingdom Metazoa; phylum Chordata; class Amphibia; order Anura; family Aromobatidae; genus Allobates; species Allobates femoralis. The sequence goes on from JARQOC010000003.1 coordinate 378,393,652, forward strand.
ATCCGCAGGTTATTGTGGCTGCGTCTTTGGGACTCAGATGCCACGTCTAAGAAGATTTTACAGAATCTTCCGTTTTCTGGCGACAGGCTTTTTGGTACCGAACTGGACAAGCTGATTAAGGATTCTGCTGAGTCAAAGATTCTACAGAATAAACCTAAGCCACGGTATACCGTGAAAAGGAACCCAAAACAGTGGTCCTTTCGATCCAGTTCACAGCCATCAGCACCGTCTGCCCGTGCGGACAGAGGGAACAAGTCCTCTACTCAGTGGCGTCCCAGCGGTCGCCAGAAGAAGCCGGCGGGGGCAGCGGCTGCCACCTCCCAAACCCACTTCCGCATGACTCGCGCTCTCCTCCTGCCTCCCCACAGGTGGGGGGCCGCCTGTCTCTTTTTCGGGACAGATGGCTACTCCAGGTCCAAGATCAGTGGGTACGAGATATAGTCTCCAGAGGCTACAGGATAGAGCTGACGTCTCAGCCGACACACCGATTCCATCGATCGGTCCCGTCTCCAGAAAAAGCGCAGGCTTTTCATCTGGTGTTGGAGGGTCTCCGCAGAGACGGAGTAGTGGTCCCAGTGCCTTCCGGGGAGAGGTTCCGGGGTTTTTACTCCAACCTCTTTATCGTCCCAAAGAAGGACGGCTCTTTTCGCCCGGTTCTGGACCTCAAGTTGTTCAACCGTCACGTGTTGGTTCGGAAGTTCCGCATGGAATCCCTGCGCTCCGTGATCGCGGCTGTGTCACAGGGGGACTTCCTAGCGTCCATAGATATCCGGGACGCTTACCTTCACGTGCCCATTGCACCAGCTCATCAACGCTGGTTAAGATTCGCAGTGGGGGACGAACACTACCAGTTCGTGGCTCTCCCTTTCGGTCTGGCCTCGGCTCCGCGGGTGTTCACAAAAGTGATGGCCTCTATGATGGCTCTCCTGCATGTGCAGGGACATGCCGTCATCCCATATCTAGACGACCTTCTGGTCAGGGCGCCATCGGAACACCTGTGTCGGGTGAGCCTGGAGGCGACCATGAAGTCTCTGGAACATTTTGGGTGGCTTCTCAATGTGCAGAAGTCGACCCTGGTTCCGACCCAGTCACTGACATATCTGGGCATGGACTTCCACACAGACTCAGCTCTGGTGTCTCTGCCACGAGCCAAACAGTTGGCCATCCATTCCGGAGTACAGCAGGTCCTCCTGGCACCACAGTCATCCATACGGGTGTTGATGAAGTTGGTGGGACGTATGGTGGCATCAATAGAGGCGGTGCCTTTCGCACAATTTCGCCTCCGTCCTCTCCAGCTGGAGATTCTCCGCAGATGGGACAAGAGGACGATTTCTCTGAATCGGCTGGTGGCTCTTTCTCAACCGACCAGAGATTCCCTGCAGTGGTGGCTACTGCCACATCACTTGTCTCGGGGCCGGTCTTTCATCAAACCATCTTGGGTAGTGGTGACCACCGACGCCAGTCTGACGGGCTGGGGGGCGGTGTTCTTACACCACAGGGCCCAAGGCCTCTGGACTCAGTCGGAGTCGGCGTTGCAGATCAACGTGCTGGAGATCAGGGCGATCTATCTGGCGCTCCTGGCGTTTCAGAAATTCCTCTCAGGACAACCCATTCGGGTTCAGTCCGACAATGCGACGGCCGTCGCATATATAAATCATCAGGGAGGAACCAGGAGTGCACAGGCTCTGGCCGAAGTCCACCGCATCCTATCCTGGACGGAGGACAACAACTGCCTGATTTCCGCAGTTCACATCCCAGGAGTCGAAAACTGGGAGGCCGACTATCTGAGCCGGCAGGGGATGGACGCCGGAGAGTGGTCTCTTCATCCGGACGTCTTCCGAGACATCTGCAGCAGATGGGGCACTCCGGATGTGGACCTGATGGCCTCACGGCTGAATCATCAGGTGCGCAATACATGGCGAGGTCGTGGGATCCTCAGTCTCTGGGAGCGGACGCTCTGATCATGAGTTGGTCCAGATTTCTCCTGCCATATGTGTTCCCGCCTCTAGCTCTGATTCCCAAGGTTTTGTGGAAAATCAGGACGGAGTGCAAGGTGGCCATTCTAGTGGCTCCGGATTGGCCCAGGAGGTCCTGGTATCCAGACCTGTGGCAGCTGTCAGGCGGACACAGGTGGGCTCTTCCAGAACGCGCAGATCTTCTCGCGCAAGGCCCATTTTTCCACCTCAATTCCAGGGCCCTCAGGTTGACTGCATGGCTCTTGAGGCCTGGCTGCTGACATCCAGGGGTTTCTCCTCTACAGTGGTTGACACTATGAATCGGGCTAGGAAACCTGTTTCGCGGAAGATATACCACAGGACGTGGAAAATCTTTTTCGCCTGGTGTACTTCTGGTAGTCGGTCACCTTGGCCCTTGTCGGTTCCGACGCTGTTGGCTTTCCTTCAGTCGGGTTTGGAGCTGGGCTTATCCCTTAGCTCTCTGAAGGGTCAGGTGTCGGCGCTGTCTGTGCTGTTTGACAGACGTTTGGCGCTTCTACCGAAGGTCCGTCAATTCCTACAGGGGGTGTCTCGAGTGGTTCCGCCATATAGACGGCCACTGGACCCTTGGGACCTCAACATAGTCCTGGCGGCACTTCAGAAGCCGCCGTTTGAACCGCTGAGAGAAGTTCCTCTCTCTCGTCTATCCCAGAAGGTGGTCTTTTTGGTGGCGATTACGTCTCTGAGAAGGGTCTCAGAATTGGCTGCACTGTCGTGCAAGTCACCCTTCCTGGTGGTTCACCAAGACAAGGTGGTCTTACGCCCACGGCCAGAATTCTTGCCTAAGGTGGTGTCCACTTTTCACCTGAACCAAGAGATTGTGCTTCATCATTTTGTCCCGCTCCCGTTCACCAGGTTGAGCGCGACCTTCACACTCTGGATCTCGTGAGGGCTGTGCGCATTTATGTGTCCAGAACTGCCTCCTTCCGGAGTTCTGACTCTTTGTTTGTCCTTACGGCGGGTCGCTGTAAGGGGTCCACGGCATCGAAATCTACCTTGGCCAGATGGATCAAGGTGCCCATTCAGGAGGCCTACCGTTCTTCCGGTCTGCCTCTCCCGGTGGGATTGAAGGCACACTCGACTAGAGCTGTCGGTGCCTCCTGGGCTTTGCGACATCGAGCTTCTGCTCTTCAGGTGTGTCAGGCAGCCACATGGTCAAGCCTGCATACTTTTTCTAAGCACTATATGGTGCATGCCCATGCCTCTGCGGATGCAAGTCTGGGCAGGCGGGTCCTCCAGGCGCGGTTGCCCACCTTTGAAGAGGGGGACCATGTGTTATCCGTTTTTTGAGGAACTCTTCCCGCCCTGGGGTATTGCTTTAGGACATCCCCATTGTCTGGGTCTCCCATTATGATGACCAGAAAAAAGAGAATTTTGTTTACTTACCGTAAATTCTTTTTTCTTTAATCATCAATGGGAGACCCAGCACCCACCCAGTGTTCCGTTGGTTGTTGTCACATTTGACTTGTTCCCAGTTGGAACAATTTATTCCGGGTTGTTGGACCGTTTGTTCACGGTTTCCTTTCTCCCGAGGTTTCGGGTGTGGTTCTTTTGTGTCTCCTCGCAGCTTATGGACCAAACTGAGGATATTCCCTGCGGTAGGGGTTTATAAGCGGAGGGGGCGGTGTCTACAAACTTGTAGTACCTAGTGTGGCCTCCGGAGGGCAGTGCCCTTAACCCCATTGTCTGGGTCTCCCATTGATGATTAAAGAAAAAAGAATTTACGGTAAGTAAACAAAATTCTCTTTATTTCTAGCCCGAGATATGATAGAAAATGTAAAGCCATACCAGGCCAAAATTCGCACTTTTTTAAAACTTTAAAAACCTGTAAAAAATTAACTGATAAAGAAAAAAATTCAAAACTTTTTTTTTTTGTAATTAACTAAAGTTGTTCTTCATATAGAAAAAAATTTAAAAAATCTGAGTACGTCAGGGAAAAAAAAATATTAATTTTTGGATCACTTGACATGGAATGACCCACAAGAGAGGTTAAAAGGACCCTCCCACCTCCCACAAGCCATTGTCTTTCCTGTCCCCATGGGGCATAGAGGGTTTTTTTCTCTGTGCTGTGGCGGCCAGCGAGCTTCGGCATACCTTTTTCCTTTTGATGCTGGGCAGTCTTGGTCAGGCTCTGCTCCTCCTCTACTGCTCCCATGGTGTTGTACTATGGGAACAATGCCTGGCCCGCCGGATCCCCGGTGGGGGTGATGCGGGCTGTGGTGTCCCTGGTCGGCGGCCTCCTCTCCTGGGGGAGCCTGCCGGCTGCTTCCCGCGCGCATGCACGCTGTCCTGTGCGGCCGGAAGTGACGTCGGTGGCGGGACTTCCGGTCAAATGCTTTCCCGGCAGGAGAGCGGTGCTTGCGGGTCCTGGCGTCGGGACTCGGTGGGGCAGCGTGCGGGCACGTCTCCGCTAAGGCGGCCTGCCCAGGACCTGGCGCGGTGGGGAACCTTTTTTCAGACACTGGGAGGGGCAGGCCTTTCTGGATGTAGGCTGCCCTGAAACCGGCTGAACCACGGTAAGCTCTTGTGCGGTGGTGCCCATGCATCAGGCACAGTCCAGTATTCCCCCTGTCCCAGTAAGCTGTGGGAGGGGATCCTTTGCATCCAACTGACGGTCCCTTACCCTGTGGGTTTTCCTGAGGAGACGACACTGTCCCTGGGAATGCTTTTGCATGCCCAGCTTGTGTAAAGGACTTCCCATTGTGCTGGGATGTCACGGTGTCGGAGCTGCGCGGACGACATGGGTTGGGCTGCTCTCCCTTGCCTGGTGAGGTGGTCCAGGGTACAGCAAGAACGTACAGGCTTCCCTGTCCTCCCTCGCACCTGCGGCTCCTAAAGCGGGCCTTCCTCCCCTAAAAAAAAAAAAGGAAGCACCAGGCTTCCTCTTCTGGCTCTGAGGTCTTTGATTTAGCCTCTGATATGCCCGCTGTAGCCTCTTCTTCCTGACAGGCTGCACTTAGACAATTCCTGGTTTCCTCAGTTACCATGGGAGAATTGTTTGGGGCTGTTCGGAGCACTATGGGTTGCGAGAGGAGCTTGTCCTCTCCTCCGTCAGGACGAGTGGTTTGCTGGGCTTACATCTGCTAAGCTACTAGTTTTTCCGGTTCATTCCTCCTTTCTGACCCTTATCTCTCAGGAGTGGGTTTTCCTAAGGAACGATTCCAGAGTGATCTCAGGCGCACGTTCCTCCTGTGTTCCCCTGGGTTGTCCCAAAGGTGGACATGAGGGGGTACGGGCACTCACCTTTGTAAATACAGACCCGATGGACCGAACGATTGAGTGCTGTGGGAGGCGGGCTCCTCTAGCTTACGGGCGAATTTCGCTTCTTCTTGTGTGTCTAGATACCTCCTTAACTGGATGGATCTGTGGGTATCCCATGTTTCACTGGGCACTCTAGGGAAGTACTCTTTGATTCCTTTCCCTTGCCCTGGCGTCTCCTTGTCTCTCCTCTGGTGGTTGAACCCCCTCGACCTGTTGACAGGTCGGTTCAGTCTCCTGGTCATCCCTCTGCTATGGCCGCCAGCCAAAGGTGGGCGGCATTTGCTGCCCACACCCCGGCTCAGGGGTTATGGGGTCGCGCCATGTGTTCACAGTCCTCCTTCTATCGGCAGCTGGGGCGGTCGCAGAAGACCTCTTTGCTGCTCGAGGTCTGCTCATGGGATCTCCCGTTCTGGGGTCTTCAGTCGTCACCTCGGTAGCTCCCCTCCGTCATCAGGGGTTCATTGCCCTGCGCCCTGCTGTCTGGGTCCTCTCGATTCTTCCTCTGGGCAGAACTGTTCCTCCTTTCTCCTTCAACAGTTACCCTGACAAGATCGTTGCGCCTTCCGGCAGATTTCCTACGCTGCCAGGTGTTCCACCCAGGAGTATGGAGCTTGGACCGGGTGGGTTCTGCTCTCTGATGGCATGTTAGGGTCCTCTGCCTTCGTCCTGTTCGCAACCAGCTCCCCCTCGGAGACTCTCCACATATTTCTCCCTGGTGTGGCTCTTTCATCTCTTTTGCTTCCTGCCTATTTCCCTTCAGGCAGGTCCTCTGAGGAAGTTCAGGGACGGCGATGTTCTGGCAATCTTTGTGGGTCCTCTGTGGCCGAGGGGGAGCTGGTACACCCTGATTATGTCTCTCGATCTCGAGGGTCCGGGCGTTTTGGGTCCTGACCACTCCTTACTGTTTCTGGGTTCGCTATGTCCTCCGGATCCATGGTGGCTTGGCTTAGCTGCATGCCTTCTGGGCCCCTGTACTGAGGGCCCTCGGCCTGTCTGGAAAATTTGTGGCTTCCTTGCCGGGGAACCGTAGGCTGGTCCCTTTTGCGATTTCCCATGCAGTGTGGATGCGGTTTTTTTTTATTTTTGTTTTGTTTTGGTGTGGTTCTTGTCCTTCCAGATGTCTTGCGCTTTCTGGCTTTTCTCCAGTATGGGTTGGACCTGGGACTTACGCCAGCCATATTGTGGGCTGGTTGCGGCTCTCAGCCCGCTCTTTGGTGCAGTTTGGGTGACTTTTTCCTGGGTTCACCGAATTTATGGTGTCTGCTTCCAGGCTTTGTCCTCATAGGCTTCTTACTCCTGCCTGGGCTCTCATTGTGGTCCTGTCTGGCCTGTTACATTCTCCTTCTGGTCCGCTCTCTTCCAGTGCTGTCCAGTTGTGGTCTTGCCAGACTCCTTTTCTTGTGGTAATTATGTCTGCTCGGCGGGTCGGGGTGCTTCTGGCTTTGTCCTCCGCGACCCCTATTTCACTGTCCGTGCTGACAGCGTTGTCCCTCAGCTGGTCCCTTCATTCTTCTCCACGGGGGTCTTGATGTTCCATCGCTCCCAGTCGATTGTCCTTCCTTCCTCCGGTCGATATCCTCGGACTCCGAAGGAGGTCGACTTCCATTCCTTAATGATCGCAGGACCAGGCTGGGTTGTCTTGGGGTGATACCCTGGCGCATAGTTCCCAACCTTTTTCTTCCACCCTTTGGCCGATGGGTGGGCACGTCCGGGGCTACGAATCCCGTGGCCCCATGGAACACCCATGCCATTGCAGTTCTGGCCTCGCCCAGCGGGTTCTGTCGCATTCCGGGTTTTCTGCCCTTCCGCCTGAGCTTCCTCGGTCTTCTGGGCACGTTGGGCAGGGGCTTCTTCGAAGCCACTCTGCGCGGCTGCTGCGTGGTCCTCCCCGCGTACCTTCACAACACCTTATAGTCTGGATCTGGGATCCCCCTGGGATTTGGCTTTTTGCAGGATACCCTGCAGGCTGTGGTCCCCCCCCCCCCCCAGGTATCAATTTGTTGGTATTCCTCCTATGCTGTCGTTGAAGGGGCCTAGAGAAAATAGAATTCTTCTTACCGTTAATTCTAGGGCCCTTCCACGACAGCACTTATTTCCCTCCCTATTTCCTTGTTTTTCCTGGAATGTGTTCCTATTCCTCCTGCTATGGTTCTTTGTAAGACACTGGCTTGTGGGAGGGTCCTTTTAACCTCTCTTGTGCTTCCTGCCCCAATTAGGGCGTGGAGAGGCAACCTCCTATGCTGTCGTGGAAGGGCCCTAGAAACCGAATTAACGGTAAGAATAATTCTATTTTTTCCCAGCCTGAGGTTGGCTATGTCTATACTGCATTCCAGGAGTCTCCCATCTCTGGATGACGTATTCCTCAATGCATGATTTTCAGGGACTGCGAACACAGTGTCACTTTCACTGGGGACGTTAACAAGACTCGGTTGGCGGATTAACCTACACAAGTCTACCACAATTAAAGGCGCATGCTACAGCACAGCACACACACTCCAAGAGTCCCAGCTCCGCTGCATAATCCTGATGGCCACATGCTGCAGCATCACATATGGAGTCTCAGCCATAATGCACAACACAGGATAGTGGCAACAGTTCCATTGGCTTACCCGCATCTCCGGCCTTTTCAATTATCCGTGCTCAGGCTTGGCACGAGAACAGGACGTGGTGCGATATGTCCCCATCACAATGCACATGGCAGTAGCCTCGCCTAGATCCGAAGATGCCCCATAATCTACAAAGATTTGGGCAGTGTTGATAGCACTAAAATCATTGTCACCGCCTGGCAGTCGGACATGTCAGGATACAGCCAGACAATGCCAGAGCTGTGGCATGTGTCAATCACCAGGATGTACCCACAGTCTCCAAGCGATGTCAGACGTTTCGCCACATCTTTTACCGGGTGGAATCCTTGAACACTACTGTCAGCTGTTCTCATCCCACGTGTACACATCTGGGAAGCGGTTTTCCCTATCCTGCTAAGGGATGGACTCGGGGAATCTGTCCCTTCCTCCAGATGTCCTCTGTCAAGGCTGCCAGCGCCAGGAAACTACAGATTGGGACCTGATGGTGTCACGCCTCCAAACCAACATTTCATATTCCTGACCAGGTCTTAGAACCCGCAGTCAATAGGACAGATGTGCTAGTCAAAGACTGGACCTGTATCTGTCTTCTCTATACTCCTTTCCCACTACCAGGATAGTGCGGAATGTCAAATAAGAATGTCGCCGTATCATCCTTGTTGTCTCAGACTGGCCAAATGCGCTTGGATGCAGATTTCGTCCAACTCATACCAGCAGTATCAGGACGACTAACAGCCCAGACCTAGTCTCTCAGGGCCACTTCTCCCTCAGAATTCCTCAACTCTGAAATTAATGGCGTAGCCCTTGAGACCTGGAATTTAACCCAAGGGTTTTTTTTTTTTTTTTACAGGATATTGTAGCGACCGTAGTCTCAGCAAGGAAACCAGCCTTATCGACAATATACCATCACACATGTGTAATCATTTTCTTTTTCTTTTTCCTTGAGGCACCTCTAGATGTCATTCCCCTTGGCCCTATTTTATACCAAGAACTCTCCGTTTCTTCCACTCAGACCTAGACTCAGGTCTGTCCTTAAGGTCTCTCACACAGCAGGTTTCAGCCCGTTTCACCTTCTTCCAAAAACGTCTTGCCACCAGATTTCTACGAAAATCATTCCTTCGAAGGATCTGCCATTTAAGGTCTCCAGACAACAGGACTACACCTGTGGGACCTGAACCTCGTCCTCATGGCCTTGCAAGAATCACCTTTTGAGCCTCTATGGGATATTATTCTTAGCATTCTCATCCAAACGGCGGTAGTTTTCGGTGGCAATTACTTTTCTCTGCAGAGCTATCAGTACTTACAGCGCTCTCATGTAAACCATCTTTTCTGGTCTTCCACCTGGACAAGATTGCCCTATGGCTGGTTCCATCCTTCTTCTAAGGCGGTATACTCCTAAGACATCTCTGTCATCACTGCGCCCGACTCCAGTCGATCCTGTCGTGAAGGACCTACATATGCAGGACCTTGTCAGGTCCCTACACATCTAGGTATCTAACACAGTGCCCTTCGAAGAGGTCGGACTATTTTTCTTCCTTCTTCCAGACAGCAGAAATACAGACACGTCAGCCTCTAAGGCTCCTCTAACCAGGTGGATTCATCTAACCATCCAAAACGCTTATACCATAAAAAAAAAAAAAAAACTCGCCCCTTCTGGCAGTGTCTTGGTACATCCTACTATGGCCGGGGGGGGGGGGGGGGCCCTCCTGGGCCGTTTTGCACCAGGTGTCAGCGCAGCCAAATGGTCAGCCTACACACATACTTAAGCCACTACAGTGCTTGCACTCAGTCCTCAACAACCGCAGGTCTGTGTAGACGCATCCTCCAGGCAACTGCAGCCGCCTGTCGGTGCACAGTCCCAGGGACTGCTTTGGGACGTCCCATGGTCCTGTGTCCCCCAATGAGGCGAAGGAGAAAAGGGGATTTTTGTGTACTCGCCCTAAAATCTTTTTCTCTTAGCCTCTAATTGGGGGACACAGCACCCACCCTATTGCCCTTGTGGGCCTTTTCCACAGTTCTTATACACCTTCTCAGCTGTTACATGGGTAGCATGTTTACACATGTTTGTCTATTATCACTCTGTTAAATGTTGAATATTTAAACTTGTGCCTGTTTGTTTACAGGCCTTGTAGTACTGTGAGCCTGTTTGGTTACAGGCCTTGTTATACAATTATTGCTCCGTTGACTCTTCACGGTTTACACATGTGCCTGCTTAGTTACAGGCCTTGTTGTACTAATATTACTTTGCTAATCCTTACCTGTATACACTGTTATTACTTTGTTAACTAGATATGTTTACACAGGTTGCCTGCATGGTTACAGGCCCTGTTTTACTGTTATCTGTTAACTCTCCTACTGCTTTAGCACAAAACTGGTGAAACACTGCCTGCTCCAGGGGTGTATACTGCAGAGGAGGAGCCACTTAACTCTTTTGCAGATTCTGCTAGTGTCGCCTCCTAGTGGACAGCAGCATAACACCCGTGGTCCTGTGTTCCCCAATTAGAGGCTAAGAGAAAATGATTTTACGTTCAGTACACAAAAATCCCCTTTTTTAAACACATCTAATTGTGGAAATTATTATTCCAAAATTCATTTATAAAAAATGTAAAATGAACGGTGTTCACTGGAAAACCCCTTTAATGAAAAATCACTCCACTATAAAAAAAAAAAAAAAAAAAAAAAAAAAAATCTTTTGAGCATAGATAAAGTAATGTGGTCCCCTCCCTCATGCATATTACTAGTGGTTTTGTTTTCGTAGGCAACCATGTGCCAGTCAGAGCAGTTTAAAGGACATTAACTGGGACAGCTCCCAATGGCAGCCTCTTATCCAGGACCGTTGCTTCCTCTCTTGGTTGGTGAAGATCCCCTCTGAACAGGAGCAGCTGAGAGCTCGCCAAATTACTGCTCAGCAAATAAACAAACTGGAAGAGCTGTGGAAGGTAATGTCATTGGACGTGCTGTATCCATTTATTCATTTAAAGTGTATCCTTCAAACATGCTGAGATTTATTCCTTTTTAAAGGAAATTAAGAAAACCTTGGAACACTAGGATTCAGATCATTGTCATAAATCAGACATCCTCACTTTCAGTATAATTCTCTTAACACAAAGCCTGTTATGCTCATGCTGTTATTCTGGAATATTTTAGGTAAACATCCTGGAGATTCCATGCAATAACAATTCTTTGTTAATTTTTAGGAAAACCCTTCAGCTACATTGGAGGATCTGGAAAAGCCTGGTGTTGATGAGGAACCACAACATGTTTTACTTCGGTATGAAGATGCCTACCAATACCAAAATATATTTGGGCCTCTTGTTAAACTTGAAGCCGACTATGACAAAAAGCTGAAGGAATCTCAGGTGGGTAATTTCTTCCTGCTCAAGTAATTTACTAGTTACATAAACAGTGCCTTGTGAAAATATTCGGCCCCCTTGAACTTTTCAACCTTTTGCCACATTTCAGGCTTCAAACAAAGATATATATTCTAATTTTTTTGTGAAGAATCAACAACAAGTGGGACACAGTCATGAAGTGGAACAAAATTTATTGGATATTTTAAACTTCTAACAAAAAACTTAAAAGTGGGGCGTACAATATTATTTGGCCCCTTTACTTTCAGTGCAGCAGACTCACTCCATTAGTTCAGTGAGGATCTCTGAATGATCCAATGTTGTCCTAAATGACTGGTAATGATAAATAGAATTCACCTGTATGTAATCAAGTCTCCATATAAATGCACCTACTCTGTGATAGTCTCAGGGTTCTGTTTCAAGTGCAGGGAGCATCATGAAGACCAAGGAACACACCAGGCAGGTCAGAGACACTGTTGTGGCGACGTTTAAAGCTGGATTTGGATACAAAGATTTCCCAAGTTTTAAACATTTCAAAGCGATCATATTGAAATGGAAGGAGTATCAGACCACTGCAAATCTACCAAGACCCGGCCGTCCCTCTAAACTTTCATCTTGAACAAGGAGAAGACTGATCAGAGATGCAGCCAAAAGGCCCATGATCACTCTGGATGAACTGCAGAGATCTACAGCTGAGGTGGGAGAAGTGTGTCCATAGGACAACAATCATTCACTGCACAAATCTGACCTTTATGGAAGAATGGCAAGAAGAAAGCCATTTCTCAAAGATATCCATAAAAAGACTCGTTTGAAGTTTGCCACAAGCCACCTGGGAGACACACCAAACACGTGGAATAAGGTGCTCTGGTCAGATGAAACCAAAATCGAAATTTTTCCTTTGCCTTATTGGGGACATAGAATTATCGGTGTTGTACTGCTGTCCACCAGGAGGCGACAGTAGGCAGAATCTGCAGAAGAGTTAAGTGGTTCCTCCTCTGCAGTATACACCCCTGGAGCAGGCACTGCCTCACCAGTTTTTGCTTAGTATCGTTAGGACACCTAAATTTTATTTTCTTAAAATATTTTCACTTTTTGATTTTTTTCTTTGAAGAAGAAAAGTGGGTCTCTGTTGAGACTCCCGACATGGTCCCTCCTCGACCCCCCCCCTTCCCACTTTCGGGAGCGCCTGGTTGAGGTCAACACTTTTCCCCTCACATGCTGCTCCTTCTTCGGCCCCCCACTGTTGAGGGTGCCTGGTTGAAGTCGAGACGATGGTCCTCCTTCCCCAGTTCCCCACGGTTGGGGACCCTGAGTTGAAGTTAAGGCTACACAGGAGCCCTCTGACGATGGATGGCATTCCTCCCTAATCACCCCCCCGGGGCTTTTAGGTTGAGACACCGCAGGTAGGGCACAAACATGCTGCAAAGTCACAATCCAGGCGCCTCAGCTTTGCTGAATGCTTCTGATGGACATGGGCTGCAGCACTCTTCAAGCCTGCAGCACCAGGAGACCCAGCTCTGCGGAGTGCTCCTGAACGGGTCGGGGACAACGTTAGGACAGCTGCACTGGTTCTGCCGCAGCACACTCCAGAAGCCTCAGCTTGGCTGAGTACCTCTGATGGACGCCTCAGGAGCCCCACTCCTGCCGCGGCCTCCTCAGCCTACCACTGGAATCTAGAACCAAGAGACCCAGTTCCCCTGCGTTCTCCTGATGGGGGGCTACCACTCTGATGTAGCATCTCTTCCAGGCACGCACTCCAGGAGATCAGCCTTCACTGCTCTCTCCTGATGGGGCAGGGGGCCCATACTGTGAGCAGGAACACCAGTTTTCTGGGTTCCTTACAGAGCCAGCACAGTACCTGGACTCCAGGAGACTCAGTTCCCCTGGGTTCTCCTGATGGGGGCTGCCACCCTATCCCTCAGTTACAGGAGACCCAGTCCTCTGGGTCCTCCTAATGGGGGGTGCGCTGGGCAAGCGCTCATGTGGCCACAGCCTCTGGGGTCAGGCCGGGTCCTGATCCGTTCCGGTCTCGGACCAGAGCTCCGCGCCGGCCTGCCGTCATTTGCGGTCTCTATTTTTACTTGAGGCCTCGGCTTCTGCCTAGCGCGAGGCCGCGGCTTCGAGGCACATCATCAATCCTTTCTGGCACAAAAGGGCTGAATTACCAGTATCCATTTGTCCTAACAACTCCTCGGTTTAGGATGCACCTGACCGCCAGGTTAAACAACTGACCAGATCAGTGCTTACAGCGTCAGGGCCTTCACTTGCCCCCTACATTCACTTCAGTCTGGGCAGAGCAAGTCTTCACGACATTAGCAGGTTGACCATACTATATGAATGTCTCGTCCGCGGATCCTACTCTACCGCGGTCCAGACAACTCGAGTCGCCTCTACAACTGACTACCTGATGCATGCAGCCCTAAACGCTGCTAACTGCTCAGCAATCGCAGCCTCCAATGCCATTCCCATTAGACCTGCCCTCTGGTTACGTAAAAAGAACGGACGTGATCTCTAAGGAGCCCCTCTCGGGTCTTCCATACCTCAGCGGACGGCACTTCATCCGCCGTCAGCAACCGGATTCCATTACCTTCGGAATTCATTAGCATTTTTCCACACAGTGAAGTCTCTCCTCATTTCTGGAGTCACTGTACCCATATCACGCGAGGAACGTTTTTTAAAGATTCTAGTCCAACCTAACTGTGGTCTTCAAACAGGAAGGTACAGTACGATCCGTACTGGACCTAAAACAACTCAACATTCATGTCCGGATAAGACATTTTTGCATGGGCTCACCACTCCAAAATTGACTACAAGGAACGCAAAGTATTCCTTGCGTCCATACATATACAGGACAATTACCTGTTTATTCCTGTTGCAACTCCTAGCCAAAGTGCCTCAGATTTGCAATCTAACGGGAACACTATTAAATGTGGTACTCCCGTTCAATTTGATTACGACTCCCTAACTGCTCACTTGAGTCATGGAGGACGTCATGACCACCCTTTACTCCAGGGATGTCGTCTTCCTTCCGTACTGGGCGCTCTGCTTATCAAAGCACCGATCCTCACGGACTGCAGAACATGTCGTCTCTAACACTGTAGACACCTTCAAGGAGATGGGAGGGCTGTTCAACCTCCACAATCCCACTCCTGTTCCAACAGTTCAATATATCACAGCTTGGGTCAAACTTCCGCAGAACAAGGCCCTGGGCCTGCGGCCGGGAGCCCCCACCCCCTTCCTTCGGTCTTCTCTGTACTTCAGACCTGCCAGGCAAGTGCTAGGCAAGATGATGGCAGCAATAGAGGCAGTTCCCCTTTCTCAGCTGCATCTCAGACCGCCTTCACTCTCCATGCTTGCGTCATGAAACAAGAGCCTCACTCACTCGACAGGAGTTGTTTTTCACCTGTCGTATTTAACCAGACGGTGTCCCCACTGGCGCCTCCGGCCACTCTCTCTCTCTCCTGCAGGGATGGTTTTTCATTCCAACATGCTGAAAAGTACTGACCACTACTGCAAACCCGACAGTATGGGGCGTGGTATACCCCATCACAGGACACACGGCACATGATCTCGCCCAGATTCAAGACCGCCCATCAATCTACAGGAGATTCGTGAAATTGACCCAGCAATGAAGTTCTTCAGCCACCTTTTGCCAGACTGTTACATCTTTACGCAGTCAAATGAGCCACGGCTGTGGCATACGTCAATCACTAGGGCGGAAAGTGCAGTCTCCAGGCAGGATGAAGTTCATCACGTACTTCTCTGAATGGAATACATGAACTCAGTGCTATCAGCCGGTTACATTCCGGGTGTAGGCAATCGGCATCGGATTCCTTCAGCCGCAAAGGGATAACCTCACGGGAGCGGTTCCCGCACCCTCACGTTCTCCAACGAATCTACCGGCGCTAGAGAACCCTGGATTTGGCCCTCATGGTATCGTCCCTCAATGCCAAGGTTCCAGTCTTCATGCCCAGGTCCCACGTCCCACAGTCATTAGAAGCACACGCACCAGTCCAGAGCTGGACTCGCTTCCGTCTTCCACTCATAGTAGCTGTACCATGGCGCTTGTCAGGCCATCCAACCAGACAGTCCAGAATTACTCTCTCAAGACCTGTTCTACCGTCGAATTCTTCAATTCCGAATTTGACAGCGTGGCACTTGAGAACTGGACCTTAACCGAGCTGGCTTTTCTTTGAATATTTTAGCGACCATGATCAGAGCGTTGAAACCAGTCTCGTTAAACATATGCCATCGCACATGGAAAATCATTTTTGTCTCCTTTGTGCACCTCTATAGGCCATTCACCTTGGCCCTATTCTCTACCAATAATCCTCAGTTTCCTCAAATCAGGCCTAGACTCAGGCCTGTCCTTAGGTTCTCTCAAGGGGCAGTTTTCAGCCCCTTCTGCCCTCTTACAGAAATGTTTCGCTACCATACCTCAAGGAACTCCTTCCTTCAAGGGGTCTGCTAATTAACTTCTCCATGCAACAGGCCACTACACCCGTGAGACCTAAACCTCGTCCTCACAGCTTTACAAGAATCACTATTTGAGTTCCTGGTGGTATTCCCATTAACATTCTCAAACAGTGGTGTTTTTTGGTGGCAATTACTTCTTTCCAGAGTATCGGAATTTGCAGCGCTCTCATGTAACCCACCTCTCCTGGTCTTCCATCTTTTCTTACAATGGCGGTATGCTCATTCCGCCTAAATGAAGACACCTCGCTGCCGTCACGACACCAGTTTCCAGTCCATCGGGTCGTGAAGGCTCTACATATGCAGGACCTCCTCATGGCCCTACATATCTATGTATCCAAGACAGTTCCCCCTTTTAGGAAGTTGGATTCGCTTCCTTCTTTCAAAGGGCAAAAATAAAAACATGGCTACTCTAGCTAGATGGATTCGAACAACCATCTAACACGCTTATACCTTCAACAACCCGTACCTTCCTGCCTAGTGTCAGGCCACATTCTCCTACGGCCGCGGGGGTCTCCTGGGCCGTCCGGCCCCAGATGTTAGCTCAATGAGTGTGTTTGGCAGCCAAACTGGTCTAGCCCACTCACACCTACAAGACACTACAGTGCTCACACTCTGTCCTCGGCCGATGCAGGTCTAGGTAGATGTGTCCTCCAGGAGGCAGCAGCCCTCCTGTAGGTAGTTGTTCTTTGCAGAACATGTTCAGCGTTACTAGTTCCATTGCTTTTCCCACCCAGGGACTGCTTTGGGACGTTATACTATTATGACTGTTACACCTTCACTGTTTACCATGTACCTGTTTGGTTACAGGTCTGGCTACACTTTTATTACGTGGGTACTTATTAACTGTTTACACGTTTGCCTGTCTGGTTACAGGCTGGATTATACTATTACCACTCGGTTATCTTCTAACTGATTACACAAGTGCCGGTTGTTTTACAGGCCTTGTTATACTAAGATTTCTCGGTTACCTCTTAACGGTGTACCGTGTACTGTTATTACTATTACCTGCTTACACAGTGTTGCATGTTTGGTGACAGGCCTTGTTATACTGTTATTGCTCTGCTAACTTTCCTACTGCTTTAACACAAAACTGGTGCCTGCTCCAGGGGTGTATACTGCAGAGGAGGACCACTTAACTCTTTTGCAGATTCTGCCTAGTGTCGCCTCTTAGTGGACAGCAGCATAACACCCATGGTTCTGTGTCCCCCCAATTAAAGGCTAAGAGAAAAGGATTTTAAGGTGAGTACACAAAAATCTCCTTTTTTTGCCTCAATGCAAAATTATATAATTGGCGTAAAAAAAAACCCACAGCTCATCACCCTCAAAACACTATCCCCACTGACAGACATGGTGGTGGCAGCATCGTGGTTTGGGCCTGATTTTCTTCAGAGAGGACAGGGAAGATGGTTAAAATTGTTGGGAAAATGGACGGAGCCAAGTACAGGACCATTCTGGAAGAAAACCTGTTGGAGTCTGCAAAAGACCCGAGACTGGGACGGAGATTGATCTTTCAACAAGACAATGATCCCAAACATAACGCAAAATCTACAATGGAATGGTTCAAAAATAAACATATCCAGACACTACAGCATTGCTGCCTTCTCAGCAGCTTACTGCTCTCTTCAGTTCCAGCATTATCACACGTCTGAAGCTCACAGACTACATCACAGCAGTGTCCACGGCTGCTGCATCGATCCAGATAAGTAAACAGGCCCTGCTGCCGTTATTATCCCCTCACTGATTGTCACATTAACCCTTCCTTAAGGGGACTTTGCCCTGTATCGCCCTGGAGTGTTCCTACGGGCAGCACCACTTGCACTCACTGATTGTCCTGCTGCTGAAGAAAGATAAACTGTGTCACACGTCCTGCTCTGTGCCAGCCGAGTAAACAAGCTTTTGTTAACCCTTTTGCACCTGCACTGGTTTCCTACTTAGCTATAATATAGGGAGACACCATCCATCTCCTCCTTGCAACACCACTGGCCTCAGATTGAATATTGAAACCATCCCTCCTTAGTGACTTGGTAGCAGTGTAGACAGTATGGGACCAAAAAAAAACCCCCAATCTACAGCAGCAACCACAGGGGCGTCCAAGATCAAAAATAAGGACGGAAACATCCAGCGCTACCTTGCAGACCACACTGAGGGGACACTCTCTGATGTTACAGACCCCCTAGAGGATCAGCCTAGCTCTGCGGGTGAAGGGGCCTCATCCATGTCAGCCTCTGTCTCATATACACAGGACACCTCGTCTGTAGTGGCGCAACTGCCTGAATCTGTCCTGGAGGACTTTAGAGACTTGCGTTCCCGTATGTCTGATATCCCTACTAAGACAGACTTGGAAAGGTATTTTGCCCGCTTGGAAAACCTTTGTAAAGCCGAGATACAGGGTCTTAACACTGCGGTTGCTCAGGTCTCGGAGCGGGTGGCGGAGGTGGAAACGCGATCTGAGGCTCACACTCTTACATTAACAGAACATCAACGGATTATAGATCGGCACTCTGAACAACTAGCCTGTTTGTTTGATCTCTTTGAGGACTCCGAAAACAGAGACCGCCGTAATAATATCAGGATACGCGGTCTCCCGGAGGCGACGGGTCCGTCAGAGCTTGTGCCTACCTTGCAATCTCTGTTTAACACACTCCTGGACAGGCCTGCGGACACCGCCATAGTTTTTGACAGAGCTCACAGAGCCCTTAGACCTAGATCATCTGACCCGAATAACCCCCGCGACATCATATGTCGCCTACATCACTACTACCTTAAGGAAGACATTATGAAACAGGCCAGAATTAACGGCCCAATGGACTTTGATGGGGCAACGATTCAATTCATGGCCGACCTGTCCAGGGCTACTCTTTTGAAACGGAGAGCCCTTCGTCCAATTACCGAGGCCCTTCGGGAGCGAGAGATCCTGTATTCATGGGGTTTCCCCTTCCAACTCCAGGTGCGTCATCTTGGCGGTCTTTTCTTGCTACGCGGACCAGCGGACCTGTCAGCCTTTCTGGAGGGACTACATCTACCAACGATCTCTATCCCAGACTGGCCTTCCGCCCCATACCTCCCATTTCGTAGAAGGGACGAGGGGAGGGGAGCTGCCTTGCCTCGGAGACCAAGAAGGAGAAGTTCTCCTGGCCCGCGTCATGTCGAACAGTGACTGAACTCTCAATTTCATTACTGTTTAGCCTTACATATAGATCAACAGAGTATCTATTAATGACTGAGGAAACCGGACTGATCGTTTGATATCTCAGTACCCAAATACTGATCTGTTTTCTGGATCTCCTTCTGAGATCATTTATCTCTGGATGTTCTCCATGTTGTTCCCCCCCCCCCTCCCTTCTTTCCCCCCTTCCTCCCCACCCCTTTTTTCTCCCTCCTTTCTCCCCCTCCCTTTCCCCCCCACCCCCTCTTTTCTTACCCCACTTTCCCCTTCCCCTCTTTTCTCCCTACCCCTCTTTCTCCCCCTTCCCCTCCTTTCTTCCCTCTTTCCCCCCCCCCTTTTTTTTTTTTTTTTTTTTTTTGCTGTTGCCAGAGATGACCTTCCCTCCTCATATTGTTATTGTGTGGATCCCATGTTCACTTCATAGGGGCCAGACATTAAGGAAACAAATAGTTAACCCTCAATGACTCAGAGCTCAGGGTCTCGATTGGGGGTGGCCTTTGGACCCCCCTCCTTTTATGAGTCACAAAAGGTCTTCCCATGTGTTCACATCTCACTAACATGCTGGTGAGATGAAGATGTGTACGTATACGTTAAGTGTATAGCAGTTGTTTTTACTTGCAGTTCCTTATTTTTTAGTTTAAATCTATCAGCCGATATTATAGAGTCGGTTCCCTGGGGGAGGTGCCTGGCTGGGGGCCCTCACGAGAGGTCTCACCGCTGGTCACTATCCACATAGGGAAACTTGGGTTACAAGTTAGACTGTACTGTTCCGCCTCTACGGAACATTTTACAGTCCTCCCGCCTCGTCCTAGGAACGTGGCGTAGCCTATCCTGTTGATAGGCTTATAATTCTTTCTACTACTCTTACTCACACTTTTGTTTCCACTTTCTCTCTATTTTCTTCCTTTTCTTCTCTATATCTTTCTTCCCCCCTTCTCCCCTCTTCTTTCCCTTTTCCTATACCCTATATCCTGTCCTCTAACACCTCCCAAATCCTAAGAGAAATCATTTGCCATGTCTTCCATAAAGTTTGCCTCCTTGAACGTGCGGGGTTTCAACACTCCTCAGAAGCGCAGCCAGATTTTATACGGCATGTCTAAGATGGGTGTTCAGGTGCTATTGCTTCAAGAAACCCATTTTAAACTGGCTCACGTTCCTGATATCCGCAATAAATACTACAACCAGTGGTTTCATGCTCCTAACCCTATTTCTAGATCTAAGGGCGTGAGTATTGCCTTTCATAAAAATTTCCCCGGAACCTTGGCAGAGGTGGAGATTGACCCGAATGGCAGATATCTGTTTATCAACTTTTCACTCTTTGGTCAGGACTATGCTGTTATTAATGTCTATCTTCCTAACAGGGATCAGGCCACCACGGGTGCACGATATCTCCGAAAGCTGTCGTCGATCGCCCACAGGCGCCTGATCATCGGTGGAGACTTTAACATGCCTCTAGACAGAAAACTCGATACGTCGTCGGGTAAGTCGGGGATTCCCCACTCCCATGTCAGTGCTTTTAAAACTGCCTTACACTCCCTCAGGGTTGTTGATATCTGGCGCGTGCTCCATCCTGCTGATAGAGACTTTACACATTTTTCTCAAGTCCACTCATCTTACAGCCGTATTGATTACTTCCTCATGAGTCACTCCCTGCTGAACTGGTCACCTTCAGCTTCAATAGGATCTATGACTTGGTCTGACCACGCCCCTGTGTTCGTGACACTCCTCCCTCCTCACAGCCCCCCTAAGGTCTGGAACTGGAGACTAAACCCCAATCTCCTCCTTGATAAGGAGGCAAAAAAAGCGGTCAATTCATCTATCTCTGACTTTCTGAGGAACCATGACATGGACCCTACTCCGCTTCCGACCCAATGGGAGGCCCTTAAATGTGTCCTAAGAGGAGTCTTTATTAGGGAAGGGTCGAGAATCAAACGTGAGAAATCTAAGCATATTAATGACCTATTACTTCGCATACAGGAACTCGAATCACAACATAAGTCTTCCCTCAACAGTGACGTACTCCTGACCTTGACAAAACTCAGAGAGGACCTTCGAACATCTCTTGATTTGGCCCACACCCGGTTTCGAGAACGCTCACACCAGTTTTACTACGAGTTCGCCGATAAGTGCGGGGGACCCCTGGCGCGTCTTATACATCCTAGACTGTCGACCACATACATCCCTTCTGTGAAAACAGCAGACAAAAGTACTGTACATCATCCATCTGACATAGCGTCTTCCTTCGAACTTTTCTACAAATCGCTTTATAATATACACGGGAACTTAACTGAACCATGTGAGCCTCGACTGTTACAGAGGATAGACCAGTACCTCGATGACACTTCTCTCCCACCGCTTATGCCTGCCATCAGTGCAGAACTGGATGCCCCGTTCTCCCTGGAGGAAATGACCCATGCTATCTCTTCATCCCCATCTAACAAAAGCCCTGGTCCGGACGGCTTCACTGCCAAATTTTACCAGGAGTTTTCCACAGATTTAGCCCCCTTTTTGACCAGGGTGTGTAACGCCGTTTCCAAAGAACATCCTTTCCCAAAACAGACTCTAGAAGCGACCATCACAGTAATCCCTAAACCTGGGAAGGATCCCCAGCTTTGCTCGAGTTACCGCCCGATTTCCTTGATCAATGTAGATGTGAAGTTATATGCGAAGCTATTGGCTGCTAGACTTGGACCTTCTCTGCCTCGACTCATCCACAACGACCAGGTTGGCTTTGTCCCTGGGAGAGAGGCCAGGGACAATACAATTAAAACAATTCTTGCAATCTCTCACATTAACAAATTAAAAATCCCGGCCCTTGTGTTATCAGTCGATGCGGAGAAGGCATTCGACAGGGTGAGCTGGACTTTCCTTAGTGCAGTGCTCGAGCGGGCGGGGATCGGTCGATGGTTCCGGGAAAAGGTGATGGCCTTGTACACTACCCCGACAGCCAGGGTCCGGTGTAATGGGATCTTCTCTAAACCCTTTGATATCCGAAATGGAACCCGCCAGGGCTGCCCCTTGTCCCCTCTGCTATATGCACTTGTAATGGAGCATCTAGCAGTCGCCATCCGACAGAACCCGGATATTCATGGGATTCAGATTGCCAACAAATCTTACAAATTGGCTTTATATGCTGACGACCTGTTGTTGTACCTTACTGACCCTGAGACCTCCCTTCCGTCAGTCCTGAAGGAATTTGACCGATACAGCCAGGTCAGCAACTTTAAAGTCAATGTCTCAAAATCTGAGATATTGAATATATCTATCCCACTGGACCGTAAGACTCGGCTGAAAGACGCTTTCCCCTTCCACTGGTGCTCGGGCTCTCTGAGGTATTTAGGGGTTCACATAAGTGCGGACCTCTCACTCCTCTATACACTGAATTACAAACCCATGCTGCAACGGTTATCTGCTGACCTCCAGACGTATGGCATGAAGACTTTGACTTGGTTTGGTAGGATCAACGTACTGAAAATGGACGTATTGCCCAAACTGTTATACATTTTTCAGGCTGTACCCATCTCTGTTCCTAAATCTTTCTTCTCCCAACTCCGGGCACTCTCAACGTCCTTCGTTTGGCGGAAAAAGAAGCCCCGATTAGCGTACAATCTCTTGACGCGAAGTAAGTCCCAGGGGGGGGCAGGCCTACCCAATTTCTATCTTTACCACACGGCGTCTGTCTTGACCAGAATGGTAGATTGGTTTAGTGGAGCCGAACTCAAACAATGGGTGACCATGGAGGCAGATATCTCCAGCTGGCTTATAACATCTCTTCCATGGGTGGTAGCTTCTAAGCGCCCCAGGAGCATTTCGGACTCGCTGCTTACGCGGGATCTTCTCGGGGTATGGGATGGAGTGCGCGCCAGATTCAACCTCTCCTCTTTGGTGAGCCCTTTGACCCCTCTTTTTGACAACCCCGACTTCCCGCCGGCGGTCGATGTGGAGAGGTTCATGTGTTGGTCCTCCAAACAGAAAACCCGAGTCTGTGAGACACTTATGGGTACTCCCTCTCTGCCAGCTCTAGTGGACCTCCGCGACAGATTTCCGGGTTTCCGACTCCAGTGGTTTGCCTATCTTCAGCTACAGTCATTCATAACATCCCTCAGCTCATTGTCTGAACTGACTAGGGAGCAAACCATCTTTGAAGCACTATTATTACAAACCACGACACCGACACACGTCATCTCGCAGATCTATAATATTCTGACTTGCTCTTGTGATTCAGACCCAACATGGTATGTGGCGGCCTGGGAACGGGATTTGAAACTAGTTCCATCGGACTTGGATTGGGCTAAATCATTCCTGTGTACACACAAAATGTCATTGCCATGTAAGGTACAGGAAACAAATTTCAAACTGTTAACGAGATGGTATCGCTGTCCGCAGGAGCTCCACAGAATTTACCCATCCACTCCCGATGCATGTTGGCGTTGCAACGCCTCGGAAGGAAGCTTACTCCACATCTGGTGGAGCTGCCCATCCATACAATCCCTCTGGCAACATGTATTTAGGGTACACGAACACGTTTCAGGGATCCATGTCCCCTGTCTACCTCAAACAGGGCTACTATCTATGATTCCCGGTGCGTTCAGGGAGATCAAACATGGCTTGTTGAGGCACTGTCTGGCTGCAACTAGAGCTGTAATACCTCGGAAGTGGAAATCGAGGTCGGCTCCTACTGTGATGGACTGGCTCCATGAGATGGACCATATCTGTCGCATGGAAAAACTTTCTGCCCACTCTGATGCTCAGTTGAGTAAATATTTTTCCACATGGACTGCCTGGCTTCTGTTTCGGGAGTCCCCAGAATTCACAGGTATTCTTTCTACCTAGTCTAACTGCTCTGGGCAAGTTGCAATATGTACTTCCAATGTGGAGACATGGCGGGATGGCTGTTTCCTGATCCTCTACCCTTATTGTCCTCTCCCCCTGTGTTCCCCCCCCTCTTTCCTTCATCAATATTGGTTATACTATTTTCTTCTATACTTAACATTACCCCTTGTTTCTGAATTTTTACTAGACTCTTTCCACCTCTTGTTTCTCTTTCTTAACCTTCACTTTCTCTCTCTTGCTTCTCGACCCTTATGGATCTAATGGTTATTTGAATATACCGAATGAATGACCTGTCCATTCTACATTGTCAGGTACAATAAGTATTGGGAACAACTTATTACGTCATGTTAACGCTAAGCATATTACGTTTACAGTGCCTGATTTCCCGTTTTTTTTTTTCTCATGTGCTTATAACTAAGCCTGTAATTGATTGAGTGTCTTGTTGGTTGAAGTATTCAATTTGTTTAATAAAGCAAATTTTTGAAAAAAAAAATAAACATATCCAGGTGTTAGAATGGCCAAGTCAAAGTCCAGACCTGAATCCAATCAAGAATCTGTGGAAAGAGCTGAAAACTGCTATTCACAAACGCTCTCCATCCAACCTCACTGAGCTCCAGCTGTTTTGCAAGAAAGAGTGGGCAAGAGTTTGACTCTCGATGTGCAAAACTGATAGACATACTACAAGCGACTTGCAGCTGTAATCGCAGCAAAAGGTGCAGCTACAAAGTATTAACTCAAGGGGGCCAAATAATATTGCATGCCCCACTTTTCACTTTATTTGTTTAAAAAAGCTTAAAATATCCAATAAATTTCGTTCCACTTCACGATTGTGTCCCACTTGTTGATTCTTCACAAAAAATAGAATTTATATCTTTGTTTGAAGCCTGAAATGTGGCAAAAGGTTGAAAAGTTAAAGGGGGCTTAATACTTCCACAAGGCACTGTAGTGATAAGTTTAGTTATAAAATAACAGCACAATTAACCCTTTCCTTCTCTGGCCATTTTTTACCCACTCTCTTGCAAGACTCAAAACATAATTCCATATAAGGGCTTGTTTCTTTTATTTAGCTTTTTTAGAATAACACAATTTTCTCTATCTCCTCATTGGGGGATACAGGAGACCATGAGTGTATGCTTGCTGCCAGGAGGTGACGCTAGGCTAAATGAAAGTTAGCTCCTCCTCAGGAGTATACACCCCCAGCCCAGAGGGACAACTGGCCAGTTTAAGCTTCGTGTCTGCAGGCGGCAGACATGCTGGGGCTCACTACTATGTAGGTTTGTAATTTTTAATCCTATTCCTTTGGTTTTCAGACACAGCTCATCGGGAAACAGGTTGATACTTATCCTCCTGTTGTCCCTCTCAAGTACAGGCAGAGGGAAACAGTTTGGTGTGTCTTATCCAGTCAGTTGCCCCTCTGTAACAAGTGGCCGACCACACAAGTTTTCTGGTCGCACAACCCCCACTCCCACCACATGCTTATTGAAAAGAAGTGCCAGGAGGAAGATGGCAGTACCCCTGGTGAAAAACCAGGGGTCCACATTGGGCCCTCTTCTGTGTGGTTGGGAAAACTAGTGTGGGGGCAGAAGACACGTCACCTCGGATGCTAATCCTCGGCTGACAGTGCTTCCACCTAACCAGGCAATCGGCATACAAGGCAGCGTCCAGAGCTCGCCAGATGACTTCATCCAGGAGGATAGATGGTCCCATACCCTCCAGGACAGATGGACTCCTCCAGGACGAAAGGACCCTGCAGGTCAAAGGGGGATTTACCTGGCATCTGAGCTCTCACAACACAGGACTGGTAAGAAGTCTGTGTTGTGTAGTCGTTCTGTGTGTGAGACTCCCATACAGCACCAACCTCTCATGGATGCATGGACCCAGGAGGATGGATAGCCCCCAGGATTGTGCAGGCACTCGAACCCGCGCCGGCCCCACACAGGTCACCGGCAACACCTCTAAATTTAGTCCCTAGCTTCTTTGTGGCTTCCATAGTCTGAGCTCCCGCCCCTGTCGGCCCAGGACCAATCAGGCGTGAGCGCGGGTCTTTTCCCGCCCTCCTGTACTACACACAGACTCCTTGGCCTTCTGTAGGGCCGGGATGCACCCCTGCTGGCCGAGCCAATCAGCAGGCTTCAGCTCATCTGTCTGTCCCACCCTCTCCCTCTACCACAGTGCTCTAATCTCCTTCCTCCCTCTCGCAGCCTGGGAAAGAGCCAGTGTTTTCCTGCACACACTCTCCCTTCCAGAGGCCCACAGGGCATTGTTATTAACCCTCTGCCCTCACAACTGCAGCAGCAGCACACAGAACTTCAGTAGCCAAAGTTCTGATGATAGGTTTAGGTGCTTTATCCCTATTTCTAGTGTGCACCTAACAGAGGAACAATCTTGTTAATATATTTTTTAATACCTTATTGGAGCCCCTCCACCTACTGCCACCCACATTAGAAGCATGCCTCATCCACAACCTGAGGATGGGGCGGGCTCATTATATTAGGGTGCCCCCCCCCCCCCTCCTCTCTGGTCAGCTCCCCCTCAGCTACTGCTGATCAAGATAGTTTACGTTCTGTCCACTACTCATTCAGCTACAACCTACATGGTCTGCCTGCTAAAATGATCATTATTAGAATAAATAGTTGAACACTATATAGAAAGTGATAACAAAATGAGGGGTTTCTCGGAAACAACATCATACTGTATTAATCAAAGATGGGAGAATTTCTACCTGTAATAAAGACTACAAATCAGCTATGCCTACGTGCAAATTGTTTTTTATTTGCAAAAGACAATAGTAAAATAGTAAGCTGCTTTTTGTATACAAAGTAACAAACAACGTGGTACAGTCCAGAGTATGACAGGAATAGAAAAGTATACAACACCTCTCTGACGAAAACAACCATAGAGCAAAAATCACAGGGTATTTAGGGAAGTCAGACACCTCTATAGTATTACGGATGACAATGGTAACCTGATGTCACTCTTAGCCTAGAGTTAATACTTGTGGCACACACAAATACTATCCTTAAATTAGATCCAGTGCATAACACACCTTTAGCCAGAAATTGCATTGTGGCTCCCAAGTTAATAAACCTCAAAGTTTGGTGCTTCCGGTAATGGCAGGAGTGCTACCTAGACCGGATTCATGTGGTAACCAACAACACTGGCAAGTCCTCTCCGTGTCCAGTATAGCACCCCTGTCCTCCAACCACTGTCTATGCCAACAGCAGTATGCAGTGCACTGTATTAACTTGGTAGCCACAATGCAATTTCTGGGTAAAGGTGTGTTATGCACTGGATCCAATTTTACAATAGTATTTGTGTGTGCCACAAGTGTTATCTCTAGGCTAAGGGTACCATCACACTTGGCGACGCAGCAGTGATCCTGACAACGATACGACCTGGTAAGAATCACTGGTGTGTCACTATGTGGTCGCTGGTGAGATGTCAAACAGTCAGATCTCAATAGCAACGCAGCAACGATCCGGAATGATACGGAGGTCGTTGGAACCCTGTTTCTCAGACCTGTGGTATTGAGGTCGTAGTCCCTGTCAAACACACCGATGCATGCTGCCCAGCGGGACCCCAACTATCAAAAAATGGGTCAGGCATCTCTGACACGACTAGCGATCTCACAGCATGGGCCTGGTCGCTGCTAAGTGGCAAACATAGCGAGATCGCTGGCGAGGTCGCTGTTGTGTCACCAAACTTGTGACTCGGTAACAATCTCACTTAGTGTAACGAGGGCTTGAGAGTGACATCAGGTTACCATTGTCATCCGTAATACTATAGATGTGTCTGACTCCCTAAATACCCTGTGATTTTTGCTCTATGGTTGTTTTCACCAGAGAGGTGTTATATACTTTTCTATTCCTGTCATACTCTGGACTGTACCACGTTGTTTGTTACGATTTTAAATACTTTGTATACAAAAAGCAGCTTACCATTTTACTATTGTCCTTTGAAAATAAAAAACTATTTGCACGTAGGCATAGTTGATTTGCAGTCTTTATTACGGGTAGAAATTCTCCAGTCTTTGATTAATATGGTATGATAAAATGATCGTTACCCTGGCTACAATCACGCTATAATGGCACTTGTAACAAGGCTTACCATGTCGCCTTTTTTTCCGGTAATTGTGTTTTTTTTCCACACAACATATTATGGCACTGCGGGCAGCAGGAGTCACGGAATCTGTTCATGATACAGTGCAGAATCTCCAACCAACATGTATTATGTCACTGCCGCCAACAATGGCCACACAAACCTGCCCACTACCCAGTGCTCAGAATCTCCAGACATCATAACTATGTTTTTGCCTGCAATTACGGCCAGGGGACCTGTCCACTAACCAGTGCACAGCGTCTCCAGACATCACATATTATATCCTTGCCTGCACCTATGACCACGGAACCTCTTCTGACCAGGTTCTAGTGTCCAGAGGCAGTTTTTTACTGCCTACAGCTCATAAACTGCTACCCAGTGCACATAACTGCATCACATGATTGCCGGCAAGTTTAGTTTATGGCTTCAGCCACTTAATCTATAAGCAAGAACTGCGGCTGCCATGCATTTTATACCTGTCTGCTTCAGTGGGTTTTGGGATCTACACCACTATCTAGTGTTAATACCTGCCCGCATCAAGAACAGCATGCAGGATTAGTTTATGGGATCCCCTGATTTACAAATAAGCTGGGAGTCCGACTTCCAGGTGTCCTTTACCTGTCTCAGAGGGTTACAGGAGCTGCACCACTACAGCAAACATATCAGTCTGCAGGAGCTGACTGCCTGAAATAGGTCTTACCTCCTTGTCGGTGAACAAGAAACCCAACTACCATGTATGCTAAAGTCGTGTACTTCAGTGGCTTCTGGGATCTGGCCCACCTCTCATTGGGCCGGTGATTCACATTCCACATCTTGTCCGCAGCATTGTCAGGGATTGGTCCAGTATCTGCATTTTTTCCGTAGCCAGATCTGTTGGTTTTCTGGCACATTTGGCTGTCGAACCACATATAGAAATATGTGGAGTGGCACATACCTTTTATTCCCTTTTGACAGGTCTGACTCCTTGCTTGTACAGAGTTCTTCAGATCTATCTCTATCTCTCTCTATCCTATCTATCTATATTCATACATATATATACATTACTATACCATGTATTTTTTTTTACCTGATTACACATAACTGGATATCTCCATTGTGTGTTAGACTCGGCTACATCAGTATCACTGGATAGTCTGCAAAGTCTCTACTTCTGTATCCATGTCTGTCTGTCGCCTCTTAACACTCTTTTACAGAGCATGGTGAAGTAATCCAATCTCCTCATCCAGAGATCAGTCCACCTACAGCCAGAAACGAAGCCCCTTTAAGCATGCGCTCTCATGAGCTGCAACAGAGAGAAACAGTCACAGCTACATCGAGGTCTCTGATGCCCACACATGAGGTAATCAAATTTCTTCGAGCTCCCTCCCCCAGCCTAGCTGTATCCAGGTTCTCCTTGTTCCGCTTGGTAAGTTGGACCCCCCCTACTCGCTTCTTTCGTTCATCTCCAATGAAGACAGAGCACCCTGGCTGCCAACTGGCAGGACATCTCAATAGCGCCTGAGATCAGAGGGTGCTTTAGATCTCCACCTGACATAGCAAGGGCAGTTACTCGTAGCATGATCCAAGTGATCGCTACAGTTGTCAGGGTTCGGTCCTTACCTCTCTCTTGCAGATATTGGCTCACGACATTTACATCATGGGCTACAATCAAGTAATCGGTGCAAGCTCCCATTCATCAGATCTAGCGGTCCTCTTGGTCTGTCATGTGTGGTTTACTTCCCCAAATATCCCTAGGTGTTACCAACCGAGCAGTCTACACCGCCATAGGTCACCGTCTTAAAGCCTATATCAACACAAAGGGCCTTCTGCCAGGTGAGTCAGCGGACTTGGCTGTCTGTCCAGTACCTTGGAACTGAGGTCCCTTACACGGAAGTAGCCTCACAAAAACAGATCCTCTGATAGGTACGTAGATTGGATGTTCTGTTTCGAACAGCTTTTTCCTGGCCATTCTTCATGTCAACCCCTTGCACTGAGGAGTATAAACAAGGGCCTGTTCCTTTCCTCTGGGAGTTATCACCTCGCCTCTATTTCCTCTGTCTTACACATTCCATGGTCGGAACATGCAGTGATGATTAACATGGTCCCCAAGGCATAGTTGATATGCAATTTCGTACAGAGCTTGTCACCTTTTTTTTTCGATGATAGCTTTTGGGTCATCAACAGGATGTTCCAAACATGTGGTGTTTCTCAGCTTTTCTATTCAGACGGGGCCGTTCGATTCTAAGACTCTCTGCTCTCACACGAGGTGAGAGACTTCTGGTCCTTTACAGGACCTCGCCCAGGTGAGGTCGTCGGATGTTCGGTGCGCCTCCGGTGCAGAGAGCGTCGTTGTCGGACTTCTTCAGCCCAGATGAATCAATCTATCTGTGGTAGTGTGTTCTTCATTTTTTTTCTCTGTCAGACTTGGTGGCAGGCTCAGTTACCCTCCTTCCCAGGGCAACCCGGAGCCCTTGCTTGTTTGCTTATTTTTCTTCGATTAGAGTCCTTACCCCTCTGTCTACATGTACCTAGAATCTTTATCACTGTCGACAGGGAATTGCCCTCTGTTGGGCCATGGTGAGACACTATCCAGTGGTTTTGGCAGTGTTCACAGGTGCGTCGGGCGCTCAGACCCACCTGGTTTAAAGATTTATGTCTGTCGGCTTTGGTGGGCTACCCGCTCAATCAGGTGGGACCCTAGGAGTACTTTGGGTTCCCTCAGTCCTTTTTTCCTAACCCCTGAAGCATTCAGAGCTATTCACGAGCTTCCTTCCTTTTTTCTTCTTCAAAAAGAGTACATCCTTAGAATCCACAGGGGAAGTTTTTTTTCCTCTGGGAACTAACTCCTTCGCCCTTGTTCTGGTAGAAAACTACATATTGGGTTTCTCCTTCTAGTTTTTCTCCCGTTCTTGGAACGTTCTTCCTCTCCAATTGGTTCCAAGGTAAGATATATTCCTTCCTGTCTCGGTCTGAAGCGAGCTTTCAGCACCTCAGTTCCATCCTCTGGTCCATTCTGATCAGGGTAGTCCTGCTAGTTATACCGGGCCATGGAACCTCTGTGGCTTCCATAAGAGAACATGTCTTCAGATTAGATTTCTCTCCTGGAAATTATCATCTTGTTCGCAGATCTATTTCGAGGGCGAGAAGTTTTTCTGGTTGCTTTCATTACATTCACACCTGAGCGGACAATTTTCAGTCTCAGGGAATGGATCGCCCGGGTCCAAGAACAGAAGGATTACATATCCGCAATTTTCTATGAGTGTACTCAGTATCTCAGACACTGTATAGTCACACTCCGGGATATCTCCTATCCCTCAGCTCGCTTATAGTGCTCTTTTGACACCTTTGTCCAAGCTTGAGACAATCAGAAACATTGACAGTGTTTTTCTGTGGACAGCAGCCTCCTCTCGAGGTTCCAGCCTCTGTTATCCTTCCTCTTATAGTCCTGTTTTTACCCCACCCTCGGGGACTGCTTTAGGATGTCCCATGGTCTCCTGTGGTGTCCCCCAACGAGGTTATAGAGAAAAAAAAGATTTTTGTGTACTCACTGTAAAAATCATTCTCTGAGCCATCATTGGGGGACACAGCACCCGCCCTTCTTATATATATTTCTGTTGGGCTATTCTGTGTTTTTCAAATGCTTCTACTACTGCTTTTGCACTAACTGGCTAGTTGTCACTCTGGGCTGGGGTGTATACTACTGATGAGGAGCTAACTTCTTCATTTAGCCTAGTGTCGCCTCCTAATGGCAACAACCATACACCCATGGTCTCCTGTGTCCCCCAATGATGGCTCAGAGAAAGAGATTTTACGGTGAGTACACAAAAAAACTTTTTTTTTTACCTGAAGCATAATAAAAATATGCAGAGATGAAATGGTGAGAATAATTAAATTTCACCATTGGTTTTTGGGCTTTGTTCCTACAGTATACACTGTATGTTAAAGGGAACCAACCACCCCAAATGACCCCCCCGGGCTGTTAATATGTGTCCCTACACCCAGCACACACATTTGGGGCAATCGTTTTTGCTAAAAAAAACTGTTTAGTAGAAGCTAAGATATAGCTTTATGAAGTTTAATAAGTTCAGCCGACTGGGTGTTACCTAGTGCAGTGTTCCTGTGCCTGTCGGCCTCCTCTTCCCCCCTCCCTTCAGTGAAGCTCTTCTGTGCAAGCCGAAAATGCCTCGCCTGTCTGCTGATGCCTGATAAATTATGCACGCCCCTCTCTGCTTCTAAGAGACTGGCCGCGTCATGAAAGGGGCGGGGCTAAATCGCGGCATGCCGGAGCCCCGCCCCCTTTCATTTTCGACTTGCACAGAAGGGCTTCACTGAAGGGAGGGGGGGGAGAGGAGGCAGACAGGCACGAACAAATGCACGAGGACAAAGCTAGGTAACACCCAGTCGGCTGAATTTATTAAACTTCATAAAGCTATATCTTAGCTTCTACTAAACAGTTTTTTTTAGCAAAAACGATTACCCCAAATGTGTGTGCTGGGTGTAGGGACACATATTAACAGTCCGGGGGGGTCATTTGGGGTGGTTGGTTCCCTTTAATAACATGAAAATTCTATTTTTGCATTATTATGATTAGATTTTGAAATTACCACTAAGGACTAGTGTGCATGACGCGTTTCCAGTGCATGTGGACTAGCACAAGTGCGCTCACGCAATCCCTCTTCACACTCGCTCTTGTTGCGTTTGAATGCTCTCTCCCATACACTATATAATGGCGCTGTTAACGCACATGGTTTCATTTGCGCTCCAATGCGCTTGGCTGCGTTTGCACTGCGCTACTTCCTGCGCTAGCGCAATACAGCCAAATGCACCAGAGCGCAGGTGTGCACTAGGCCTAAGTGTTATAGTCCAATCTTAACAGGTCACCTTAAAATAGCTAATTCCAAGGTTTAGAATCCTCGCAAGCTAGAGAAAAATCTAAAGGCACATCTTAGTGTAAAACGCGGCTCGCTATTTGTGTGTGCAAAATCATGTAACTTTTATAGGTTTAGGCAGAACTTAGGTGTAGTTGAAGGGTTTTGCGAACCACATCTAGACACGCCCGCTATAATTTTATGCTAGAAATAATCATACATTTATATTAGAAATCTGCTCCTGCTGTTACTGACACATAATTTCCAAAACGTGTCATTCAATACTAGGAAATGAAATCGAATATGCCAGTACTGGTGAACCTGCCTCCATATTTCTTGAGCAATCACAAAGTCCAAGTTGACAGTTAACCCTTATACCGATTTGTCCCATCCTTCTGACTCATACTGATGGGGAAAGAATACCTCTGAAAAAAAGATTGCTGGAGTGTGACTACGTGCAGTAATGATATCAGTGTGTACATTTTGTGATGTAATGTCTAAAATGCATAGGGGAAATTGCTCAACCTCATGTACAATTGCAAAGCATTAGTATTAAAGTTGGAAAATTTGATTTCAACCTTTTTTAGACACAAGATAATATAACAGTGCGATGGGACCTTGGACTCAACAAAAAGAGGATTGCATACTTCACTTTGCCAAAAACTGATTCTGGTAAGCTACAACTCTGCTTGACACTTAGCTAATGTGAAACCATTGCTTACAGCTTTGTCCTTAGAGTATTCTCACGTATGAAAGTTCTCTTTTATCCAGGCGATGGGGTATAACTTCCTGTCCTCTGAGACCCCAACTGATTGAGAAAACCGTAGCTCTTAGCTGGCTATGTTCTTTCTTACGAGAGTGCAGTTCTCAGCTATCTCCGGCAGTCCCATTAAGTATGAATGGAGTGGCAGTGTACATGATTGCCCACAAATCCATTAAGACCCCTAGATTGGTGAGGGTCCAGCAGTTATCCCCTGTGCATATGATAGGACTTCCAAACTTGAAAATACCCTATAATTCTTAGCTAGTGTTCCTTTAATGTGTTTGGTTATGCCCAAAAACACACACATGTATTCTAGGAATAATACCTTTATTTGTTATTGTCTTAACATATTTTTTTTTTTATTGTACAGTCATAGGCTCAGTCAAATGAGATGCATTTTATGTCATATGTCAACGTTAACATGTTGCTTGCATCTTTTAGTAAATCAGAAATCTCTTGTTTTAGAGCCTGAGCATCAGTGATGGACAAGCCTAGTTACATTTAGATCCAGAAATGTTTGTCAGAGAATGATTTTTCTTGATTTGGGCTCTGAGATGCAATTGAAATGTACACTTTAAGTTTTACTTAAAAGGGGTTAAACAAAAATATCTAAATTTAGGAATTGCAAACATTTTTCTACAAAGTCTCCTTATTTCAGTGACTCAAAAGGAAGGCTACATTCACACGCTGCGTATTTTCTGGGGGTTTTTTTACGCACTCTTTTCTTCAAAAGTGAGTCGCTACTAACATTTAAGAAGGGCCTGGATGCCTTTCTTGAAAACTATAATATTACCACTTATATATACTAGATTCTTTGATAGGGCGTTGATCCAGGGAATTAGTCTGATTGCCGTATCTGGAGTCAGGAAGGAATTTTTTTCCCCAATGTGGAGCTTAGTGTTGCCACATGGTTTTTTTTTTTGCCTTCCTCTGGATCAACATGATAGGCTATGGGTTGAACTAGATGAACTTAATCTTCCTTCAACCTTAAAAACTATGTTACTATGTAAAAGCACGTCTGTGTTCCCAGCAAAGTGAATGGAAATTCACTTTGGCTGTTTTCACGTTACGTTTTTGTGCCTGTCCGTGGGATCCGACTTTGAAGGAGGATCCCACGGACAGGCACGGATCCCTGCAATCGGATGGCAAATAGCCATCCGATCCGGTTCTATGCAGGATCCGTGTGGATCCTGCAGTCCCCTGTCTTTCCCTGCTGCTGCCTCCTTCATCTTGTTGCCTCTCCTATTCTCTCTCCCCGTTATGCTATTCTGTCCCCCCGCTCCTCTATCCTCATCTAATCCCTATCATGTCCCCTGTCCTCTTCCCTGTGTGTAAAAAAAAAAAAAAAAACTCCTCCCAGAGTGTACATCACCTGTCACAGGCTCCCACGCTGCAGCACCATCAGGGCTGAAGGACCCGTGATGTCAGAGAGCCGGTCACATGACATCACAGACTCTTCAGTCCTGATGGTGCTGCAGCGTGGTAGCCTGTGACAGGTGATGTACACTTCGGGAGGAGTTTTTTTCTTTTTAATTTTACACGCAGGGAAGACGACAGGGGACAGGATAGGGATTAGATGAGGATAGAGAAGCGGGGGGACAGAATAGCATAGCGGGGGCATAGAATAGGAGAGGGAACAATATGGAGGAGGCAGGAGCAGGGAAAGACAGGAAATACGGAGCAGACATCGGATCCAAGGTGAACTCTGATCTGATGTCCATAGGCTCCCATGTTGTGGGCACTCGGATCAGCAGTGATCCGATGCTGTCCGATTTGAGTCACGGACAGGCTGTGATTTTGTGCCCGTAATTAAATTGAATGGGATCGGATGGTGCCAAAATCGGATGCCAATAGTGGCACATCCGATCCTATCCTATTCCCATAGGGGAACATGGGATCCGATTTCGGATTCGATTGTATCCGTTTTGAAACGGATACAATCGGATGATCGAAAATCGTTATGTGAAAGCAACCTCTCTCCTTCGCCTCATTGGGGGACACAGACCGTAGGTGTTATGCTGCTGTCCACTAGGAGGTGACACTAAGCAGAATCTGCAAAAGAGTAAAGTGGCTTTTCCTCTGCAGTATACACCCCTGGAGCAGGCACTGCCTCACTAGTTTAAGCTTAGTGTCATTAGGAGGTAGATTCATCTAATGACCCTCGTCATTATCTTTATTTAAATTTTTTCTTTTGCACTTTTTCCCTCGGATGATGATAGACGGGCGACAGTGTCTTCGTGTACTGCTTTCCCAAAACCAACAGGCGGAAACATGAAGTGTTACCTCCAGGTACCCCCTCCTGCAACGAGGGATGATATTTTTTAGTTTGTGGACATAACTCCCCTCTCCCTTCAGACTGCTCGAGGTTTTCCAGGCATGCACAAGCCTTTTCTACAGTGATTCTGGTTTGTACGAGCAGGGTGACACGTCTGGATCCTGATCCTCCTTCCCAGGGACACTGGGTCCTAAGAAGTTGAGACCTACACAGTGCCCTCCCCATGTCCCCCTTACAAGGGAACATGGGTTGCAGGAGCTGGCTCCAGGTAAGGCCCCCGGGCTACATCCTTCCCCTGGAAGCGTGGCTGCGTCGCACACTGGGACCCTGACCTCAGCTTACAGACAGTGCTACATTCACAGAGCACATCAGTGCTCCATCGGTGCAGGATCTACTGCATGGCTAAATGGCGGGCTCCCCACTTCAGGCAGAAATACGGCGACTCAGATCTTCGCGCTGGGGCACAGCTGAATAGTGCGATCCTCATTGTTAGCGGCCTCCCCATTACAGGCGGGAATGGCGGCGGTTCACGTCTCTGCTCCAGTCCTGCACTTTTTTCGGGGCCATAATTCAGTTTAGTCCCTGGCTTGGGGCCTGCTCCCAGTCGACCCCGCCTCCTCCGTCCCACTGCCCGCCCTGCCGTGATGTCACATACCTCCGGAACACCCCCCACCGTCTCCATGAAGGCGTGGTTTGGCTGAGTCCTGGTGCCTCTCGCTCACCGCGAGATTCTCGTGCACACCTTTTTACTCCGAGACCCGCCCACCTCCTGCCCCCACGTCCGTCTGCCCACTTCCTCAAACTGTGCACCCTGTATTTCCGCTCCAGGACAGCGCACACCGCGCTCATTGCAACTGGTATCTCTGCCCACGGGGACACCAAAGCCCATAGCACTGCTACTTCCCAGTGTACAGGGAAACACCGGATCTAGCCACAGCTCTGTGAGAATGCAAGGAGATACCGGAGCGCACATGGTTAACAGCTTTGCACAGAGGCACACTGGATCACAGCACTGCTCCTCCGCAGTGCACAGGAACCACCTGAACGCTGGGGGACGCTGGATCAGACAACAACTTCGTCATCTCAGTCTCTAGTCTGCTGCAGCTCAGTTTTTTTTCTCTGCATACCATACCCCATAGTGTCAATGTGGAGCCAGTGCACCAACACTGTATTCTCTGCTGTTTATTCAATGTGCCAGTGTCACCAACACTGTATTCTCTGCGCATACTCCATTTGCCAGTGTCACCAACACTGTATTCTCTGCTGTTTATTCAGTGTGCCAGTATCACCAACACTGTATTCTCTGCCGCATACTCCATGTGCCACTCATTCCACACAAATAACTAAGTGTCTTACATGCTGTTTTATTCACACTTGTGTCCCAATATCGTTCAAAGTCTCCCACCAGCAAGGCGTCTTCAGGGCTCTTAGCCCGATCAACCCGGACCCTAGCCCGCCACAAACTGGTCACAAGTGGGCTCCCTGCTACATGACAATACGTCACATAAAGACAAGCCACATGATGCTCACCAATATTTATCATAAAAGATCAAGAATATATAGAGCGACGGTACCTCAGTGTACCGATTTCCCGCAACCTACAACAGGCAGGAAGGGGGTTGTTGTCCCCACGTATCCCCTCCTGAACAAGGGAGCATCATCTATGGTGACGGTTCCTAAGCATTCCGATCTCCAGTATGGGACTGTTTGGCACGCAGATCCGGAAAACCATCCTCCTCAGCTCCCACAGTCGGGTGCCTTATTTGTAGTAGATGGCACTATTCTGTGGCAATCCTCAGTTCTCTGTGGACTTTCCTGGCTCTCAAGAGACCCTACAGATACACAGGAGGGTCGCTGTCCTAGCAGAACAGTCTGGATAACGACTTCGAAATCCAGTGATGCCCATTACCTTTTCACTATGCCAGGACGCTCCGCCAAACCTCCACCTCCCAGTTTTCCACCAGGTATCTTAGACCATACTTCTTTGCCAGATGGAGTATAGGCTGCTAGAACAATCAGGACCTAGGTGTTTATCCCTTTCCTTGCTACAAGACGGCAGTCTCCTCTCAGGCAAAACTCGCAGTTCACATCTCACATCTCTATGCCGTGCAATAGGGCAGTCACATCTTTCACAGCCAATAGCGCAGTCATGGTAGCCTGATAGGCCATTACCATTCACATCACGTACTGGTTGAGAGGCTAAGGTGGAAACTTCGCTTCAAAGATATATCTGGCTAGTCTTTCTATAGATATCCTGATCTCATATGCAACTACATGAAGGACTACCCCCCTTTTTCCAATGCTAAATAAGACGCCCCCGTTTTTTTCCTGCGACGTGAGCAGAGCCAGTTACTATATACAGCTCACTCCAGAGGCATCCAGTCTGTAACAGGCTAACACGGCCTGTGGGTCTTGATCCAATCGTACCAGACCAAACAAACGGATTCCATAGGTTCCCTTCAGGAACAGACGGCCTTCATGTCTGGATCGCCGTCATAGGAGACAGGTGGTCAAGAAACAAGCCTTTTTTTCCGACGACATCGTCAGGCTGTCTCCTCGATCACAAACTCGTTTGCTTCCGTCTCTACGGCGGCTATGTCCAGTGGTAGTCAGCATCCTCGTTCTGTAAGGCGAACGCTCGATTGCTCCCATCAACCCTTTCAAGTACATTTTGCATCTCGGCATCTACCCACATGGGACGGCTCTTCTTTCGCATGGAACCTTCCCGCTCCATCATTGTATCACTGAAGGTGGGGAAGTCACTAGCCCCACAGGATAACCCAGATGCGTATTGACATCTCCCAGGTCCTGGGAGTAACAGTAATTCCGGCACTTTGTCATTCACGGCAACCTTTCTTTTCAGATAGCAAAGTATTCACTGATCTCAGGGAGACCAGTCCAAGAAAACACTGCGGGCAGCTGGCTAAAGCGCTCAAACACAGTGAATTCCTAGGCACATTGCCCCCTGGGAAATATGAATATGCAAATAAAGTCTGTGGAGCCTCGGTTAGGAGTCTCAAACACAGGACTAGCCATACATCCCTCCAGGGAAGGACCCAGCCAAGGGGTGGCTCCTTGCGGAGAACACCATAACCACCAAATGAAGTGGCCCTTAAAGGTGGTTGGTGGTTATGGTGTTCTCCGCAAGGAGCCACCCCTTGGCTGGGTCCTTCCCTGGAGGGATGTATGGCTAGTCCTGTGTTTGAGACTCCTAACCGAGGCTCCACAGACTTTATTTGCATATTTCTTTTCAGATAGTCATACTGCCCTTGGGTGCACAATGCTCCTCAGGTTTTCCATCAGGTCATGGCGGCGCCATCACAATTTCCCATTTTCAACACTAGTTGGCCTGCCCTGCCTGGATGACCGAAACCGTTCATATTTCCTACAACACTCTTTCCAGACTGGAGCTCCTGATCTGGCGGTCAGATTCCTTCAACCCCGACTTGGAAGTGTACCTTCCTGGGGATGCGTTCGTTACCTCCCGCTGGTTGGTTCTCCCCACTAAAGTCCTGTGCGCTGCGTCAAACGGTCCGAAGCCTTTCTCCGCCCCGCATCTCACTCCACCTGCTCATGAATCAGAGTCGTGAGCAGGATGGTTGGACGTTCAAGGCAATCCCTTTTGCTCATCTGCGCTTCAGGACCTTGCTAATAGCCCTGTTTTTCAACAGGGGACAAGATCCCGTTTGTCTTAGACAAGATCCTTCGGCTATCTTTCATGCTACACAGGCCCTTTGCGGTGCCCGCGACCAACCTCCCACTTGCAGAAAAAATTTTCTTCCTGCTTGCCAAGCAGGACTTTTTTCCAACGCCAACCTGATAAGTTGAGAGGGTACTGACCTGATATCATGTAGTGCAGGGTCAATGATTCTCCTGAGACTCCTCCCTACCTATCGCCCTTCCAGGTTGACTTTACTGAATTTTCACCTATTTCTGGCAGATCATCATGTTCTTATCGGGCGGCCAAGGGCCACAGCCGTGGCAGATGTCAATCCTGTGGAGTCAACCATGCACGGAATGAGCTGCTCAAGGCAAAACACTCTCCGCGGGCCCGAATCGGCCCGGTCTGTGCTCTCTACGGTGCACCTGCCCGTCATAGTCAGTTGAGTGGCAACTTTATTGTAACCACACAGGCATTCCATCTGGGATACTGTTCTCTAATCTCGCCTAGAGATCCACGTTCACAGCTCGGTCCCACGTTCCAGGTCTCTGGAACAAGACTCACTGTCCAGCTCAAGGCTCCGTCTCGTCTGCCTTACACCTTCCTTCCGCTGTCTCTAAGACCAGAGTGACGAACAAGCTCAAGCCTGAGGACGTGTCCGTCATTCTTATTATCCCAGGTAGTCTACATGCACCTGATCCGCCTGCCCAGTGCGGCCTCAGCCAGCAGTCGTTTCAACGCCCGATATGTCACCAACATTCCATAGCTCTGCAGTTGTCAACATGGCTGCAGACTCCTGGTTTTCTAACCCAGGCTAGTTTC
This sequence comes from Allobates femoralis, assembly GCA_033576535.1. Classification (NCBI taxonomy): domain Eukaryota; kingdom Metazoa; phylum Chordata; class Amphibia; order Anura; family Aromobatidae; genus Allobates; species Allobates femoralis. The sequence continues at coordinate 378,433,780 of JARQOC010000003.1, forward strand.
CCATTTGTTGTACTCAAGACAATAGTCACCGCCAGGACACCCGTCTCGGCTTGCACAGCCAGAACTGGGTGGCGGCCTACCCCCCGGTTCCCTCTTAATAGTATTTAGCTGGAAACGTGGAGTCTGGATCTGGTCGCATGTCCTTCAACGGTCTCCATAAAGTTTTCCTTGGGTTCCTCTTTTTTGTTCTTTCTCTTTACACGATGATTCCCGCAGTGTCTGAGCTCACTCCCGTTCCTTGCAAAACCTATTCCAGAAGGTTGGGCGCCTCTTGCAAGTGTTCATAACTCATCTCTACGATATATGCCTTGCAATGCCATACTCTTTCTGTGTCTTTCTATCTACCCACCCATTGACTACTTTGGGACGTCCCACGGTCTGTGTCCCCCAATGAGGCGAAGGAGAAAATGAGAATTTTGTGTACTCAGCTGTTAATTCCTTTTCTCTTAGCCTCTAATTGGGGACACAGCACCCACCCTGTTGCCCGTTTCAGGCCTTTACTAGTATTCTCATGTTACTCCTAAGCTGTTATATGGTTGCCTGTTTATTTTACAGGCCTTATTATACTGTTATTCTGTTAATTCTCCTACTGCTTTAGCACAAAACTTGTGAGGCAGTGCCTGCTCCAGGGGTGTATACTGCAGAGGAGGAGCCACTTTACTCTTTTGCAGATTATGCTTAGTGTCGCCTCCTAGTGGACAGCAGCATAACACCCACGGTCTGTGTCCCCCAATTAGAAGCTAAGAGAAAAGGAATTTACGGTGAGTACACAAAATTCTCCTTTTTGCTGTTCAGACGCTCACATTTTTCAGCCGCGCTTTTGGGGCTGAAAGTGCTCTCGTAAGAAGAATGAACATGTTAATTCTTTGCGCACAATAGGCCTAATTTTAGGCCGTGTAATATGCTTCGCTGCTCAGGCAATGCTGTATTCTAGCGCTTATAAGCGTGAGCACAGGATGAGAAGCAGGATGGGATGTCACACGGGGAGAGGAAGAATCTTGTGATCCTCCTCCGTGTGACATGTACTTTTCCTTGACAAAAAGGGGGACGGGGAGCACTTCCATAGGGAGAACCTGAGAACCTGATACAACAGTTCCTTAGGGGACATCAGATGTTGGTGGGCTCGACTCTCACCTTTGTAGGTTGTGCCGCCTCCGCACAACCTTAGTGTAGGCTTGTTTATCAGGTCTCCTGACGCCTGCTGTTCTTCCGGTCACTTGGTGCCGGCGGTCATGTGATAGCGCTCCAGCGAATCACTGTCCGTGAAGTCACCACAGGTCCTCAAGCTCCTCGGCTATCTATCTAATGGTATTACCAATCTGACCCGCAGCTCCAGTAACCCACACCAAAGTTGGGAATAGATTAAATTACAGTAAAGGTTACTTTATATAGCAGCACTGGGGCACAAAAAGGGATAGGATTAAGGAGTTGAACCCTCTTTATTACCACACCACAACGTGTTTCCACAATGAAATTCTGTCTTCCGCAAGTGGATTCAAATCCACTTGAGGAAGACAGCATTTCTTTGTGGAAACGCATTGTGGTGTTGTAATAAAGAGGGTTCAACTCCTTAATCTTATCCCTTTTTGTGCCCCAGCACTCCTATATAAAGTAACACTTTTTGTATTTGAATGTACTTTCGCTTAGCAGCAGGGTGGATTTGATTTAAATCTAACTGATTTAAATCACGATTTAAATCACTAGTCAGTAAGGCTTGATTTAAATCAGTGATTTAAATCAAAGTTTCTACCTAAACTAGTTCTTGCTACTTTAACAAGCAAGTAGATGAAGATTTTTAGAATCACTTTTTATATTACTTTTTTCTCCCCAGTTTAATGGGTTAATCATTCATATTTGGACACCACTGTTCTGTTGTACTTAGGAAGGAGAAAAATAATCCTGACCTTAACAATTTAAATAGATTTTATTCAACTGAAACAATAACAACATTACAGCATAAGTTATTTGCTTAAACAAACATCCATGTTTAACTAATTTGGCTAAACAAAATATATATATTTTAAGAAACTTAGACTGTCAGCCCAGCCGACACATGAAAAACATAAATACTACTGTCCCTGCTGTCCTCTGTAGCTCACTTGTCGTCATCTTCATCATCATCTTCTTCTTTGTTCCTATTCATAATCTGGAAAAGAAAAACAAGCTTTCCTGCTTTATTGGGTCCCAACCGATTTCTCAATTTAGAATGAATGAGTCCAAAGGAAGAGAATATTCTTTCAACGCCTGCAGAAGAAGCTACTGCTGTTAAAAGTGAAATCATTACTTGAACAGTCTCTAAATCCAAGCGCTTAAGTGACTTCCACCAGTTTAGTGGTGTGACCTTCCTTAAAATATCTTCAGCAAACATATATTTCTTGAATGGTTCCCCCTTAGCTCTGAAGTTTATTATAGTTGGCATTAAAGATGGATGATTGGATACCCATGTCATAGCTAACTCCTCTTCCTCAGCACTTAGGTTTTGACCCTGATATTGGATATTGACAATATTTGCCAAAAAATGAGCTGGAGTCAGTGCTTGTCCCATTCGTTTGTTTACTGCTTGTAATTTAATTCTGTCCATGTGTAGATCTGTTTTTAAGTGTTCACTCAGGTTCCTTCCAAATTTCAACAGCATCCGCAATAAAACAGCTATTTTTCTGTATTTTGTTTAAAGCTTGAGAGATGGGTTTCAGGAAGCTCAGTATATGTTCAACATTTCTCTTCAGCCCAATGTTGAGGATTTTGGCCGTGACAGTGCCATCTATTTTATCTCTATTTTCTTCGCAAAGTGTCATCAGAATAGGCCAGTTTTTGATATACTGCTCAAAACAGTCCACCACAGAGTTCCATCTAACATCTTGTGGGAGTGTTAGCTTGGTTCCACCCATCCTTTTCAGAGCTGCTGCAGCAAAATCATTATTACGGAAGTATTTAGCAATTTCAACAACATTAGCCTTTATTTCTGGAACACTTAAGTCTTTGGCTAAGAGGTGCAGCAAATGAGCACTGCAACCATATGTTATTAGCAGCTTTGTATTCCCTCCCTGCTCTTCTTAATCTTTTCTCATCTTGGATACGTTTGCAGCATTGTCAGTGACCAAACTGCGTACTAGACATTTGAATTTTTGTTCACATGTCGTTATAGCTTTTACTGCCACTTCTTGTATGTATTCTGCTGTGTGTGCATTTCCTGACGTATCAGTTGTTTGTGCAATGAAGACTTTACCTTCTTCTGTTATACAAGCACATACAATAGGATCATTGTGGACATTACTCCACCCATCAATACTTAGGTTAACAATTTTACCCTCCAGAGCTGTTGCACATTGCTCCATTTCTCTGTCATACACTTGATCCAGCAGTTTCCCTGCAACATCAGCTCTGCTGGGTGGACTGTATCCTGGTCTCAGTGACTGAACCATATTAATGAAATGTGGGTTCTCAGTCAGACGGAAAGAAGAGTTCGTTGCAGAAATAAACTGGGCAATTTTTTCATCAATCAACTCTTTTTCTAATCTGCTAGTTCTTATCACAAACCTATCTATGGTAGTTCCAGGAGGTAAAGGTTTTTCTGATCATCATAATGGGAGACCCAGACAATGGGGTTTAGGGCACTGCCCTCCGGAGGCCACACTAGGTACTACAAGTTTGTAGACACCGCCCCCTCCGCTTATAAACCCTTACCGCAGGATATATCCTCAGTTTTAAACTTGTGTGCTCGGAGGATCACGCGCTTTGCTTGCACTTCACAGCATTCTCACAGCTTACGTGATGGCGTATGAAGACAAGGTAAAAAGGTCCTGGTCGGGGACCTCCGGCAGCTCCCTGTTCACCTTCGGGGAACACACAGGTTGAGGTACCGGAGGGCCTGGAGCCTGGACACATCGTGTCCTCCCGGTACGCTGCCGCACTCCCTCCCATCCCTCCTTGGGGGCTCTGGGGGGTGGGAGACAGGAGCCTTGCACAGCTCCGCTCCGTCCGAGGCCTCCCTAAATGCTGCTCACAGACCGGACTGGAGCCAGCCCAGTCCGAGGCCTCCCTAAATGGTGCTTACAGACCGGACTGGAGCTGAACCCCCGTCCGAGGCCTCCCTTAATGGTGCTTACAGACCGGACCGGCACTGAGGTACCCTGTGTATCTCCGGTGTGCCTGGGGGTAGTGTCTGGACATTATGTGTCCTGGCGCTCAGACCGCGCGTAATCCTCGGGTCCGCGGTTCTGATGGTGTGCCCTGTGCTGGGGTCACCCTGGCTGACCGCCCTGTGTCACAGGGGCTGCGGCTGTGGGCTTCAGACTTTTGTCTGCAGCCCTGGGTATAGTATTGATACCCCCCGCGCTGCGGGCTCCGGCACCAGATTTAATGATGGCTGCCTGGAGAAATGTGGAGCAGCCCAGGGGCTGACGTCATCGCTGGGCGTGTGTGTGTGCTTCCCGCGTGTTTTCGGGCCCGCCCACAGCTTGTACGGCGGCGGCCATCTTCCCCTCACTTCCCGGCTGGGATCTGATTAAGTGCACGGCTGCACTCCCGGGGAGACCGGTCATAACCCTAGCGGAGGCCACACACACATCGCTCCCTTCCACCGCATTGACGCGGTCGGTAAGCCACCGGTGTTCCGGTTCTTTCCTGTTTGGCTTATTTTCCCCTGCTGTGGGTATGTCCTCAGCAAGGAAAAGTGCTGCCAAGGCGGCCAGTACTACCATTGTCTGTGCTACTTGCAACGGGACACTGGTTGGGGGATCCTGCAATAACTGTGGACGCCCAGAGGCCCGGACTGATACTGCAGAGACTGCAGCTCCGGTGCTGTACCCTGAGGTTCAGGTGATCCCAGGGCCATGGGAAACACAGAATAAGATTAATGAATCTGTGTTATCCAAACTGTCCTCCATGTCGCAATCCCTGGAGGCATTGACGAGGAGACTGGAAAGCCCAGTTGCTCCTTCATACCCCCGGGTGTCACCCGGTTTACCCGCGAGACCCCTTAAGCGGGCTCGCCGTGACGAATCACCCGAGATCCAGAACCTCTCTGAGGAGGAGCGTCACTCTGATGGTGACGAGGATGATGGGGGTTCAATACTCGAGTCTGTGTCCGAACCACCGGATGGGGTGGAGGATCTGGTGTCCTCCATCAACGAGACTTTACATCTCGTGGCACCACCTGAGGAGGTGGAACTCCACCCGAAGGAGGTATATCAGTGGTTGCAGCCAGAGGCTCGTTCGTGTGGCTCCTTTATGGACCACACTAATTTTGGAAGGGTGGTTAGAGCACCCAGGGTTCACCCTGGGCGGCGTTATGTCCGCAAATCTAAGGACACTCGCTTCCCCTTTCCCCAGGAGGTGCTTCAGGAGTGGTCGCAGTCCCCGAAGGTGGACGCTTCCTAATACCAGGATTGCTGCACGCTCCCTTTTCTCTGCCTCTGATAGCTCATCATTGAAGGACGCGACGGATAGACAGGTCGAACAACTCGCCAAGTCTTCTTATGAGGCTGTGGGGTCTTCTTTTGCCCCTAATTTCGCCAAGGTCTGGACCCTACAGGCGATTACCACCTGTTCGGACGGTATCACTGACCTGGCGGGGTCCAATTCAGAGATCCTGGCGATTACCGACAGGGCAAAGGCCTATGCGGATTACGCCAGGACGGCGACCCTAGAGACTGCCACCCGCTCTGCTGTGGCTTCGGCCAATGCTATAGCGATCCGCAGGTTGTTGTGGCTGCGTCTATGGGACTCAGATGCCACGTCAAAGAAGATTCTGCAGAATCTTCCATTCTCTGGTGACAGGCTTTTTGGAACCGAGCTGGACAAGCTGATAAAGGATTCTGCGGAGTCTAAGATCCCACAGAATAAACCTAAACCGCGGTATACTGTCAAAAGGAACCCTAAACAATGGTCCTTTCGTTCCAGCTCGCAGCCATCAGCTTCGTCCGCTCGCACAGAGAGAGGGGGCAAACCCTCTAATCAGTGGCGCCCCAAGGGTCGCCAGAAGAAGCCAATGGGGGCGGCGGCTGCCACCCCTAAATCCGCTTCCACATGACTCACTCTCTCGTCCTGCCGCCCCACAAGTTGGGGGGCCACCTGTCCAGTTTTCAGGACAGATGGTTGCTCCACGTTCAAGATCAGTGGGTCCGAGACGTTGTCTCGTGCGGCTACAGGATAGAGCTGACGTCGCAGCCGGCAACACCGATTCCATCGGTCTGTTCCATCCCCAGAAAAGGCTCAGGCTTTTTATCGGGTGTTGGAGGGACTACGCAGAGACAGGGTAGTGGTCCCAGTGCCTACGGGAGAGAGGTTCCGGGGTTTTTACTCCAACCTCTTTATCGTCCTGAAGAAGGACGGCTCTTTTCGCCCGGTTCTGGACCTCAAGTTGTTCAACCGTCACGTGTTGGTTCGGAAGTTCCGTATGGAATCCCTGCGCTCCGTGATCGCGGCTGTGTCACAGGGAGACTTCCTAGCGTCCATAGATATCCGAGACGCTTACCTTCACGTGCCCATTGCACCGGCTCATCAACGCTGGTTGCGATTCGCAGTGGGGAACGAACACTTCCCGTTCGTGGCGCTGCCTTTCGGGTTGGCCTCGGCACCGAGGGTGTTCACGAAAGTGATGGCCTCGATGATGGCTCTTCTGCATGCACAGGGACACACCGTCATACCCTATCTGGACGACCTGCTGGTCAGGGCGCCATCGGAACACCTTTGTCAGAAAAGCCTGGAGGTGACCATAAAGTCTCTGGAACAGTTTGGGTGGCTTCTCAATATACAGAAATCCACCCTGGTACCGACCCAGTCTCTGACGTACCTGGGTATGGACTTCCACACGGATTCTGCTCTGGTGTCCCTCCCACGAGCCAAACAGCTGGCCATCCAATCAGGAGTACACGATCTTCTCCTGTCACCGCACTCATCCCTATGGGTGTTGATGAAGCTGGTGGGACGCATGGTGGCAGCAATAGAGGCGGTGCCTTTTGCACAATTTCACCTCCGTCCTCTCCAACTGGAAATTCTTCGCAGGTGGGACAAGAGGACGTCCTCTCTGAATCGGCTGGTGGTCCTTTCCCAACCGACCAGGGATTCCCTGCAGTGGTGGCTCCAGCCATATCACCTGTCACGGGGCCGGTCCTTCCTCAAACCGTCATGGTTAGTGGTGACCACTGACGCCAGTCTCAAGGGCTGGGGTGCGGTGTTCTTACACCACAGGGCTCAAGGCCTCTGGACAGTCGGAGTCGGCGTTGCAAATCAATGTGCTGGAGATCAAGGCGGTCTATCTAGCACTCCTGGCCTTTCAGACGTTCCTGTCAGGACAGCCCATTCGGGTTCAGTCCGACAATGCGACGGCCGTCGCCTATGTAAACCATCAGGGAGGAACCAGGAGTGCGCAGGCCCTAGCCGAAGTCCACCGCATTCTATCATGGGTGAAGACAACGACTGCCTGATCTCCGCAGTTCACATCCCAGGGGTCGAAAACTGGGAGGCCGACTACCTGAGCCGGCAGGGGATGGACGCCGGAGAATGGTCTCTTCATCCGGACGTCTTCCGGGACATCTGCAGCAGATGGGGCATCCCGGATGTGGATCTGATGGCCTCGCGGCTGAATCATCAGGTGCCGCAATACATGGCGAGATCGTGGGACCCTCAGTCTCTGGGGGCGGATGCCCTGGTCCTGCGTTGGTCCAGTTTTCAGCTTCCATATGTGTTCCCGCCTCTAGCTCTGATTCCCAAGGTCCTGTGGAAAATCAGGACGGAATGCCGCAAAGCCATTCTAGTGGCTCCGGATTGGCCCAGGAGGTCCTGGTATCCGGATCTGTGGCAACTGTCAGGCGGGAACCGGTGGGCTCTTCCAGACCGCGCAGATCTTCTCGCGCAAGGCCCTTTCTTCCACCTCAATTCCAGGGCCCTCAGATTGACTGCATGGCTCTTGAGGCCTGGCTTCTGACATCCAGGGGGTTCTCTCCTACTGTGGTTGACACTATGAATCGGGCTAGAAAGCCCGTATCACGGAGGATATACCACAGAACGTGGAAAATCTTTTTCACCTGGTGTGCCTCTGGTGGACGGTCACCGTGGCCTTTGTCAGTTCCAACTCTGTTGGCCTTTTTACAGTCGGGCTTGGAGTTGGGTTTATCACTCAGCTCCCTGAAGGGCCAGGTATCAGCACTTTCAGTGCTGTTTGACAGGCGCTTGGCTCTTCTCCCGAAGGTCCGTCAATTTCTGCAGGGGGTGTCTCGGGTGGTCCCGCCATACAGGCGACCGCTGGACCCTTGGGACCTTAACATGGTCCTGGCGGCTCTGCAGAAACCACCGTTCGAGCCACTGAGAGAGGTTTCCCTCTCCCGTCTGGCCCAGAATGTGGTTTTTCTGGTCGCAATTACGTCTCTGAGACGTGTCTCAGAGTTGGCTGCACTATCGTGCAAGTCACCTTTCCTGGTAGTCCACCAAGACAAGGTGGTGTTGCGCCCACGGGCTGAATTCTTGCCAAAGGTGGTTTCCACTTTTCACTTGAATCAAGAGATTGTTCTTCCATCATTTTGTCCCGCTCCCGTTCATCAGGTTGAGCGCGACCTTCACACTCTGGATCTTGTGAGGGCTGTACGCATTTATGTGTCCAGGACAGCCTCCTTCCGGAGTTCGGACTCTTTGTTCGTCCTTACGGCGGGTCGCTGTAAGGGGTCCGCGGCGTCCAAATCGACCTTGGCCAGATGGATCAAGGCACCCATTCAAGAGGCTTACCGGGCTTCTGGTTTGCCTCTACCGGTGGGTCTGAAGGCGCACTCGACTAGAGCCGTCGGTGCATCCTGGGTTTTGCGACATCGCGCTTCTGCTCTACAGGTGTGTCAGGCGGCCACTTGGTCCAGCCTGCACACTTTCTCTAAGCACTATATGGTGCATGCCCATGCCTCTGCGGATGCAAGTTTGGGCAGGCGGGTCCTCCAGGCGGCGGTTGCCCATCTTTGAGGGGGACCGTGTATTTCAACGTCTTTTGAGGAACTCTTCCCGCCCTGGGGTTTGCTTTAGGACATCCCCATTGTCTGGGTCTCCCATTATGATGATCAGAAAAAAGAGAATTTTGTTTACGTACCGTAAATTCTTTTTTCTTGAATCATCAATGGGAGACCCAGCACCCACCCAGTGTTCCGTTGGATGTTATTCTTCCTTTGGACTGTCCCCTGTTGGGACAGGGTTGTTTTTCGGTTGTGGCACCGTCTGTGCACGGTCTTCCCGATAGTTCGGGTGTGGTTTGCCTCCTCGCAGCTTATGGACCAAACTGAGGATATATCCTGCGGTAGGGGTTTATAAGCGGAGGGGGCGGTGTCTACAAACTTGTAGTACCTAGTGTGGCCTCCGGAGGGCAGTGCCCTAAACCCCATTGTCTGGGTCTCCCATTGATGATTCAAGAAAAAAGAATTTACGGTACGTAAACAAAATTCTCTTTTTTTCTTCCTTTTGGGTGATGGTGATATGTGGCTGTGGGTGTCTGATGATGCTGCTGCTGCTAATGAAGCACTATCCTGGATGGATAACTCTGAAACAGGATGATGGTGATCTTGGAGGTGGATATTTTCCAGAATCCATGAATTCCACTAAACAAAAAAAGTCAATGCTGTTCTTTTATTGTTTATTATACAATTTCTGCTTATTGTACACAACACATCACTGCCCCTGCCCCAAAAGGAATATTTGTTTTTCTTCATAACTGTACCAAATGACAGTAACATGCAGTAATAATAAGAAATATAATTTTTCTCACACATGACAGTTCAGTCTTTATAGAAATAGGATTCAATAAAAATGTTTACCAACCTGAACATCCTGCCTGTTCAGAAGTGTTTCTTTGGTCATCTTCATCACCGCACTTCTCATGATGTTGCCTCACTCGCGCCACCAGGCCTTGCATCTCTTTGTAGCATCGTTTGCATTTTGCACACATGCCTGCCTTACCGATAGGCGAAGGAGCTTCATTAAAATATTCCCAAACTGGGTCTCTTTTACGGCCTGCTGCCATTATAAGGAAAGAATGTAATAAACCTCAGATCGTACACACAAACAGATCCAGAGACTTGTCTGTCTGTGGCTATGCTGCAGTATTGTGCTCAAAGTTTCACTTTCATTTTCTTGTCTGCTTGCCCTTCCTCCTCCTCACACTTAGATTCACATTCTTCTTGTGTTGTGCAGATCTATTCCACTCCAAACAATCAGAAACATATTGTCTAACTTCTTGGACTTGGCACTGAAGGGGTTGATTCTGTATTCATAGGTTTGTAGAATAGGATTAAGGTCTTTTTCTCAACTCTGTTCATGTTGTAACATTTTTGCCGTGAAGAAGAGGCCTCTGTGGAGTCAAATTCAGTTTTGAGAACTGCGTAAGTAAAGCGAGCGTCTGTGATAATATAGGAGAGAAACTGCCCACTAATCCTACAGAAACCTCTGGAAGAGCATGGCATTGTGAATGTTACACATATACAGCCTTTATTCTACTGAGTTAAACAACTGAGCTTTATCTCATGATGGAAGAACCTTTGGATGGTAAAATATTTTCCTCAAAAAGCAGTTTATTGAAAAAAATCAGATTTAAATAAAAAAAAATCCAATTTTTTTTTTTTTTTTTAAAAAAACATTGATTTTTATCCACCCAGCTTAGCAGCGTATCTGCGGCAGCTTCTGGCTGCCTGCACATTTGCTGCTAAGCGAAATGAAAACTCAACAGTAAAAGGAAAAAAAAATAATGGCATACTCTCCTTTCTGCATACTCCTGGGACACGTCCAATCGCTGCAAAGGCCTGTCGGTAAAACGATCAGCTGATTCAGTCAGCTGACATCAACTGATTGTTTAAACTGGGGGGTAATACGCCGGACGGCTTTTTTAAACGATCAGTTGATCCACCAACTGGGCGGTAAAACAATCAGCTGATGGATCAGCTGATCGTTTAAAAAAGCCAGCCTGCTTTTTACCACCCGGTTTTTAAACAATCAGCTGATGTGTCAGCTGATTCAGGTCCTTGAACCCAACACATCAGCTAATCGTCTTGCCGGCCGGCAAACCGATCCGATGGTATTGGATCCGAATTGGACGTTGCGTGGTCTTCGACCCTGGACTTTGTTGGGGGAGGGAGGGATACAAAAATAAAGCGAAGGCCACGTAGTTTTTTTATTTTATTTTATTTTTTTTTTTTTTTTTATGAAATTCATGAAATAGGCAGCTTGGTGGTTGCGAGCAGCCCATACCTGCTTGCTGTACCTGGCAGGCATACAAAAATGTGGTGAAACCCATGTTAATTTTTTTTTTTTTTAAGGAAAAATTCATTAAACAATAATAAACACACAAACACATTTAGTGACTACTTCTTTATTAACCCCTCAACCCTCATCTCTGTGGTTAACACTCTCGGCTCTACTTCATCAGAGACCAGGGGGACGAACAAAGCTTCTATTCCCTTGGTCTCTGAAGGAGTCCCAGAGCACTGCGGCATTGTAAATAGGGTTAACTCAGGTAACCTGAGGACAGCTCGGATCATACCACCTGAGCTGTCCTCTGGTGACCCTAGTGTCTCCATGGTTACAATGCCGAAAAGGTCTTCATGACATCATGGCCCTTTTTTTTTCTTCTCAACTACCAGGATTTGCATTAAATACACAGCTCAGCACAGTATCACTTGAGAGAGGATAAGATACACAGCTTAGCAGATAGCAGTATCACACAGGATTGTATTTTACACAGCTCAGCAGATAGTATCACATGACAGGAAATAACATCAAAGACTCTTTTATTTTTTTATTTTTTTAAATATTTTTAACTGTCTAGGCCCCTTTCACATCAGCGTTTTTTGAAATCGCGGCATATGCGGTGAAAAATCTGCATCTTCCGCGATTACCGCATACCGGCTGCACTTGCGGCACGGTTGCGGCAAGCCCCATAAAATGTATAGGCGGGCTTGCGGCAGGTGCGGCAAGTGCGGTTTTGGCACTTGCGGCAGGTGCGGCCGCGAAAAAACCGCGGCTGACCTCGTTTTTTTTCGCGGCCGCATCTGCTGCAAGTGCAAAAACCGCACCTGCCGCAAGCCCGCCTATACATTGTATGGGGCTTGCCGCAACCGTGCCGCAAGTGCAGCCGGTACGCGGTAATCGCGGCAGATGCGTTTTTTTCACCGCATCTGCCGTGATTTGAAAAAAACGCTGATGTGAAAGGGGCCTTAGTGGACTGTGCAGAAAGAAACACATGCTGCAAAAATCAGTTTTTTTTTTTTTACGTGCTCAAGAGTACGCATCTCGAAATCCAGGAAAAACGCACGCGTAAACAAGGCAGAAAATATCCACCGTCAAGGAGAGATTTATTTACTGGTAATTTTTGTTAATCTTTGTAGAGAATCCTGTGCAGGCAAGAACTGCCTTGAATTTGAAAGCCATAAACGTCACAAAATGCTGGGTTTCCTCCTTTGTGATGATTTTCTGGGCCTTTAGTGCAGTAGACTTCAGTTGTTGCTTGTTTGGGGGTGTTTGTGGCTTACGTTTTATCTTCAGCATGTGAAATGCTTACTTAATGGGGTTAAGATCTGGTGATTGACTTGGCCATTGCTAAATATTTTAATTCTTTGCCCTATACTTCTAGGTTGTTTTCACAGTATGTTTTGGAGCATTGTCCATCTGTACTCGCCATCCAGTCACCTTTGCTGCATTTGGTTGACTCTGGTCGGAAAGTATTGTCCTGTACACTTCAGAATTCATCCGGCTGCTTCAGTCACATCACCAATAAACACTAGTAACCCAGTTTCATTGTAAGGCGCAAATGTCCATGCCATCACACTGCCTCCACCATGTTTTACAGAGGATAGGCTGCTCTTTGGCTCATGAGCCATTTAAAGCCCTCAAGCTTTTTTTTTTTTCTTTTTTTTTTTTTTTATAAAAAAACCTCACCACCCAGTGATTTTTCATTTTTTGCTCCCTTGCTTCCAAGAGCCATATCTTTTTTCATTTTTCTGTCAATACAGACGTATGAGTGCTTGTTTTTTGCGGGATGAGTTGTACTTTCAGATGCAATCACTTATTTGACCATATAGTGTACAGGAAAATAGGAAAAAGTTCTAAGTGCAGTGAAATTGCAAAAAAAGTGCAATTACACATTTGTCTTTTTGTGTTTTTTTAGTTGCCATATTCACTATATGGTAAAATTGGTAAAACTGAGCAAAGAATTGTAGTGTGCATGTGCGCACTAAAAAAAAAACAAAAAACTTATCTAGATGTCAATTAGGTCATTATGAGCTATGGCGTTTAGATGTGTTAGGGTACCTTTACATGCCGCAACTGCGGCGACGAGTTTGACCGGCGACATTTCGCCTTGGCACCATTGCCATCAAATTGCCTCCTAGTTGCGGCATGTAAATTGGGAATTTGGTGGCGATAAAAAACCTGTCACCTGGTTCCGATTACAGAGCACTGCTCCAAAATCAGAGGCAGTCATGAAGGCGAGATTCCCGGCTTTTGGCGTGTGAATGGGCGATAGTGATGGAATCTGTGTCGCCTATTGATTTCTCGTAGGTGTGCCACAGCGTACTGTAGGCCACGCCCTGTCAGCGAGGATTGGTGGTGACTACTGTGTTCCCATTGGCTGTCACTTGACACCGCGCCATATTTGAAGGTGTCCATTCACCACCACACAGTGGCAATGGAGTCATGTATTAGCCAGTCTTCCAGCGCAGGCTGCCCAATCATAACACTATTGCGTTGTCTAATCAGCGTGTTTGGGGCGCGGTGTACACCAGTCTGCAACGCCTATGTTCTCACTGCGCTGAACATGTACGCCCACATTCCTTTGGGGATTGCGTCGTGTGAAGCGGCAAGGGGAGTCTTACCGGATGTTTCCCACTGTTGGTGTGGCGATTTCCAGGGCAAAATTGCAGCGTGTAAAAGCACCATCGATGATCTGAGGCGCCCGTGAAAAACATGGATGCGCACTTTAGATCACCTACGATCGCCACCAAAAGTTGCTGCATGTAAAGGTACCCTTAATCTTAAAAAGATTCCATTCCTGTCATGGCTAAGACTGCATGTTCACAAGATTTCCACCCCTTGGGGTCACTGGAGGCTTTATTGGGGAGGAAAAAATTGTAAATGGCTGTGGTGATCTTGCTTTTTCTTGCAATATATAGATATTACACTATCTTTAGGACAGTTTAGGGTCATTCCATGTCAAGTAAACCAATGATTTTTACCTCCTATTTTTAATTCTTTTGAGGTTTTGTTATTTGATAATGGCATGTCCGACAATGCAAAATGTGAAGAGAAAAAAATTTTTTTTTTTATTTCTAATTGATTTGCAAAGTTTGGAAAAAGTGAGTTTCGGTGTTGCCTGCCTTTACATTTCTCCTCATAACTCAGGCTAGAAATAAGAGAAACAAAATAAACACCATTGTGCTCAAAACGGTACAGGCTTTCATCAGATGTGGCAGGCCCCTTTCACATAGGCGTTTTTTTGAAAATGCGGCAGATCCGGCAGATTTACCGCATCTTCCTTCTAATGGCCACTCTTGTGGCACACTTGCGGTACACTTGCGGCAAACCCCATGCATTGTTTATGGGGCTTGCGGCAAGTGCGGTTTTGCTGGTTGCGGCCGGGAAAAAAAAACCACTGCTGACCGTGTTTTTGTTTTTTTTCGCGGCCGCCAGTGCCACATCTGGCGCAACCAGCAAAACCGCACTTGCCGCACCCAACCGCAAGCCCCATAGACAATTCATTGGGCTTGCCAGACCAGTGCCGCAAGTGCGACCATTAGGCGGAAGACGCGGTAAATCTGCTGGATCTGCCGCATTAATAAAAAAAAAAACAAAAAAAAAACAACACCCCAGTGTGAAAGGGAGTATCTTTGTTAATGTTTTACCCATGCAAACGCAACATTTTAAAACTCCTTTCCGAAAAAAAAGGTATAATTTAAATATTTCCAAAAAATGCTCATGTCTGTTATGCTCCTAGCCACATCTGTACCAAAATTCAAGTTTGGATCATATTTTAAAATATTTAACTATTATAGTTAGCGTCATTCCATATCAAGGCATCCAAATATGAATATTTTTTTTACCTGACGACTTTAGAGCATTTAATTTTTTTTCTATATGAAGTACAACTTTAGTTAATTACAAATTAAAAGTTTAGAATTTTTTTCTTAAAGGGATCCTGTCACCCCCAAATCACCTCCTAAGCTATTAAAAGCTGTCCCTAGAGCATAGTAACACTTACCCTACACTCCTTTTAGCTCCTAAATGCAGCAAGTGAAACTGAATATAAACGTTATAAAAGTACCTCATTACTGATGTTAATGAGTGACTATGGTATTCATAGTCACTCAGCCAGGCTGCCCCTCTTCATACTATCACGCCTCAATAGGCGTGATCTTCATGATACATTCAAATGGGCGCCTCCCTGCGCATGCGCAGTGCGGGACTTGAAGCTAACATGCGTCATACAGCCCCACACTGAAGCCCGGCCGGAATAGGAGAGCGGGGAGGCGCGCATTTGAATGTATCATGAAGATCACGCCTATTGAGGCGTGATAGTATGAAGAGGGGCAGCCTGGCTGAGTGACTATGAATACCATAGTCACTCATTAACATCAGTAATGAGGTACTTTTATAACGTTTAGATTCAGTTTCACTTGCTGCATTTAGGAGCTAAAAGGGAGTGTAGGGTAAGTGTTACTATGCTCTAGGGACAGCTTTTAACAGCTTAGGAGGTGATTTGGGGGTGACAGGATCCCTTTAAGTTCATTTTTTACAGATTTTTAAAGTTTTGAAAGCGCATATTTTGGCCTGGTATGGCTTTACATTTTTTTTTTTTTTTTTTTTTTTTTAAACCATATTCCGGGTTTGAATTAAGATAAAGAGGTGGGAGAGGCATCATTTTTTCTCAAAACGGTACGGGCTTTCATTTGATATGTCATAAGACTGTGTCTTAATATTTTGTTATATTTTGTTAATAATCTGCATATTGATGAAGGCTCATCAACATAATGAGCTGGTCTATGACTCACTGAATGCCTATCACATACACAATCTGACAAGATAATAGGAATCTATAGAACCATTACTAATGCTCCACAGCTCAGACCACTTTGTGCTGCAAAGTACAGTAGACATATTAACAAAATATAACAAAATTGCTAACAAAATATTAACAAATATTTATAAGCAGTCTTGTAACATATCAAATGAATGTCCGTATCGCTCTGAGAAAAATGATGCCTCTCCCTCCTCATTATCTTACCGTATATACTCGCGTATAAGCCGAGTTTTTCAGCCCAAAAATTGGGCTGAAAAGTACCCCCCTCGGCTTATACGCGAGTCAATGACGGCAGCCATACAGCCCCACAGCAGCCCCAGCATCCCCAGTAATGCAGGGCCCTCCCAGCCTTGCTCCGGTCACCTGTAAAGCAAATTATATCTATCACTGTCCCGCTGTCCGCGCCCGCCGCTGCTGACATCCGCGATCCTCCATCTTCATGCGTCTTCTTCCTGTTTCCTGTGTTCGTCGCAGACAATGACGTCATTGCCGGCGACGAACCCAGGAAACAGGAAGAAGACGCATGAAGATGGAGGATCGCGGACGGCAGCGGCGGGCGGGCACGGACAGCGGGACAGTGATAAGTATAATTTGCTTTACAGGTGACCGGAGCAAGGCTGGGGGGGCCCTGCATTACTGGGGATGCTGTATACTACCACTGGGGCTGCTATATACTACCACTGGGGCTGCTATATACTACCACTGGGGCTGCTATATACTACCACTGGGGCTGCTATATACTACCACTGGGGCTGCTATATACTACCACTGGGGCTGCTATATACTACCACTGGGGCTGCTATATACTACCACTGGGGCTGTATATACCCACTGGGGCTGTATATACTACTGGGGCTGCCTGTATACTACCACTGGGGCTGTATATACTACTGGGGCTGCCTGTATACTACCACTGGGGCTGTATATACTACTGGGGCTGCCTGTATACTACCACTGGCGCTGTATATACTACTGGGGCTGCCTGTATACTACCAACACTGGGGCTGTATACTACCACTGGGGCTGTATATACTACTGGGGCTGCCTGTATACTACCACTGGGGCTGTATATACTACTGGGGCTGCCTGTATACTACCACTGGGGCTGTATATACTACTGGGGCTGCCTGTATACTACCACTGGGGCTGTATATACTACTGGGGCTGCCTGTATACTACCACTGGGGCTGTATATACTACTGGGGCTGCTGGATACTACCACTGGGGCTGTATATACCACTGGGGCTGTATATACCACTGGGGCTGTATATACCACTGGGGCTGTATATACCACTGGGGCTGTATATACCACTGGGGCTGCGTGTATACTACCACTGGGGCTGTATATACTACTGGGGCTACGTGTATGCTACCACTGGGGCTGTATATACTACTGGGGCTGCGTGTATACTACCACTGGGGCTGTATATACCTCTGGGGCTGCTGTATATACCTCTTGGGCTGCTGTATATACCTCTTGGGCTGCTGTATATACCTCTTGGGCTGCTGGGGGCTGTATACCTGTGCTGGGGTCCACCCTCGGCTTATACACGAGTCAAATGATTTTCCCAGGTTTTGGGGGCAAAAGTAGGGGGGTCGGCTTATACACGGGTCGGCTTATACACGAGTATATACGGTAACTATATTTGATGTTAGAAAGGGATTTATTCAAATACTCTCTTGTTAAATTAGGATTTATAAAATCCTCTGTGTTGGAAGTTACAGGTTCTTCAGAATGTTCTGCCTGCAGAGTATTTTTCTCTTTTAAAAGTTGCTTTCTACAAATGTCACAAATGTTCATGGCTGCATTGAATGATGGATTTATATCAAACATCCAATCTAGTACCGGCCTAAGATTTTTTTTTTTCTTGTGTGTCCAATTTTTTAAAGGGATTGCAACAGTATATATTCAAAAATGCTGTCCCTTGAGAAGTAGCAGCCATTGCGGTGTGAGAAGTACAGTTCATATTAAGTAAGGAAGATGGGTAATAAAAATAAAGATTTACAGTACACTTGAGATAGAACTGTCTTACTATAAAATGAGTTGGGGCTAGAGCACACACAACCTTTTCTGTCTGCGGATAAACACTGCGGATTTGGCAAGTTTTTTCTACTGAGTTTTCACTATATCTACATTAGTTTTTTTATTCTAGTGAAAACGATGGCAGTTTTTTTTTGTTTGTTTTTTATGTATAAATAGTGATAAATGTTGCATTTATTGCAGCGATCAAAAAGTACAAGCAGTAATTTACTCACACTGAGTGGTTAAAAAAACACTGCATGTGTTTCAACCCCGTTGAAATCATTAGGGGGCGTTTTTCTGAATGATGATCACTCAGAATAGCATTAAACTAGTAATATAAATTTACTCAAACTTTGGAAATGCGTTTTAGAATTTTGCGCTTGCGATCACATGGGTAAGATATTAGCAAAGATACTCTTGTGACATATCTGGTGAAAGCCTGTACAGTTCTGTTTAGAATGATGTTTATTTTGTTTCCCTATCTTTATTTGTAGCCCGAGATACGATAAAAAATGTAAAGCCATACAAGGCCAAAATTTGCACTTTTTTAAAACTTTAAAAATCTGTAAAAAATTAACTGATTAAGAAAAAAATTTAAAACGTTTTATTTGTAATTAAAGTTGTACTTCATATAGAAAAAAAAAATCTAATGACTTCAGGGAAAAAAAATTCTTATTTGGATCACTTGATATGGAATGTACCTTTAGTGCCCTGAGAGAAGCTGGATGCTTTCTATTTTATTAACCCCTTCCCGACACATGTCTCAGCGTATGAGACATGAAATCCAGTGCGTTCCCGACCGATGTCTCAGCGTCTGAGACATCTGGGGAACGCACTCTGCAGCTCAAGTGAGGGTCTCACCGACCTGTCACTTGAGCTGCAGGTACATGGGGACATGCACTATAGCCCAGGGGGGGCAATTTCTCCTGAGTACACCGATACCTCATAGGTGGTCATAAACCACTGTTTGGGTGCACGGCAGGACTCAGAAGGGTAGAAGCGCCATTTCACTTTTTGAACGGAAAATTGGCTCCAAAAGTCAAATTGCGCTCCTTCCCTTCCGAGCCCTGCCGTGCGCCCAAATAGTGGTTTATGACCACATATAAGGTATCGGTGTACTCAGGAGAAATTGCCCAACAAATTTTTGGATCCATTTTATTCTGTTGCCCATGTGAAAATGAAAAAATTGAGGCTAAAAGAACATTTTTGTTACAAAAATTAAAATGTACATTTTTTCCTTCAACTTTTAGTTCCTGTGAAGCACCTGAAGGGTTAATAATCTTCTTAAATGTAGTTTTGAGTAGCTTGAGGGGTGCAGTTTTCGGAATGGTGTCACTTTTGGGTGTTTTCTGTCATGTACACCCCTCAAAGGGACTTCAAATGTGATGTGGTCACTAAAAAAATGGTTTTGTAAATTTTGCTGAAAAATGAATAATTGCTGATGAACTTTGAACCCTTATAACTTCCTACCAAAATTTTTTTTTTTTCTTCCAAAATTGTGCTGATGTAAAGTAGACATGTGGGAATTATTATTTATTAACTACCGTATATACTCGCGTATAAGCTGAGATTTTCAGCCCAAAAATTGGGCTGAAAAGTCCCCCCCTCGGCTTATACGCGAGTCACTGTATACTGTATACAGTGTATACTGTATACAGGCCCCCTACTTGTGCAGCAATCCTGTAAAGGAATAGATTATTATACTTATCCGCTGCCGCTGTCCCGCCGCCGCTATCGCGCTCCTCCGGCTTCCTCCGGCTTCTTCCGGCTTCCTCTGGTGGGCGCAGGCAATGACGTCATTGTCTGTGCGCCAGAGGAGGAAGCCAGAAGAAGCTGGAAGAAGCCGTAGGAGCGCGTTAGCGGCGGCGGGACAGCGGCAGCGGATAAGTATAATAATCTATTCCTTTACAAGATTGCTGCACAAGGGGTGGGGCTGCTGTATACTACCTCTGGGGCGGCTGCTGTATACTACCTCTGGGGCGGCTGCTGTATACTACCTCTGGGGCGGCTGCTGTATACTACCTCTGGGGCGGCTGCTGTATACTACCTCTGGGGCGGGCTGCTGTATACTACCTCTGGGGCGGCTGCTGTATACTACCACTGGGGCGGCTACTGTATACTACCACTGGGGCTGCTACTGTATACTACCACTGGGGCTGCTGCTGTATACCACACTGCTGGGGGCTGTATACCTGTGCTGGGGTCCACCCTCGGCTTATACACAAGTCAATAGGTTTTCCCAGGTTTTGGGGGCAAAAGTAGGGGGGTCGGCTTATACACGAGTATATACGGTATTTTGTGGCACATAACTCTCTGGTTTAGCAGAATAAAAATAAAAAATTTGAAAATTGCTAAATTTTCAAAATCTTTGCCAAATTTTTGATTTTTTTCACAAATGCAAAAATTAACGACCTAAATTTAATACTAACATGAAGCCCAATATGTCACGAAAAAACAATCTCAGAATCGCTCGGATCCAATGAAGCGTTCCAGAGATATTACCTCATAAAGGGACACTGGTCAGAATTGCAAAAAATGCCTCGGTCTTTAGGGTCAAAATAGGCTTGGTCATGAAGGGGTTAAGGGAATTGACCACTTTGCTAATGTTAAGAAGTGGGTGCTATATCAAATTTAGTGATAGTCTTGTTTGCCATGCCCACTTGGTTTGCAAGTCTTTCGTGTTTTATTTGAGATGACTGCTGAGCATATGGCCATACATCTCATTTAGTGTCAGTTTCCTATACTCTACCAGTACTATGTTAACCTGCTGATAGCTCTAGATAACATGTCCAGTCACATGCCTTCCATCAGCATCACAGGACCACTGTGCAGACAGCACAGGTTGGCCTGGCAAAAGGCATGGTTTAATGGGGTTAGTCATTCAGCAGTTTCGCTTAGTGCTGCTTCTGTTCCTGCTTTGGCTACTTTTGGAGTATTATGTGAGGATGATGGGTTTAATTGTCACATGATTCTCCATCAGCAGCCATTGTATGGACAGAAATGCTGGTCAATGTGTTATGCAACAGCACTAACGAGAGAAAATGGTTCAAGAGGTCGGCCAATGTTAAAGAAAGGGCAAGTTGTACATACTCCTATCTTAGGCCCCTTTCACATAAGTGTTTTGCTGATGTTTGTGGCTGATCCGGCAGGTGGCTTCTGATCTGCCGGATCGGCTGCCTAACGGCCGACTTGTGGCTCGGGTCCAGCAAGCCCCATGCATTGTCTATGGGGCTTGTAGTCCAGTGCAGCAAGTGCTGTTCTGCTGGATGCGGCAGATACAGCACTTGCGATTACAGAAAAAAAAAGCTGCTTTTTTTCCGCGGTTGCAAGTGCCAGATCCAGTCGACAATGCATGGGGCTTGCCGGACCAGCACAGCAAGTGCGGCAGATGCGGGGAATCTGCCGCACATCAGCAAAAACACTTATGTGAAAGGCCCCTAACTTGTTTTGTATATCTTAGTCATAGTGTGGCCAACCCCTTTTTATTTTCATGCTCCATTCTGTCTTTTTTTTTCTCTATTAGTTATGTTAAGGAAAAATGTTCCGTCTCTGGAAGGGTCTGCAGGATTGTAGGGGTAACTGATAAATCATGAATACATTGGGTCTTGCTTCCAGGGACATTAATATAGCGCTGCACCAAAACATTTAAAATAATTCTCATTTTTTCTGATGATTTAATGCATCTGTTGCATATCTTCTTAGGAACTCTGACTCTTTTATTCTTCCTTTAAATACATTGACAATGGGATGCAAAATATGACAAGAAACATAATCGCACCCAGTAGCTGTACAACATATCCAATAGTCAGGAGAGCTGAGCAGTTCTGTCTCAGTATCCTTTGAGCTAAGGAAACATGTCAAAGATGGGTGTCAACTGAGAAAAAGAAACGTGTATATCTGACCGGGATCAAAGAAGGTCTGGCAAAATGTTTGTTTTTTGTTTTGTTTTTTTAGAAAATTAAAAATATGGTTTTATTGGTGAATCAAAAACAAAAGCGCACATGAATTAAAAATAATTAAAACAGTACGTTTCTTTCTCTTTTCTTTATCTCCATGCTTCTGTACAACATTTGACTAATGGATCACGTTTTAGTGCCACTCAAAACCCCTTTGTTCCTGAAATATAGCTGTCAATCACACAGTGGAAATCCTAAAGGCCCCGTCACACACTACGATATTGTTAATGATATCGTTGCAACGTCACCAGTTTGGTGACGTTGCAGCGATGTCGAAATTACATTATTGTGTGTGACATTTATCAACGATGAAGTCGCACAACCCAGCGAATGATCCCTGTTTATTGCTGTGAATGGGCGAAGTCGTAAACGACATCGTTATTGCGGTGTCAAACACAATGTACCAGGTTGGCTGATAGTTGATCATGTGGTTTGAGAAAATGTTCTCAAACCTGCGATCCAACGATATCTCGTTACAACTTGGCAGTCACACGCAACGAGGTTGTAACGAGGTCGCTGGAACACCGCCAAACTCGTGCCGTGTAACGGGGCCTTAAGTTTTACCTGCACAAATTGCTCTGATGATGCTGACTACCAATAACACAGCATGTTCTACATGACTAGATCCTAATCAAGCGTGTCTCAACTTACTAACATCCCAGTAGTGCCTGTCCACCTTTGAGCTGCTGCTCCAGATATTTACAGCTTAAAAGTCTGAGGTCATCTGCCGTTATGCACATTAACAGAAGAGACTCTGATCAGTTTAATCAGAAAATGGCTGAAGGACTATAAAATGTACTTAAATTCTTTTATTTTTTATATTTCAGATATGCGTTTGATGCAAGGAGATGAAATCTGTTTAAGATATAAAGGTGACCTTGCACCTTTGTGGAAAGGAATTGGACATGTGATCAAAGTCCCTGACAGTATCCTTTCAGAGCATAAATAAAAGTGATATAAAAAGTAATGTACGGGACTTGCCTCTTGTGAATCCTTAACTACTACTAAGACCTTCACAAGTAATGTGACTAACAAGACATACACTATCCGATCCTTCATAAATTGTAAAACTAAGGGGGTGATTTATAAAGCAGTTTGTCCTTGCGGCCTAGAATATGTAGGCAAAACAAGGAGGGAGTTTAGAAAGAGAATGGGTAAACACAGGGGGGATATTAGGAACAAGAACGATATCCCTCTAGCCTGACATGTAAATCAGTTCCATGGGGGTGATGAAAGATGCATTTTTTTTGGGATGGATCACATTGCCCCACCGATCGCGGTGGTGAGTGGGACAGGAAAATCCTTCAAGAAACCTTTTGGATTTTTGACATTTAAACAGTATCCCCCCAAGGGGCTGAATCAAGCACTTTCTTCTTTTATTAGTTCTTTATAGCCCTAGGGAGAGATAGGAGGGATAGCTGATGTTGAGCGGGGGCGCCATTTGCGCATTCTTTTAGGGTGCCAACCTCCGCTGTAAGGAAGGGTGAGATCTAGTTTAGGGAATTTTGGGGTGTAGTGTCACCTGAGCCCCTTTTTCCTGTCTCCTCTATCACGCTCTCTAGCTCCTCGCATATACATATAATGCTATCACCTTTAATTTTAATCCTACATCCTCTCCTCCTATTTCCCTTTATTTCTGGGGTCCTTGGGGTTACCATCAATTCTTTGCCATTTATGCAGTAGTCCGCAACTTTGTTTTAATGTGGACGGCTGTCTGAGGATATAAACTAACATCTTGCCAGGCTCCTTTCTTGTGTGACATATTAGTCTCTTTTGTACAAACCACAACTTAAGACTGTGTGTTTTACTGAATTAGACTGAATAAGCATGTACCTTGGTGTGGGTGTCTGGAGCTGGGCACAAATTTGTGACGCAATCCAAATCTTACATGGTGCACGGAGCTAGATTCGCTATGAAGCTGGTGCACCAATAGGAACCCTCTTTGTGGGGTCATGTGACCCAATATACACGCCCACTGAGGGCTGATGAGCAAAGATGCGCGCCCTGGAACGCAAGCTTGCGTTCCATATGCACTGTTCGAGCGGGAGTGACAAAATACCGGAAGCGCTATGACTCGAATGACTGTGCATCATTTCCAGTCCCGCCAGCGTCACTGGTGACCGCAGGAGAGACCACATTTCACAGCAGTTATCTTCCTGCGGCTGTGTAACAGGAGGATAGACAGATGGGTCACATTTGGTAAGCGTACTAATTGTAGCCAACTGTTTTTTTTCTGTGCCTTCATGCGTGCCATATATGTTTACATCTAGGGTCTCCATGTGAATCATGGGGACACCAGGTGATGTTGATATATTTTGTTTTTTTTTTATTTAGAAACCATTTCTGTATGCCATTTGAACATGGGGAAAACTGAGGAACTTGTGATCCCCTAAAGCAGTGATGGCGAACTCCAGGCCTCGAGTGCCACCAACAGTGCAGGTTTTCAGGATTTCCTTACATTGCACAGGTGATAATATAATCACCTGCACTGGGGATGATTCCAACCTCTGTGCAATGCTGAGGAAATCCTGAAAACCTGACCTGTTGGTGGCACTCGAGGCCTGGAGTTCGCCATCACTGCCCTAAAGGATGATCCCATGATTATGGGACACTGAAACGCGTAGGGAGCATAAACACGTGATGAAGATGGCATCTAAGATGTATCTGATGGTCCATAATACTGATGTGTGTCTATCCGAAGGACACAAGTTTTGACGTGGCTATCTGCAAGTTGATCATGGGAGTATAAGCTGGTGAGAGTGTTCCATTATGTGGGACAGCTTTATTTTCTCCTACACACATTTCACCCTTTGGTTTGTTTGTAGATACATGACTTTTTGCATATAATAAACCAGGGTTAAAGCAAAACTGATAGTGAGATTAGGTTTAAATCTCTTGAAAGGTACCTTGTAGCCCTTGCACTCTATAAAGTGTTCACTTATACCATGTTCCAAATTATGCAAATTGATTTTAAGTGTCACAGGGTTTTGTTTTTGTTTTTTTGTCAATGAAACCCATTGATGGTATTGTGTCTCAGGTTTTTTTGGATCACTGAAATCAATCTCATGATACCTTTGATAATTAGTTTGGCAGGTGAGCCCAATAAAAGGAAAACTGGGTGTTCCACAATATTAAGCAGGCCACTGTTTTAAATTAACATTGGAAAGAAAAACGATCGCTCTGCTGCCGAAAAGCAACAAATAGTGCAATGCCTTGGACAAGAGATATTAGACATTACATAACTTAAGCGTGATCATCATACTGTGAAGAGATTTGTGGGTGATACGGAGTACAGACGTGATCGTGCAGATATGTAAAGTGCTATGGAATTAATAGAGCTATATAAATGAATAAATTATTATTATTATTATACAGACAGAATGAGGAAGGTTTCTGCCAGGCAGGTTTATCGGATTAAGAGAGCAGCTACTAAAAAGGCCTTACAACCAGCAAACAGGTATTTGAAGCTGCTCGTGCCTCTGGAGTCACTCAAATTTCAAGGTGTAGCATCCTTCAAAGGCTTGCTGTGGTGCGTAAACCTACTATTCAGCCACCCCTAAACAGTGCTCACAAGCAGAAACTGTTGCAGTGGACCCAGATATACATGAAGACTAATTTCCAAACAGTCTTGTTTACTGATGAGTGCCGAGCAACCCTGGATGGTCCAGGTGGATGGTTGGTGGATGGCCACCATGTCCCAACAAGGCTGCAACGTCAGCAAGAAGGTGGAAGAGTCATGTTTTGGGCCGGAGTCATTGGGAAACAGCTGGTTAGGCCCCTATAAGGTTTCTGAAGGTGTGAAAATGACCTCTGCAAAGTATATAGAGTTTCTGACTGAGAACTTTCTTCCATTGTGCAAAAACGTGCCTTCAGGAGCAAAATTATCTTCATGCATGACAATGCACCATCTCGTGCTGCAAAGAATACCTTTGTGTCATTGGCTGCTATAGGCATAAAAAGATATAAACTCATGGGGTGGCCACCATATTCCCCTGACATCAACCCTTATAGAAAAGCTCTGAAGTGTAATCAAGCAAAAGATCTATGAGGGTGGGAGGCAGTTCACATCAAAACAGCAGCTCTGGGAGGCTATTCTGACATCATGCAAAGAAATACAAGCAGAAACTCTCCAAAAACTCACAAGTTCAATGGATGCAAGAATTGTGAAGGTGAGATCAAAGAAGGGTTCCTATGTTAACATGTAACTTGGCCTGTTAGGATGTTTTGCAGTTAAATAGCTTTTTATTTCAGTGAATGTGACCACCTAATGCTGCAAATTCAATAAATAAGCATTTTCAGTTTTTTCAAACATATCACATGTTTAGAAAATGTACTGTGCCTAATAATTTGGAACAGTGCATTTTTTTTATTTTGAAGATTATACTGTTATTGGGAGGTTTCTTCAATAAAATTTGATGTATGCTCTTAACGGGTGATGACTTTTATTACACTGACTGTCATTTGCACCGACTACTTAGGAAAATCAGAGAAAAAGAACATTTGCATAATATTTTGGAACATGGTGTATATCTTTTGAGTAGCACATAATTGGGGACTGGGTGTTTGGGGTGCTGTCCCTGATATTCATCTACAATAAAAATTGGTGTAGTCGTATATGTTTGTTGGTTTTATCTTTCTGGGGATAAGACTGTCCAGGTACAACCCTTTTTAGTGTATTTCCATTAAAGATTTAAGTTTCATTTGCACTAAGGGAATCTTGCTATTGTGGTGACACACCTTTCTAGCTGCAGTTGAATAGTACACACCTTGCAGCTGGTATTCCTCACCCGGCTAAAGTAAGACCATCTATTCATCCAACCATTTGGGCATAACAAGGGCCGAAAAGCACGATTACTAATTGGATCAAGAAAGCCATTCCTGAAGCCTACCTCTGTCAGAACCTGACACCCCCGTCAGGATTCACGACCCATTCAACTAGATCCACTTTGGTCACCTGGGCTTGAGTGAGCAGGGGCTTCACCTGAGCAGATCTGCAAGGCAGCTATGTGGTCGTCTCTTCATACCTTTACTAAACACTATAGAATAGATCTAGTGTCCAACAGGGATTTAGCTTTTGGCAGAAAAGTACTGCAGGCTGTAGTGCCCCAACTGATGATTCGTTGGCATTCCTCCAATGTGGTCGCGGAAGGTGACTGGAGAATAAAGAATTACTGTTACCGTTAATTTGGTTTCTAGGAACCTTCCATGACAGCACTTATTTCCATCCCTATATTCCCCGATTATTTTCTTGGAATTTAAGGTAATCGGTGCTATGGGTTCTATGTAAGTCACTGGCTAGTAGGAGGGGCTTTTTAACCACTCTTGTGCTTCCTGTCCCTAATTAGGGTGTGGAGAGGCAACCTCCTATGCGGTTACTTTTGTCAGATTCAAGTTATTTCTGTGACCATTGTGGGATTTTCTTTAATTAAACAAGGGGTACCAGCAATTTTAACCACGTGTATATTTCTGATTCATGCACAGTCTAGTGGGGATATCTTGTGGAAGGTTTATGAATGATTTTTTACCAGATTTTTCTCATAAAATATATTTGAATGTTTATTAAAATTGCTTGTTCTAAATTATTGTTCAATAAAAATGTAAATGGCGGTTACACTTAAAGTACTCTCGAGACCTACGAAAAGCTAAGAATTAAAGAAAAAATTGAGTTTAATAATTTGGTCACATACATGATTATACAGTTTATGCTTGTAGTGTAACACTAACACATCACACACCTACACTTCCTGTTCTAATTTGTGAGTTACCTGGGATATTTTGCATTGGCCGAATAAAACAAAGTATGATTCTGGCCATAAAAAATTGTTGGTTTTTTTTGGACTGTAAGACACCTTGCTGCAAGTTCAGCTTAGGCTTACACAGTAGAAACAAAAAGTCCCCTACTAATCCTGTGGCAGGGTAAAATGGAGGCATCTAACCATTTTTAATGTACTACTAGTGTAGAATTGGTAGGAAACAGCTGTTTAGTCTTTTCTACTTCTCCTCATTGGGGGCCACAGGAACATGGGTGTTATGCTGCTGTCCACTAGGAGGTGACACTATGCAGAATCTGTTAAACAGTTAAGTGGCTCCTCCTCTGCATTATACAGCCCTGGAGCAGGAAGTGCCTCTCCAGTTTTTGTTTAGTGGCGTTAGGAGGAACACCTAAATTTTATTTTTCCTTAAAATATCTTTTTTTTATTTTTATTTTTTTATTTTTGATTCTTTTCTTTAATAATGAAGAAAAGTGGGTCTCTGGTGAGACTCCCAGCAGGCTCCATCCTCGGCCCCCCACTTTTGGGGCGCCTGGTTGAAGTTGAGAGGTCGATCCACATGCCGCTCCTTCCTCTGCATCCCACAGTTGGGGTGCTGGGTTGAAGTCGAGACCATGGGCCTCCTTACCCTGGTTCGTTGGTTCTCTCCTCTCTCCCTCTCTGGCAAGGAAGAAATTAGAGAATTGGAAAAATAGGCAATGTGCTTTGTGTGCAGCCGCTACCAGATTATTGTGGCAAGCGGTTATGCCAGTCCAGTATAGCCCAGACTCTTGACAAAGAGGCTCCTGTCCGTACAGCTGACCTTAAGACTTTTATACGGGAGGCGATCAGGAATTCCCTTTCCCAGATCCCACAGCCGTTTGCCTACACCCCAGCATCATTCTCCTTGTGTCTTGCACAATGATTCCCATGAGGAGAGCCTAGTTCATTCATCCCATTCAGATTCCTCTATGGAAGATGAGGGTGGCTTCTGCCTTACCATCCAAGAAATTGACAGCCTGTTGAAATCAGTCCGTGCCTCTATGGGGATTTTAGACAGTAGAGAATTAAAGATGGCCCAGGACGTTGTTTGCTGAGTTGTCTCAAAAGAAGAGATGTGCTTTCCCCGTCATTGATGCCATTAAGAACTTGGACAAGTCTGAGTGGGAAAAGCAGGAATCCAGGGTTTTTTTTTTTTTGCCTTAATCGTCAAAACTAGGTAACCCCTCAGTTACTAGACTGGTCTAAAATCCCTAAAGTTGATGCAGCTGTGGCTACCTCATCTAGACGGAATGTTTTGCCTTTGGAGGACGGAGGTCTGTTACAAGACACCCTGCTGAAAAAATCCTGGGAATCAGATATAGGAACATTTAAGCCTGCCATTGCTTCTGCATGTGTAGCCCGTTCCCAGTTGTATGGCTAGACCAATTGGAAGAGCAGATTCGGTCCGGGGCACCGAGACACAGGTTATTGGCAGCTATTCCTCAAATTCGGAATGAGTCGGCATATATGTGGTGGATGCGTCGGCTGATTCACTTCGCTTGGCAGCTAGATCTGCGGGACTCTCTAATACGGTCCCTAGTCCGTATGTGCCGGGGTGAGTACCTTTTTGGCCCTGTGCTCGATGAGATCCTATCTAAGGCAGGAGAAGTAAAAAAGGGGTTCCCTAATCCTTCTGTCCCTCAACTATAGGAGGAGAGCATTCTGAAAGCGACAGTTTGCAAGCCGAAGTCGGACGCTAAGTGGGAGCCGACCGAGAAAAAAACGAGAGGTGCTTATTACGAAGGTTCCTCGGGCTCCAAGAGCAAGCCTAAATAATTTTGACCCACCTATAGTGGGTAGATTGGCTAATTTGTTCCATCAGTTGTCCCACATTTCAAATAGCCAAAGGATCCTCAGCCTCATGTCATTTGAGCTAAAATTGGATTTTGAGAGGATCCCACGAGACTCCTTTCTTCAAACTGTATTGTCCAGTCCTGTCCAATAGAAGGTTCTGGAACTGGAGGTTAAAGATTTGTTGCATAAGCATGTTTTTGTGGATGTGCCGGACAACCAGGAGGGAAGGGGCTTTTATTCCCCTTTGTTTTTGGTTCTTAAACCTTATGATTATTTTCGAAATATCATTAATCTTCGGAAATTAAACTCCTTCCTCTGATTTCAGTCCTTTAAAATGGAGTAAACCCAAACTACGATTTGCATTTTGTTCCCTAGGTGTTTCATGGCAGTGTTAGACCTAAAGGACGCCTACTATCATCTCCCTGTCCGGATCACCAACAGTTTCTCAGGGTGGTGGTATCTCTGGAAGGTCGTGTCTGGCATCTACAGTTTGCCGTCATGCGGTTCGGTCTTTCTATGACTTCTTGCATCTTTACGAAGGTGATGTCGGAAGTAATGGGTTATGTGAGACAACCAGGATAATCTGATTGTTCCTTTTTTGAACGATTTTTTGATTGCTGGGAACGCTGAGGCTCAGTGTCAGTCCCGACTTACTCATTTCATGTCATCCCTACAGGAATTGGAGTGGATAATAAATGTACAGAAGTCAAGACACCATCCAGTTCAAGTCCAAAGATTTCTGGGTCTTCTCTTAGGCTCTGAAGTCCAAAAATGTTTTTTTTGCCAGCCGACCAGGTGTCCTCAGTGATGGCCAAAGTAGGCAGAGTTATGGACAACCCTGACCTGTCCCTGCGGCAGGCTATGTCCCTGATGGGGACGTTGCCTTCCTGTATCTTGGCAGTATCATGGGCACAGTTCCACTCTCGCGGTCTCCAACAAGTAGTAATCAGGGGTGGAGACTCCCTGCAGGGTCACTTGGAGGCCACCTTCTGTCTGCTTCCACAATAGACTCTGTCCTGGTGGATGAACCCATGTCACTTGACTGAAGGGGTTCCCTGGCTCATTGCTCCAGACTCTATAGTGACGACCGATGCCAGTCCCTTGGGGTGGGGGGGCCCATTGGGGGACTCACCTGGCCCAAGGTCAGTGGACCCCAGGGGAAGAATTGGGTTCTTCCAATCTGAAGGAGTTGCGGGTGGTCAAGTATGCTTTTCTCCACTTCTTGCCCTACCTCAGCAACTCCCACGTCAGAATTCAGACAGACAACACCATGGTGGTGGCATACATAAATCACCAGGGGGGGACCCAGTCACCCTCTCTGCTGTCCACCATGACCGATACATTTCACCTGGCAGAAGTGCATTTTCTCTCCCTTACAGCCCTGCATATCAGAGGAGTAGACTTTCTCAGCCAGCACTTTGTGACGGGGAGTGGGTTCTGAACAGGGCAGGGTTTGCCAAGATAGTGCACCTGTGGGGAGAACCAGAAATAGACCTGTTTGCGACCAGCAGGAACAGACAAGTTCAGCGCTTTGCTTCCTTGCACCCCTCGGATCTTCCGAATGTGGCGGATGCTCTGCGGGTGCTATGGGGTTATCCCCTGGCTTATGCTTTTCCTCTATGTCTGGTTCTTCGCAAAATCTGGTAGGAGGGTGTGAGAGTCATCCTGATTGCCCCCTTCTGGCCCAGGAGACCCTGGTTTTCCTGGCTAAGAGCCATGTCCGTGTCCGACCCTTGGGCTCTCCCGGCGACTCAGAAGCTGCTCTCTAATGGTCCGTTTTATCACCCCCAGGCGGACAGTCTGCAATGGCCTGGAATTTGAGAGGCAGCTTCTGAAACGGCGAGGGTTCTCAGACTCGTTGATTTCTACCCTCCTCCACAGTAGAAAGGAGGTGACCAACCTGTATTGCAAGGTTTGGAAGAAATTTTAACATCATATAGTAAAAATTCAAAGGAAAAGGTGCACTCACCTGTATCAGACTTTAGCACACAGACTTTTAAATAACAGTGGAAAGTTGCATACAGCAGGGAGGGAGGAGAAGGAATGGACGACGAGTTGTTTCGCGCTTTACTCAGCGCTTCCACTGGTCCTCAAGAAATGTTTACAATTTTATTCTGGGGACCTCACTGATTGGGCCCCGATTCTGGCCATTCTGTAATTTTTACAGAGAGGCCGTGAGTTGGGCCTTGCCGTCAGTACCTTAAGGGTCCAAGTCTCTGCTTTAGGGGGCCCTGTTGAATTGTAATGTGGCAAGTGACCGGTTGGTCTCCCGTTTTTTTCCAGGCATGTGATCGCAGTAAAGAGGTGCACATCCCTAGACTAGCACCCTGGGACTTGAACTTAGTACTGGATGCTTTGACTGGTCCTCCATTTGTACCCTTGCCTACAGCTTTGATTAAGAATTTAACCTTAAAGACAGCCTTATTCGTAGTTTAGATGTCTGCTAGGAGGGTGGGCGACTTACAGGTTCTATCGGTAGACCCCCCCTCTTCCTGCTGGTGTTCCCAGACAGGTTAGTGCTCAAAATGGTCCTCTAAATTTCATAGGAGCCAAAAAAAAAAAAAGTCCTGCCCTCCTGCTATGATAATATGATGATCTACCCCTGAAGAGCTGAAGTTTCATCCACTAGATGTGAGAACGGTCCTTGAGTATATTGCTAGGACTCAGCCCTAGAGGAAGAGTAGGGCCTTGTTTGTCTCATTCCAGGGTCATATGAAGGGAACTAGCACCACAAAAAGCTCCATCTCCAGATGGTTTCTGCTCGGCCTATTCTGCAAAAGGTGAGCAGCCTCCTGACGGCATTAGAGCCCATTCAACTCCGGCCTTGTCCGCCTCATGGGCAGAACGTGCTAGTATTCCTATTGAGCTAATTTGTAAGGCGGCTACCTGGGCATCTCCTTCTACCTTTTTTCGGCACTATCGCCGTGACTTGTCCTCCTTGTCTGGCCTCGACTTCGGCAGGGCAGCTCTTAATACTGTGGTCCCTCTCAGGTGATGATCTCTGCTAGTCTCTCGGTGGGTGCTGTCGTGGCGATAGGAAATTCTGAGATTACTTACCGGTAATCATATTTTACAGAGTCAATGACAACACCCACTCACTTCCCACCCTTTAGATTGCTTATTATTATTAATATTCTAGTTTATTTTCACTAATCACTGGTTAATACTTATTACCAGAGGGCTTTGTGTGCCCCTTTTCATGCTTTATGGTGATGGTCTTCTGATGTTATTAATCATTGTTTGTGTATTTATACATATTGACTGCTTGAAAAAGACCATACGGTCGAAACGTCGCGGTTCCTTGGAATAAAGCCCACATAACTGAATTTGAAGGATGTGCTGCCTCTATTTTTTCATGATTCTGTGATGCCATTAAGGTAGGGGGGCTTTGCACCCGTTGAATAACAGTTGTGCTGTTTTGTTTTTTTGATTGTGTATTTATGTGGTTACGGCGGTTCCTCCAATTTCTCTGTAAACCAACTGAGGAGGCGCGGGGGGACCTCCCCTTTTTATCTGTAGGTTTGATGTCCTTGTGGGCAGATCCCCTCTCTCGGTGGGTGCTGTCATTGACTCCATAAAATGATTTCCGGTAAGTAATCTCAGATTTTATGCACACACACTGATTACAAGTAAACAGGTCACAGCTGAGGATTTTACCTTTATTAGCCATTCAAACCCATTTGTGTCAACTTCTGTTAATGTATCAGGCCAAAATCACCAAGGTATGTGAACTTTTGATCAGTCATATTTTTGGTTGTTATTATGATACTAAAAGAGAAAAAACAGTAGTTTGACAATTCATGGCTTAACGCAACAAACTAACCATGAGTGAAAAAAACGTTTGTGTTATTCATATTCTCAAGGGGTGGGGGTGCAAATATGGCACCCGCTGGCGGTAATGGCTCATTGCGCACAGACACTTGCCGAGACGATTTGTTGCCGCAGAGACCCTACAGTCCTCGCCGCTCCATCCACTTTGCATCTAACCACCGATCCTCTCATGTGCAGTTATTCATATGGCGGCCATCTCTGAACAACCAAGTGTGTTCAAAGAGGCAGACTTCACACAGAGTGGCTTGTCCTCTTTGCTTCGGCACAACGCAATTACATTTTTTGTTTTGTCAATGATCTCATGGGCCACAGGATCAGTATGGTACAGTGGCCTTGTAAGGTCCTGCCTTTAGCATGCTCAGACAAATCCTCCTGTCTGTCTGACAGTTCTAGTACTCTACGATGGAAAAGCATTGCAGGGTTTTAGACCTGTGATGAGACCAAGTAAATTGATGTCCCATTCTGGGACAAAGTTAAGTGAAAAACAAAGACAAAGATCACACTTTGCCACACTTTAATAGTTGGAGTAAGTAATGTTCCCTAGTCTGCTTCTGTATAGTGAATAAACTTGATCTTTGTCTTTAGATTCTCATTAGCATTTTTTTGTGTTCTCCTCATACACCGTATTATCAATATGGTTTCTACAATAACATTTGCCTAATATAACCCTGACTTTTTATTTTTAGGAAGAAAAAATACTATAAGTTTAGTTGCATGCTTGTTCAAAAGTGAAATAAGACAAAGTAGGTGCAATATGATTAAGCCTGAAGTGTTACTCTGAGACCATTGCACCTCTTAATAAAGATATTATAAAGCTTAACTGAACTTTTTAGATTATGGTGATGAAATTGCCATAGAGCTGAGAAGCAGTGTTGGTGCTCCAGTTGAAGTGACTCACAACTTCCAAGTGGATTTTGTATGGAAATCAACATCATTTGACAGGTATGTAACCTGCATGATGTACACTTTTTGGTAGTGTAAAGTCATTAAAGTAAATCTCTTGTAAATACCAGTTCTAAGTAGTATTGTTTATTATTGCTGTGTTACACAAGTGCTGAAAAGGAGATCAACCTAATAAGTCTGAAGAATCGTTATGTGAAGTCATTCTGCTTGAATTTAATTTCTGTTTGTCACTTTACAAGCCGAAGAACTGCTGAGCTGTGAAATCAGTGTATAATAAATGTTAGTAGTGTACTAGGTTAGAATAGGAAAGCATTAAAC
The DNA here is from genome assembly GCA_033576535.1 of Allobates femoralis. Taxonomy (NCBI): domain Eukaryota; kingdom Metazoa; phylum Chordata; class Amphibia; order Anura; family Aromobatidae; genus Allobates; species Allobates femoralis. The sequence continues at coordinate 378,468,433 of JARQOC010000003.1, forward strand.
ATTATTTTGTCTGCAGTGTGTGTATTATACACACAGAGTTCTGCTATATGTGCACATATAGACACACCCACTATTCATTACCATAACATGACCTAAAAGGTCCTTGAATTAATCGAGTGGAAGGTCCTTGAGCGGCATAGGATATGCAGCCTCAGTGTACATGTTGGCAGCACCCTCTCTTGCTCTGCACCAATCACATAGTGCTTATCATTATTGGCACTCCTTAAAGAGGACCTGTCACCAAACCAGGCATGCTGATCTAATTACAGCGCTGGATGCAGCATGTGTGCAGCATGCAGGCAAGGGGTCCCCCAGCACTTGAGCAGCCCTGTACCCCGAGATAATAGTTAGAAAACTTACATGCTCCAGCCACTAAGAAGGTGGCTAGGGGCTGGAGCCGAAGGGCAGATTCACACCCCCTGCATGTTTAATCTGCCCACCGCTGCCAATCATTGTTTCCCTGTCTGCAGTATAACAGTTTTTTTTTCTCTCTCCCAGAAAGTCCCTGAGGGGCGGAGCCAAACAGCAAGTTGTGAAAAAAAAAATTCTGTTTAAATGCTGCTGAAGAGGGAGACAATGATTGGCAGCGGTGGGCAGATTACACATGCAGGGGGTGTGAATCTGACCTTGGCTGCAGCCCCTAGCCACCTCCTTAATGGCTGCAGCATGTAAGTTTTCTAAGTGTATTATCTCGGGGTACAGGGCTGCTCAAGTACTGGGTGACCCCCTTGTCTGCATGCTGCAGACATGCTGTATCCAGTGCTGTAATTAGATCACCATGCCTGGTTTGGTGACAGGTCCTCTTTAATTTTTTTTTCATAGTACAATATCTTGAGAAATAAATAAAAATTTACTTAAGTTATATCCTCAGAATTTTATAATTAGTGATCCAAAGTAATACAATAAAACACTGTCAACTTACATGTGCAGCAATAAAGGCACCCCTAATTAATACTCGACTGCACACCCTTTGGCATTGGTGACGGCCTCAAAACGTTTCTTGTAGCCATCTATAAGCTTCTTGCACTTCTCAGCTGGTATTTTCTCCCACTCTTCCTCTGCAGTTTGTTCAAGTTCTTGAATGTTTGCAGTGTTTTTTCCCAATGGCAGATTTCAACTCGCCCCCAAAGATTTTCAATGGGATTGAGGTCTGGACGTATTGCTGGCCTTTTTAAAATACATTTTTTTTCTCTTTCAACCCCCTTCTGTGTACTTTTGGATGTGTGCTTTGGGTCATTATCTTGCTGGAGCACTCATGATCTTCGACTCAAACCATGTGTTCTTACACTGGGCATGACATTTCACTCTAAAATTTCACTATAAAAAAGAAACTGTGCTTTCAGACCTCAAATAATGCAAAGGAAACAAGTTATTATTCATATACAAACAACAATACTAATGTTTTAACTCAGGAAGAATTCAGAAATCAATGTTTAATAGAATAACCATAATTTTTAATCATCACTTTCATGTGTCTTGGCATGCTTTCCACCAGTCTTTCACATTGCTTTTGGGTGACCTTATGCCACTCCTGGTACAAAAATGTAAGCAGGTCTTCATTGTTTGATGTCTTGTGACTGTAAAACTAAAAAAAGAGCCTTTCATCAATGAGAAGCAATGGAGAGCCAGGCTGATGTTTGCTAAAGACCATAAGGATTTTACCATAGAGGACTGGAGAAAGGTAATCTTCTCTGATGAGTCTAATTTTCAGCTTTGCCCAACACCTGGTCATCTATTGGTTAGACCAGGCGTGGGCAACTCCAGGCTGAAAACCTGGACTGTGTGACCCTCGAGGCCTGGAGTTGCCCACCCCTGGGTTAGACCGAGACCTTGAGAGACGTACAAGCCACAGTGTCTTGCACTCACTGTGAATTTGGTGGATGATCGGTGATGATCTGGGGATACTTTAACAAGGCTGGAACTGGGCAGGTTAATGTTTGCAAAGGACATATGAATCAAGCCTCATACAAGGTTATCCTTGAAAAATACTTGCTCCCTTCTGCTCTGGAAATGTTGACAGACTCTAAGGACTGTTTTTTTCCAGCAGGACAATGCCCCAAACCACACAGCTAGGTCAATCAATGTGTGGATGAAGAAGCACCACATCAAGACCCTGGCATGGCCAGCCCAATTTCCAGACCTGAAACCCATTGAAAACCTCTGTAAAGTAATCAAGAGGAAGATGGATATTCACAAGCCCTCAAAGAGGAACTGCTTACATTTTTGTGCTAGAAAGAGTGGCACAAGGTCACCCTAAAGCAGTGTGAAAGACTGATGGAGAGGATGCTAAGTCGCATGAAAGCTGTGATTAAAAATCTGTTATTCCACCAGATATTGATTTCTGAACTCTTCCGGAGTTAAAACATTAGTATTGTTGGTGTATATGAATAAGAACTAGTTTTCTTTGCTTTTTTTGAGGTCTAAAAGTACTTTCTTTTTTTATTTTGATGATTTCTCATTTGCTGCAAATAAATACAAAATTTGTAGCTTTGAATTTCGGAGACATGTTGTCAGTAGTTTATAGAATAAAATAACGTGCATTTTACTCAAAAATATACCTATAAAAAGAAAAATCCGAGTAACTGAAGGGACAAGGGACAATTGTGTAAGCACTATAACGGTGACAGGGTAATACATAGGGCCACGTCACACACACAGATATCTGTGCAGATATTGTTCACAGATCTCTGGTTGTAGTGAAATCATGGACACATTGATCCATTTTGTGGCCGTATAGAAATAGAACACATGTCCATGATTTCACTGCAACCAGAGATCTATGAACAATATCTGCGCAGATATCTGTGTGTGTGACGTGGCCCATAGTAACATAGTTTTTAAGGTTGAAGGAAGACCTTAAGTCCATCTAGTTCAACCCATAGCATAACATGTTGATCCAGAGGAAGGCAAAAAATAAACATGTGGCAACAATAAGCTCCACATTGGGGAAAAAAATTCCTTCCTGACTCCACATACGGCAATCAGACTAGTTCCCTGGATCAACGCCCTATCAAAGAATCTAGTATGTATAACTGGTAATATTATAGTTTTCAAGAAAGGCATCCAGGCCCTTCTTAAATGTTAGTAGTGACTCACTCATTACAACATCAGGCAGGTTCCATAGTCTCACTGCTCTTACAGTAAAGAATCAGCATTGGTGATTATGATTAAACCTTCTTTCCTCCAGACGTAGAGGATGCCCCCTTGTCCTAGTCTCAGGCCTCAGAGTAAAAAAATCACTAAAAAGGTCTCTGTACTGTCCCCTCAAATATTTATACATTACTACATGGTGGCCTGATTCTAACGCATCGGGTATTGTAGAATATGTATGTACCGTATTTTCTGGCGTATTAGACGACTTTTCAAGCCCTGCAAATCTTCTCAGAAGTCAGGGGTCGTCTTATACGCCAAGTGTACGCCACCTACTGGCAAAGAAACGGGATGGCCGCCCAGGATGTGTGCACTGTGTCCGGCCGCTGTCTCCAGGAAGAGAGAGACTTCACTGGAGCAGAGCAGAGCGACACATTAGCTGACATTCCTGCCGCCCCCAGCATGAAGAAGCCAGACATTAAACCCCTAACAGACCGCAGGTACAGCAGTTACTATTGCTTGGCTCCCTCCCTCCTGACTGTGAGGAGGGGGGGGGGGGTTGTGCTTCTTGTCTGTGGTGGTGTAAGTCGCTGCTTGCAGCTTTTCAATTCCCAGAGTTGTGTATGGAGGATTGTCCTCTGAAAGTTCCCCTCCTTCAAACACAGCTCTGACTGACCTAGAAGACATGGTGCTTATGGAGACTGCCCTCCTCCTCCCCCACAGCAGAACAGACCTGCAGACTGGAGAGGGGCTTCTCAGTCACAGGATTCTGACTGTCTCCTCTCACTGCTGAGCGTTTGTTACAGTGTAACCTGGCCAACACTCTGATCTCCAGACTGACACACTGGCCCTTTTCACATCTAATGCTGTGCTGCATTTGGCTTTATTTGCGTTTGTATGCATTTTTAGCAGTAAAAATACATACAAACGCATCCAAAAACGTCTGCTGCATCTAGGGCTGCATTTGCGAAAACGCAAGCATTTTGCATTTTTGCAAACACACAGGCGTTTTTGCATGCCTTTTTCAATGTATTTTGCATTGAACCCTATGGGTGCGGTTTTGGATGCGTTTTTAGTGGTAAAAACACAGACGCAAATAAAGCCAAACACTGCCCAGCATTAGATGTAAAATGGGCCATTGTTACAAATCTTCTGCTATGAGACTCTCCAGGCCAGTGCAGGTTTGCATTCATTGACTTCTGGCAGAGCCCCTGGAAATTGTTGAAATGAGAATCAACTGTCCTCTGGATGACATTGTCTAACAGGAATGTTTGCCCCCTATACTCCCCCACCCACCCCTCCATTCTCGCATGACCCCGTCTCCATGTCACCTACCCTCCCCCCATCCCAGCGCTGGCACATCCCCCTCTCTATGTTTATAGTATATGCAGGGATTATGGGGTGCATTATACTATATGGAGCACTATGATGCTGCATTATAATGGGAGACTATAAATGATGCATTATAATATGTGGAAACAATACTTTATTCAGGGCTATTTGACAGCTGTGCGGGGGTTATTATACAGTGTGAAGACATTTAGGGGCCATTATTCTTTATGTGGGTCCATTATATTTATATTGTATGAAGGGCTGTGTGGGCATCACAGTGGGGATCATACCCGTAGAAGAGGGGTAGTCTTATACGGCGAGTACATTCCAAACTCTATATTTTAACTGGAAAAGTTGGGGGTCGTCTTACACGCCCAGTCGTCTTATACGCCGGAAAATACGGTAGTCGACATGCTGTGACTGACAGAACTTGTTCAGTCAACGTGGGTGAACTACATACAGTGGTGTTCAAAAGTCCTGCGTAGGCGTGAAGAAAACTATATATTTCATACTTCTGCATCTCTACAGTGAAACTGGTGGAACATATATGTTTTTGTTATCCCTCATTGTATGCCATACTCATTTTTGAATGTCCCAAGTGTATAAATGATGGTATGCGCATTTTTGATTTTTTTTTTTACAGTATAACCATACCTACACGAGTACAGTGTGTAGAATGGTGAACAGGTTTCTAAGTTCATTAACTTCCAATGCAAGTTCACACAGACTTATCCCCTTAGTGACGGAGCAAATTTGCACCTTAATGACCAGACCGTTTTTTGCAATTCTGACCAGTGTCCCTTTATGAGGTAATATCTCTAGAACGTTTCAGCGGATCCTAGCGATTCTGAGAAGTTTTTTCGTGACATATTGGGCTTCATGTTAGTAGTAAATTTAGGTCGATAATTTTTGTGTTTATTTGTGAAAATATAAAAAAATTGGCAAAAATGTTGAAAATTTGACAATTTTCAAATTTGTAATTTTATTCTGTTGAACCGTAGCGTTATGTGACACAAAATAGATAATAAATAACATTTCCCACATGTCTAGTTTACATCAGCACAATTTTGGAAAAAAACATTTTTTTGGTTAGGACGTTATAAGGGTTCAAAGTTCATAAGCAATTTCTCATTTTTCCAGCAAAATTTACATAACCTTTTTTTTAGTGACCACATCACATTTGAAGTCCATTTAAGGGGTGTACATGACAGAAAACACCCAATAGTGACACCATTCCGAAAACTACACCCCTCAAGCTACTCAAAACTACATTCAAGAAAATGATTAACCCTTCAGGTGCTTCACAGCAACTAAAGCAAAGTGGAAACAAAAAATGGCCATTTTAATTTTTCCAACAAAAATGTTTTTAACCTCAATTTTTTAATTTTCACATGGCCAACAGGATAGAATGCATCCTAACATTTGTTGTGCAATTTCTCCTGAGTACACCGATACCTCATATGTGGTCATAAACCACTGTTTGGGCGTACGGCAGGGCTCAGAAGGGAAGGAGTGCAATTTGACTTTTGGAGCTAATTTACCATTCAAAAAGTTAAATGGCGCTCCTTCCCTTTCGAGCCCTGCGGTGCGCCCAAACAGTGGTTTATGACCACATATGAGGTATCGGTGTACTCAAGAGAAATTGCACAACACATTTTAGGATGCGTTTTATCCTGTTGCTCATGTGACAATGAAAAATTGAGGACAAAAGAACATTTTTTGTGGAAAAGAAAGTAACGTATATACTCGTGTATAAGCCGACCCGTGTATAAGCCAACCCCCCTACTTTTGCCCCCAAAACCTGGGAAAACCTATTGACTCGTGTATAAGCCGAGGGTGGACTCCAGCACAGGTATACAGCCCCCAGCAGTGTGGTATACAGCAGCCTCCCCAGTGGTAGTATACAGCAGCAGCCCAGAGGTATATACAGCAGCAGCCCCAGAGGTATATACAGCAGCAGCCCCAGAGGTATATACAGCAGCCCCAGTGGTAGTATACAGCAGCCCCAGTGGTAGTATACAGCACCCCAGTGTAGTATACAGCAGCCCCAGTGGTAGTATACAGCAGCCCCAGTGGTAGTATACAGCAGCCCCAGTGGTAGTATACAGCAGCCCCAGAGGTAGTATGCAGCAGCCCCAGAGGTATATACAGCAGCAGCCCCAGTGGTGGTATACAGCAGCAGCCCCAGTGGTGGTATACAGCAGCAGCCCCAGTGGTAGTATACAGCAGCAGCCCCAGTGGTAGTATACAGCTGCAGCCCCAGTGGTAGTATACAGCTGCAGCCCCAGTGGTAGTATACAGCTGCAGCCCCAGTGGTAGTATACAGCTGCAGCCCCAGTGGTAGTATACAGCTGCCCCCCCCATATCAGTATACAGGGCCCCCTTGTGTAGCAATCCTGTAAAGGAAGAGATTAGTATACTTATCCCTGCCGCTGTCCCGCCGCCGCTATCGGGCTCCTCCGGCTTCATCCAGCATCCTCCGGCTTCCTCCTCTGGCGCGCAGACAATGACGTCATTGCCTGCGCCCACCGGAGGAAGCCGGAAGACGCTGGATGAAGCCGGAGGAGCGGGACAGCGGCAGGAATAAGTATGCTAATCTCTTCCTTTACCGGATTGCTACACAAGGGGAGGGCCCTCTATACTGATTGGGGGGGGGACGACTGTATACAGTGACTCGCGTATAAGCCGAGGGGGGACTTTTCAGCCCAATTTTTGGGCTGAAAAACTCGGCTTATACGCGAGTATATACGGTACTTTTTCATTTTTACGGATCAATTTGTGAAGCACCTGGAGGTTCAAAGTGCTCTCAATGCATCTAGATAAGTTCCTTGGGGGATCTAGTTTCCAAAATGGGGTGACTTGTGGGGGAGCTCTAATGTTTAGGCACACGGCTCTGCATATGCGACATGGTGTCCGCTAACAATTTGAATGGAAAATTGGCTCCAATTGTTAGCGGACACCATGTTGTGTATGGAGAGCCCCTGTGTGCCTAAACATTGTAGCTCCCTCACAAGTGACCCCATTTTGGAAACTAGACCCCCCCAAGGAACTTATCTAGATTAGTGGTGAGCACTTTGAACCCCCAGGTGCTTCACAAATGAATCCGTAAAAATGAAAAAATAATTTTTGTGGCAAAGCAAGTACGTTTTCATTTTTACGGATAAATTTGTGAAGTACCTGGGGGTTCAAAGTGCTCACTATGCATCTAGATAAGTTCCTTGGGGGTCTAGTTTCCAAAATGGGTCACTTGTGGGGGAGCTCTAATGTTTAGGCACACAGTGGCTCTCCATACACGACATGGTATCCGCTTACGTGACATGGTGTCCACTAACAATAGGAATTGTTAGTGGACACCATGTCACGTATGGAGAGCCCCTATGTGCCTAAACATTGGAGCTCCCCCACAAGTGACCCCATTTTGGAAACTAGATCCCCCAAGGAACTTATTTAGATGCATAGTGAGCACTTTGAACCCCCAGGTGCTTCACAGACTGATCCGTAAAAATGAAAGTACTTTTTTGCACAAAAATATTCTTTTTTTTCCTTTTTACAGACTAATTTGTGAAGCACTTTGGTTTTGAAAGTGCTCACTATGCATCTAGATATGTTCCTTGGGGGGGGGGGGGGGGTCTAGTTTCCAAAATGTGGTCACTTGTGGGAGAGCGCCAATGTTTAGGCACACAGGGGCTCTCCATATGCGACATGGTGTCCGCTAACAATTTGAATGGAAAATTACCGTATATACTCGAGTATAAGCCGAGTTTTTCAGCACAATTTTTGTGCTGAAAAGTGCCCCCCTCGGCTTATACTCGAGTCCCTCGGTATGCTGTGTGGGGGGGAGGGCCGTAACCGGGGCCTGGAGGAGGCAGGAGGGGGCCGCAGTGGCCGCAGGAGGTCACGTGGGGCCGCATCATTAGTGTAATGAATATGCACGGCATCCCCCCATCCATAAGCGGCGGGGGGAGCGGTGCATGTTGCACTACACTGGCCCCCCTGCAGTGATCTACAGCCCCCCCCCTCCTTAGTATGTGTCCCCCAGGCTGCGGCACACATTAAAATAACAAACTTTTCATACATCACCTTTCCGGCGACCCCTGGCTGGCATTGCCGCTCCTCCGGTCCCGGCTTCTTCCTGCTTGTGCTGGCTACTATTCCTGTAGCCGACGCAGCAGATGACGTCATCTGCTGCGCCCGGTCACATGACACCGGCACAAGCAGGAAGAAGCCGGGACTGGAGGAGCGGCGCTGCCAGCCAGGGGTCGCCGGAAAGGTGATGTATGAAAAGTTTGTTATTTTAATGTGTGCCGCAGCCTGGGGGACACATACTAAGGAGGGGGGGCTGGATACGAAGGAGGGGGGGTCTGTATATCACTGCAGGGGGCCTGTATACTAAGGAGGGGGGTCTGTATATCACTGCAGGGGGGCCTGTATACTAAGGAGGGGGAGGTGTATATCACTGCCGGGGGCCTGTATACTAAGGAAGGGGGGTGTATCACTGCAGGGGGCCAGAATACTGCTGCTGGGGCCCTGTATACCACTTCTGGGGCCCTGTATATACCACTGCTGGGGCCCTGTATATACCACTGCTGGGGCGCTGTATATACCGCTGCTGGGGCGCTGTATATACCGCTGCTGGGGCCCTGTATATACCGCTGCTGGGGCCCTGTATATACCGCTGCTGGGGCCCTGTATATACCGCTGCTGGGGCCCTGTATATACCGCTGCTGGGGCCCTGTATATACCGCTGCTGGGGCCCTGTATATACCGCTGCTGGGGGTCCAATCTCGGCTTATACACAAGTCAATAGGTTTTCCCGGGTTTTGGGGGCAAAAGTAGGGGGTCGGCTTATACACGGGTCGGCTTATACACGAGTATATACGCTAGCTCCAATAGTTAGCGGACACCATGTCACATATGGGGAGCCCCTAAGTGCCTAAACATTGAAGCTCCCGCACAAGTTACCCGATTTTGGAAACTAGACACCTCAAGGATTATATCTAGGGGTATAGTGAGCATTTGGAACCTACAGCTACTTCACAGAATTTGATAATGTCATATTGAATATTTTCTTTTTTTCACACCATTTCTCACTTTTAGAGCATGTGCACAAGATACGGAGACACCGTGTCCTGGTCGTCTCCTCCCCTGCATTTTTTTTTAGTATTTCTTTAGTAAATTAAAAAAAAAAAAAAAAGACGTGAGGCTTCGCCATATTTTTGGTCCAGCAGGCAGCTACGGGCTGCCACCAACCCCTTCTGCCTAGGTTTGGCTGGAAACCAAAAATATAGGGAAGTCCCTTTCTTCTTTTTTTTTTTTTTTTTTTTTTTTTTTTTTATTATTATTTCATGAAATAAAAAAAAAAAATGGCGTGGGCATTCCATATTTTTGGGCCAACCAAGTACAACTAGGCAGCTGGGGTCTGGAATCCTCAGCGTAGGGAGGCCCAAGCTTTCTGGGCCCCTTCCCCCCTGCTGCAAATTGCAGCCCGCAGCCGCCCCAGAAAATAGCGCATTCATAGAAGCGCCATTTTCTGGCGCTGTATCCAGCTCTTCCAGCTGCCGTGTAGCGGTGGCAGACTGGGTAATAAGGGGTTAATTCCAGCTGTTTGGCAGCTGGCACTAAGCCCAAGATTCATAATGTCTGGCCAATATTAGACCGGACCATTAGGAATCTCTAGTAATTTGTAAAGAAGACACAAGACAGAGAAAAATATTTTTATTAGAGAAAAAACCACACACTACTTGGACTCCATCTTTATTATTTTTTGACGTGGGAAGGTCCGACGTAGTCCAGTGGGAGGTCCCGCGACGAATCTCAGTTTTATAGCATATGGGGCATCCCCCATAAGCTATAAAAGCAGGTTCATTGCCAGGAGGATGACAGGTCATGAACTCATCATTGCCAGGAGGACGACAGGTCATGAACTCAGTGAGTTTATGACCTATCAGAATCCTCGGGTCACAAGGGGTTAACTGTGCTCTTCATGGCAGTCTCCACATCAGGTCAACATCGGTGGTGATCTATCAGGATCCTGGGATCCCATAGGGATCCTGGGATCACCACTGATCTGATGTGGAGATCACCATGAAGAGCACAGTTAACAAGGGGTTAACTGTGCTGTTCATGGTGGTCTCCACATCAGATCACCATCAGTGGTGATCTATCAGGATCCTGGGATCTGATGTGGAGATCACCTTGAACAGCACAGTTAACCCCTTGTTACCCGAGGATTCTGATAGGTCATGAACTCAGAGTTCATGACCTGTCATTCCCTGGGCCGCACAGCAGGGGTTAACAGCAGCGCGCGCGTGCGCACACACCAGGGTGCGCGCACAGAGGAGGCGCGTGCCGCAGAAGACAGAAGGAGACTGAGACCCCCGGACCGGAGGACCCCGGGACCGGAATCAGGATCGTTGGTAGGTAAGAGTGGTGAGGGGGAGGTAGGGGGGGCTTTACTGGGGGACGGGGGGCCTGCAAACTCCATCTGATGTGATGTTTGGTCACATCGGATGGAGTTTAGAGGCGGCGGGGCCGGCATGTGGGCTTTGGGGAAGGAGGAAGGGGTTACCGGACACCATGCATCGGAGGAGGGGGCGGGGGGTGTCCGGACGCCGGTGGGATTCAAACTCCCATACATTCCCAGATCTCCGCCTTATCAGTCCTCTTCGAGAAGCGCTTTGCTTCATGTTCCCAGGGTTAACACGTTCATTGAAGGAGTTTCCCATTTAGAACCTCCCTATTGATCTCCCCTCAAGCCCTGGGACCTTAATTTAGTATTGAATGTTCTACAGGGACACCCCTTTAAACCCTTGAGGGACACGCCGCTATCACACCTCTCCTGAAAAGTAGCCGCCTTTTTTTTCCACAATCATTTTTATTTTTTCATCACACAAGCCAAATCAAAACATGTCATATGCTCATACAGCTTTCAACAAAACCAGAAATAAAGTTAATGAAGCAATATTGAATTAAGCATCGAGCTTCAATAAGCATTACATCGTTCTTCTGAATATAAGTATAAAATGCTAAATCTAGAATCTTTCTCCTTCCCTTGGTCATCATCAAAAGAAAAGAAAATTTCAAACCTCCTACACCAATTACTCGAGCACAACAGATTTTAGTATATCATATTTTGATGATATCCAATTTCAGCATAGCATCCCTACTCAATTATCAACTCTATCCTCAGTCCTCAAACATAATCTACCCAGACTTCCGCCCAATTCTTCTAATGCATACCAGTCTGAGTATTGGAATGATATCATTATATTTTGGATTTCTGAATCAGTAAGGGATGTTTCTATGTATGATCTACACTTATTAAAAAAACATGTAGCCCCCTTCTTTATGTTCATCGTTTCCCTCCTATCTAAATGTAATAATTCCAGCAGTGTCAAGTGAATATCAGATTCTCCCGGTAGTGCTGATGCTATCCAACGCTGAAGAATAGTGCGCTTCACCAGCATGGCAATTGTATGAAACAATATATGTAAGTTCCCCCCTTAAACTCTTATCTTCTGCATAATGAAACAGCCAGCACATTGGATCTAACTCGATCCTGATCCCACATATCTTTTGTACTAGACCTTGTATGATCTCCCAAAACTTTCTGGAATACATGCAGGATCACAACCCATGTTCTATGTCTGTTCCTGGTTGTCCACATTTAGGATCATTTATCATCCTATCTGGGTGGTTGGAGTTTGGAGGGACATTAAAACCCACTATAGTACCGTGCATGACTCTGAATTGACTATCTCTCCAACGTTCATTGATAATATATTTTTTGACCACTTTCCAGCCATGTAGTATTTTTTGCAATAGATCAACATCTACATGATATAGTGTCCATCTCCCAAACATCTTCTCACATAATGGTTGTAATTCCGATCTCAATGTTTTCTATACAGAAGAAATTGTGATGTCCATAATATGTCTAGACATTAAAACATCCCATGTATTCTCTAATAATTCCTTTGTTACATTTCTCAAGTTTTGTAAAATGTAGTGGTTCATTTGGCTGAATTGTAATAATTGAAAGTTGGGTAGGTGATATTTACTCAAGATTTCCTGGCCTGAAGTCCATCTCTTTTCCGTTACATTAATTAAATCCCCTACTGTGTTAATGCCCCTTCTTCGCCACTCCCCGAACAGACTATTCTCCCTTCCAAGTTTAAATGAGTAGCCTTCTTAATAGTGATCACTTCCTTCAGGAGAATATCGGAGCTGGCAGCACTCTCTTGTAGGTCACCCTTCCACCAGGACAAAGTTGTTCTCCGACCCTCGCCGGATTTTCTCCCAAAGGTGGTGTCCTCTTTCCAGTTGAATGAGGAAATAGTGTTGCCTTCATTTTGTCCGGGGCCGTACAACAGTCGGGAGGCCTCGCTGCACTCGTTGGATCTCGTGAGGGCTCTTCGTTGGTACGTTTCTCGTACCGCTCCGTTCAGGAAGTCAGGCATCCTCTTCGTCTTTCTCGTATGGCATTGAAAAGGCATGCCAGCCTCTAAGTCGACGATTGCTTGTTGGTTAAGATCGGCGATTCAAGAATCCTACAAACTCAGGGGAAGAGCGGTGCCACAGGGCCTCAAAGCACACATCACAAGGTTAGTGGGCGCTTCCTGGGCCATCAAGCATCAGGCGACAACTCTTCACGTGTGTAAAGCCGCAGCAGTCGCTCACCTCTCAGAGGTCGCAGCGCCACCCCTTTTTGACACTTGTAATTAATGTTTGGTTGTAGTTACTATTTCCATTATTCAGTGTGTACTTTTCCTAGTACCCCAAACAGGGACTGCTTTTTGACATCCCATGGTCTGTGTCCCCCAATGAAAGCGAGAGAGATTTCTGTGTACTCACCGAAAAATCTTTTTCTCTGAGACTTCATTGGGGAACACAGCACCCAACCCTACTTCAACCTCTGGACGATAGATTGAGCTCATGTCCTTAGTTTTCCTTTTCATTAAGTGGTGCATATACATCATGTTCCAAATTATTATGCAAATTGGTTTTAGGTGTCATAGGATTTTTTTGTCAATGAAACCTTTGATGGTATTGTGTCTCAGGTTCTTTGGATCACTGAAATCAATCTCAGATACCTGTGATTATTAGTTTGTCAGGTGAGCCCAATAAAAGGAAAACTGGATGTTCCACAGTATTGAGCAGGCCACAGTTTTCAAGTAACATGGGAAAGAAAAAGGATCTCTTTGCTGCCAAAAAGCAACAAATAGTGTAATCCCTTGAACAAGGGATGAAAACATTAGATATTGCATGAAAACTTAAGCGTGATCATCATACTGTGAAGAGATTTGTGGCTGTTTCTGAGCACAGACTTGTTTGTGCATATAAAAGGCAGAATGAGGAAGATTTCTGCCAGGCAAGTTCATCAGATTACGAGAGCAGCTGCTAAAAATGCCTTACAAACCTTGTGTTGAGACTTCTAAACGAGACTCCACAGAGTTTATTTGCATATTTGTAATTCCCAAGGGCAATGCGCCTAGGAATTCACTGTTGAGTGCTTTAGCCTGCTGCCCGCAGTGTTTTCTTGGACTGGTCTGCCTGATATCAGTGCTTCGTGTTGTTAATCAAGTCATAACGGTACAGGAGGGGAAAGAACTCTGTCCACGAGGGCTCACAGTCTAAGAGGGACTTGTGGGTATACAGTAGGAGGGGGTAGAAACGGTGCGCTAGACTGGGTCTCATTGCAGGTTCTAGGCTTGTCGGAAGAGGTGGGTCTTCAGGTTACTTTTGAAGGTTCCCAAGGTAGGTGAGTGTCTGACATGTTGGGGCAGAGAGTTCGAGTATAGCAGCTGCACGGGAGAGGTCCTGTACGCGGTTGTGAGAAGAGGAGATGAGGGGGGAGTAAAGGAGGAGCTCATGGGAGGATCGTAGGTATCGGGAGACCATGTCAGAGATGTATGGAGGGGACAGGTTGTGGATGGCTTTGTATGTCATGGTTAGTGTTTTAAACCGGGATCTCTGAGAAGTGGGGAGCCAGTAAAGGAATTGACAGAGGGGGGAGACAGGTGGATTTGTCGGGCAGCGGAGTTTAGGATGGATTGAAGTGCGAGGGAGGCCAGTGAGCAGGAGGTTGCAGTAGTCATGGCGGGAGATGAGAGCATGAATAAGTGTTTTATCAGTATTGTAGTTAAGGAACGTGTGAATCCAGGATATGTTTTTAAGCTGGAGGTGTTGAGGGCCTGGATGTGGGGCTTGAAGGAGAGAGAAGTCGAGGATTACTCCGAGGCACTTGGCGTGGGGGACTGGGGAGAGTGAGCAGTCGTTGACAAGGATGGATAGGTCCGGGTAGTGGGGGAGAGCGGCTTGCGGGGAAGACTATGAACTCAGTTTTGTCCATGTTCAGCTTAAGGAAGCGAGCAGAGAAGGATGAGATGGCGGACAGGCATTGTGGAATTTAGGATAGTAGAGCGTTGATGTCGGGGCCAGACAGGTAGATCTGGGTGTCGTCGGCGTAGAGATGGTACTGAAGGCCATGTAACTCAATGAGTTGCCCTAGGCCGAGAGTGTAGATGGAGAAGAGAAGTGGTTCCAGAACCCCGAGTCTAGGGCGACACCGACAGATAGGGGGTAGGGCAAAGAGTAGGTGTGGGAGTGGGTGACACTAAATGTCCGATCCGTTAGATAAAAGGAGATCCAGGAGAGGGCTACGTCAGTGATGCCAAGAGATTCCAGGATGTGAAGTAGAAGGGAATGGCCAACCGTGTTGAAGGTGGCAGACAGGTTTAGGAGGAGGAAAACGGAGTAGTGTAGTTTGTTGTTGGTGGTCAGTAGGTCGTTTGACTTTGGTTAGGGCAGTTTCAGTTGAGTGGTGGGTTCGGAAACCGGATTGTAGGCAGTCAACGAGGGAGCAGGGAGGACAGTTCTGAATGGACGGTGCGGTTCAAGTAATTTTGAGAAGGGGAGAAGAGATATGGGGTAATAGTTAGAAACAGATGACGGGTCAAGAGAGGGTTTCTTGAGGATGGGTGTGATCAAGGTGTGTTTGAAGGCTGAGGGGAAGATGCCAGTAGTAAGTGGTAAGTTGAAGAGATGGGTTGGGATGAAGACAGAGGTGAGGTTGGGAATGAGGTGAGATGGGAGAAGGTCATGGGCGCTGGTGGCAAGGTGTGACTTTGACAGAAGGGAG
Source organism: Allobates femoralis (assembly GCA_033576535.1). Lineage (NCBI taxonomy): Eukaryota > Metazoa > Chordata > Amphibia > Anura > Aromobatidae > Allobates > Allobates femoralis. The sequence continues at coordinate 378,483,995 of JARQOC010000003.1, forward strand.
GAGAGCTGATCTTCGGTTATGGGGGAGAAGCAGCTGATGGAGGGAGAGAGCAGTGTAGGGGAGAGGGGAAGCTGTGGGGACAGTGGGTCAAAGCTGTCTGATTTTATCGATCTTCTGCTTAAAGGAGACAAAGTCTTTAGCAGAGATGAGGGGAGAGGGAGGAGGAGCGGGTGGACGGAGTAACGGAATTGAAAGTTTTAAAAAGCTGTTTGGGATTGTGTGACAGGGAGGTTATTAGGGATGAGAAGGCGGCTTGTTTGGTGGCAGCGAGTGCAGCCTTGAAGTCAGTGAGTGACTGCTTGAACAATGCAAAGTGCTCAGTGGAGTGAGATTTCTTCCCTCTCCTCTCGGTGACTCTGGAAGCCCGTCTCATGTCTTTAGTGAGGGTGGTGTGAAAGGGTTGCCTGTTTGTGCGAGGAGCGTTATATGTGAGGGGGTGGCTAAGTCAAGGGCCGTAATTATTGTGGTGGTTTATAGGCTGGTGGCAGCATCTGTGTCACGTATGGAAGCTATGTCTGTGAGAGGGAGGAGGGATTGAGAATATGTAGATCAATGTGTTTTAGGTTTCTGCGAGAGTGATAGTTTGCGGAGTCGGGGTAGTGTAGTAGGGGAGGAGAAAGTAAACAGATTGTGGTCAGACAGTGGGATAGGTGAGGTTAGTGAGGGAGCAAAGGCGGGTGAAGATGAGGTCCAGCGTTTGGCCATCTTTGTGGGTGGCAGAGGAGGAGCATTGGGAAAGCCCAAAGGAAGTAGTCAATGAAAGAAGTTTAGAGGCGTTTGGGTGGGAAGTGTTAATGGGGTTATTGAAATCACCCATAATGATAGTGGGGATGTCTACAGAAAAGAAGAAGTAGAAAGGTGATGAAATGGTCAAGGAAGGAGGCGATGGATCCAGGGGGGTGGTATATGATGGCCAGCTGAAGGTTACAGGGAGAGAAGATGCGGACGGAGTTTGCTTCCAATGAGGGAAGAGTAGCCGAGGGAGTCGGTGCAATTAGGGGGTGAAGGAGCAGGAATAGTAGTGCCTACACCTCCTGGGCTGTTTAGCCCCTTAAATGCCACAAGCGATAATTGCATCATTTAGAAGACAGGGAGAGGGTGGGAGCTTTCGTTCGGGACCCTCACTACAGCATTGCAAGGGTCCAGTTGTTGCCATGATGACCACTTGGTCAGCCAGCTATAGAAAGCCTGTTAGACAATGCTCCTGGTATGATGAAAGAGGCTTCTGTCAGTGCAACACTGACCGATGTGATGCATTGCAATTAAAAAATATGAAAAAAGAGCCTGCGCAGTCCGTGCATATTGCCGACCTCTCCCAAGATTTGTAAAGTCTACCCGAGACATAGGCACTGTTCAATGCATCACGGACACCCACTCCACGGCATCGGCGCGAGTGCGGCTGTCACTCACCCCGCCGGCCAGAGGAGGGGCGGGAAATTTGAAAAGTGCAGGGCGGGTTTAGCAGCATGGAGGGGTGGCGAGCACAGCATCCATCCGGTCTAAACCGTATCCTCCTGGTTACAGTAGGTGGCCAGCCCTGGACATAAAAGTTCATATTTCAGGTATGAAGGGCCAGTCTGGGCACATACAGGGGTTACTACAACCCCAATTTACATCATGCAAATGGCATTGGGCATAATTTAAAATGCCCAAAGGGGGTGACCGGTTCCCTTCAAATAATTCTGTGAATCATCTGTGGATTTAGAATGCTCTCTACACCCCTAGACTGAATTCCTCAAAGGTGTTCTTTCCACAATGGGGTCATGTGGGGGTGGGGGGTGCTGCTGTTTAGGCACCACATTGGCTTTTCAAATGCGACATGACGCCTGCAGGAGTCTATTTTTGTCAAATCTGCACTCAAATAGATCTCTTACTTTTTGAGCCATGCCGTAGTATAAACCTTATTAAACCAATCATGGAATGGTAGAGTTGTAAGGGACCTCTTGAATCATCGCGTCCAACCCCCTGCTTAAAGTATACCTGTCACCAGATTTGAGTTTTTAAAGCTAAAAGCGCCACCTTCAGCAGCAGCTATGCTGCACTCTAAGAAGGTGGTTATTATGCCCTGACTTCCCCTGTACAACGAATAAATAACTTGGGTAAACTTACTGTCCTATTTTATTGTGATTTCCGGCTGCATGGGTTTGATTGCAGCTTGGTACGTCCAGCGTCTCCTCGCTTTCTGACAGCCTCTTCCTTAGATATTTAAATCGTGCCTACGCAGAGGCTTCTCCAGATCACGCAGGTACACTGTGATCTGCCTTACTGTAGGCAAAGCCTAAAACTCCTCTGCGCATTCGAACCGGTAAGGTCTCTGCACAAGCACACAGTGCGACTGCGTGATCCAGAGAAACCTCTGCGTAAACGCACGATTGAATATCAAAAGAGGAGGCTGTCGGACAGTGAGGAGAGTAGGGACAGACCAAGCTGCTATTACAATCGGACCAGAAACAGGTGATTACATTCTACAGGGCGGGAAGTTTTTAAAAGTTCTTTCTTTGGTGTGCAGGTGCATTTGGGGCGTAATAGCCACCTTCTTAGAATGCAGCATAGTTTAAAACACTTGTGTGTGTGCCTTGTATTGTTCATGTTTATTGTACTAGTCTATGTATGCACTTTTTCACATGTAAAGCGCAATGGATTAAATGGCGCTATATTAATAATCTGGTGCGGCTTCAATTTAATGCAAGATTCCCTAAGTTTTCTAGCCATTTTTAAGGTTTCCATTGAAATCTTCCACATACAGTTAGGGCCAGAAATATTTGGACAGTGACACAAGTTTTGTTATTTTAGCTGTTTACAAAAACATGTTCATAAATACAATTATATATATAATATGGGCTAAAAGTGCACACTCCCAGCTGCAATATGAGAGTTTCCACATCCAAATCGGAGAAAGGGTTTAGGAATCATAGCTCTGTAATGCATAGCCTCCTCTTTTTCAAGGGACCAAAAGTAATTGGACAATGGACTCTAAGGGCTGCAATTAACTCTGAAGGCGTCTCCCTCGTTAACCTGTAATCAATGAAGTAGTTAAAAGGTCAGGGGTGGATTCCAGGTGTGTGGTTTTGCATTTGGAAGCTGTTGCTGTGACCAGACAACATGCGGTCAAAGGAACTCTCAATTGAGGTGAAGCAGAACATCCTGAGGCTGAAAAAAAAGAAAAAATCCATCAGAGAGATAGCAGACATGCTTGGAGTAGTAAAATCAACAGTTGGGTACATTCTGAGAAAAAAGGAATTGACTGGTGAGCTTGGCAACTCTAAAAGGCCTGGGCGTCCACGGATGACAACAGTGGTGGATGATCGCCGCATACTTTATTTGGTGAAGAAGAACCCGTTCACAACATCAACTGAAGTCCAGAACACTCTCAGTGAAGTAGGTGTATCTGTCTCTAAGTCAACAGTAAAGAGAAGACTCCATGACAGTAAATACAAAGGGTTCACATCTAGATGCAAACCATTCATCAATTCCAAAAATAGACAGGCCAGAGTTAAATTTGCTGAAAAACACCTCAAGAAGCCAGCTCAGTTCTGGAAAAGTATTCTATGGACAGATGAGACAAAGATCAACCTGTACCAGAATGATGGGAAGAAAAAAGTTTGGAGAAGAAAGGGGAACGGCACATGATCCAAGGCACACACCACATCCTCTGTAAAACATGGTGGAGGCAACGTGATGGCATGGGCATGCATGGCTTTCAATGGCACTGGGTCACTTGTGTTTATTGATGACATAACAGCAGACAAGAGTAGCCGGATGAATTCTGAAGTGTACCAGGATATACTTTCAGCCCAGATTCAGCCAAATACTGCAAAGTTGATTGGACGGCGCTTCATAGTACAGATGGACAATGACCCCAAGCATACAGCCAAAGCTACCCAGGAGTTCATGAGTGCAAAAAAGTGGAACATTCTGCAATGGTCAAGTCAATCACCAGATCTTAACCCAATTGAGCATGCATTTCACTTGCTCAAATCCAGACTTAAGACAGAAAGACCCACAAACAAGCAAGACCTGAAGGCTGCGGCTGTAAAGGCCTGGCAAAGCATTAAGAAGGAGGAAACCCAGCGTTTGGTGATGTCCATGGGTTCCAGACTTAAGGCAGTGATTGCCTCCAAAGGATTCGCAACAAAATATTGAAAATAAAAATATTTTGTTTGGGTTATGTTTATTTGTCCAATTACTTTTGACCTCCTAAAATGTGGAGTGTTTGTAAAGAAATGTGTACAATTCCTACATTTTCTATCAGATATTTTTGTTCAACCCTTCAAATTAAATGTTACAATCTGCACTTGAATTCTGTTGCAGAGGTTTCATTTCAAATCCAATGTGGTGGCATGCAGAGCCCAACTCGCGAAAATTGTGTCACTGTCCAAATATTTCTGGCCCTAACTGTATGGAGAATTGCCATACTGCACTACAAGATGTATAGTGTATTTTCTTCGCTTGTGAAAATGGACAATTTGGGACTAAAGCAACATTTATTTTTTTTTTCACTGCTCATGAAATTCTGTGATTTCAAGGTGCTAATCGCTCCTAGGATAAATTCCTTGAGGGATGTATTTTCCAACATGAGGTCACTTGAGAGAGGGGGTTTCCAGTATTTAGGTGCATCAGAGGTTCGTCAAAGGCAACTTGGATGTCACCATCTATTCCAGCCAATTTTACACTCCAGTCAGATGGGACTCCATCCTTTCCAAGTCCTGCCATGCGCCCAAAAAGTGGTTTTCCACCATTTATGGAATATGTGTGCTAAAGACAAATTGTGTGGAAAAAGTACAAGCTACTCGCTCATCACTACATGTTTCCACTTGTTAGTATGCTTACAACATTTTACATTATGAAGAGTAGAAATAAGTGCTGTAAAAATGCAGTGACGTGGGCAAAAGGAAAACGAAACGGTGGCCACAATCCCGACTGTAATTGTCTGGAAAAATAAGATGGTCACTATGTCTAGTAACAAACTGTAAAATTTTCTTTTAAAAGAAAATTAAAGTCATGGCGTGTTGAAAATTAAGAATCAGTTTTTGATGTTTTTTTTTGCACAATCGGAGGCCTGTCAAAATTACAACATAAAAAAAACTGTCAACCTGATTCTGATACAGGAGATAGGCACTTACTGTATTTTTCGGATTATAAAACACATCGGACCATAAGATGCACCCAGATTTTAGAGGAGTAAAGTGGAGGGGAAAAAAGCAAAGCAAAAAAAATGTGGTTATAATGCAGTGTTATGGGGGGGCGGGGGGGGGGAGGGGATGTGCTGCTGACCATTATTGGGGTAATGTCCCCATCCTGGGCCCCTTCCAAATAATATATGGCCCCACCATCCTGGTATTTAATCACTATCCTGGATGACCCCCAATCCTGGTATATAGCCCTTCCTCCTGGGATATAGCCCCCCATCCATAATATGGCCCCCCATTCGGTTATATACTGCCCGCCATCCTGAGATGCGGTCCACCATCCTGGTATACGGCCTCCTCAGTATATGCCCCCCATCCTGAGATACAGCCCCCCATCCTGGTATACGGTACCCCCATCCTGGATATGGCCTCCATCCTGGTACACAGTCTTCCCGCCCCTCTGGGATATAGCCCCCACCATCCAGGATCATTAACGCCCAATTTGGATATGCCCCCATTGTCCTGAATATGGCCCAGCCTCCCCCCCCCCCCCTGCCTGCTGCACACAAGAAAATAACAATGTAAAACAGCCCTCCGACACTTGCCATCTCTCCCTGCTGCCAGCATTCGCGGTGTGAGACCTCCTGCGTCCCAGGGGCATCCGGTCATGTGATTGCCACAACAGAGTGACATCACTGACCCATCCCCCCAGCCTGCTCCAGAGCCGCAGCACAGCCTGTGTCACACGTCCTATATTCTGACCATAAGATGCACCCCCTCACTTTCCCCCAAATGTTTTGGGGGAAATAGTGCGTCTTATGGTCTGAAAAATACGGTATATACTGAAATCATGTGCACAAACCTGACTCAATTGGCCAATTGGTTCTGGAGATATCGTGGCCACCGATTTGAAAAAAGTGGTTTGAGTGAACTGCATTTAAAGTTTTTATCTGGATTACAGACATGTTTACTAACAATCCGCTTTTCCAGGAGCCATAATAATCCTTTCTTGTACTTAACATTTTTCAAAGATCTTGCCGATGTGCTCGCAATCTGTGAATCCTGTTCACTTCCATGTTGGTTGCCGTGAAATATCCCCTTCTTAAAATGATTTTGATGCACATTATAATCTTGATGATTTTTCTTTAATCCATTTGCACTCATTTTTTAATTTTCTAAAATTCTTGGGTAACTTCATTAACGTTCACCCGCCTCGACTTTCAAAGCAGATCGGCTATAGCAACCAGAGTGCAACTTTCAGCATTGAAGCTGCTGAGGTAAAGTGAAAGCCGAGTTCTGATTGGTTGCGTTGGACAACTAGAACAGTAGGTTCACCTATGCGATCTCTGATCAGTGTGAGAGCATCATGGTGTGGCCAAACATTTGGGTACCACTTGCTTGATTTCCATCAATCTTCATCCTTACCTGGCTCTATGAAGGCAGAGCTGTCAATCAAAGTAGATAGCAGGGTGCATATGGAGGGAAAACAAATAGGTGGGACGGTGTACTTAAATGTTTGTCCCCTTCTGATGTACCGAGCACCTGTACGTTTGATTTGAACAGTCATTCAGAGTACATTTAAATAATGGGGAGGTTATCACTGTGAGATTTGTGGATCAGGAAACCAGCTATTAGGCTACATTCACACGCTGCGTTGTTGCTATTATTTCTTGAGGATTCGTTTTTGGGGCAAAACTGCACCAAGAATGGATCCTCACAAAGTGCAGCATTGTGTGTGAACGCCGCTACACTTTTTGCCTGCACTTACCTCGCCGCGCATCCTCAGTGACTGCTGGTTGTGTCTTCTCATTCCCGGAAGCCGCAGGGAGCGCAGCCTCTAGGATCCTGCAGCCTGCCATGTGACATCGCCCGGTCACATGATGCTGTCCCAAGGTTCTCCACCGGTCCTACAGAATCTGGATGAGGAGAGATCACTGTGGGAGCGTGGTGAGGTGACTAAATAGTGCAGCGAAATAATGCCAGGAAATTAACATATGACTTCTTGTTACGGACCCACTTTCAGCTCAAAAGCCGGCCTGTAAAAAGCAAAACGTGTGAATTCCAAATATTGACTTGGCTGGGACAGCTGACATTACTGCTTTCCACTGCAATAACGAATCCGTACAAAGCAGACCAATAGCGCAGCGTGTGAACGTAGCCTTACCCTGGTATCGCCCCCTTTCTTTTAAAATAAGCCCAAGAGGCACATTCTCAAGGAAAATTGTTTAGCCCACTTACATTTTGAGAAAATCTTCGATTTCTCTGCAAATAGCCATCGGATCACAGCTATCAAGTTTTTTTATGGCTTCCTATAACCTAAATCTCCATATCGATTTAGCAGGGTTCATCATTGACAGATTCCCTTTTGAACATCCTGTCGAGGTATTCAGGTAAAGTGTAATGTGTTTCTCCTTGATCATGTGCCTTAGTAGGTTTTCTGTTTCTAATTTATTTTATCTAGAATGCAAAGCGCATTGAAAACCTTTGCTGTAGATGAAACTTCAGTTTCTGGTTACATTTATCATAAACTTTTGGGTCATGAAGTGGAGGATGTAATCATAAAATGCCAGCTCCCCAAACGGTTCACAGCACAAGGATTACCAGATCTCAACCATTCCCAGGTAAGATTACTTAATGGACCCAGTTATTCACAGGCTATTTTAGAATTACCTTTTTTTCTCTCTTCTGTAATAGAAAAGAGCAAAGTTTAAAATTCCTGTTTTCGTTCAGTATAAACCCCAACAGTATTGCTGAGCATGTGAAGGATAGCATCTGTGTGCTGAATGTCACATATTTAACCTATAAAGACTACACACCCTAAGTGATTTAGAAATGTATAGCTTTTATTATTAAAATATAAAAGCATTTTAAAATGTGCATGGAAGACAGTCTTACAAATAAATAACTTATTTTTTAGTTTATACAGTATGTTTACCTTAATACTATGAATCTAAATATATCTAAAAATGGTTCCAAAGTACAGCAATTGATAGTGTTATTACAGGAATAAATAATTTATGGGGGAAGGAAAATTAATTTTCTAAAAAAAAAAAATAAGAATTGTGAATGCGCATCATTCGGCTGGTCACTGTGGACCACAAAGTACTCCTCACTATTACCAACAACAGTCCCCTTCTATTTGCTCAATTATAAATTGCTTTAGCAAGCCATACGGACTCCACACATATGGTGGCAGTATTTGAGTTACATACCAACGCATGCTAAAGGCAGAAATATTTTAGTTATTGATAGCAGTGTAGACTCTGAACAAGCACTGACAGACAATGTGTCATAGATTGTGATGAGCGAGTGTAATCATTACTATTCGCTACTCGCACAGATAATATGGTATTCGTGATACTCTGCGAGTATCGCAGGTGCTCATGATTGATGTGTCGATCGTTATCGATCTGGCACAGATTGCCAGCTCCCTTCAGTAAACAATGGGAGCTGGCACCTCGGAGAGACCCTCTTGAATGTCAGGGTCTCTCTGAGGGGCATAGCAAGGTGTTTTATGCAGTAGAAACATAAAAAAGCCCGCCCTGTCCTGGAAATATTAATTTTATAGCCAGATGTGTGTGGGCAAAGCCTATCACTAATTGATTAACATTAGACTTGCTATTCGGACGAATATGCGAGTATTAAAAACTACTCGTTAGGAGTATAGCAAATGCAATTATTTCGCTACTTGCTCATCACTAGTCATAGCTGAATTAAGGTAATCACCAGGACTGTCACTCAAGGAGGAGTGCCCACCCTCCAAGCAACCAGTAAGTAAGGAACCTCACAAGCAAAAAAGTCACACAGAAGAGGGCCTCTATGCAAGAACAACATATGGGCTTGTTGCAGTTCAATAACCCATTATAATTAACAATTCCACCTGCTTTCAAGATAGAAGTAGGACGTCTTACTATTTGGCTCTATCATGGGTTACACCAATTGTATGTTTGCCTCTATTAAAGAGACTGCAAAACTATGAGCTACTCAAGAAACAACTTATTTACACCCTTTAAAGGTTTTTTCTATCTGTGATTGTGCTAACATTTACTATGCCCACCGATCAAAGCTTTTTGACAGAGATTAGTTATTTTGTAAGGGCATTACACCTTTCAGCACCCCACTGATCATCAGAACAAGTAGGGGTTCAGATGTTTTTTTAATATAAAAATGCTTTTTAGTCTTGATATCCAATACTAATATTTATCCATTAAAACTGCAAAACTTTTCGGCTGCGGGTTGTATTCTCATTCACTTTTATTCCAAAAAGAGATCTAGTTAAATAAGACAGCAAACAAATGTAGGAGTCAGCAATCATGTCTTCATGGTCAATTGGAAAGCTAAAACAAGTCTTTTTAAATTAAAAGTATCTATAACCCTTGGTTATACCTTGTACTACATTTAATTTTAATGCACATCTGTACCATGTTTTATTTTCTCAATTTCTTTTTTATGGATCTGCTAGGTTTATGCAGTGAAGACTGTTTTGCAACGACCACTCAGTCTCATTCAGGGGCCTCCTGGTACTGGAAAAACTGTAACGTCTGCAACAATTGTGTATCATCTTGCCAGACAGGGAAATGGGTAAGTACTAGTAGTTTACTCAATAGAAGATTTGATGGAGCTTGAATGCAGTTGGTGGTAGCAATAGAACATTGAACCTCAAATATAATACTGCCTAATGGTAAAACTGGACTTGTTCCCTATACCAACCCGTTCTGTAGAAATGGAAAAATGCTCTGGAAATAGATTTTGTATATTAAAAAGACAGTTTCTGTAAGACCTTTTCAAATGCTGGGCTATTGGTTATCCAATCTAGAAAATGCATTTTTATATGCCCAATTACTGTATTCTGAGGCTTAAAGATACTAACCAGGGAATACATTGGATGAAAATAACAAAATTGGCCATGCTTGCCTGCTGTGTTAAATTGAGGCCATACTGTTATGATGGTCTACACCAGCACCTGAAGGGAGAACATCATTCTTCTGCTAAAGGACCACTCGGGTCTGTGTTTTGTTTTGACATGAAGGGTACGGAATATCATCTGATGTTTTTCTGATGATATGCCATTCTTGGCTACTGAGCTCTGCTGTCAATCCCCAGTAATCCTGTGACAGAAGAATGTGACATTATCTTTCCAGGTGCTGGCGCAGGTCATCAGAGTGGCATACGTTGGACTTAAGAGGGTGACAGATGAGTTTTCCAGACATTAATATGTTGACTCCATCCATGCTCTTGTCTTCATTTGGGCTGGACAACACGTTTAATGGAAAGTGGTCATGTCTTTAGATGCCTCATCACTTGGTTGCAGCAGAGTCTTTACAAGCATCTCTTGTGCTGAACTCCCATCCCTGTAATATAATTCCACCTATCGACCTAAATAGGCTCTGTGTAGTGTTTTTTTTTCATGCAGTGGTGCAGCACTTACTGCTAGGTTACAAACCATATACCAGTCCGCCCGAAGTCTAAGAAAAAGCATGCACTATAGGTTAATTGAAATTAAACCCCATTTATTTGTGCTACATACCGTATATACTCGTGTATAAGCCGACCCGTGTATAAGCCGACCCCCCTACTTTTGCCCCCAAAACCTGGGAAAACTTATTGACTCGCGTATAAGCCGAGGGTGGACTCCAGCACAGGTATACAACCCCCAGCAGTGAGGTATACAGCAGCCTCCCCAGTGGTAGTATACAGCAGCAGCCCCAGTGGTAGTATACAGCAGCCCCAGAGGTATATGCAGCCCCAGAGGTATATGCAGCCCCAGAGGTATATGCAGCCCCAGAGGTATATGCAGCCCCAGAGGTATATGCAGCCCCAGAGGTATATGCAGCCCCAATATGCAGCCCCAGAGGTATATGCAGCCCCAGAGGTATATGCAGCCCCAATATGCAGCCCCAGTATATGCAGCCCCATATGCAGCCCCAGAGGTATATGCAGCCCCAGAGGTATATGCAGCCCCATAGGTATATGCAGCCCCAGAGGTATATGCAGCCCCAGAGGTATATGCAGCCCCAGAGGTATATGCAGCCCCAGAGGTATATGCAGCCCCAGAGGTATATGCAGCCCCAGAGGTATATGCAGCCCCAGAGGTATATGCAGCCCCAGAGGTATATGCAGCCCCAGAGGTATATGCAGCCCCAGAGGTATATGCAGCCCCAGAGGTATATGCAGCCCCAGAGGTATATGCAGCCCCAGAGGTATATGCAGCCCCAGAGGTATATGCAGCCCCAGAGGTATATGCAGCCCCAGAGGTATATGCAGCCCCAGAGGTATATGCAGCCCCAGAGGTATATGCAGCCCCAGAGGTATATGCAGCCCCAGAGGTATATGCAGCCCCAGAGGTATATGCAGCCCCAGAGGTATATGCAGCCCCAGAGGTATATGCAGCCCCAGAGGTATACTGCAGCCCCAAGGATGACTCAGCCCCAGAGGTATATACAGCAGCTGCAGCCCCAGGGCTGTATACAGCTCAAGACTACCCAGGGCCAGTAAGCTGGTATATGGACCGGTTGTGATATAACTACCGTATATACTCGCGTATAAGCCGAGTTTTTCAGCCCAAAATTTGGGCTGAAAAGTCCCCCCTCGGCTTATACGCGAGTATATAAAAAAATTAAAAAAAATACCGCAGCAGCCCCGGAGGTATACAGGCCCCCCATCAAGTTCCAGGGCCCCCCCCCCCCTTGCGCGCCAGCCTGTAAAGGAAAATCATACTTGCCAGTGTCCAGTCGCGCCGTCCGCAGCTGCCGACACGCGATCCCGGGCTCCATTCAGCGTCTTCATGCTTCCGACTTCCTGTGGTCGCGGGCAATGACGTCATTGCCCGCGACTACAGGAAATGCGGAAGACGCCAGGGGGACTTTTCTAGCCAATTTTGGGGAAAAACATCGGGTTTACGCGCCATTACGGAGTTATACACAATGGTAATACAGTTCTGTGTAGTCTAGCAACAAGCATGTGAAGCTTATAAACACACTGCTGATGAACATTTACAGTTTGTATAAAAACCTTAGTGTGCGCAGTATCAGTTCTTTGACTTACAGCACTACTTTATAAATCCCATTTTAAAGTGCTTACTAAGTAGACAAGAAGAAAGGTAAAAATTGTGCACCAAGTCAGATACGACGCCTGTATAGTAATGCTACCCGGGAGAACCAACCTAGCTGTGAGGTTTCCTAAGCCTTTAAAGTGAACGATTCAGAGTTCCCCACGTGGTGTGAAAACGCTGTAGGCGGGCCCTTCCTTGCCAATCCTACAGTGGAAGGCTTGTAATATCTGAGCTTCACAGCTCTGTTGCTAAGTCTTCCGGGGCCATTAAATGTGCTGTATGGACCGGTGTGAAATCCAGTAGCCACCTAAATGAGTGTTACATTCCACATGGTGCGTCTAATGCACGGTTCCGAAGGTATAAGGTGCTTACTAACCTACCGTCAATTATGAGCGGGATGGTGGGGTTTCCTCCTGGGGAGCCTGTTTGGTAGTGTCCGTCATTTGGTGCTATTCATGACTACTCATAAAGATTGTATTTACTTTGGATGCAGCGATCTTTCTAGGTCTCAGTCAGCTGGGTACGCTGATGGAACCTATGTGTTGTAAAGATAATGATATATATGAATTGCGATGTTTTATATGTGTAGATAGATTGAACATATGGTTTTTAGTTACACAACCAATCTCCGCTCCTGGACTTCACCCGGCATCTTCTTTCTGATAACGCCGTCCGATGTTAGATCATGTTATGTTGAATATAAAGCTAGGGCTCTCTTTTGTTTGTTTTTTTTTGTTGTTTATCTTTTATGTCAAAAACCTTAATAGTTAATGTTCTCGCAGTGCCCATATCTTTACTCTCCTCACATCCCCGATCTGAGTACATCACATCTCTCACTTTGCAAGGTCAACCGTACTGTAGCACACACCACCTGCTTCCTCTACATACAGCTTCACCTGCAGTCATAACCCCCCTTACATCCCCCTTTGTTGTAGTCAACTTTCTTTTAATACCCACATCTGCAGTAATTGCCCTCACGTTTTAAACAGCATCTCAGACATCGCATTGCCATTCCCCTACATATAGCCTCCCCTGCAACATCGCACCTTCTGCGTCCTCTAATAACATCCGTCATGACTCGCCTCAGCATACAGCCCTCCTCCAGTACAACATCATATGTCAGGTTATTGCATCCTTCCCGGTGATGATACCTGATGGTCAGAGTGATCCAGGGTCCATGGAGTACAGCAGAAAAGTTAAGCTCTTGCTGTCCCATTATGAGCATCACAAGTGTGCCGCAAAAGAAGCACGTTAGAGCAAATAATGAAACCTTAAATCTATTCTCCTTAAGATATAACTCCTCTTTCAATACTTACTTGCTTGGGAAAACCCCCAATGACCCCGTGAAGTGTCCTCGACCCAGACACTCTTTGGGGCAATCGTTTTGATGGTAAAAAAATGTTAGTGAGTATTACTTTATGGTTAATATCTAACCAATGGGTGGTGATCTAGTTGTCCTCCTGCCTGATCATGCCTCCTTCCACCTCCTCCTGGGGTGAAGCCCCCATGAGTTCCAAAATGGCTGCTGCTCAGCTGCTGATAAAGTGGCCCATCTCATGACCTAACCTGGACGGTCATGAAAGGGTCCCAGTTGTCATCCGGGCCCCCCCCCTTATGCCGTATCTAAGCACCCGCCCCCTTTCCCAGGCTCTAGGATGGCAGAGTCTCCCAAGGTGGATGCTTCCATGACTAGGATTGCTGCGCGCTCCTTGTTTTCTGCCTCTGATAGCTCCTCGTTGAAGGATGCTACTGATAGACAGGTCGAGCAACTCGCCAAGTCTTCCTATGAGGCTGTGGGGTCTTCGTTTGCCCCCAATTTTGCCGCGGTCTGGACCCTACAAGCGATTACTATCTGTTTGGATGGTATCACTGATCTAGCTAGGTCCAGTCCAGAGGTCCTGGCTCTCACTGAGAGAGCAAGGGCCTATGCGGACTATGCCAGGACGGCATCTTTGGAAACTGCCACTCGCTCTGCTGTGGCCTCGGCCAATGCAATTGCGATCCGCAGGCTGTTGTGGCTGCGTCTTTGGGACTCAGATTCCACATCTAAGAAGATTTTACAAAATCTTCCGTTCGCTGGTGACAGGCTTTTTGGCACCGAACTGGACAAATTGATAAAGGATTCTGCTGAGTCTAAGATACCGCAGAACAAGCCTAAGCCACGGTACACCGTGAAAAGGAACCCTAAGCAGTGGTCCTTTCGCTCCGGTTCACAGTCATCAACGCCGTCCACTCGCTCAGACCGAGGGGCAAGCCTGCTACTCAGTGGCGTTCCAAGAGTCGTCAGAAGAAGCCGGCGGGGGCAGCGGCTGCCACCCCCAAGCCCGCCTCGACATGACTCGCTCTCTCATCCTGCCTCCCACAGGTGGGGGGCCGCCTGTCCCGCTTTCAGGACAAGTGGCTTCTTCACATTCAAGATCAGTGGGTTCGAGACGTAGTCTCAAGAGGTTACAGGATAGAGCTGACGTCACGACCAATACACCGATTCCATCGGTCGGTTCCATCCCCAGAAAAGGCTCAGGCTTTTCACCTGGTGTTGGAGGGACTCCGCAGAGACGGAGTGGTGGTCCCTGTGCCCACGGAAGAGAGGTTCAGGGGTTTTTTACTCCAACCTCTTTATTGTCCCAAAGAAGGACGGCTCTTTTCGCCCGGTGTTGGACCTCAAGTTGTTCAAACCGTCACGTGTTGGTTCGGAAGTTCCGCATGGAATCCCTGCGCTCAGTGATCGCGGCTGTGTCACAGGGAGACTTCCTAGCGTCCATCGATATCAGGGACGCTTACCTTCACGTCCCCATTGCACCAGCTCATCAGCGCTGGTTGAGATTCGCAGTGGGGAAGAGCACTTCCAATTTGTGGCACTGCCATTCGGGCTAGCCTCAGCACCACGGGTGTTCACAAAGGTGATGGCCTCCATGATGGCTCTCCTGCATGCGCAGGGACACGCCGTCATACCCTATTTGGACGACCTGTTGGTCAGGGCGCCATCGGAAGACCTTTGTCGGGTGAGCCTGGAGGTGACCATGAAGTCCCTGGAACGGTTCGGGTGGCTTATCAACATTCAAAAGTCGACCCTGGTTCCGACCCAGTCATTGACATATCTGGGCATGGACTTCCACACGGACTCGGCCCTGGTGTCCCTACCTCAAGCCAAGCAGCTTGCGATCCAATCAGGGGTACAGAATGTCCTCCTGTCTCCACAGTCATCCCTACGGGTATTGATGAGACTGGTGGGTCGCATGGTAGCGGCGATAGAGGCGGTGCCGTTCGCACAGTTTCGCCTCCGTCCTCTCCAGCTGGAGATTCTTCGCAGATGGACAAGAGGACGATTTCTTTGAATCGGCTGGTGACGCTGTCACAACCAACCAGGGATTCCCTACAGTGGTGGCTACAGCCACATCATCTGTCACGGGGACGGTCCTTCCTAAAACCGTTATGGTTAGTGGTGACCACCGACGCCAGTCTGAAGGGCTGGGGTGCGGTGTTCTTGCACCACAGGGCTCAAGGCCTCTGGACTCAGTCGGAGTCGGCGTTGCAGATCAACGTGCTGGAGATCAAGGCGGTCTATCTGGCGCTCCTGGCGTTTCAGAAATTCCTGTCAGGACAACCCATTCGGGTACAGTCCGACAATGCGACGGCCGTCGCCTACATAAATCATCAGGGAGGGACCAGAAGTGCTCGGCCCTCACCGAAGTCCACCGCATTCTAGCTTGGGTGGAGGAAAACGGCTGCCTGATCTCCGCAGTTCACATCCCAGGGGTCGAGAACTGGGAGGCCGACTATCTGACCGACAGGGGATGGACGCCGGGGAGTGGTCCCTTCATCCAGACGTCTTCCGGGACATCTGCGGCAGATGGGGCACTCCGGACGTGGATCTGATGGCCTCACGGCTGAATCATCAGGTGCCCCAATACGTGGCGAGATCATGGGATCCTCAGTCTCTGGGGGCGGATGCCCTGATCCTGAGTTGGTCCAGCTTCCAGCTGCCATATGTGTTTCCGCCTCTAGCTCTGATTCCCAGGGTCCTGTGGAAGATCAGGACGGAATGCAGAGTAGCCATTCTAGTGGCTCCAGATTGGCCCAGGAGGTCCTGGTACCCGGACCTGTGGCAACTGTCAGGCGGACACCGGTGGGCTCTTCCAGAGCGCGCAGATCTTCTCGCGCAAGGCCCATTCTTCCACCTCAATTCCAGGGCCCTCAGATTGACTGCATGGCTCTTGAGGCCTGGCTGCTGACATCCAGAGGTTTCTCTCCTACAGTGGTTGCCACTATGAATCGGGCAAGGAAACCTGTTTCCAGGAAGATATACCACAGAACGTGGAAAATCTTTTTTACCTGGTGTGCATCTGGTGGTCGCTCACCGTGGCCGTTGTCTATTCCGACATTGTTGGCCTTCCTACAGTCGGGTTTGGAGTTGGGATTATCCCTTGGCTCTCTGAAAGGTCAAGTATCAGCACTTTCCGTGCTATTTGACAGACGCTTGGCGCTCCTCCCGAAGGTCCGCCAATTTCTGCAGGGGGTGTCTCGGTGGTTCCGCCCTACAGGCGGCCCCTGGACCCTTGGACCTCAACATGGTCCTAGCGGCATTGCAGAAACCGCCGTTCGAGCCACTGAGAGACATCTCTCTCTCTCGTCTGTCCCAGAAGGTGGTCTTTCTGGTGGCGATTACGTCTCTGAGAAGGGTCTCAGAATTGGCTGCACTTTCGTGCAAGTCACCCTTTCTGGTGGTTCACCAGGACAAGGTGGTGTTGCGCCCACGGCCTGAATTTTTGCCGAAGGTGGTTTCAACATTCCACTTGAACCAAGAGATTGTTCTCCCATCATTTTGCCCCGCTCCCGTTCATCAGTTGAGCGCGACCTCCATACTCTGGATCTCGTGAGAGCTGTACGCATTTATGTGTCCAGGACCGCCTCCTTTAGGAGTTCGGATTCCTTATTTGTCCTCACGATGGGTCGCTGTAAGGGGTCCGCGGCTTCAAAGTCGACCTTGGCCAGATGGATCAAGGCTCCCATTCAGGAGGCTTACCGGTCTTCTGGTTTGCCTCTCCCGGTGGGTTTGAAGGCACACTCTACTAGAGCTGTAGGTGCCTCTTGGGCCTTGCGACATCGAGCTTCTGCTCTACAGGTGTGTCAGGCGGCCACTTGGTCCAGCCTGCACACTTTCTCTAAGCACTATATGGTGCATGCCCATGCCTCTGCGGATGCGAGTTTGGGCAGGCGGGTTCTCCAGGCGGCGGTTGCCCACCTTTAAAAGGGAACCATGTGTTATCCGTCTTGTTGAGGAACTCTTCCCGCCCTGGGGTATTGCTTTAGGACATCCCCATTGTCTGGGTCTCCCATTATGATGATCAGAAAAAAGAGAATTTTGTTTACGTACCGTAAATTCTTTTTCTTGAATCATCAATGGGAGACCCAGCACCCACCCATTTGTTCCGTTGCATGTTTGCATTTGATCTGTTCTCTGTTGAGACAGTATTTCCGGGTTGTTACACCGTCTGTGCACGGCATTCTTCCCGATGTTTCGGGTGTGGTTTATTTCTCCTCGCAGCTTATGGACTAAACTGAGGATGTCTCCTACGGTGGGGGTTTATAAGCGGAGGAGGCGGTGCTACAAACTTGTAGTACCTAGTGTGACCTCCGGGGGGCAGCGCCCTAAACCCCATTGTCTGGGTCTCCCATTGATGATTCAAGAAAAAAGAATTTACGGTACGTAAACAAAATTCTCTTTTTTCAGCCCAAATTTTGGGCTGAAAAACTCGGCTTATACGCGAGTATATGTGGTAGTTATATCACAATCGGTCCATATACCAGCTTACTGGCCCTGGGTAGTCTTGAGCTAACAAGCAGTGTGAAGCAAATATTACTAAACACATGCTGCGCTGAACATTTACAAGTTTAGCTACATAAAGAGAACCTTAATGTAATTTGCAGCCTAGTACAGTGTCTTAAAACTGACTATACAGAGTCTACTTGTAGTAAATCCCTATTTTTAAAGTGCTTAATAAGTAGACAAGAAGGATTAGGAAAAGTGCATTGTGCAACAAATAGTCAGATAACACTGGCTGTAATAGTAATGCTACTGGATGAAGAATCCTAAATCCTATAAAGAACTGCCTACAGATATACTAACCTTCCAAAGTATAGATTGTCAGCAAAGCCTCCAGACGAAGTGGCTGTGAAACACGTGTAGGGCTATGTGTGCACCCTATACCTGACAATCTACAGTTTGGAAGGTTAATATCTGAGCTTCACACTGCTTGTTAGCTGAAGATCTTCCGGGGCCAGTAAGCTGCTGTATGGACCGGTTGTGATATATCTATGTAGCACCAATAAATGATTCACATTAGTGATTTATATATCCACTAGATGGTTGCCCGATTCTAATGCATCGGGTATTCTAGAATATGTATAGTAGATTTGTGTTTACTAACTACCTCATTAATTAATAAAGAGTCCGGTATGGTGGGGCTTTCCCTCCTCCAGGTGGAGGGCACTGTTTTTGTAGGTTTGTCCGTATTTGTGCCTATTATGTTTTAACTACATTCTTAATAAAGATATTTGTATTTTATTTGGAATGCAGCGCATCCTTTTTCTAGGTCTTCAGTCAGACTGGTATAAAGCATTATGGAACTAATAGTGCTATGTAAATGAATAATATATTATATGCAATTTTATGATGCTTTTCCTATGATGATGATAGAGGTTAAGAATTGAACAATATGGGTTTTTAGGTTACAAACCAATAACTCCTGCTCACTGAAAGACTTAAGCAACCGGTCATGTCTTTTTTTTTTTTTTCTGTTATTAAACTGCCTCCCATGTTTTAGATCATGTATTGTTGAATAGTAATAGGTTTCTCTTCTTTTTTTTTTTTTTTTTTTTTGTTTTGTTTGATCTTATTTATGTCAAAAAAGCGCTTTAGATAGTTAATGTTTTCATCAGCTAGCTGCCCAAATAGTCATCCAGGCCTCTTCCTCTACATACCCCATCCTACAGTACATCACATCTCTCCACTTCCTCTGCATTCAGTCCCATCCTACTGTACATCACACCTCTCTGCTTCCTCTACATACAGTTCCACCCTGCAGTACATCACATCTCTCCTCTTCCTCTACATACAGCCCCATCCTGCTGTACATCACACCTCTCCTCTTCCTCTACATACAGCCACATTCTGCAGTACATTGCACCTCCCCGTTTCCTTTACATACAGCCACATCCTCCAGTACATCGCACCTCTCCACTTCCACTACATATAGCCTCACCCTGCAGTACATCGCACCTCTCCACTTCCTCTACATACAGCCCCATCCTCCAGTACAACATCATACTGTTCAGCGTTATTGCAACCTCCTTCCCCTGCTGTGCATGAGACTCTTGATGGGTAGAGATGATCAGGGTCCAGAGTACAGCAGGAGAACGTGCTAAGCTTATGCTAGTCACTCATTCATGCAAGCATCACAAGAGTGACATAGCCCACAAAAGAAGCATACGTTAAGAGCCAGAAATTTTAATATAAAGCCATTTAAAATCTGATTACTCCTTAAAGAAAAATATGGAAAGTTCTTTGATTACCTCTTTTAAATGGAAGCTTATCTTGTTAAAGGGAACCAACCACCCCAAATGACCCCCCCGGACTGTTAATATGTGTCCCTACACCCAGCACACACATTTGGGGCAATCGTTTTTGCTTAAAAAAATTGTTTAGTAGAAGCTAAGATATAGCTTTATGAAGTTTAATAAATCAAGACGAATGGGTGTTACCTAGCTTTGTCCTCCGTGCCTGTCAGCCTCCTCTCCCCTCCTCCCTTCAGTGAAGCCCTTCTGTGTTGCCGAAAATGGCCTGCCTGTCTGCTGCTGCCTGATAAATTATGCACGCCCATCTCTGCACCTAAGAGCCTGGCCGCGTCATGAAGGGGGCGGGGCTAGATCGTGTCATGCCGGAGCCCCACCCCCTTTCATGGCGCTATCTAGCCCCGCCCCCTTCATGAAGCGGCCAGGCTCTTAGGTGCAGAGATGGGCGTGCATAATTTATCAGGCAGCAGCAGACAGGCAGGCCATTTTCGGCAACACAGAAGGGCTTCACTGAAGGGAGGAGGGGAGAGGAGGCTGACAGGCACGGAGGACAAAGCTAGATAACACCCATTCGGCTTGATTTATTAAACTTCATAAAGCTATATCTTGGCTTCTACTAAACCGTTTTTTTTTTAGCAAAAACGATTGCCCCAAATGTGTGTGCTGGGTGTAGGGACACATATTAACAGTCCGGGGGGGTCATTTGGGGTGGTTGGTTCCCTTTAAGTTGATTGCAAAAATACAAATAAACGCTCTTATAAACGCCTGGAAAAGTATCTTGTTTTGTGTAAACCAAACTTTAGTAAAAAAAGAAAAGAAACTTTATGCCCTTTTCTCCTTCGCCTTATTGGGGGACACAGGACCATGGGTGTTATGCTGCTGTCCACTTGGAGGTGACACTATGCAGAATCTGAAAAAGAGTTAAGTGGCTCCCCCTCTGCAGTATACACCCCTGGAGCAGGCATTGCCTCACCAGTTTTTGCTTAGTGTCGTTAGGAGGAACACTACATTTTATTCTTCTTAAAATGTTTTTTTTTTTTTTCTTTAAAGATGAAGAAAAGTGCGTCTCTTGACGAGACTCCCGGAATGCTCCTTCCTTAGCCCCCCACTTTTGAGGGCGCCTGGTTGAAGTTGAGAGGTCGCACCACACGCCGCTCCTTCCTTGGCATACCACAGTTGGGGTGCTGGGTTGAGGTCGAGACGATGGTCCTCCATCCCTGGTTCACCACTGTTGTAGTGTCTCTGGGTTGAGGTCGAGTATTAGAAGGAGCCCTCTGGCGGTGGACAGCAGCATCACTCCCTAAGCACCACTCATGGGGTTCTTAGGTTGAGGCACCTCAGGTAAAGCTAGAAGAGGCTGCACTGCAAGACACCAGCACACAGCCCGGTGGAGGGCGGCTGATGCAGGTAGGCTGCAGCACACGCTGCTGCAGCAAGCTAGGAGACAGTGTGTCGCTAGGGGCTCATTCTGGGGCCAGTGACACACCACAGGGTCTGGGTGCAAGCACTTAACAGGAGCACAGTGTATCGGTGCTTCTGCAGCAGACATCATTGGTGGCTGGGTAATAAACCCAGTGCTCTGGGTCCCCTGCAGAGGTATCGCTGCGCCACCGATATGCGGCCTCTGTGTTTCGGTGGGGTCTGGGGCAGGTGCAGTATATGTAGATGTAGTGGAAGAAATTGGAATAGCGGGCCAGCTGATCCACATTTATTTCTTGTCTTATTAAAGTTAGATGTTTTCCTGGATCACATCAGAAAATAATGTATCCAGATACAATAAGTTGAGAGGGGGTCAGAGGGGGAGGACAGAGAGGGATCAAGAAGGGGGTACAAGGAGGGAAATCTGAGTGACGTTTATTACTCCGTGATATAAAAGGTGTTATTATAGAAGAATATTTCAAGGGATATTGGATTCAAATCCAAGCATTTATGACGTGTGGCTTAAATATTAGTTCAACCTTAGGAGAGAGTGAGCATTTTAGCAAAGGAGGGGATAGATCTGTACCACAGCCAGGGGGTCCATGTCTTTTCAAAAAGAGGAAATGATCCATAAGAGAGGACTGCCAGTTCAGCCGCCCTACATACCAAATCAATTTCTTGTAAGAGTCGGATCTTGGAAGGGATAAGTGAGGTATTCCAATGTAATGGTATTAGAGCTTTGACAGCTGCCAAAATATTGCTGGCCAATCTAGCAGTCATGGAGTTCCCCTGCCACAGTTGCAGATTCAGCAGTACTGTTTGTGGTGTCAGATCCACCTCTCTCTCCAATACCTCAGAGATCTTCCCCGCTACCATGTCCCAATATTTTTGAATTCCGGGTCAACTCCACCAGAGGTGTAAGTATGTGCCCCTTTCCGTGTTACATCTCCAGCATGTTTCTGATACTGAGGAATACCAAGTGTGTAGTTGGAGTGGCGTACGGTGCCATCGAGTGATCACCTTAAGCAAGTTTTTTTGTAACTTCACACATGGTGAGGGGCCGTGTGAACTCTTGTAGATCTGAGCGATTTGCAGCTCTGTGAATGAGATTTTCAAATCTTTTTCCCATAGGCCGATGAGACCGGGGAGCACGGTCATCAGGCGGGAGGCTAGGACTTTAGCGTATAATTTAAGATCACAATTGAGCAATGCGATCGGGCGAAAGTTGCCCGGGGATGTGGGGGGGGGTTTCCCTGGTTTGGGAAGCGTGGATATGATCGATCGGAGTCCCTCTATCAACTTTACCTGAGGTTTGCCAAAAGTTAAAGGTCTTAGTCAGGTAGGGGGTTAATAAGTCAGCAAAGGAAGCGTAGTATTTATAGAAGAAGCCGTCTGGGCCTTGGGCAGATTTTTTCTTAGCAGTTTTTATAGCTTTCAGGACTTCTTGGTCCGTAATAGGGGTATTTAGCTAGTCCTCCTGGGCAGGTTGTAGAGTGGGGAGTTGTGCTTTATCCAGAAAGGAATTAATGGCAGCATGGTTAGGTTGGGGCACATCAGTAGCATCCTGAAGATTGTATAGTGTCTTATAGTAAGTGCGGAATTTGTCCACAGTGTGTAGGGGATGTCTAATATGAGAGCCGTCAGAAGCAATGAGATGCGAGATCTTTGAGGTGGCCGTTTGTTTCCTCACTCTCCTCGCCAATAACTTCCCCGCCCTGTCCCCAATAGAATAAAATGAGGCTCTGGTACTAACCAGGTCTCTTTCCACTTTAGCAAGGAAGAGGGTTCGGAGCTGCCTGCGAAGTTGGAGCAAGGCAGAACAAGTGGCCGGGGAGGGGTGATTTTTATTCTGGGCGTCTAGAAATTTAATTTGCGCGAGAGTGGTCCGTAAGGATTCCGTATGCTTTCTTTTCATCCAGGCAGCCAGTTTTATCAGCCTACCCCTCATTACCGCTTTGTGTCCGAGCCATAGAACCTCCGGAGAGACCTCCACTGTGTCATTGTGAAGGAAATATTCCTTAATATTTTCCACTAGGTCCCCGAGAATGGCAGCAGAGGATAAAAGATATTCATTAATTTTCCACAGGCATGGAGGAGATACCGCATGCCCGTCCTCTATTGGGATTGAGATAGGGGCCTGATCAGTATAGGTAATCGTGCCAATATCTGCTGATAAGCCTAAGGGAAGCAGAGCATCATCAGTCAGTAGATAATCCTAGAAAAGGTGCCAAATCTTGGGGACATATAGGAATAATCCTGCTCACCAGGGTGGAAATACCGCCACACATCATGTAAATTAAATTGAGAAAAAATGGTCCCTATGTCCCCCCTATGCAGGCCAGGAGCAGAGCAGTCCTGGAGTTTGTCTGCAAGGGCATTAAAATCACCAGCAATCAGCTTCCGCCCAGCAGAGGAGGGGAACAGCCTCTCAAAGGTGGCTGCGAGAAATTTGGGTTGTCCCGTATTAGTGGCATATATGGAAAAAAGGGAGTATGCCACATTATTAAGTTTACAATTGACCATCAGGTATCGGCCCCCAGTGTCAGCTTCTATTGTGATCAAATCAAAGGCTATGCGTTTATGTATCAAAATGGCCACTCCAGCCTTCTTTACCTCCGCAGACGCAAAGAAGTGGTGGGGATACATGGGGGAGGACATCCTATGTTCGTCCGAAGCTAGCAGATGGGTCTCTTGTAGAAAACAACACATCATAGCGAAGCTTCAGTAGTTGGCGCGATGTTATTGAGCACTTTCCAGGAGGTTTGAGACCGTTAACGTTAACAGAACCACATGTAACACTCATAACAATATATTACTGTTTTCCCATCGCTTGTCTGCACCATTGAACAAGTGAGGCATGAAGATCATCCGACCTGTGGTAAAGGGAAACTGGGAGAGGAATGGTAACAAGAGGGGAGGAGGGTAAACGAGGGAGCAACAACAACACATCAACATATCAAAAAGGAAGCATCGTCCTGCAGTAGGCAGAGAGGACAGATCGCCCCTTAAAAAAACGAGTGACAAAAAATACACTCATGGGGCAGAGTTATTCCCAGCATGGAAGTAAAAATGTGAGAGCAAGCAGGAGGGAGGATTAGAAGCAAAGTTGGGGGAGGGATAAGAGTGGCAAGCAAGAGTAGGAGGGGAATAGAGGGAAAGAGAGAAGTTAGAAAGCAGAGCAGAAAGTCTGGGATTAGTGGTTACATCCGGAGAAAAAGTTCCTTAAAAACCACGGGCAGCACAACACAGATAATCCAACGGTGACTTTCAAACTGTGGACCATTCTGGATCAATGCGAGCTCCTCTTTTCCTCTGGCTTGGGGCGCCATCCAGAAGGGGAGAGGCAGAGTCTCCTGTAGAATCCGACGGTTGTAGTAGTCCCCATTGTACAGTCATGGCCAAAAGTTTTGAGAATGACACCAAAATGATATTTTCACATGATCTGCTGCCCTCTGGTTTTTATTTGTGTTTGTCTGATGTTTATATCACATACAGAAATATAATTGCAATCATATTATGAGTACCAAAAGGTTATATTGACAGTTAGAATGAGTTAATGCAGCAAGTCAATATTTGCAGTGTTGACCCTTCTTCAGGACCTCTGCACTTCTCCCTGGCTGCTCTCAATCAACTTCTGGAGCAAATCCTGACTGATCGCAGTCCATTCTTGCATAACACTGGTCAACAGCATTTTTGGTGCCAAAGATATTTCATTGAATTTAGGGTAACTTTGGGTGCTGATTCTGAATATGTCATCAGTTTTGCCAGATTGGCTCAAGTTTTTGAGATTTTTCGTAAAATGTGTAAAAAAAAAAAGACGTTTTTTGCTACACGCGCATTAACTTTATTGATATTGTCATGAATACAATAAATTTAACAAAGTAAATGTTGATTTTAGTTTATTTTAACTAGTTTTAGAAAGTAATCTTCAAAAATGAACAAGACATGAAAGATAGACATTTAATCGCTGGAAAAGCGCTTTTTATATGATTTCCTTCTATGTGAGCTATTGGGGCAGTCACGCTGTAGATTCCAGCAGTAATCAGCCATCATATGTCTGTCCCATCTGCCTTGGTACCTTTCCTCCATCACCATAATATCCTGATGAAATCTCTCCCCTTGTTCTTCGCTAAAATCTCCAAGGTTTTCTGGAAATCTGTCCAAGTGACTGTGAAGATAATGCAATTTAATGCTCATGTGTACACCCAGATTTCTAAATCTCAATAGCATGTTTTGTACCAGTTCTTCATAATTGTCTGCCTTTTGATTTCCCAAGAAGTTCTTCACTACCTACACAAAACTACACCATGCAGCAGCTTCAATGTCATTCATTTCCTTAGGAAAATTTGAATCTTTAATGAGTTTCCGAATTTGAGGACCATCAAAGATTCCTGCCTTCAGTTTTTCGCTACTAAGACCAGGGAAAGATCTGCAGATGTACATGAAGCAATTACCATCTTTGTCTAATGCCTTGACGAACTGCTTCATTAATCCTAACTTTATGTGAAGTGGTGGTAGAATGATTTTTTCCCTGTCCACCAAAGGTTCGTTCAGTATGTTTGATGCTCCTACTGTCAAGGTGTCCCTTGGAGGCCAATTCAGTTTCTCCCAGTGCTGATGTTTTGCTCTACTATCCCACATGCAGATGAAGCAAGGATACTTTGTGTATCCACTTTGCTGTCCAAGTAAAAAGTTGACCATTTTTAAATCAACACATATCAGCCACGAATGTTCATGGTAGCACAGTTTCTCCAAGACCATTTTGACATTTTGGTATTGTTCTGCAAGTTTAGTTGAGTGAGCTACTGGAAGAGATGCACACTGATTGCCATTGTTCAACAAAACACATTTCAAACTCCTTTTAGAACTATCTATGAAAAGCCTCCAGTCTACAGGACGATATACTTGTAAACCCATTTTCAGCATCAGGCCAGGAATATCCTTACAATATACAAGTAGGTCATCTTCACAGAAAAATGGAAGAAGTGCTTCTTCTCTGGTCCTGTAAGATGTCATTTTAGTTCCAGGCGTCAGACAATTTTTTTCACTTAGCCTTGAAGCTAAAAGTTCGGATGCACTTTTTGAGAGGTTGAGGTCTCTTATTAGATCGTTGAGCCTTCTTGGGTAAATTGCGTAGGTGTTCTGAAACTTCCTTCATATTCTAGTTCACTTCCAGAACTAATGCTTAGCTCCATACCCTGCATTTCATCATCATCAACAGGTGGGGGAAGGTCAGGTAACATGGTAAACACAGGTACAGGCACATCTTCACAATGAGGGACAGGCCTTCTTGCAGATTCCATGTTAGGATACTCCCATTTTCGTTTCTTATGCTTATTGAATCCTTGTACTTGCACTGCACAGAAATAACAGTCATCATGATGATTTTTTTGCTCTCTCCACACCATTGGAACACCAAATTTGAAGCTTGTTCTTTGTCCTTTGCTCCATTTTCGTAATAATTCGATACATGCTTTGCACACTATGTGTGGTGCCCAAAACTTGTCTTGGTCCCCAAGCATAACCCCAAAATAGGCAAAATACACTTTTTTAACGAAGTCTGTTATGTTTCTTCTATGTTTTGTCAGTGTATATTCACCACAAATGTAACAGAATGAGTCTGGATCGTTAAGACAACTTCTTCTTGATGAGTTCATGCTTTTCACTGGAAAACAGACAACAACATAAAGTTAGTGAAAAATCAAGCTATGAACAAACTTTTAGAACACTAATTAACACAAAACTATATTGAGAACTGCTCAGTTCAAGTACTAATCCAAAGTAATTAATGAGATGATGCGTCGCATTTACCAACAAGTGCTATAAATAAGATACCAAAAATCTCAAAAACTTGAGCCAATCTGGCAAAACTGATAGCATATTCAGAATCAGCACCCCAAAAATACCCCAAATTCATTAAAATATTTTGGGCACCAGAAAAAAAAATTTTTTTTGTTGACCTGTGTAATCAATGCTTGCATTTTGGCAGAATTTGTTGGTTTTTGTTAAGTCCACCCGTCTCTTGATGATTAGACCACAAGTTCTCAATGGGATTAAGATCTGGGGAGTTTCCAGGCCATGGACCTAAAATCTCTGTTTTGTTCCCTGAGCCATTTAGTTATCACCTTTGCTTTATGGCAAGGTGCTCCATCATGCTGGAAAAGGCATTGTTGGACACCAAACTGCTCTCGGACAAGACTGTGAGTGAGCCGATTCCCTTGGCTGAGAAGCAACCCCACACATGAATGGTTTCAGGATGCTTTACAGTTGGCATGAGACAAGACTGGTGGTAGCGCTCACCTCTTCTTCCCCGAATAAGCTGTTTTCCAGATGTCCCAAACAATCGAAAAGGGGATTCATCAGAGAAAATGACTTTACCCCAGTCCTCAGCAGTCCACTCCCTGTACATTTTGCAGAATATCAGTCGGTCCCTGATGTTTTTTCTGGAGAGAAGTGGCTTCTTTGCTGCCCTCCTTGAAACCAGGCCTTGCTCAAAGAGTCTCTGCCTCACAGAGCGTTCAGAAGCACTCACACCAGCCTGCTGCCATTCCTGAGCAAGCTCGGCACTGCTGGTAGTCCGACCCTGCAGCTGAAACAGTTTTAAGATACGGTCCTGGCGCTTGCTGGTCTTTCTTGGGCGCCCTGGAGCCTTTTTGACAACAATGGAAGCTCTCTCCTTGAAATTCTTGATGATGCGATAGATTGTTGACTGAGGTGCAATCTTTCTAGCTGCGATACTCTTCCCTGTTAGCCATTTTTGTGCAGTGCAATGATGGCTGCACATGTTTCTTTAGAGATAACCATGGTTAACTGTAGAGAAACAATGATACCAAGCACCAGCCTCCTTTTTAAAGTGTCCAGTGGTGTCATTCTTACTTAATCATGACTGATTGTTCGCCAGCCCTGTCCTCATCAACACCCAACCTGTGTTAATGGAACAATCACTAAAACGATGTTAGCTGCTCCTTTTAAGGCAGGACTGCAATGATGTTGAAATGTGTTTTGGGGGTTAAAGTTTATTTTCTAGGCAAATATTGACTTGGCAAGTAATTGCTGTTATGCTGATCACTCTTTATGACATTCTGGAGTATTTGCAAATTGCCATTAGAAAAACTGAAGCAGTAGACTTTCTAAAAATTAATATTTGTATCCTTTTCAAAACTTTTGGCCATGATTGTACAAGGAGTTTCTTAGCTTGTTTTGGGATAAAGCATACGTGGGCTCTATCATCCTTCCTAATAATCAACTTTGTGGGGAATCCCCATCTATAAGGCACATTGTTGTCCTGCAGCAGCTTTGTGTATGGCTGGAAGGCTCTGTGCAGCATAAGAGTCCCTGGTGAAATCTCTTGAAACACCTCCAGTTTTGCAAACCTCTCATGGAGCTGTGCCCCATTCCTCAATGCTCTGAGAAGGTCTTCCTAGACTTCGAAATACATACAGTATAGGAGAAAAAGAGCCGGGGTTTGTCCGCGCTAGACCACAGGGAAAACCAAGGATGCAAGCAAACCTTTATTTACACTCAAGCCAACGCATTTCATGGCCACCTGGCCACTTCATCAGGGCAGCAATGTTAGTCAGTTCACAAGAAGCCATTTTATACATTACAATCAATGACATCATGGTGATGTCAGTTCCTGTGGGAACGCCCACATTGGATAAAATCCTAGAAATTAAGATTCTGATAAGAAATTATTATAAAACTGGATAAAAAGACATTTCTATGATATAAAATGCTAAAATCAATGATTAACATGTATTAAAATGTATAAATCAATGTGCAATTCAGCAAAATGGATAGCAGCATAGAACCCATGTTTCAACGGCTAAAAAATGGATAAAGCAATCTGATTACCCATTCTAGCTGCTTATAGCTTCTGAGGTCATCATCTAAAGTTACTTAAAAGTATCTAGGTTAGATCATTTTTATAAAAGAACATTAGAGTTGGTGCGGGGGTTTGAACTCACATTAGAGAGCCCACACTCCAACATCCACTGGTGTCACCGCTAGCCCACGGCTCCACCAGGGGTTCATCTGATTTATCAACACCAAAAAGTTGTTGTCTACAATAGACCACTCATATGATGAGAAAACAATCATTATCGGTTAAAACTATTTATATAACTAACCAAAGAATTAAAAATAAAAGGGGAATGGGATAATTCTTATACACTAACCATAACCCAAAAACAGAATATTTAATTTAACATATGGATTCATTAGTACTCTCCCAATCTAACAGATATTGTGCGGATCAGCGGCAGCAACAGGAAGAAAGGAAATACGTAGGAAAGGAAAAAGAGGGGATCAATCCATTTCAGTGACAGTCCCCTTCTATTTAAATTATATATATATGATTACGATTATTTCAGGTACCTATTTATTTAGTCACCATTGCTCCAAGACAGGGAGTGTATGGACCAGTGGCAAAGCAGGATGAACAGGAAAGTTTAAACAAGGGAACTTCAGCAGCAGTCAGTTCAAGGAAGCAGGAGCCCATCTAGAATTGACAAAGAACCAGAGGATAATAAATCACATGGAGGACCTGCAGGAGCAAGGAGACCCTGATCCACCTAGAGTTAAAGGGAACCTGGGACCAAGGAGATAAAAGGAGAATTGAATTAAAATAAGCTAAGGAGAAACCACATTATTTAAAACAGATCTGATATCTCATTTAGCCCTCCAGGATTTATCGTGCCCAATTTATAGATCCAAAAAATCTCATGCTTATTCAAGGCTTGAACCCTGTTGGGAGTATCAATAGGAATATGATCTATAGGGGTAATTTTCAAATCGACATGACCCCTGTGTATAGTGCTAACATGTCTTGATAACCCATGTTTTAAAAAACCTATTTTAATATTATGCCTGTGCGCATTAATCCTTTTGTGTAGCGGTTGGATAGTTCTACCTATATACTGTTTACCGCATATACACTCTACAAGGTAGATTACAAAACTTGACTGGCAATCTAGCCTGTACTTGATGTTAAAGATTGTCCCTTCGTCATTATGGGAAAAGAAGCTGACCGCCTTATGGTTAATCCAGGCGCAGCATAAACAATTCTTTTATTGCACTTATACGATCCCACTGTCATTGTCCTAGAGAAAGTATTGGATCCCTTGATAGCCAATTTCTTTTTCCCCAATCTGCTTGGGGCCAATATACTTTTTAAAGAAGGTGCTCTCTTGTATGTCACCAACGGGGTCAGGGGTAAACATTTCTTACATATGGGGTCATTTAACAAAACCCCCCAATGTTTATGAATGATATCCTTAATCTCCTTATTTTGGGATGAAAAAGTGGTTATGAAGTTAACTGGAACCTCCATAATATTTTTGTCAGTTTTTTCTAATAACTCAGCCTGAGCGATATCCTTAGTTTCATTATAGGCTTTTCTGATCAGTTTTTTTGGATATTCCTTTTCCAAAAATCATTCACGTAAGATTTCACTCTGATATTTAAAATCTTCCTCACGAGTACAATTTTTTCTAATACGTTTATATTGGTTACTAGGTATGTTTTTTAGCCACTGAACATAATGGTTACTGTTAAAATGTACGTAACTGTTAGTGTCTACTGTTTTAAAATAAGTTTTTGTATTGATTTTAACCCCATCATGCCAAATAGATCAAGGAAATTAATTGTCTTTGTGCTGACTTCTGGAGTTAGCTCAATACCCCAATTGTTATTAAGAATCGGCCTCAAGAAGGGCTGTAGCGTGTTTTGCTCATTATCAAAGATAATTATGATGTCATCAATAAACCTTTTGTATAAGATAGCATTCCTGTAGTAATCGTTATTATAAACATGCCAACTCTCAAATGCTGCCATAAAGAGGTTGGCGTAAGTGGGGGCTACCCTGGACCCCATAGATGTACCTTTAATCTGATGGAAAATGGAATCCTCAAAGGAAAAATAATTATTTTTTTAATATAAAATTCATACCCTCTAGAAGAAATTTCTTTTGAGGGATTGGAATACGAGAATCACCCTCCAGGTACAAAGCAAAACAGGACAGGCCAATCTCATGCTGGATGTTGGAGTATAACCCCGTAACATCCATGGATATAAAATGGAATGAATTTTTTCATGATATTCCATTGATTAATTTAATTAGATGTGTGGAGTCCCTAAGGTGGCTTCTGAGATTAAAAACATTAGCAATCATTATCTTGTCTATATACGCCGAAAGGTTAGAGGTGAGGGAATCGATCCCAGAAATAATAGGTCTACCAGGCGGGCTTTCCAACCTTTTATGTATCTTTGGTAAATGATACATGAAAGCCATACCTGGTTTACTTTTGATCAGATAATCCTTTTCCTGCTTATTTAAAATACCCATGTTATGCGCTGTTTTGATCATCTTATTGTAATCAACAATAGCGTTTAAATATTCATGTTCCTCACTTTTTCTATAAGTTTCAATATCTGATAAAATCCTCCAGGCCTCTTCTAAATATTTATCCCTATCCTGTACACAGATGCCCCCACCCTTATCAGCCGGTCTAATAATTATATCATCATTATTTTTAAGATTATTAAGGGCATTGATTTCTTCCCTGGTTAGGTGACCTCTTTTGTCAAAGGATATTTTAGGGTTAATACCACCTTTTGTTAGAAGATTTTTGAAGTCATTAAGCACCAGATCCGTATAAGTCTTAATATGGTGGCCCTGACTTTGGATGGGATAAAAAGTGGACTTATCACGTAGATTGACATGTACATTTGAATCATCAGTTGCAGGGATCGGATTTGTAGGATTCAATTCATAATGCCTCTTTAATGTGAGTTTGCGAATAAATTTTTGAAGATCAATAAAAAGATCTACTTCTCAACTGTTATTTTTAGGGCAAAAGGATAGGCCCTTTTGTAGAACTGATATTTCAGTTTCTGATAAATTATAACTAGAGATATTAAATATATTATATATTACATTTGTTTGGCGTTCAATTGTTCTGTCAGGAGCTGGATTTAGTGTGGTCTCATCTTTTTGCTGTTGTTGGTTTTTTGACCTGTGCCTTTTACCCCCTCTCCCTCCTCTTCCGCATTTTTTCTTTTTATAGGTTTTGGGGAGAGGAATTGTCGGATATTTAAATTCCCCCCCGAGATACGTATTTCCTTTCTTCCTGTTGCTGCTGCTGATCCGCACAATATCTGTGTTAGATTGGGAGAGTACTAATGAATCCATATGTTAAATTAAATATTCTGTTTTTGGGTTATGGTTAGTGTATAAGAATTATCCCATTCCCCTTTTATTTTTAATTCTTTGGTTAGTTATATAAATAGTTTTAACCAATAATGATTGTTTTCTCATCATATGAGTGGTCTATTGAAGACATCAACTTTTTGGTGTTGATAAATCAGATGAATCCCTGGTGGAGCCGTGGGCTAGCGGTGACACCAGTGGATGTTGGAGTGTGGGCTCTCTAATGTGAGTTCAAACCCCCGCACCAACTCTAATGTTCTTTTATAAAAATGATCTAACCTAGATACTTTTAAGTAACTTTAGATGATGACCTCAGAAGCTATAAGCAGCTAGAATGGGTAATCAGATTGCTTTATCCATTTTTTAGCCGTTGAAACATGGGTTCTATGCTGCTATCCATTTTGCTGAATTGCACATTGATTTATACATTTTAATACATGTTAATCATTGATTTTAGCATTTTATATCATAGAAATGTCTTTTTATCCACAGTTTTATAATAATTTCTTATCAGAATCTTAATTTCTAGGATTTTATCCAATGTGGGCGTTCCCACAGGAACTGACATCACCATGATGTCATTGATTGTAATGTATAAAATGGCTTCTTGTGAACTGACTAACATTGCTGCCCTGATGAAGTGGCCAGGTGGCCATGAAACGCGTTGGCTTGAGTGTAAATAAAGGTTTGCTTGCATCCTTGGTTTTCCCTGTGGTCTAGCGCGGACAAACCCCGGCTCTTTTTCTCCTATACTGTATGTATCTGCACCCCGGGATCTGCAGCGGCCAAAACTTCTACAGGTGGTTGTGACTCTCACAACCATACCAGGTGAGTGGATTACCTTTGTTGTTAACACGCTGGTGTCCCTCATTTACTGCCTTAGTGCGCTCCCCCTCTCTCTAATTTTTTGTAGACTTCGAAATAGTGGATCCTAGCCAGGACGTCCCTGGGGAGGAAGGGATCCATAGATGTAGGCTTTAGGGATCCTGTAGATCCTGTCCACTTTGAGATCTCTGAAGTCAGTATCAGGGAGGACAGCAGTTAGAAAATCTTGGAGGAAGGTGCGTAGTTCCGTGGCCGGCACCGTTTCATCCACCCCCCGGAGTCTGTCGTTGTTTCGTCGTGAGCGGTCCTCCAAATCCAGGTTTTTGGCTTGGACCTTGGACAGAGTCTCTTGTAGCTGGTCATGGGAATAAAGTTTTATGGGACCGTATTAGTTCTGTTAACTTCCTTTCCAAAGTATTAGTACGTGATCCCAGATCCGTAACCTCGCCCCGCAGCTCCGAGATCATCTCCCTCATGTCCTCATGTAAAGAGGCACGGAGATCCGAAAGGAGCTCCTTCATGCTGGCATGGGTGAGGGGAGTATCAGAGAGAGCAGCCGTACCTGAAAGTCCCTGCGCTTGTGGTCCTCACCGTGGAGCACAAGCTACTCTGGGGACGGCGGCTCCATGTTTGTAGCAGACTGGGAGGAAGGGCGGGAAGCTGCGAAGTAGTCTGAAACTCGTTTCGCAGGCTGCGCTGGAGTCGGTTTAACTTTTCCCATGTGAGCTGCGAGTGCTCCGGAGGATTGTGAGCAAGCAGGTGAAGTTTGATCAGTCCGTGGAGAGCTAGAAATGCCGCTCTTCTGCCCGGGGTGTCAGGAGCTCCGAATCATGCGGCCTCCACCATTGCCAGTCAGGCCACGCCCTGAATCTACAATTTTCATAGTCCTGAAAATACAGAAAATCTTTGCATGAGAAGGTGTGTCCAAACCTTTGGTCTGTACTGTACCTAGAAAGAGAAAAATCATAAAAACTGATTTCTCTGCAATAGCAGGCGATCAAACAGCATCCTCAGCCAAAATTGTATCATGAGAAACTTCAGCTCCAGCTGCCAAAAAGTAAGTAGTCGGATCAAGAAAAATGAGAGCACTACGGGTCACGAAATGGCGACAAAAAACTTCTGAATTTTTTTTTTTAACACTTAGATAAAAGCATACATGTTTGGTATCTACGAACTTATACCGACCTGAGACATCATACCCCAACACATCAGTTTTACCATATAGTTACCATGACGAAAACAACCATGTAACTCCACTTTTTTTTTTTTTTTGGCAGTTCTACCGTACTTGGAATTTATTTCCTGTTTTTCAGTACATTATATGGTAAAATAAATGATTTCATTAAAAAGTACAACTTATCTGGCAAAAAACAAGCCCTCATATGGCTAAATTAACGGAAAATAAAAAAAAGTTATGGCTCTTGGAAGAAGGGAAAATCCTAAAATTGCTGGGGTGAAGGGGTTAATAATTTTTTTTTTTTTAATTTAAAAAAAAAAAAACTATTCATCCTAAAAAAGCATTTTAGACTCTTGCATGTAGTCATTAGCTAGATGGACAAACAGTCCTGAGAGATGAATGGCTAGCACTCATGTGGAGTTTTTATGGTGATGGTGAATGGATCCTGTATCAATACTTAGTATAATCACTGCACATGTATACTGTATGTCTTTACTTCAAGTGAAAGTTTATTTACCCAGTCAATGGTGAATAGAGCGACTAGACAGGTGACATTTTGGCCAACTTGTGGCCTTGATC
The DNA here is from genome assembly GCA_033576535.1 of Allobates femoralis. NCBI lineage: Eukaryota > Metazoa > Chordata > Amphibia > Anura > Aromobatidae > Allobates > Allobates femoralis. The sequence goes on from JARQOC010000003.1 coordinate 378,518,956, forward strand.
ACAATGTCGCTGTTGGAAAATGCACCTTTGTTGAAATGGTTACATCTCTTTGATATGCTTTTGTGGTTGGTCTTATGACAACTATAACCAGTCTGGGATGTAAAGGGAGAACAGGTTGCAGTATTGTCTTGGTTGGCAGAATCAGGTCCCCTATGCCCAGAGGATCCTGTATTTGACAATGCAGCCTATGGGCTGAGTATTTTCTTGGACTCTGCAGGTGGTTGCGATGTACTGGTGATATCAGGGAAGTGATGCCTATAGATGCACAATATTGGTCACTCAAGGTGCATAGTTGCTGGTGTGGGAAGGAGCTATATGGCTGGTTGGATGCTGTCACACTAATGCCTCAGCAGGGTACTGCAACCTGTTCTGCCTTTACTCCCCAGACTGGTTTTATTTGTCATAAAACCAAGCACAAAAGCATATAAAAGGAGTGTAACTATTTCACCAAAGGTGCATTTTTCAACAATGACATTGTGATGAAGGCCACACGTTGGCTGAAACGTCATCTGTCTAGTCGCTCTAGTCACCATTGACTCTGTGAATAAACTTTCACTTGAAGCAAAGACATGCAGTACACGTGTGCAGCCATTATACTATAACTATAGATCGGCAAACAGTCATCTGGCTGGTTAATTGTTCAGTTAACTGAGCTTCTAGCAATGCCGAAATTCAGAAAATGCTGAAACCATGTGACTATAATAGGGACAGATAAGTACATATAGACTTTAATGATTTAGCTGTATAAGCTCCACCCATTACGGTCACATGGTCAGGACATCACATGGGTCCTTTATTCAAAGCAGACCCCAGTAAACAATTGAAAATGTGAGTATCTAAAATGCTTTTTTGAAATAAATACAACTATTTAAAAAAAGAAAAAAGCACTGCATGATCTAAATAACATTTCAGGCATTTTAATAGCAAAAAAGGACATGACAGGTTACCTTTAATAATTCATGAAGCGTCGCTTTAAAAAAAAGTAGTAAAACAAAAAAAAGCATGTGATTCTGCACAAAATTCATGTACCCACACAATATACCATTTTGAAGACTTTGAAGAACTGCGACTGATACAGCATAAAGATAAGAATGACTTAAGAAAAAGAACAGATGATGACTACGTGACCTAAATGTGTTAACAAAATGTATGTCTGTTTATAAACCTAGAAAAAAATGGCTTACATGTTTAATGGGGGTTGAATGTAAAGCTAATATATTTTCCTCTTTACCTACATAGCCCTGTCCTAGTATGCGCTCCAAGCAATATTGCTGTTGATCAACTAACTGAGAAAATACACCAAACGGGACTCAAAGTTGTTCGTCTCTGTGCAAAGAGCCGTGAAGCTATTGACTCGCCAGTTTCTTTCTTGGCACTTCACAATCAGATACGCAACATGGAGAGGTATGACATATTTTTTTGCTAAGCTGCGCCACCTTATTCTTTGCAATGTTTAATGTTTGTAGGAGTATATATGTATATTTTAAGGTTACATTTTTTTCTGTTCTGTTTTTATTTTATTTTTCTGCTTTGCACAATTACAATCTATGGCCTCTCATATCAAACACATTCAAAGTGTGTGGGAAGCTACAGTGGTGGAAAGTGTTTGCCCTTCCTGATTTCTTATTCTTTTGCATGTTTATCACACTTAAATGTTTCAGATCACCAAACAAATTCAGACATTAAACAAAAATAACACAAGTAAACAACAAAAGCCAGATATATAGGTCTTTATTAAAGTGAACCTGTCACCCATTTTGTGCATTATTATAACCTCTGCAGAGCACCTTAAACATACTGTAATTGGGATTCTAGTAACCCCTTTATGCCCCCGACTGGCCCCTGATTACCTCAGAAATTAACTTTGAATGTGTCTGGCGCCATATGGTAATTAGCTCTACACGGTCGGGAGGGATGCGGCTCACTTCAGTCCAAGCCGCCCCTGTGCCTGTAATGTTGCCACTCCTGTGTATATATGGAAGTAGTGACGGCATTCGTGTTGACTATTATCTTTGTCTAATTTTTTTAAATTTGTTAGATCACTTATTCTCATTGCTGTGTATTTACAGTATGGAACCTTATACCAGACTTTGCACCCTAGGATGCCTTACATATATACTGTTAATGCCAGCTCGTCAAGGAGTTATGTGGTTAAGGACTTTAAAATGCTTTACGTTGGGGCCTTTTGTTACCTTTTCATAGTTACTGTGAAGGAAATTGTGATCCACAGTTTTGGAAGCAGCTAATAGAACACTGTTAAATTACCATATTTCCGGATTATAAAACTTGCTTTCCCTTTCTCAAAATGGGGGTGCAATTTATAATCCAAATCTTGCTTACTTTGGGTTGTGGCGGCAATACTGCAGGCAGGAGGCAGGGTCAGTGGATGTCTGAAGGGGGCAATGCTTGTGGAACTGGAGCTTGTGGGTAATGTGGTGTTCGGCAGTCTGTAATGGTGTTCAGCAGTTATTAATACGTGCGTGTACCAGCAAATGGCTGCGGAGACAGAGCATGCATACCTAAAGATCTGAGAGAGCAAAGTTCTTGATCTGTGCCTGCGCTGCCTCTACCAAATTGACTTCAAGAAAACTGCTGCGGAGGCGGCGCATATGCAGATGGAGATTTTAGCTCTGTCAGATCTTAAGCTATGCATGCTCTGCCTCCGCAGCCATTTCCCAGTACCTGGAAGTATCAGTGCCCGCCGAACATAACAGACACATCCAGCTCCTGACCTGCAAGCATTGCCCTACTTCCAACATCCACTGGTGACCCTGTCTCTTGCCCACATCTTTGGCGCAGTCGTCGATATACCCCATCACTGTGATCCTGCCTACTGTGACCATGGTCCCCTATTTTAAATACATTATCTTTTCTAATTTTTACCTTTAAATTTGAGGGCGCATCCTATGAAGCAAAAAATACATTAATGGCTGTCGATGCATGATGTCTTACTATGGGATTTTGTGTCAGACAAGAATGAGATCATTCATTCAAAGCTATAGTGCAATTTGTTTTTATATCACATCACTTAGTCTGGATTAACTAAACTTTTTTTTACTTTTTCTTTTTTAAAATAGTATGCCAGAACTTCAGAAATTGCAGCAGTTGAAAGATGAGACTGGAGAACTTTCATCAGCTGATGAGAAACGATACAGAGCTCTTAAAAGAACAGCAGAAAGAGAATTACTTATGGTAATGCTAAATCAGCATTGTGTTTAAGGGATGCATTTAATGTTGATCTTGGTTGAGATGGGGGAAGGGCACACGTAGTTAGGTCCAGAAGTATTAGGACAGTGACTGAATATTCATGAATTTGGGCTCTGCGTGGCAACATTTTGAATTTAAGGGGGTATTCTAGTCTAGACGCCTGATTTTTATGCCTATTTTGTGTAAAAGTATTAAGATTTTTGGAATAGGGATTTTTTCTCCATTCGCCTTCCACGACAGCATTGGAGGATGTCGTCCACGCCCTATTGGGGGACAGGAACACAGAGGTTAAAAGCCCCTCCCCTTCCTCAGTACTCCAGTGTCTTCCTGTCCCCCTTGGGGCATGGAGAGGTTCCAGTGCTGTCAGGCCGGCAGAGGCAGCATTGGGGTGTACTTACAGCCGGGCCAGGGATGGACGTCGGGGGCGGTATATATGTATATGTGTGTGTATATATACACTGCCGTTCAAATGTTTGGGGTCACCCAGACAATTTTGTGTTTTCCATGAAAACTCATACTTTTATTTATCAAATGAGTAGCAAAATGAATAGAACATATATTCCAGACATTGACAAGGTTAGAAATAATGATTCTTATTTAAAATAATTTTCTCCTTCAAACTTTGCTTTCATCAAAGAAATTACAGACCTTTGTCATTCTAGCTGTTAATTTGCAGAGGTAATCTTGAGAAATGTCACCCCATGCTTCCTGAAGCCCCTCCCACAAGTTGGATTGGCTTGTTGGGCACTTTTTGCGTACCATACAGTCAAGCTGCTCCCAAAACAGCTCAATGGGGTTGAGATCTGGTGACTGCGCTAGCCACTCCATTACAGATAGAATACCTGTAAAAGTAAACAAAAATCAGATATTAATACAGGTGACCCAACCCCCATAGCGGGCTGTCAATCCCCATAACAGCCGTACATACACTTTGGCCATTGTTTGTAAGAGATTATGGGCAAGATTAAAAAGGATTAAATCTTGCCCAGTAGAAGGGACAAATTGATTGAGAGGTCAGTGTAAAGACTTACTATTAGTTGTTTAACACCACTTCTTATTGATTTTTTGTATAGATTGATGATTTAACTACTAAGTTTAAAAACGTGTAAAAGGCCATGTCTAGTGATGGAAAAAAAAGTTACACATATATTTAAATAGTTGTTACAATTATTTCTTCTTTTAACGGCATTAAAAATAAGGTTAGGGTGAGGTTGAATTTCGAAAATTACACAAAAATATGAACCCAAGGAGATCCCAACTTCATTCCCTGTACAAATGTAAACTGGAGTTTGACTACAAAGGGATACATTTTTAAAGTATAACAGAAGAATCCCTGTAAAATACAAATTTTATTAATAGTACTTAAAATTACGCCAAGCGCATTTTATTTAAGTGCTTGTGCTCAAAAAATTTGAGAACTATATACAGTAAAGAAAAAAAACAAGTAATACACAAATCTAGATTCCCCCTAATACTGACTTCTATCGATACCCTACCTGCTAGCGGAGTTTTAACTAAGGCTGTGGAGTCCGTAAGCCAAACGTCCAACTCAGATGCCTCAATTTCCCTGAACCCTACGCCACCAAAATGGACCACAACTCCGGCTCCCCTGCCCTATCGTTGGCTATAAGGTAGGGGTCTTACTAGAACTAGGGAGATGTTAGAGGCATCAAACTGATGTCTTCAGTTAATGATACATATAATTGCTCAAATGTGAAGATATGAGTTCACAGGTATCAAGTATGAGAAAGCGAGATGTATATCCGGTTCAGGATATAACCTGCATTTGCTCTGTGTGTGTGTGTATACATGTAGGAGGTTAGGTTTATGTGTATGTGTTCCTGTATAGATATATGTAAGCGCTCTGGGTATATATGCATGTGTGTGCGATTTACTAAACAAACCTATTCTTTATATATAATATTCACAGACCACATGCATTCGTATATACACGGAGCACATGTATATACACATACTATGGAACACTTACCAGCCTGTCCCCTGTTCAGTTCTTAACCTCTTAACGATGGCCATACGTCTACAGATGTCGGGGAAAAAAAGGGTACTTATGCCTAGCCAACGTCTGTAAACGTCAGGCAGGAAAAAGCCCAGGTGCGCCCCACGGTGAGCCAAAATCTCCGGGGTTTCAGCTACCGGGGCTAGCTGAGACCCTAGAGATTATGAATGGGCTGCTTTTTTGCCATCACCAGTAATATGATGACTGGTAAGCACCGTTTACCGGTCATGACATTACAAAAATGTCACCACCGGTAAAAAATGCTTTCACTTTGATCCGACATGAAAACACATGTCGGATCAAAGTGATCCATTAACCCCTTAGTCCTCCAAGACCCCCCCCGCCCCGGTCCATTACAAAATGGCGGTGCGCTCTCTCCCCTGCATCTCCATGCGGCCTGATATGTCACACATGTCAGGCCGCATGGAAATGACCTCCCCCGGTGCTGCCTAGTCCCCTCTGGGGTCCCACCAGCCTCCGGACACCCCCCTGCCCTCTCCCCCGATGCCCGGTGTCTGGTACTCCTTCCCCAAGGCCCGCACATGCTGGCCCCGCCACCTCTGAACTCCATCTGATGTGACCAAACATCACATCTGATATAGTTTGCAGGCCCCCCGTCCCCTGTAAAGCCCCCCCTGCCTCCCCCTCAGTCTCCTCCTGTATGCCAGCTGCTGCAGTCTTCTGCGGCGCGCCTCTTCTGTGCGCGCCCCACTGTTAACTCATTCTGTGCAGCCCAGGGAATGACAAGTCATGAACTCAGTGAGTTCATGACATATCTGAATCCTTAGGTCACAAGGGGTTAACTTTGCTCTTCATGGTGGTCTCCACATCAGATCACCATCAGTGTTAACCCCTGTGTGATCCCAGGATCTTGAGTTCATGACCTGTCATCCTCCTGGCAGTGTACCTGCTCTTATAGCATATAGGGGATGCCACCATATGCTAGAAAACTGAGAATCGTCGCAGGACCTTTCCACTGGACTACGTCGGACCTTCCCACTGTACTACGTCGGACATCAAAGAATAATAAAGATGGGGTCCAAGTAGTGTTTGTTTTTTTTTCTAATAAAAATATTTTTCTCTGTCTTGTATCTTCTTTACAATTTCCTAGATTCCTAATGGACCGGTCTAATATTGGCCAGACATTCGGAATCTCAGGCTTAGTGCCAGCTGCCAAAAAGCTGGCATTAACCCCTTATTACCCAGTCTGCCACCGCTACACGGCAGCTGGAAGAGCTGGATACAGCGCCAGAAAATGGCGCTTCTATGAATAAATATTGGAGCTTCCCCTCAAGTGACTCCATTTTGGAAACTAGACCCCCCCCCCCCCCCAGGGAACTTATCTAGATGCATAGTGAGCACTTTGAACCCCCAGGTGCTTCTCAAATGGATCCATAAAAATTAAAAAGTACTTTTTTTTTTTCCCACAAACATTTTCTTTTTTCATTTTTACGGATCCATTTGTGAAGCATCTGGGGGTTCAAAGTGCTCACCACCCATCTAGATAAGTTCCTTGGGGGATTTAGTTTCCAAAATGGGGTCACTTGTGGGGAGCTCCAATGTTTAGGCACACAGGGGCTCTCCATACACAACATGGTGTCCTCTAACAATTGGAGCTAATTTTCCATTCAAATTGTTAGCAGACACCATGTCGCGTATGGAGAGCCTCTGTGTGCCTAAACATTGAAGCTCCCCCACAAGTGACCCCATTTTGGAAACTAGACATCCTAAGGAACTTATCTGGATGCATAGTGAGCACTTTAAACCCTCTGGTGCTTCACAAATTGATCCGTAAAAATGAAAGTACTTTTTTTTCACCAAATTTTTTTTTTAGCCTCAATTTTTTCATTTTCACATGAGCAAAAGGATAAAATGCTAACTAAGATTTGTTGGGCAATTTCTCCTGAGTACACCGATACCTCATATGTGGTCATAAACCACTGTTTGGGCGTACGGTAGGGATCGAAAGGTAAGGAGCGCCATTTGACTTTTTGAATGGAAAATTGGCTCCAAAAGTCAAATTGTGCTCCTTCACTTCTGAGCCCTGTCGTGCACCCAAACAGTGGTTTATCACCACATATGAGGTATTTGTGTACTCAGGAGAAATTGTCCAACAAATTTTAGGATGAATTTTATCCTGTTGCCCATGTGAAAATAAAAAAATTGAGGCTAAAAGAACATTTTTGTTGGAAAAATTAAAATGTCCATTTTTTGTTTCCACTTTGCTTTAGTTCCTGAGGGGTTAATAATCTTGAATGTAGTTTTGAGTAGCTTGAGGGGTGCAGTTTTTGGAATGGTGTCACTTTTGGGTGTTTTCTGTTATGTACATCCCTCAAAGGGACTTCAAATGTGATGTGGTCACTAAAAAAAATTGTTTTGTAAATTTTGCTGGAAAAATTAGAAATTGCTAATGAACTTTGAACCCTTATAACTTCCTAATAAAAAAAATTATTTTTTTCTAAAATTGTGCTGATGTGAAGTAGACACGTGGGAAATGTTATTTATTAACTTTTGTGTCACTTAACTCTCTGGTTTAACAGAATAAAAATTCAAAATTTGAAAATTGCAAAATTTTCTAACTTTTCGCCATATTTTTAATTTTTTCACAAATAAACGCAAAAATTATCGACCTAAATTTACTACTAACATGAAGCCCAATATGTCATGAAATAGCAATTTCAGAACCGCTAGGATCCGTTGAAGCCTTCCAGAGTTGTTACCTCATAAAGGGAATCTGGTCAGAATTGACAAAAATGGCCTGGTCATTAAGGTGGAAATTGGCTCTGTCACTAAGGGGTTAAAAACTCCCGCAGGGTACAGGACTTTTGGTCAAATGACCATGATGTCACCAAGGGGGTCCTGCTTTAGTTTTAAAGGGTAACTTCGGGGAGATAACATTTTTTTTTTTTTTGTACTTTCCCCTGCGTGATTAGCTAAGCTGTCCACTACAGTTCTAGGGTGTTTAAATTCCTTATAAATCAATAAAATCATATCTGCTCCTCAACCCTACCCCTCCTTTTAGGGACAAAGAAATTTAGTCATGCATACTGCTAAAGTTCCAGGGAAGAGGAAGCTATCAACTTGATATGGAGGAGAGTAGACCATGGCAGTGCTGATTCAATCAATGCACTGCTTTGCCTCTGCTCCTAGCTTGATACATAGTAGCACACATGATGCACCATCATACAGCAGAATATCGGAGTATATTTATATCTGCTTGGTGACACAATTGCTATTTGAAGGGAGAACACCCCTATTCTTACATTATATAGGATGGTGTATCAGGGGCCAGGATTGTATTGTGACCATGGGGCCAGCGGCCACTGCCCCTTTTCATACGAAAGTATGAGGGGGCAGGAATGTAAGATGATCCTGGAGCCCTCAGGGTCCACGCCGCCGACACACCACCTGCTTTCTGCTGCAGCATGACTGAATTTCTCTTCCAGAAGAGAGGGGTGAGTGCTGAGAAGCAGATGTGATTTTACTGATTTATAAGCGATCTATAGATTCTAGAACTGTAGTGGACATCTCTGCTTCATCATGTAGGAAAGAATGGACAGTGCAAACATTTATCTTCTCGGATCTCTCCTTCAACATTATAAACTGCATTGATATTGCAAGGCTGTTTGTTATTGACCCTGAGCATTTCCCAGTGCACTCTTTTCTCTTTTTTTTTTTTTTTTTTTTTTTTTTTATTTTATATTTGCCCTCATATAGCCTACACTTCCATGGTTTGTTTGTTTCTTTTTGTCAATACATAATGTAACTCAACCTCTTGCTTCTCTAATTGCAGAATGCTGATGTGATCTGCTGTACATGTGTAGGAGCAGGCGATCCCAGGCTTGCTAAAATGCAGTTCCGTTCAATTTTGATTGATGAAAGTACACAAGCCACAGAGCCTGAATGTATGGTGCCAGTTGTTCTAGGAGCGAAACAGGTGACTACCATTTTTTTCTTATTTTTGATTGTTATGCTGCTACTTTTTACACTGTGTGAGTTGCAAATGTATTTAAGGAGATCATACATCAATGATGGAAAGTTTGTGTGATCGTATATATCCCATTTGTTTTTCAGCTAATACTTGTAGGTGATCACTGTCAGCTTGGTCCAGTTGTGATGTGTAAAAAGGCAGCAAAGGCTGGACTATCTCAATCTTTGTTTGAGAGACTTGTCGTTCTTGGCATCAGACCAATTCGCCTTCAGGTTCAGTACAGGATGCATCCTGCCCTTAGTGCTTTTCCATCAAACATTTTTTATGAAGGATCCCTTCAAAATGGAGTAACTGCTGGTAAATGGAGCCAAGTGACATAAATAGTTTGTGTTGCCAGTTCCTCTACTGGTACCTCTGTAATGTTTTGGTTTTGTATGATTTATCTAGCGGATCGAGTGAAGAAAGGCTTTGACTTCCAGTGGCCACAACCTGACAAGCCAATGTTTTTTTACGTTACTCAGGGCCAAGAAGAGATTGCCAGTTCAGGGACATCTTATTTGAACAGGTGAATGAAAATGCCTAGTTATGACATGTACTATTGGGGTCTTCAATGTAAATGCAATAGAGGTTTACTTGTGTTTGTGTTTGTTATTTTAGAACGGAAGCTGCAAATGTTGAGAAAATTACTACCAAACTCTTGAAGGCAGGGGCCAAGCCAGACCAGATTGGTATAATTACTCCATATGAGGGGCAAAGGTCCTATTTGGTTCAATACATGCAGTTTAGTGGCTCTCTGCACACTAAACTCTACCAGGTATAGTTATAACAATTGACATTATGCATTTACTGTATTTATATTTTCTGTATGTATTTACTGATTAAAAATGTTCCCTACTTTCTTTAGGAGGTGGAAATCGCCAGTGTAGATGCTTTTCAAGGAAGGGAAAAAGATTTTATTATCCTTTCCTGTGTCCGTGCAAATGAGCACCAGGGAATTGGTTTCTTAAATGATCCTCGTCGTTTGAATGTTGCTTTGACCAGAGCAAGGTAAATCTTCAGTGCTTTATTAGTTATTGAATGTTTTGCCTGCTTCTTAGGGTACATGCCCACGATCAGGACATTCTGCGTTCTGGACTCTGCATGTCTTCCACCGCAGAGACACTAGTGTTTTCTGTGGGATAACACTGCATCCATGCCAACGATCAGGATTTCTCCACAAGCGTAAATTGACATATTGAGGCTCTGGAAACCGCGCTGTATGTCAACCACAGAACCACAGTAGGCATGTGATTTTATATAAATCCCTTCTACTGTGCTTGTACTGCGGAATGCAGCATTTTGGACGCTGCGAAAATGCAGCACTCTGCATCCCAAAAGCCTGCTAACCTGGATAAAGGGTGCTCATCCCTCGTGACTAGGGAAACCTGAAAATTGGTTTAGATACAGAACACAAAGTTTCTTTGCCTCTGAATTAACACAAGTCAGCAAAAGGATTATTTTTATTTTTTTTTTTTTTTTGCAGGTGCCAAGGTTTTTTTTTTTTTTTTTATGGTCTTAAACTGGGGTTACACGCAGCGACATCGCTACCAATGTCGCTGCAGCGTCACTGGGTTTGTGACGTTGCAGTGACTTCGCCAGCAACATTGCTGTGTGTGACATGCCGCAACGACCAGCGATCAGCTCGCTGATTGTTGCAGAATGGCCATGACCATTTTCGGTCGCTGGTCTTTCCCTGGCACACAAGCATCTACATGTCTGACAGGGACAACGACCAGCAATCCCCATGCTGCGCCCGAGACACCCGACAGATCCCTGCGACCATTGGGTGTCGGCGCAGCACTGGGGAATCACTGGTGAGTCTGCCTGTGTGACATCTCACCTGCGATCACATAACGATGTTCCAGCGAGTTCGGATTGTTGATCGGGTCACTGGAACATCGGTATGTGTAACCCGGCCTTTAGAGGTATTTTGAGGGTGCGAAATAAAAAAAAAAAACATTACTTTTGGTGAATTGGTTCTAGTTTTTGAGATAATGCTCTACTCCAATGTGACTTGTTCTGGGTAATGAAACATCCCACATAATTATTTTGCATTTCAATTCCTAAATTGTTATAAAAGCGAGTTTTTGAAGCCAAATCTCTACTGTGATTTTGATGAAGAAAGAAGTCTGCTACAGTCAGTTTGCCAACCCAGTCTTGGTTTATATCCAAAAAGTTCTGTCTTAAGTATATGCTAGTGCATCTCAAAGAATTAGAAATATCATCAAAAAGTTAATTTATTTCAGCAATTCAATACAAGAAGTGTAACGCATACATTATATAGTCATTACAGAGTGATCAATTTCAAGTGTTTATTTATGTAAATGTTGACAATTATGGCTTACAGCCAATGAAAACCCAGAGGTCATTATCAGAAAATTATTAAAGTAGAGCGGATGAAGGGTTAAAAACCACGCTGCCGTATTCCATGACACATCAAAGGGTGAAGATGATAATTTATTAGTCAACGTGTTTCAGGGCTCCAAGGAACGCCCTGAAATATGGCAATATGACAACATTGATTTTTGTTGATATTCTAATTCATTGAGATACATTAGTAACTACATGTAAAAATAACTTCATCAAGAAGAGGCTACATCCACAATCCTGATGTTTTCTGCTATATCTGTGGAGAGGATATGGCTAAAAAAACAAAGAAGCAATATCACAGACTTTGCCTGAAGAATACCAGGCTTATTTTGGAGTACAGCTTGGAGAACAGGATACGTTTATGTAGAGCACATGCGACAATGGACAAATGGTGAATGAAGATGGTTTTAACATTGAGGTTGTCAAAATAAAGAAACCAAAAGACCACCGTGACTATTCTTATTTTTGTGTTAAGATTAAAGGCTTCAATCGTTACAAGAAAGCTTGGTGGGATTTTCCTGATTTGGAATCTGCAAGACTGGCTACACCACATTGTAGACATGTAAATGGTTTGCAGCACCCAATCAGAAAAGAATAGGGTTCACTCTCATCCTTCTTGTGGCGTGCTTCACGTCCAATGAGTCCTCTTGGCACAGAGTACATACATACTGTGGGGAAAAAAATATTTAGTCAGCCACCATTTGTGTAAGTTCTCCCACTAAAAAAATGAGGCCTGTATATGACATCATAGTTAGACCTCAACTATGAGAGACAACATGAGAAAACAAATCCTGAAAATCACATTGTCTGATTTGGAAAAAAAAAAATTTCACATTTTGGAAAAAAATAATTTGGTCACCTACAAACAAGATTTCAGGCTCTCAGTCCTCCACTTTCAAATAGGTGCCTGTAGTACTGGCACCTATTTGAAATTATTAGTATAAAAGACACCCATCTGCAACCTCAAACAGTCACACTCCAAACTCCATTATGGTGAAGACCAAAGAGCTGTCGAAGAACACCAGAAACAAAATTGTGGCCCTGCACCAGGCTGGGAAGCCTGAATCTGCAATAGGCAAGGAGCATGGTGTGAAGAAATCAACTGTGGGAGCAATAATTCTAAAATGTAAGACGTGAATGACCACTGATAATCTCCGTCGATCTGGGGCTCCACACAAGATCTCACCTCGTGGGATCAAAATGATCTCAAAAACGTTGAGCAAAAATCCTACAACCACATGGGGGACCTTGTGAATCACCTGCAGAGAGCTGGGACCAATGTGACACAGGCTACCATCAGTAACACATTACGCTACCAGGGACTCGGGGGTCCCCCTGCTTAGGCCATTACATGTCCAAGTCCGTCTGAAGTTTGCTAGAGAGCATTTGGATGATCCAGAAGAGTATTGGGAGAATGTCATATGAAACCAAAGTAGAACTGTTGGTAGAAACACAGTTCATTGTGTTTGGAGGAGAAAGAATGCTGAGTTGCATCCAAAGAACACCATACCTACTGTGAAGCATAGGGGTGGCAATATCATGCTTTGGGGCTGTTTCTATTCCAAGGGACCAGGATGACTGATCAGCGACCAGGCTTCTGCATAAATTATCATGGCTTTCCCCTGGAGCTTGATTACAATCAAGCGAGGGGGACATGACATAGAGCCAGAGAAAAACACCCACAGTCTGCAGTCTAGACAACACCCTGCTTATTAACAAAAAGACATGTAAGTTATTAATTCATTTTTCTCAGCGATTACATAATAATATCTCAGACAGGGATGGTTGGGGATGCAGTAGGAAGCTGCAGGAACAGGTAGTGATAGGTTTGTGGGCATAAACTACGTGATAGGTTTCCTTTAATGGATTTTCAATGAAGAAAAAAAAATGTGTGTGTGTGTATATATAATATATACCGTATATACTCGTGTATAAGCCGACCCGTGTATAAGCCGACCCCCCTACTTTTGCCCCAAAAATCTGGAAAAACCTATTGACTCGTGTATAAGCCGAGGGTGGACCCCAGCACAGTTATACAGCCCCCAGCAGTGTGGTATACAGGCTCCCCAGTGGTAGTATACAGCAGCCCCAGTGGTAGTATACAGATTCCCCAGCAGCCCCAGTGGTAGTATACAGCAGCCCCAGTGGTAGTATACAGGAGCCCCAGCAGCCCCAGTGGTAGTATACAGGAGCCCCAGCAGCCCAAGTGGTAGTATACAGGAGCCCCAGCAGCCCCAGTGGTAGTATACAGGAGCCCCAGCAGCCCCAGTGGTAGTATACAGCAGCCCCAGTGGTAGTATACAGGAGCCCCAGTGCCCCAGTGGTAGTATACAGCAGCCCCAGTGGTATACAGCAGGCCCCCAGGGGTACATATAGCAGCCCCCAGGGGGTACCCAGCAGCCCCCTGGGGGTACCAGCAGCCCCCTGGGGGTACCAGCAGCCCCCTGGGGGTACCAGCAGCCCCCTGGGGGTACCAACAGCCCCCAGGGGGGACCAACAGCCCCCAGGGGGTACCCAACAGCCCCCAGGGGGTACCCAGCAGCCCCCTGGGGGTACCCAGCAGCCCCCAGGGGGTACCCAGAAGCCCCCAGGGGGTACCCAACAGCCCCCAGGGGGTACCCAACAGCCCCCAGGGGGTACCCAACAGCCCCCTGGGGGTACCCAGCAGCCCCCAGGGGGGTACCCAGCAGCCCCCAGGGGGTACCCAGCAGCCCCCTGGGGGTACCAACAGCCCCCAAAAGCTGGCACTGTCCCCCCTTGTAAGGCCTCCCCCCCCCCCCCCCCCCCCCCCGCTGCTTATACATTACCATCCCGGTGTTCTGATCGGCGCCGCTCCTCGGTGCTTCTTCTTCATCCTCCCGTCCTCGCTCGCTGCATCCAGGATCTCCGGCGGTCGCGCGATGACGTCATATCGCTGCGACCGCCGGAGAACCCGGATGGATGCAGCGAGCGCGGACGGGAGGATGAAGACGGCGACGCAGCACCGAGGAGCGGCACCAATCAGAACACCGGGATGGTAATGTATAAGCACCGGGGGGGCCCTTACAAGGGGGGACAGTGCCAGCTTTTGGGGGGGCCATATGCACTGCTTCCCCCTGCGCTGATTGACAGGGGGAAGCAGTGCATATATAATGAGCGGCCCCACGTGACGGGGCCGCTCATACAGCAGCCCCCCCCCCGCCTCCTCCAGCCTCCACAGCCCCCGGGACACAGCCCCCCCGTATATGACTCGTGTATAAGCCGAGGGGGGGACTTTTCAGCCCACATTTTGGGCTGAAAAACTCGGCTTATACACGAGTATATACGGTATATATATATATATATATGTGTGTGTGTACTTGGGTATAAGCCAACTTTTTCAGCCCTTTTTCTGGGCTTAAAAAGTCCCCCTTGGCTTATACTCGAGTCAGTATAACTTCCCTCCTTACCTCTGTCCTCCTGTTTTTTTTACACCAGTGCTTGCTCCCGCTGGTTTCCTCCTGCCACCTGCTCATTAATTTGCGCCTGGATCCCACCGGTTACCTCAGTCTTCCTTGTGCCTGGATCCCTGCATCTGGATCCCCTCGCCTGGATCCCAGTGCCTGTTACTAATACCAACGTCCTCCTGCCACTCGTTCAATATCTTGCAGGCTGCATCCCTGTGTCCTCCTGTAGTTCTGCCGGTCCAGATTCCTCTGCTGCCATCCTTCGTGCACTGTGCGCCCTAACCCCCTCCGCCGCTGCGTTTCTGCCCACAGTAAAAAAAAAAAAAAAATCCCTTGCGGCCAGACTCTGACCTAATGCGCAGTGTGGCCGCAGGGGATCTTAATTACGGTACAGTCTCACTGTAACCAGGAACGAGGTGAGGCACCATTATAAGTACCATATACTTTAATAGAGCAGTGTGAAGATGGATAGTGAGGGAAAGGAACAGGAGAGCAGGTTGTAAAGTTCGATGGATGCTTAGGGAAAGATGAATAGAGGAAGGGAAAGATGAATTCTGAGGAAAAGTAATTATAGAACAGGGGGATAGGATTACAGTTATTTGATGGTGAGGGAAATATGAATACTGAGGTACCATCATAATCAGCAATTTCTATCTATTTGTGGCAGATTCGGCAGCTTTGCCGCATCTGCTGCATAATGGGTTATTTGTGGCAAGCCCCAATAATTTCCTATGGACTTGCAGTCAGGTGTGGCAATTGCTGTCCAGCAGATCTGGCACTTGCCACTCCTGACCGCAAGTCCATAGGAAATGATTGGGGCTTGCTGCAGTCTTGCCACAAATGAGCCATTACACGGCAGATGCGGCAAAGCTGCTGGATCTGCCACAAACAGGTAGAAACGCTGATGTGAAAGGGGCATTAGGCTGCTTTGCCACATCTGCTGTAATGGCTCAATTGCGGCAATACTGCAGCAAGCCCCAATCATTCCCTACGGGACTTGCAGTCGTGTGCAGCAAGTGTAGTTTGGCCCGATCCAGGAAATCCAGCACTTCCGGCAGCGCAAAAAAGCGCTGCTAGCATAAATTTTTTTTTGACTCACCGCAAGTATAAAACCACACTTAACGCACATGACCGCAAGTCCCATAGGGAATGAATGGGGCTTGCCACAAGTGTCCCGGCAAAGCTGCAGATGCAGCAAAACTGACAGATCTGACACAACATTCAAAAAACGCTGATCTGAAAGATGCCTTGGGGGCATCAGAGACTGTTTGGCCTAATGCATTCCCTATGGGACTTGCGGATATGTGCGGAACTTGCAGCGAGTCAAAAAACCGCTATTTTTATTTTTGACATTTTACAGTAGCTGCTGAATTTCCCACCCTCGTAGGCTTATACTCGAGTCAATAAGTTTTCCCAGTTCTGGTTTGCAAAATTAGGGGCCTCAGCTTATACTCGGGTCGGCTTATACTCGGGTATATACAGTATATATATTTTAACCTGTAATCCTGATTGATGTACTGGATATTCCTTTTCCACTTCTCTCTCTCTCATGCTATGCTGTGCACACCACCAGCAGGACTAGCACTTTCCGCTTGCCTCTCAGTGGACCTTAATGAATATACAAGTGCTTCTCAATAAATTACGTTATCTTTTTGCTGACATTCTATTTCAGTAATTCAATACATGAAGTGAAATGCATATTCTATAGTCATTACAAGTAGTGATCTATTTCAAGTGTTTATTTTTGTAAATGTTGATGATTATAGCCAATGAAAACACAAAGGTCATTATCTCAGAAAATTAGAATATTAAATAAGACCAATGAAATAATGATTTTAACGCCTAAGTGTTGGCCTAATGAAAAGTATGTACAGTAAATGCACTTAATACTTGGTCAGGGCTCCTTTTGCACAAATTACTGCATCAATATGGCGTGGCATGGGGACTATCAGCCTGTGACACTACTGAGGTGTTATGGAAGCCCAGGTTGCTTTGGTAGCAGCCTTCAGCTTGTCTGCATTGTTGAGTCTGGTGTCTCATCTTCCTTTTGACAATAGCCCATAGATTATGGGGTTTAGGTCAGGTGAGTTTGCTGGCCAATCAAAGCATAGTGATTATGTGGTTATTAAACCAGGTATTGGTACGTTGACAGTGTTGACAGGTGCCAAGTCCTGCTGGAAAATGACAAAAGCTTGTCAGAGGGAAACATGAAGTGCTCTAAAATTTCGTGGTAGATGGCAGCTCTTACTTTGGTCTTAATAAAACAGTGAACCTAAACCAGCAGATGTCATTGCTCACCAAACCATCACTGATTGTGGAACTTCACAGTCGGCCTCAAGCAGCTTGGATTATGTGCCTCTCCACTCTTCCTCCAGACTTTGGGACCTTGACTTCCAAATGAATTGCAAAATTTACTTTCATCTGAAAACATCACCTTGGACAACGGAGCAACAGTCCAGTTCTTTTTGTCCTTCACTTAAAAGTATGATGCTTCTTGTGTTGTCTATTGGTGGCTTAACACAAGGAATGTGACAGTTGTAGCCCATGTCATGGATACATCTGTGTGGTGGCTCTTGAAGCATTGACTCTAGCAGCAGTCCACTCCTTGTGAATCTCTTAAATTTTTGAATGGTCTTCTCTTAACGATCCTTTCAAGGCTGCGTTTATTCCGATTGCTTGTGCACTTTTTTCTACCACACTTCTTCCTTCCACTCAGGTTTTCATTTATTGTATGCTTGGATACAGCACTCTGTGAACAGCCAGCTTCTTTAACAATGACCTTTTGTAGCTTACCCTCCTTGTGGAATGTGTCAATGACTGCCTTCTGGACATCTGTCAAGTCAGCAGTCTGAACCAGACTAAGGGACCATTTTAAATGCTTAGTAAGCCTTTGCAGGTGTTTTGTGGTGTTCACATTTTCTAAGATTATGACTTTTGGGTTTCCATTGGCTGCAAGCCATAATAATCAACATTTACAGTAATAAACACTTGAAATAGATCACTGTTTGTAAGATGAGCTGCTTGTTTGGATGGCAATCTGGATACACAACTCCATGGCTCTGGGATAGAAGTGGACAAAAGTTTCATAGACCACAAGGGAAGAAATGATTTTTTGCTCTGCAAATATCATCAACCAGCTAACAAGCTGATAGTGAACGAGATCAAATAGTTCTTTCTCCTTCACCTCATTGGGGGACACAGAGCCATAGGTGTTATGCTGCTGTCCACTAGGAGGCGACACTATGCAGAATTTGTAAAAGAGTTAAGTGGCTCCTCCTCTGCAGTATACACCCCTGGAACAGACATTGCTTCACCAGTTTTTGCTTAGTGTCGTTAGGAGGAACACTTAAATTTTATTTTTCTTAAAATTTTTTACTTCTTGATTTTTTTCTTTAAAGGTGAAGAAAAGTGGGTCTCTAGTGAGACTCACGGCATGCTTCTTCCTCGGCCCCCCACTTTTGAGGGCGCCTGGTTGAAGTTGAGAGGTCGAACCACATGCCGCTCCTTCCTCGGCACCCCACATTTGGGGTGCTTGGTTGAGGTCGAGACGATGGTCCTCCTTCCCCGGGTCCCCACTGTTGGGGTCTCTGGGTTGAGGTCGAGACTGAGCAGGAGCCTTCTGAAGGTGGACGGCAGCATCATTCCCTAAGCACCCCTCAGGAGGCACTTAAAAGGAGACACCACGGGTACAGAGAGAAGGTGCTGCAGTTCAGCTGCATCACCACACCAAAATCCACAGCCATGCTAAAGGTGTCCGGGAGCTGCAGGCTGCAGCACACAGCTGCAGCAGCCCCAGGAAGCACAGTGTAGCTGTGTCGTCCTAATGGGGCCGGGGGACTTTGAAAGGGGACAGTCATAGTGTATTATGAGCACAGGCTGCCTGTACCTCAGCAGCAGCCCCAGGAAGCACAGTGTAGCTGGGTCGCCCTAAGGGGGCCGAGGGACTTGGAAAGGGGAACAGGCTGCCTGTACCTCTGCAGCAGGCAAAAAGCTGCATAGGTGGAAGTTTCACAGGAAAGCCAGGGCTCTGGTTCCCCTGCGGGGGCCCTACCATGCTCTAAACTAGCGGCTCAGGAAGTCTGGTGAGGTCTGGGGCAATTCCGGCACCGTACCGCCCTGGAGCCGTTTGCGGCAGTACAAAACTACTTCAAGCCGTGGTTTCGGCATAGTCCGAAGCCGCTGCCTCTTTCCACGCCCCCAGATGACGCGGCCAGCGTCATTTTGGGGGCGGAACAAAGCGTGCAGGGCGCAGTTAAGCTATGTGCTTCTATTCCCCTGCATGCTCCGTCCCCCGCCTTGTGCAAATAAAGCAATCTCACGGCGGCCATTACAGGAACACTGAGAGAATGTAATGGCCGCCATAGCGCTGCCTTTGAACACTAGGCCCTGCACTTTACATGCAAGTGCAGGGCTAAACACACAGCCATATCACTATGACTGCTAGCCCCACAGGGCAGCTTCTCTATGGCAGGAGTCAGGTACACAGAGAAGAGGGGCTGTGTAGTAGCCTGCCAACGTGAGACCGGTCCGCAGTAACACACAACAATATCAGAGGACGTATTACAACGTCGGCTGTGCGGGGGTGTTATATAGCCACCGACAAGCTCCCTCCTCGTCTCTCACGGTACTGGTGCAGAGTGAGGTAGAGAGTCCAATTCATATGTTGTCCTCCTTCCCCATACCCCCTGTGCATACTGGGTTGAAGTAGAGTTATCCCCAAATCATTCCATCCATGATGTCGACAAGAGCATTACTAGCTACCACAACCTCTGTAGGGAGGTTGCGTGTAAAATTCCTCACTAATATACCACAACTTCCCTGGGCTATAGCCTAATATCACTTTCGCAGGACAAATGGAAGTGTTATATCCTGATGCTGCTTGGCATCCTCACTCTGTGCACTATACACGGAACATATACTACGAGAGACAGTGCATCCACGTCAGATAGTCTGGCACTGGCTCGCCCTAAACTGGTGGTAACAACCATAAATGTGGGGCGGTACAGGCAAACAATATACCTGTTGGTGCACAGAATACAGCATTTAATGGTCAGTCAGTATACATGCATCTGCATTTCACTCACGTGATCGCAGTTTGGCCCTAATGAAGGCATTCTCGAGACCACTGCTCTCGCGCCGAATCCCAGTGTAGGAACAGTAGGGTTGAGAATACAAATTTTTCATTCCGTCAGACAGTTCATCGCACTGACAGACGTCAAACACAATTGACCAAATAAGAGTAGGCAGTTTTCAAGTCTGTGTCTAGCACCTACATTCGCTCTTCGCTTTAACAGCAAAAGACATCACGCCATAGATAATGCAGGTAGCCCAGGCAACTCTAGCAGCCACCATAACTAGTTACTTGATACACGCAGCCCTGGACGCAAGGCCAGATGTAGATACACCTATTCACAATTAGGACTTGAACCTAGGGAACAGCTCGGTGGCAATAACAAACAAACATGCTGCTTCATCGATTATACTGCGGTAACTGCGACCTGTGATATTCAAACTTATCGAATACTCATCCAACATACCCCTTCCCAGGCCACCACACAGCGAAGACAAATAGCTTCAGGTGGACTTCCTACAAGTTTAACTAACAGGTGCCTTCCTCGGCACATCACTGTTGCAGAGACTAGTGAAAGTTAAGGTACCCTACAATTACCCGACAAAGGTACGGCGTACCAGGACAGGTTGCTATCCCTTTCAGACCCCACAGCTGGAATTCTGGTGGGCAGTGATAACAGGCAAGTCTCAAAAGAAACAGGCTAAGACACCGTTATCCGCAGCGGCACAGCTAAAGCTACAAAGGGTCTCTGAACTATACGACCCATAGCATTTTCCCTCCTCAGCTACCCATTGTTGGGGACACTGGGTCGTTGACAAGATTGCTATATGCTAGACTCCTTTGTCGACCCCTCACTGTTGAGGGCTCGGGTTGAAGTTCCAAATGCACAAGGCCTAACCGGCCGCCCTCCCCAGACGTCAAAAACAAAACTCTGGGTCGCAGAACGTGGAGCTCGACACCAGCTGCTAGTCTCAGCACTTACACCTATAGGGGTACTTAAGGTCAGATAATAAGCGCAAGCACTCTGCATAGTCCGCTCCGAAGCAGGACCTTGCAGGCGCCCGTTGGCATTAACCCAAGAAATGGCATCTGGCCGTGGCCCATACATTCTTCCACAGTCAATCCCTTCTCGACTCCGGAGTCAAAACAGAACACCGGGAGAAATGAAGCACATAAACACAGAATTTTTCCAAGCCTAAAGTTTCCCGGATTTAGACGACTTAGTCAACAAAGCAACATTTTCAGGTACCGCTACCACATTCTCACTTGCACGGTGCACGTTTGGAACACTCGGTTAGTGGATCAACTCCCACAAGTCTACCATCTTCGTCTGGGTATCCGAAGTCTCCTTCAGTGGTTTACTCAATCCTTCACAACTGCCATGACAGTACTGAACAAGATAGTGGCAGCAGTCTACGCATTGACATTGGATCATGCACCTCCGGTTGTTTTCAACCTGTTCATGCAAGGCACGACACCAAGATATGGAGCGATGTACCCCCATCACAATGAATAAAGCAGTAGTCGTGCCCACACCCGAAGAGATCCATCAATCTACGAAAATTCGGCCAGTATGTCTAGTGCTGAACTCATTCAGTCACATTCTGGCAGTTAAACAGGTCAGAATACAGTCCTACAATGCCACAAACGTAGCATATGTCGACCACCAAAGGCGATACCAACATTCGCCAAGCGAGGCAACCGCTCGCTAAATCAGTCACAATGTGGAGTCCCTAAACAATGTAAGGTCAGTTGGTCTCATATCCGGTGTACACATTTCAGAACTGGGATTGCCTAACACACCACGAGATGGACTCAGGAAAACTGTCCCTTCATACAGAGGGCCTCGGTCAAGGCGGCCAGTGACAGGAAACCACAGGTGTGGACTTTACGGAGGCACGCCTCACTACCAAGGCTCCAACCTTCTTAGCCAGGTACCAAGACCCACAGTCAATAGGACACACGCACTAGTCCAAGCCTGGACCCATCTCTGTCTGTTATATTTGTTCCCCACTACCAGGTAGTGCGAGATATCAATCAAAAATGTCGCCGTATCTATCCTTGTGCTATCAGACAGCCCCAAATGCATTTAGTACGCAGATTTTGTGCAACCCATGGTAGCAGTACCAAGACGACTAACAAGCAGGCCAGACCTGCTCTCGTTAGGCCAGTTATCCCTCAGAGTTATTCAATTCGGAAATTAATGCCGTAGCACTTACAGCCTAGAACCTAACCCAGGGGGTTCTGCACAGAGGTTGTAGCAACCATACTCGCAGCGAGAAAACCATACTTATCAACAACATAATATCACACGTGTAGTCGTTTTGTTTGATTCCTTAAAGGGAACCTGTCACCAAACCAGGCATGGTGATCTAATTATAGCACTGGATGCAGCATGTCTGCAGCATGCAGTCAAGAGGTCCCCCAGCACTTGCGCAGCCCTGTACCCCGAGATAATACAGTTAGAAAACTTACATGCTCCAGCCACTAAGGAGATGGCTAGGGGCTGCAGCCAAGGGCAGATTCACACCCCCTGCATGTGTAATCTGCTCACCGCTGCCAATCATTCTCTCCCTGTCTGCAGCATTTATACAGTTTTTTTTCTCTCTTCCAGAAAGTCCGTTTAGCTCCGCCCCCTGAGGGGCAGAGCCTAACGGCAAGTTCTGAAGAAAAAAAAAACTGTATAAATGCTGCAGAAGAGGAAGAGAATGATTGGCAACGGTGGGCAGATTACACATGCAGGGGGTGTGAATCTGCCCTTGGCTGCAGCCCCTGGCCACCTCCTTAGTGGCTGGAGCATGTAAGTTTTCTAAGTGTATTATCTCGGGGTACAGGGCTGCTCAAGTGCTGGGAGACCCCATGTCTGCATGCTGCATACATGCTGCATCCAGTGCTGTAATTAGATCACCATGCCTGGTTTGGTGACAGGTCCTCTTTAAGTAGCATCTATGGGTCATCTCCCTTGACCCTATTTCATACCAAAACCTCTCCCTTTCTTTCCCACAGACATACTCAGGTCTGTCCTTAGGGTCTCTCACGCAACAGGTTTCAGCCCGTTTCACATTCTTGCAAAAACATATTGCCACCAGACTTCTAGTAAATCCTTCATTCACAGAGTCTGCCATCTGACGTCCGACAACAAGAATACACACCTAGGACCGGAACTTCGTCTTCTACAGTAACCACTTTTCAAAACTCTATAAAATGTTACCTTTAGCATGATCATCCAACCAGGGTATGTTTCGGTGACAATTTCTGTTCTCTGCAGAGAATCAGTACTTGCAGCACACTCCTTTAAACCATATTTTCTAGTCTCCCACCAAGACAAGATTGCCCTAGAGCTGGTTCCCATCCTTTTTCTAAAGGCAGTGTAATCTGGACACCTAAAGTACAACATCTAAGTCTCATGGCGCCGCCCACCTCCAGTCCAGCAGGTCTCGAAGGACCTACAGTTGCCATATCTGGTCAAGGCTCTACGCATCTAGGTATCCAGAACAGAGTCCGTTGTAGAGGTCGGATTATCTTATTCCTTTTTCCAAAAGACAGACATAATAACATGTCAGCCTATAAGGTTACTCTAATTAGATGGATTTGTTTAACCATCAATGGCGCTTCTACCATCGAAAACTCGCCCATTCCAACCATTACAGCAGTGTCAAGGTTTATTCTACTACGCCCGTGGGGCCCTATTTGGCAGTCTGACACCAGGCGTCAGCACAACAAGTGTGTAAGGCAGCCAAACGGTCATCCCACACACATACTCAAGACACTACAGTATTTACACTCCGTTCTCGGCAAACATAAGTCTAGGTAGACATGTCCTCCAGGCGTCAGCGGTTCGCCTGTTGGTACATAGTGAGTCACTGACCAGGCTCAGTGTTAATATTGCCATTGCTGTTTCCCACCCAGGGACTCCTTTAGGACGTCCCATGGTCCTGTGTCCCCCAATAAGGCGAAAAGGAGATTTTTGTGTCCTCACCGTAAAATCCTTTTCTCTTAGCCTATAATTGGGGGACACAGCACCCATCCTATTGCCCTGGGTGGGCCTTTTCTACTGTTCTCACATAGCTTAGCAGCTGTTACAGGATTAACAAAGTTACGCATGTGTGCCTATTAGTACTCTGTTGACTGTTTAAACTTGTGCCTGTTTGGTTACAGGCCTTGTAGTACTGTCAGCCTGTTTAGGTACAGGCCTTATAATTCGATTATTGCTCCGCTCACTCTTCGCTGGTTACACAAGTGCCTGGTTAGTTACAGGACTTGTGGTCCTATTATTACTCTACTAACTCTTAAATGATAAAACACGTGCCTGTTTAGTTACAGGCCCTGTTACGCTGTTGTTACTTTGTTAGTTGTATCTGTGTGTAAACAGGTGGCCTGCATGGTTACAGGTCTTGTTTTACTGTTATCTGTTAACTCTCCTACTGCTTTAGCACAAAACTGGTGAAGCAATGTCTGCTCCAGGGGTGTATACTGCAGAGGAGGAGCCACTTAACTCTTTTACAGATTCTGCATAGTGTCGCCTCCTAGTGGACAGCAGCATAACACCCCATGGTCCTGTGTCCCCCAATTAGAGGCTAAGAGAAAAGGATTTTACGGTGAGTACACAAAAATCTCCTTTTTATCATTTCATATTAAGCCAGGATTAACCCCTTCATGACCTTGGACTTGCTGTGCAGAGCTATGCAGATTCTGTACAGCAAGAGTGATCGGAGAGTGGGGCTCTTTAAGTCCCCTAAGGGGATTTGCAAAAACAATGAAGTGTGTAAAAAAAAAAAAAAAAAAAAAAAAAAAAAAATTTGTCACTAGTTGAAATTGCTCACCTTTTTGCTCCTTTACAAAAATATCAGAATGGTAAAAAACAGTGCCTGATCTATGAGATTAACAAAAAATAATCCGTTCAGTAATATGGTGTAACGGAAATAAATTAAATATGCCAGAATTAAGTTTTTTTTGGCCACTCCAACATTGCAATAAAATGTATTCACAGGCGATCAAAACATCATGTCTACCCAAAAATGGTATCATTAGAAACGTCCACATAAGATGCAGACAATAAGCCGTCACACAGCCCCAGAGAAAATTGAAACCGCTACGGGTCTCGGCAAATGGCAGCAAATGTGCCTTTTTTTTCCTTGCAAGTATATGAATTTTTCTTCACCAAATAAAGTATACATATTCAGTATCTACGAACTCGTGCTGACCTGGGGAATCCTACTGCCAAGTCAGTCTTTCCATATATTGAACATGGTTAAAAACTAAAAAAAAATTGTGTAATTAAATTAATTTTTATTTATCTATTTTTTTCATCTGACCTCATTTTTGCAATTTCCCCGCACATGGAATTATTTTCGTTTTCCACTACACTACAAGATAAAATTAATGATATTTAAAAATACAACTCGTCCTGCAAAAATCAAGGCCCGTACAGCTATATTGATGGAAAAAATGAGGAAAATGGCAGGGATTGATGAAGCAATTTGTTACGGCTTCAGACAAATCGGATAATTGCTTCAAGTACTTTTATAGGTCATTGCCTGGATTAATCAAGGAAAACCTACAAGCTGGAAGCTTTGCTTGTCCTTATATTTGTAAACTTCTGAACGATTCCAATTTTACCACATGGAGGCTTCGGCCTGGAAGAGTTTTGTTGTGAATAACTACTTGGGAGAGCAGACAGTTATGAAGACATGGTGCAATATTTGCTCACTAACTTAAGAGATTTCGGAGTTAATAGAAGCATAAAGATGCATTATAGCAATTTAAACAGATTTCCAGAAAACTCTAAAAACTTCAGCAATGAACAACGCAAGAGGTTCTTCCAGGATATGATGGTGATGGCGAGATATCAAGGTAGATGGGACATGCTGATAATGGCTGACTACTTTTGGTGTCTCCAACTTGGTTGTCCTGATGACACACACAACAGGAAATCACAAACCGTGGTTCTTGAAGCCTTTTCTTATCATATAATCTCTCTGTCCTGTCCATTATCGACTTCCGTCTG
Organism: Allobates femoralis; assembly: GCA_033576535.1. Taxonomy (NCBI): domain Eukaryota; kingdom Metazoa; phylum Chordata; class Amphibia; order Anura; family Aromobatidae; genus Allobates; species Allobates femoralis. The sequence goes on from JARQOC010000003.1 coordinate 378,545,023, forward strand.
GTTGCCGTCCTATCACGCACTGGCGGCAGTCGTATTTGAACACTCAAGTGATGTGCGGCAAATATGTCAGCCGCTGGTGGTAATGCGCAATGGGCAGTACCACCAGCGGTGCTGCCGATGCCAGGAACCCGCCACCGCACATGTCGCTAAATTAGTAATTGCACCTGAGTATTCCTGGTGTGCACAAGCGCATTTACTCAGACCGCCTCCATCTTTAGACACTTGGGTATACAAAGATGGTGGCAGTGTGGCGCACAGAGGGCCAGAGACATCATTGCCTGTCCTGTCTGTCACTTTGGGCATCCGGATGTAATGCTATCGCGCATCTCACTATATTTGCACACCCAAGTGGTGGGTGTGCAAATATGGCTCCCATTGGCGGTACTGACACATTGCGCAGTACCAAGAGAAGCTGCCTGCAACCACAGCCACCCAAAACCGTTGCCATCTTCCACAGTCGCCGACACACCACCACCTTAAGTACCACGTACCACCTTAATTAGGCAGCACTCGTGCACTTACTCAGGTGGTCACTGTTTTTGGACACTTGGTTATACAAAGATGGTGGCGGCGTGACCCAGTGTGTGCACGCACACTGACTCTGCCGCTGTCTTTGGACACCAGAGGGGTAAGAGAGCATGGGGGGAGACACACAGCACATTGGCCAGGGAGAATGCACAGGAGGAGAGAGAGCACATGGAAGAGACAGCTCAAAGGAGTGAGCACAGAGGGGAGTAGACGGCACACAGTGGGGAGAAGACAGCCGTTTTGCACCACCATCGTGACGTCATTGCCCTCCCGATGCAATGGCATTGGGCCACCAGCTTATATATTAAAAATAACATTCTGGAAAATTAATAAGCAATCAAATAACTTTTTCCTTTCGCTTCGATATTTGTTTGTAGTATGGTTTTAAACGGTTTACTAGTTGTAACAAAAATATTGTAATTCTGATTGCCTTTCAATTGTGTTGTGTAAATTATTAAATATCTGAGCCATTCCGGCAAAACTGAAGTCCTAATCAGCGCCATAAAATAAATGTAAAACCATTCATACATCATTGACCGCAAAATCAATGCTCACCAGTGTAATAGTTGGACTAGGGTTGTCAGCTTGACTTAATATTTTATGGACAACCTATCTAAAAATCAGACATTTTTTATAGGCACATTGTAAAAACATGCTAAATCATTATAAGTATATAAGACTACAGTCATTACACATCATTTAATTCTAATGTGAGGACATGAGCTGCATTCATTATACACTGTAAAACTATTACAGTCAAAATAATATGTTCAGTTTCCAAAAAAAATCAGACACCTTACAAAAATAATTGAAGGACAGGGCAAAAAGTGCTCTATTTTTTACTGACTGTCCTGGAATTTCTACACGGTTGGCAACCGAGGGTCAGACTGATTGTCAGATAGGCTAGTGTGTTATATTTACTGCTAAGAGTATGTTCCACATCCCAGATATGCAACTTTTATGGCCACTTTACACGTCCTGATATCGGCGTCCAACTCCGACCAAAAGTCACGTGGTTCGTGCGTTGTCCCCGATATCGTTTGTGCGTTGTATGGTATAACTGTCCAATACGATGCACGAACGATGCCAAAACGATATCGGGGATCAAATTAGCCTGCTCTCTAACGACCCGATATTGGATGGAGGTTGTCGCAGGATCGTGCTGTGTAAAAGCCCAACTACGATGTGGAGTACAACTTCCCCTATCCTGTCCCATGTTAAATGGTTGGTCCTGGGTCGGCCGTACAAGGGGGCGTACACATCGTAGTGGCGTTGCCTGCCGATATCGCGCTGTGTAAATCTCCGATGCGATCTTGGAAATCTGCCCATAAAAAGCGCGCTCCCGCGGCGTCTGATCCAATATCGGACCGACGTTGGGACGTGTAAAGTGGCCATCAGGCCTGAGAATCGCTTTATGTATGGGTGGAATTTCACAAAGTCCCATCAGCATGCTGGAGAAAATCCACACAATGTCAATGCTTCATATTTTCAAATTGAATCTGTCTTTGCAATGCAAAAGCTGAAATCTGGTATAAGTCCACCTCGGTTTGGCACAATATATATGTTTTGGTAGAGCTTCAGCATATCTGTGCATATGTGAACATACCCTTCTGAATTGATGTATTGTAATAGAAATATGGTAAATGCTTTCTTCTATTGATCGACAGTTAAACAAATATCTTGTTTTTTTAGGTATGGTGTAATAATTGTAGGCAATCCAAAAGCACTTTCAAAGCAGCCCCTGTGGAACCACCTTTTAAATTACTACAAGGAACAAAAAGTCCTCGTTGAAGGACCACTTAACAATCTTAGAGAGAGTCTTATGCAATTCAGCAAACCTCGAAAACTTGTAAACACCATCAATCCTGTAAGTATCCCATCTACTCAACTTTGTAATGTACTTGCCTGTTTGAAATTTGCTACAGAGAATGCTTTTCAGATGTCTGAAGACTATTACCTACAGTGTTTGCCTGAACACAGCTCTGTTTTTTGTTTCTGTGTGTTTATATTTTTAATGGCTATTTTAGCAATCACTTCGTGTTTGTATTCCAGGGAGCCCGCTTTATGACAACAGCAATGTATGATGCACGGGAAGCAATTATACCTGGATCTGTGTATGACCGGAGTAGTCAAGGTAAACTAATTAGAATTCTTAGTTATGGTAGTTTTAACTTTCTCGAAATTCATTATACTCTAAGCATCAATCTGAACACAGCAATATCAAATATTTGCTTTTTTTTTTTTTTTTACTGAATTTTATTTTTTACATTTTTTCATGTTTTTAAAAACTTATTTTTTTACTTTTTCTTTATTTTGGCCCCTTAGGGAACCTTAGCACTGCGCAGTCTAATCATTTGTACTGTTCAGACATGCTGATGTAGAAATGTCTGGCATCCACAGGACGTGAGTTATGACGGCATCCGGAATCCTTACAGGACCATGGGCTGTCATAGCAACGCATAGAGGTCCCATGATCCTATCACTGGGCTGCTGATGCTGGCGGGGCATGGCGTGATCCCCGCCATAGTTCTTTAGATTACACTGTCAGTGATTGACAGCGAGATCTAAAGGGTTAACATTGCTGATCGGATCACTGGTTAGTTCAGCCCTGTTGGCTGCACATATAAGCTGATCACATCAGCTGACGTGTGGGGGATGATGCGAGCTCAGGACATGAGCTCGCATCAAAGGGAGAAAGGTGGTCTTGGTCGTACGTGTGCGTCTAAGGTTGTGTTAAGGGTTAAAAAAAAGTTAATGAGCACTACATGATCTAAATAACATTGGTGATGGTTTAATAATAAAAAAGGACATAATGGGTGCGACAACACAACACTTCTCAGCAAGATCATCTAAACCGGCACAAGACAAAAATGAACTGACTCGAAGCCTACTTTGAAGCAAGTTTCAGCTTAACCTACACTCCCTTCTTTTGAGGTTTACTCTTGTCTGCATCAACTTCCTCTAACTGACTGTTATTTACCACCCCCCAGGGCCCACCACCACCTTTTTTGACCACTACACCATCCTGGCTACTCAACTTTCTTTCTGCTGACATCCCCACTATCATCATGGGTGATTTCAACATCCCCATTGACTCTTCCCATTCAGCTGTCTCTAAACTTTCAACACTTGCTTGCTGTTTTTGGCTTCTCTTGTACAACGTCATGGACCGGTTACTGGGGATTGATGTGAGCTCCAGCGCTGAGCTCACATCATTTGTCTGACATTTCAGCTGATCTCATCAGCTGAGATGTCAGGCTAACTGCACGACCTGCTGTAAAATGCAAAAAAAAAATAGGATCTGCTATAAAATGCAATAACGTGCGATCAAAACAGCGCACATCCACACAAAAATGGTATCATTAGAAACATCAGCTCAAGGTGCAAAAAATAAGCAGTCACACAGCCCCAGATCCCGAAAAATGAGAACGCTATGGGTCGCAAAACCTGGCTCAAAAAGTTTTTTTTTTTTTCTTCTTCTTCAAACTTCTGATTTTTTTTTTCCACCACTTAGATACCAATAAAGGTATACATGTTTGGTATCTACGAACTCGTACCGACCCGAGACATCACACCATCACGTCGGTTTTACCATATAGTGAACATGGCGACTAGAGTACCCAAAAAACAAACGCGTAATTGCACTTTCTTTGCAATTTCACTGCACTTGGAATCTATTTTGCAATTTCCCTGTACACTATATGGTAAAATAAATGATTGGATCTGAAAGTACAGCTCGTCCCGCAAAAAACAAGCCGTCATATGTCTATATTGACAGACAAATAAAAATGTTATGGCTCTTGGAAGCAGGGGAGCAAAAAACAAAAATGAAAAATTCCAGGGTCATGAGGGGGTTAAAGGTCCTCTGCTGCCACTCACAAAGATGGCCACACACTGGGTTTCATCTTCACTCACCTCTCTTCCCCCATCTCCCTTTCATAAACACACACATCCTCGCAGAAATCTTAAACATCTCAATCTTCACACCCTGTTCCAGTCCCTTATCACTCTTATAAAAATAGGTCGTTATGTGATCCATATGCTGCCACTTCATATAATGCTACAATATCTGCTTATGTTAAATCGGTTGCCCCCATCACACATACAAAAAAATCGCACAGGCAACTCTGGCACACCAAACTAACTAAAAAAAAAACTGAGGCAGGTTTCCCGGGTTGCGAACGGAGATTGAAGAGATCCCACTCCAACAAGTATTTAATCAACAGTCCCTCAACAATTTCAAGTTCACACTAACTGCTGAAAAACAAGCCTACTTCTCGTCTCTCATATCTTCCTTTTCTCACAACCCTAAACAGCTATTCCACATTCTCAATTGTCTCCTCCGTTCCCAGTATCTCCTCCCTCTCATCTCATCTTGCCTGAAGACTAAAGGGGGTGTCACACGCGTCAATATCGCCTGCACGATATCGGCTGCACGTGACGTTGCAGCGATATTGACGCGTGTGTACATACTGAATCAACCAGCGATAAATCGCTGGTTGATGATCGCCAGGTTTTAGAACCTGCTCTAAAACCTGGCGATTGTCGCCCGGTGGACACGCAGCATCGCTGCGTGTGACACCGGGAGTAGCGATATTCCAGCTCCCAGCGCCTCTCACAAGCGCTGGGAGCTGGTATCCAAGGTAAACTGGGTATCTAGGCAGCGCGCGCTGCCTAGATACCCGACGTGTACCTTAGTTACCAGCCTCCTCCGCTCACCGGCTGGTATCTAAGGTAACAGCGGGTAACTAGGGTACCTAGTTACCCGCTGTGTACCTTAGATACCAGCCGGTGAGCGGAGGAGGCTGGTAACTAAGGTACACGTCGGGTATCTAGGCAGCGCGCGCTGCGTAGATACCCGCAGTTTACCTTGGAGACCAGCCTGCTCCCGCTTCCAGCAGCCTGGCAGCGGGAGCAAGACATCGTGGAAACGATATTTAAATCGTTTCCACGATGTTTCTGGTCAATTGATCGCTGGTGAGTCTGCCTGTGTGACAGCTCACCAGCGATCAGCTGTCAATGTCGTCAGCGATCATCTCACTGACGACATTGACGCGTGTGACAGGCCCTTTAGTGCTAATCTTCTGCTTGAAGAATGAGCAATCAAGAGAAATCTTTGGCCATCCACATAACAACTCATGCCTCTTCCTCCAAAACCAACTTCTCCACCCTCACAGAAGGAAAACTTTCCTCTTTAATCTCCAAATCACAACTATCCACTTGTGCACTTGACCCGCTCCCATCACACCTTAAACCTCACCTTAGTCTTCATCCCAACCCTAACCCATCTCCTCAACCTATCACTAACAACTTATGTCTTCCTATCATGCTTTAAATGTGCCTTGATGACACCCATGCTCAAAAAGCCATCTGTTGACCCATTCTCTGTCTTGCTATCGCCCCTTTTCACTTCTCGACTATGGCTCAACTACTGGAACAGCTTGTGCATATCGATATTTCCTCCCACCTCTCCTCCTGCTCCCTTTGTGACCAGTTAGTCTGAATCTGACCACATGATTCAACCAAAACTGCTCTAACTACAGTGATCAAAAGTTCTACTAACCGCCAAAGCCAATTGACACTATTCTATTTCTTCTCAGTCTGTCCTCTGCCTTCAACACTGTGGACTATTCCCTCTTGCTAAAGATTCTCTCATCTCTTGGCATCAGGGTTGTGGAGTTGGTAAGTCAAACAACCAACTCTTCAATTTCCGTGAATCCAACTCCACCAAAATGGACACAGACGCTGAGTCTCCGACTCCACAACCATGGCTGTGAAGTTAGTAACCCAAACATCCAACTCAAACTTCTCAATTTTCCTGAATCCGACTACACCCAAAATGGGCACCAACTTAATGACTCCGACTCCATAGCCCTGGTTGGCATCACAGACTTGGCCCTCTCTTTGATCTCCTCATATCTGACTGGACTTTAAGCATCTTCCTCTCAAATCACCTCCTCATCTCACTTCCAAACTGTCAGTGTCACCAAGGTTCAGTTCCTGGACCTCTGCTCTTCTTTATCGACACCTTTGGTCATGTGATTGCTCAGAGTCCCCATGGCTTTCAGTATCCTCTCTATTCTGATGATAATGATCTACATCTCTGGACCTGATATAACCTCCTTACTAAACAAAATCCCACAATTTCTGTCTGCTATTTCATTCATGATTTCTGCTCTTTCTAAAACAAACGTGGACAAAACAGAATTCAGCATCTACCGTCTGTCTCCCCCCCCCCAAAAAAAAAACACTCTACCCTTCCACCAGACATTACCATCAAAGTCAATGACTGCTCACTCTTTAGCATCCCCACATGCTCACTGATTCAGAGTCATCCTCGACTCCGCTCTCTCCTTCATGCCACATATCCAAGCACTTTCCACCTCGTGCCGTCTCTCAAAAATATTTCCTGGATCCGTACATTCCTAAACCAGTTAACTGCAAAAACACTAGTGCATGTCCTCATCATCTCCCTCCTTGACCACTGCAATCTCCTACTCTCTGGCCTCCCCTCAGCACTCTTATACCCATGCAATCAAGATCTCATTCTCTCCTCCTCTCATCTCCTCTTTCCACAATCGCATACAAGATTTCTCTCGTGCATCCCCCATACATTGGAACTCTGCCCCAACATATCAGACACTTGCTAACTGTGGAAACCTTCAAAAGGAACCTGAAGACCCACCTCTTCCAACAAGCCTAAAACCTGCAGTAACCCTCAGTTCACTATACTGCCGCACAACACTATCCTCACCCAGTGTATCCTCACCCATCCTTTGTAGACTGTGAGCCTTTGTGGGCAGGGTCCAATCTCCTCCTGTACTGGTCTATGCCTCGCATTGCTCATGATTATTGTACCTGTTATTATATATACTGCTTTTCACATGTAAAGTGCTATGGAATGAATAGTGCTATAAAAAATAACTTCAAAATGCCTTTCAAACAAGCACAACTTTCCTGACTAGGAAAATTGAAGTTCAGGTTGTTCTTGACCTCCTATATCATGATTTCTCTACTTTGGGAGAGATAGTTTGTCCTGCGGAGGGGATCCGCAAGCTGCCCGCAGCCCCTATGTTTATAATGGGAACGCACGGTGATGCGCAGGTCTGCGCATGACCGTGCGCTTCCATTCACTGCAATATGTGATTTGTACGCAGACGGATGCCCACGCACAAATCACACACTCGTCCGCACCCTGAACACGACATGGTCACGTTCCTGGTGCGGAGGAGAGTGTGTGATTTGTGCGTGGGCGTCCGCCTGCGTACAAATCACATATTGCAGTAAATGGGAGCGCACAGTCATGCGCAGACCTGCGCATCACCGTGCGTTCCCATTATAAACATAGGGGCTGCGGGCCAGGTTAGGAAGCTATAGTATATGGCAGGAGGTTATTCTTCCAAAACCTATTGGAATCGGCAACTAGGGGATATTTCTATTGGTATTACTAATTTTATTGTTTTTAGCTCAGAAGGGAAGGCGTGCTATTTGAAATTTGGAACACAAATTTGACAAAGAAATTGCAGGCACCATGTGACATTTGCAGGGGCCCTAAAGTACCTAAACAGAAATACGCAACAAATCATCCAATTTTGTAAACTAGACTCCTCAAACATTTTATCTAGGAATATAATGAGCATTTTGAACCCTGTGAAAAGTTTCACAAAAAGTGTTGCCTTAGCACCAAATTTTTCATTTTGACAAATGGTATCTGGTAAAACGCGGACCCCACAGTTTGTTACCCAATTTATGAGTGCAACGATACCCCACATTTAGACAAATAGTTCTGTTTGGAAAAATAGGACGACTCTAAAGGGAAGGAGCAATATTTGAATATTGGAAAAGCTGATATAGATTGCGGGCACTATGTTGCATATGCAGGGCCCCCAAGCTACCTGTACAGCAGAAACATCCCCCAAAAATGACCCCTTTTTTAGACACTAGTCCCCTCAAAGATTTTATCCAGTGGTATAGTGAGCAGTTTAACCCATCGGTACGTCACAGAATTTGCTAGCAATAAGTCATCATAATGAAATTTTTTTTTACATAAGGAGATACTGGAACAAAGGGACTTTTACACTTTCATAGGTAATTGGAGCTCCAATTCATTGTGTTCTGGAACTTTGATCCTGGGAGTACAACATTTCTTGCTTGGGAGGCATGGCACTGAGGTGGATTCACCCAATAGAAAAAGTTAATGAATGATCTAATGCCATATGAAAATAACATATATAGGAATAGTGAGTCCCCAAAAATTCCATAGAATTTGGGGGAAAATGGTATGATTCACTCTTACCACGTTTGTCTCCTGCGACATGCCCTTATATACTTTAGGTTTCTTAATACATGGAAAGAGATTTATCATATAAATAGTTCAAAAAGTGTACTCAGGTCTTACACTAATGCATACCTTTGGTCTCTGATGTATCGACACAATTATGGCGCTACAAATTAATATATTTTACTCTATTATATATCTACTAGCTGTGAGCCCGATGCAAATGCATCGGGATTCTAGAAAGTGGCAATATTTTGCATTAATAGCATTATTATTACCATTAATAGCATAATTATTAGCATTAACAGCATTATTAGCATTAATAGCATTATTAACAGCAATAATAGTACTATTAATAGTATTGTTATTAGTATTAATAGCATTATTACCATAAATAGCATTAATAATAGCGTTAATAGCATTATTATGAGGAGTAATAGCATTATTAGCATTAATAGAATTAAAAATAGCATTAATAGCATTATTAAGAGGATTAATAGCATGATTATTAGAATTAATAGCATTAATATTAGCATGAATAGCATTAATAGCATTATTAATAACATTAATACCATTATTAATAGCCTAATAGATAATTAATAGCATGAGTATTAGCATAAAGAGCATTAATAGCAATATTATTAGCATTAATAGAATTTTGAATAGCATAAATAGCATGATTATTAGCCTTAATAGCATTATTAATAGCGTTAATATGATTATTAGCATTAATAGCATTAATAGCATAATTATTAGCATTAATAGCATTATTATTAGCATTAATAGCATTAATAATACAATTAATAGCATTAATATTAGCATTAATAGCATTATTAATAGCATGAATAACATTATTAATAGCATTATTAATAGCATTAATAGCATAAACAATAGAATTAATAGCATAACAAATCGCATTAATAGCATTACTATTAGCATAAAGAGCATTAATAGCAATATTATTAGCATTAATAGCATTTTGAATAGCATAAATAGCATGATTATTAGCCTTAATAGCATTATTAATAGCGTTAATATGATTATTATTAGCATTATGAGCATTAATAGTAGCATTAATAGCATAATTATTAGCATTAATAGCATTATTATTAGCAGTAATAGCATTATTATTAGCATTAATAGCATTAATAATAGAATTAATAGCATTAATATTAGCATTAATAGCATTAATAGTATTAATAGCATGAATAACATTATTAATAGCATTATTAATAGCATAAATAGAATTAATAGCATAAATAATTGCATTAATAGCATTACTATTAGCATAAAGAGCATTAATAGCAATATTATTAGCATTAATAGCATTTTGAATAGCAATAAATAGCATGATTATTAGCCTTAATAGCATTATAAATAGCGTTAATATGATTATTATTAGCATAATTAGCATTAATAGCATAATTATTAGCATTAATAGCATTAATAGCATAATTATTAGCATTAATAGCATTTAATAATATTAATAGCAATATTATTTGCATTAATAGCATTATTATTACCATTAATAGCATCATTAATAGCATTAATATAGCATTAATAGCAACATTATTTGCATTAATAGCATTTATTATTACCATTAATAGCATAATTATTAGCATTAATAGCATAATTATTAGCATTAATAGCATTAATAATAGCATTAATAGCAATATTATTTGCATTAATAGCATTATTACCATTAATAGCATAATTATTAGCATTGATAGCATAAATATTAGCATTAATAGCATAATTATTAGCATTAATAGCAATATTATTTGCATTAATAGCATTATTATTACCATTAATAGCATTATTATTAGCATTAATAGCATTAATAATAGAATTAATAGCAATATTATTTGCATTATTAGCATTAATAGCATTATTATTAGCATTAATAGCATAATTAGCATTAATAGCATTAATAATAGAATTAATAGCAATACTATTAGCATTAATAGCATAAATATTAGCATTAATAGCATAATTATTAGCATTAATAGCATTAATAATAGCATTAATAGCAATATTATTTGCATTAATAGCATTATTATTACCATTAATAGCAATATAATTTGCATTAATAGCATTAATATTACCATTAATAGGATAATTATTAGCATTAATAGCATTATTATTAGCATTAATAGAATTAATAGCAATATTATTAGCATTATGAGCATTATTATTACCATTAATAGCATAATTATTAGCATTAATAGCATAATTATTAGCATTAATAGCAATAATAGAATTAATAGCAATATTATTTGCATTAATAGCATTATTATTACGAATATGACTATAATTATTAGCAATAATAACATAAATATTAGCATTAATAGCATAATTATTAGCATTAATAGCATTATTAGCATTAATAGCATAATTATTAGCATTAATAGCATCATTATTAGCAGTAATATCATTATTAGCTTTTTTTTTTTTTTTTTTCTTTTTTATGTTATGTATAATTTTTTATTTTTTTTTTTATTATTTTTTAATTTTTTTTTATTATTAAATTAATTTATTATTTGTTATTTTAAGTGAGCCTGAGCCTGAGACACAGTTCTCCTTCAGGTCCGCTCAAAGGGCTCATATTCTTAGCATATTATTTTATTTTTTATTATTATTTTTTATTTATTTTTTTATTATTTTTTTATTATTTTTTAAATATTATTTAATTATTTTTTTTATTATTAAATTTATTAGTTATTTTAAGTGAGCCTGAGGCTGAGACACAGTTCTCCTTCAGGTCCGCTGAAAGGGGTGATATTATTAGCATTTTTTTTTTTTTTTTAAATTATTTTTTTATTATTTTTTAAATATTATTTAATTATTTTTTTATTATTAAATTTATTAGTTATTTTAAGTGAGCCTGAGGCTGAGACACAGTTCTCCTTCAGGTCCGCTGAAAGGGGTGATATTATTAGCATTTTTTTTTGTTATTATTATTTTTTTTATTATTATTTTAATTTTTTTTAATTTTTTTTATTTTTTAATATTATTTAATTATTTTTTTATTATTAAATTTATTAGTTATTTTAAGTGAGCCTGAGGCTGAGACACGGTTCTCCTTCAGGTCCGCTGAAAGGGGTGATATTATTAGCATGTTTTTTTTTTTATTATTATTATTTTTTATTTAATTATTTATTATTTTTTATTTATTTTTTTTATTATTTTTTTTTATTATTAAATTTATTTGTTGACATACATTAGCGGTGTGTCGGCGAATTAACGGCCGGGCCCCTGGTTCTATGTGTCGGCCCGAAAATCGCGGACACACGCTAATGTATGTCTATGGGCAGTGAGGTCACATCTCATACAGATAGAATGGCGGATTTTTCGTCCATTCTATCTTAATGAGAAGTGAAGAGGACGTCGGAGATGGAAGTTGGCGGAAAGAAGACAGAAGACCCCGGGGGCCGGACGAAGAGCCGGAGATGGCGGAAAGAAGAGAGAAGACCGGCGGGGCCGGAGGAAGAGGACGCCTGGCCGGACGGAGGACTTGTGGATCGGACGGACGATCAGATGACTAAGAAGGCATGTAAGTGATCGACGGGGGCGTTAGGTTAGGGGACGGCGGGGGCTTCGGGTGTAGGGCCTTAGGTGTTAGCGACAGCGGCGGGAGCTTAGGAGGCGGCGGGGCTTAGGGGGTAGGGGCTTAGATGCGGCGGGGCTTAGAGGGTAGGGGCTTAGGTGCGGCGGGGCTTAGAGGGTAGTGGCTTAGGTGCAGCGGGGCTTAAGGGGTAGGGGTTTAGGTGCGGCGGGGCGGCGGCGGACGGTGGCGGACGGTAGGGGCTTAGGTGCGGCGGGGCTTAGGGGGTAGGGGCTTAGGTGCGGCTGGTCGGGGCTTAGGTGCGGCGGGGCTTAGGGGGTAGGGGCTTAGGTGCGGCGGGTCGGGGCTTAGGTGCGGCGGGGATTAGGTGCGGCGGGGCTTAGGGGGTAGGGGCTTAGGTGCGGCGGGGCTTAGGGGATAGGCGCTTAGGTGCGGCGGGGCTTAGGTGCGGCGGACTTAGACTTAGGGGGTAGGGTCTTAGATGCGGCGGGGCTTAGAGGGTAGGGGCTTAGATGCGGCGGGGCTTAGAGGGTAGTGGCTTAGGTGCAGCGGGGCTTAGGGGGTAGGGGCTTAGGTGCGGCGGGGGCGGCGGCGGACGGTAGGGGCTTAGGTGCGGTGGGGCTTAGGGGGTAGGGGCTTAGGTGCGGCGGGTCGGGGCTTAGGTGCGGCGGGGCTTAGGGGGTAGGGGCATAGGTGCGGCGGGTCGGGGCTTAGGTGCGGCGGGGCTTAGGGGGTAGGGGCTTAGGTGCGGCGGGGCTTAGGGGATAGGGGCTTAGGTGCGGCGGGGCTTAGGTGCGGCGGAGTAGGGGCTTAGATGCGGCGGGGCTTAGGGGGTAGGGGCTTAGGCGCGGCGGGGCGGCGGCGGACGGTAGGGGCTTAGGTGCGGCGGGGCTTAGGGGGTAGGGGCTTAGGTGCGGCGGGGCTTAGGTGCGGCGGGGGCGGCGGCGGACGGTAGGGGCTTAGGTGCGGCGGGGCTTAGGGGGTAGGGCTTAGGTGCGGCGGGGCTTAGGGGGTAGGGGCTTAGGTGCGGCGGGTCGGGGCTTAGGTGCGGCGGGGCTTAGGGGGTAGGGGCTTAGGTGCGGCGGGTCGGGGCTTAGGTGCGGCGGGGCTTAGAGGGTAGGGGCTTAGGTGCGGCGGGGCTTAGGGGGTAGGGGCTTAGGTGCGGCGGGTCGGGGCTTAGGGGGTAGAGGCTTAGGTGCGGCGGGTCGGGGCTTAGGTGCGGCGGGGCTTAGGGGGTATTGGCTTAGGTGCGGCGGGGCTTAGAGGGTAGGGGCTTAGGTGCGGCGCACTTAGGGGGTCCTTTATAGCATTAGGGGGTGGTTTAGAGCATGGCGCTGTAGTGTACAGCGCGATGGTATACTACAGTCCCATGGGCATACGCGTGTCGGCCCTTAAGCGCCAGCGCTTAGGTTTAGGGGCGGACAGGCGTATGGGCATGGGACTGTAGTATACTATAGCGGTGTACACTACAGTGGTATGCGCTTGTGTGGCTTTGTTAGCGGTGGGTGACAACTACTCGCAATGCCCGCTTCGCGGGCATTGCTTCGCGAGACTGCAATGACTCGCAATGCCCGCTTTGCGGGCATTGCTTCAGGAGCTGCCGTGGCCGCTACGCGGCCACGGACAGAGTCCAGGAGAAACACCCTGGACTCGCTAACAAAGCCACCGGAAGTTGCGCCGCTCCGACGGAAGTCAGTTATGGCAATATATCTATAAAGTTTAAAATTCCTGTAAAATAAAGATTCGTAGATTTTGTAACCGGATCCAGATTTATATTTTATATTGCTGTATGTTTAAAATATTTTTTATTCTGAAAAATTCTTCAATAAAACAATTTTTTTTTTTTAAATAAAAAAAAAAAAATCTCAGCACATCTCCTTGTGCAAACTGCAGACATGCTGCTGATCACAGGATACTGTATGTTGGCAGATTGATCTATTAGGGCCGCTTTACACACACCTACTTCTGTGTCCAACTTCTGAACAGATCTCTGGTTGCAGTGAAATCATGGACACATTGTTCCATCTTGTGGCTGTATACAAATGTAACAATGTGTCCATGATTTCACTGCAACCAGAGATCTGTTCAGAAGTTGGTCACAGAAGTTGGTGTGTGTAAAGCGGCCCTTAGTGATCGTTCTGTCCCAATCATTCTTAGTTAACCTGTGTAAAAAAGCCATGAACTGAGTTGCGGGCGATGTTTCCCTGTGTAATGGTACCTTTAGTCATTACCTCTCATAGTGTTGTCTGATTTGAAAACAGCCCATTTAACCCCTTCACAAACTTTGACGTAAGGGCACGTCATAGGTCGTGTCCCTCACTTAGATGTGAGCTCCCACCATTTCCTCGACATCTCAGCTGTTCTCATCTGCAATCCGATTGGTGCTATTAATCCTTTAGGCCGTGCTGTCATTCACTGACCACATCATCCAAAAGCACAACGGTTGGGATCACGCCGTGATCTCCGTATGTCACCTGATAGCCTGGGGCCCTGCAGTGAACCCCGGATACGATCAGGGATCACTTCCTGTGGATGGTTGGCCAGTGCTGCCAACCACAGAAGGTGATCATTTGTGCTATGTCCCAATGTGCTGCAGCTCATCGGGATATAGCACAAACAATTGGACACTACTGCACTATGGCACTCTGTTGGACAGTGTAAAACAAAGAAAAAATTTTAAATGTTTTAAAAAAATATGAAAAAAAAAACACCAGTTCAAATCACCCCCCTTTTGCGCCATTCAAAATAAAAGTATTTAAAAACAAAAATGTTAAAAATACACACATTTGGTAGATGCTGTGTTCTGAAATGCCTGATCTATCCAGATATAAAATCAATCAGAGCTGTAAACTGCGTAACGGTAAGGTCCAACGCCAAAATTACGTTATTTTGATTGCCGCAAAATTGAAATAAATTGCAATGATGGGCAATCAAAGCAGCGCATCCACCCAAAAACTGTATCATTAGAAACATCACCTCAAGCGGCAAAACATAAGCTATCAAACAGACTTAGGCCCCATTCACACACTGCTTTTTTTGCTGTGTATTTTTACACACAAGCTCAAAAAAAAGCTAGAAGTGGAACAATCAAAACCGGTAGTGGCACACTCAGAGGAAAGGTCTAATAGAAACAAGTGCTCCACTTATATGTTTAATCACCCACTCCTGGTTTGTGATGAGCTTGTGCTTAAAAATATGCAGCAAAAATAGCAGTGTGTGAATGGGGCCTTAGATGCTGAAAAATGTGAATAATACAGGTCATGGAACATGCCACAAAAGCACAATTTTTGTTTCTTCATTTAAAACTTCTGAATTTTTGTTTCACCACTTAAACAACTAACAGTATACATGTTTGGTATCTATGAATTCATACTGTAATTGCAATTTTAATTGCAAGTTAACCGCACTTGGAGTTTTTTCCCCATTTTCCTGTACACTACATGGTAAAATAAATGATTTTGTCTGAAAGTACAACTCGTCCTGCAAAAAAACAGGCCCTCATATTCATATGTCTGTATTGATGGAAAAATAAAAAAGTTATGGCTCTTGAAAGAAGGGGAGGGAAAAATAGAAAATGAAATCGCCAAGTGGTGAAGGGGTTAAAGAGTAAGCATCATTTTAATTTTTATTAAATTAATAGTACATATCACAATTAGAAAATTTGTAATATGTCTGATCTGAGAAATCTGCTTCTTTCAGTCGTGGTTGCTGATATATTCTTTGAATCCTGAATTTCAGGATAAAATCTGTATTCCATGAAGAGAGATTACTATATTACTGATTTAGAAGAAGATACTTGTTACTGATGAGATTCTATAGTGAGGGAGGAGCTAGAGACAGAGCTTCTTTCCTTTCCTCTCCTTCTCATCTACATAGAATCTTATCAGTAGCCACTGCCTTCTATAATCTAAGTAATATAACTGTTCTGTTCTCACTAAATGGGCCGGGGGCTCATGAATTTAAACAGACAGCTAAACCTTTATACTGAGTCCAATGAGAAGACTGTGGTGAAGTCTGTGCTTTTATTGAACGTTGCAGTATATTTGTATATGGTAAAACTGGAAACAATTAGAATACAGAACAATCAGTACATAGTACAGCAGAACACATATTATACATGGATATACAATATGAACGAACTAGTAACTAATCTAGATTATAACTAGATGAGCCAGGCTAAACTAGAGCAGTAAACAACTAAAGAAGGCATGAATACATACCGGCAATGCAATCGCATGGAAACCGTAAACTGAGTGCCTTCTTCCTTCCAGAAATGAAAGTAAAATGGAGATTGGGCTACCAAATGCATTGCAAGAGGGAGGAGAATTAGACAGACTGCAAACATAGCATTGGCCGCTAGAGGGAACCAGAACACTACATATGGGAAAACTCATTAAAATCTACAGCTATACGAATTAATAACAAATTATACAGAAACAAACATTTGGAGATGGATTGAATGTCAGAGACAGAACAATAACCACTTTTCACAGATTTTACAGATTTTGACGGGGCGTGATGCCTAGAAAGATGCCTTTATTATAATGTATTAATTTCTACCAAATAAAGTAAATTCATCGTATGGATCAGGTGCCAGCTTCTTCGTTCATGTATTTACTTTTTACATAATCGGTTTTTGCAATTCTAAAATATTTTAATTGATAGGCGACAGGAATTTTTGCACACATTTTCTATTCTAATATAATTCTAATTTGTTCTTTTGTTTTTTTAAAGCTCGACCTTCCAACATGTACTTTCAAACCCATGATCAGATTGGCATGATTAGCTCTGGACCCAGTCATGTAACTGCAATGAACATTCCAATTCCCTTTAATTTGGTCATGCCTCCAATGCCACCACCAAGTTACTTTGGACAGGCTAATGGACCAACTTCAGGTATTTAACGTTACAAAATGATAATACTATACTGAATATATATGGAAACTGCAATTCTACTTTTCTCAGGGATTGAAAACACTGTTCTGTTTAGAGCTATAGATGTCAATCTTTTTGAACTTGTTTTGAGAAAGAAGAGATGTGCAGGTGCACTGCCAAGAACATGTGATGTCTAGACTTGGTCTGTATAAAGTACCGTATATACTCGTGTATAAGCCGAGTTTTTCAGCCCAAAATTTGGGCTGAAAAGTCTCCCCCTCGGCTTATACACGGGTCAATACGGTACATGGTGAGGTGGGGGCTTTGTCCGGGGCTGTGGAGGCTGCAGGAGGCGGGGGGAGGCTGCTGTATTAGCGGCCCCGCTCATTAAATATGCACTGCTTCCCCCTGTCAATCAGCGGCAGGGGGAAGCAGTGCATATAGCCCCCAAATGCTGGCACTCGCCCCCACTTGTAAGGGCCCCCCCCGCTGGTTATATTACCATCCCGGTCTTCTGATCAGCGCCGCTCCTCGGTGCTCCGTCCATCCTGCTACATCCGGGATCTCCGGCCGTCGCAGGCATATGATGTCATCGCGCGACGGCCGGGGATCCCGGATGTAGCAGGACGGGAGCAGTGAGGACGGAGCGCCGAGGAACGGCGCTGATCAGAAGACTGGGATGGTAAGAGAAGCGGGGGGGGGCGAGTGCCAGCATTTGGGGGCTGCTGGATACCCCCAGGGGGCTGCTGGATACCCCCAGGGGGCTGCTGGGTACCCCCAGGGGGCTGCTGGGTACCCCCTGGGGGCTGCTGGGTACCCCCTGGGGCCTGCTGTTTGTACCCCCGGGGGCCTGCTGTTTGTACCCCCGGGGGCCTGCTGTTTGTACCCCCGGGGGCCTGCTGTTTGTACCCCCGGGGGCCTGCTGTTTGTACCCCCGGGGGCCTGCTGTTTGTACCCCCGGGGGCCTGCTGTTTGTACCCCCGGGGGCCTGCTGTTTGTACCCCCGGGGGCCTGCTGTTTGTACCCCCGGGGGCCTGCTGTTTGTACCCCGGGGGCCTGCTGTTTGTACCCCCGGGGGCCTGCTGTTTGTACCCCCGGGGGCCTGCTGTTTGTACCCCCGGGGGCCTGCTGTTTGTACCCCCGGGGGCCTGCTGTTTGTACCCCCGGGGGCCTGCTGTATAATACCACTGGGAGGGCCTGTATACCACACTGCTGGGGGCTGTATACCTGTGCTGGGGTCCACCCTCGGCTTATACACGAGTCAATAGGTTTTCCCAGATTTTTGGGGCAAAAGTAGGGGGGTCGGCTTATACACGGGTCGGCTTATACACGAGTATATACGGTACTGTGAGAATATGCAGCTTACTTAGTGAAATATAACAATAATCTTTATATAGCGTCAACTTATTCCGCAGCGCTTCACAATACGGAGGTATATGTTTAAACAATCATAAGAAACATTTACCAGAAAATACAATCCAAAAAACAATACAATGCAGTGCAAAGCATGATACTATACAATAATTAGAGCAAAATAATGACAGCCCTGCTCATAACAATAATTACAGTCTAACAATGAGGTGGGGGTGACACAAAGTACAGATGCTTTTTTACAATGATGGTATAGTCAACTTGAGGAGATGGGAAACAGATAGGAGCAGTATAAGGGGCCACCAACCATTATTTGTGATGCATGTGAGTCTAATGACTGACTAGGGATCATGATAAGCCACCCTAAGTGTTTTTAGGGATCGCCTGAAACTATAAGTTGTGGATACAAAAAAAACTTACCATCACTGCCAAAATCACAATCCAATACTGCACATATCCAATACATACAAATGATGCAGAGTGTCTGAAAGCTACCCACTGGCTCTGCCACCTGACCAATGGGCCGCCCAGTACGAAAGAGGTCCAAGGATAGTGAAAGGAAGAGGGGAGGAAGTGGAGCCATCAAATCATACACTGAAAGAGCGGTCAGATAGATAAGAGAACCAGGAGAGACATGTCCTTGATGCCGATGGAGTGCAGCATGGAGCGTAGGAGATGGTGGTCAATACTGTCAAAGGCTGCAGAGAGATCAAGAAGGATAAGCAGAGAATAGTCACCATTACGTTTTGCTGTTAGAAGGTCATTGGTCACTTTGAGGGCAGTTTCTGTAGGATGCAGGGGGCGGAAACCAGACTGTAATGGGTCTAGAAGAGAGTGAGTGGAGAGGTAATGAGTGAGGAGTTTAGAAATGAAGGGGAGATTGGAGACTAGTCTGTAGTTTGTGCATGATGGATCAAGAGAATTTTTCTTTAATAATGGGGTAATGATTGAGTATTTGAAGGAGGAGGGGAAAATGCCAGAAGAGAGAGAGATTAAAGATTTTAGTTAGATGAGTGCTGACCACTGGAGAGAGAAACTGGAGTAAGTGAGAGGGGATGGGGGTCAGCAGTGCATGTGGTGGGACAAGAGGAAGAGAGGAGTCTGGAGACTACTACTTCTGTGACTGGGTCAAAACTGGGGAGAGGCAGGGGTAATAGCGATTTGAGGTTGGGAGTTGATTTCCTGACGGAGGTTTTCTATTTTCTCTGTGAAGAAGCCAGATCATTAGCACAGAGGTCGGAGATAGGGGCTGCACTTTGACTGGACTGATGAGAGAGTGAAAGGTGTCCGTTTTTTTGGGGTTGTTGGATAGTGAGGAGATAAAACTGATGAAGTAGGATTGTTTGGCAATGTGAAGGGGCAGAGTTGTAAGTTCTTAGAATAAATTTATAATGAATGAAGTTTTCTGGAGTGCGGCTTTTCCTCCTAGACATTCAGCATTCCTAGAGCATCGCTGGAGGAATTGAGTTTGTGATGTGAGTCAGGGCTGTTTCACTCTGTGTTTGGCGGTTCTGAGAGTGAGGGGCACTACTATGTCCAGGGAGCTTCTGAGAAAGTCATTTAAGTGATTTATGTCCAGATTGGGACAGGAGAATGAGGAGATTGAGGACAGTGAGGAGTGTAGGGAGCTTGTGAATGTATGAGGGTTAATGTCCTGTAGATTTCTGAATGTGTGATAGGTCGGACTGTACTGAGGTGGACAAGGGTTTGTGAGTGTGAAGGTGAGAATGTATTGGTCAGAGAGTGGAAGAGGCGAGTTATCTGAGTAGGTTGAGCAGAGCCGGACAAAGATCAGGTCAAGGGTGTTACCATCCTTGTATGTCTCAGAGGTTGAGAGCTGAGAGGCGCCAAGAGATGTGGTTAGAGATAGGAGCTGGGATGCGGATAGGGAGATGGGGCTATTTATGGGGATGTTGAAGTCTCCCAGATTGAGGGTTGGTAATTCTGAGGATATGAAATGCGGCAGCCACGCAGAGAAATGGTCGAGGAACTGGGTGGATGACCCTGGGGGGCGGTATACCACCACTACTCTGAGGGGAAGGTGACAGAAGAGGCTAATTTATGTGGACCTCAAAAGAGGGAATGAGAGTGATGGGACTGGAGGGATGACCTGGAAAGTACATTGTGGGGACAGGAGTAAGCCAACTCCACCACCATGTCTGTTCCCAGGTCTCAGGGAATTGGAGAAATGTAAACCGCCATAAGGAATGGCGGCAGGGGACACTTTGTCTGAATCCTGGATCCAGGTTTCTGTGAGAGCCAGGAGGTTAAGAGAGTTAGTGAGAAAGTAGTTGTGAATGAAAGGAAGCTTGTTGCATACAGACCGTGGATTCCAGAGTGCATAGTTAAGAGGGAAATTAAAGTGTGCAAGGAATGTTAATAAGGTTAGCATGGTTTCTATGTGTGGTGGGAGAGGGGTTGAAGCTGGTGGAGGGGTGGACCAGGATTTGCAGAGATCACCTGACAGGAGCAGAAGTAAAAAGAAAAAAGCAAATAGCTTTTGTAATTGTGAATTTGTTTCTGATGCAGCGCCCTTAATCTCAACATTACATGATCTGTTTGCTTAATAAGAGGTGTTCCAGCTCATTTTTAATTACCTCTGCAGTACGGAGCACAGGGAACGGCTCTGCCACAGAACCAGATTATAAATATGGAAGATGAGAATCGGCATACAAGTTCCTTTTATTTGGGCAAGTATTAAACATGGGACATGAGTTAAAACTTTATTTTAACGGAAACATCTATGCGTTTCGTGGTGTTGCAGCACCCTTAATCATAATGCTCTGCTATAGCAACATATGTATTAAATGGTGTCCTGTTTTGGTGTGCTCACCTGCTACATAATTAAGCAATGCATGTGTATAGCATATGCAAACAACTAACAATATATAATTGTGCAATAGCATTCATCTCATCAGTCAAAACAGCACATACCAGTTTACCCTTTGGTAGCCAAAGGCATTTAATTAGGTCACCTCATTTCTTTAAATCCCCCATTCTAACAGTATCCTACCATGTAAAATATATATTTCATAGTGATGACTAGGTTTTATTTTTCACAGTACATTCGGTTTGCACTATTATATGTTACGTTTTTAAATATGCTATAGACATGCATTGGTTAAAGGGATCCTGTCACCCCCAAAACACCTCTAAAGCTATTAAAAGCTGTCCCTACAGCATAGTAACACTTACCCTACACTCCTTTTACCTCCTAAATGCACCAAGTGAAATAGGAGAAAAATGTTATTATAGTACCTCATTATGGATGATAATGAGTGACTATGCTATTCATAGTCACTCATCCAGGCTCTCCCACTGCATGATATCACGCCTCCATAGGCGTGATCTTGGAATCTGATTAAAATGCGCGCCTCCCCGCCGCTCTCCTGTGTCTCGGCCGGCCTGTATTGGGGCTTGGTGACGCGATACGCGTCATTTCCGGCGCCGGGTGACGTATTTACACCCGCGCCGCTGTTGGCTTCAAGACCCGCACTGCGCATCGCGTCACCAAGCCCCAATACAGGCCGGCCGAGACACAGGAGAGCGGCGGGGAGGCGCGCATTTTAATCAGATTCCAAGATCACGCCTATGGAGGCGTGATATCATGCAGTGGGAGAGCCTGGATGAGTGACTATGAATAGCATAGTCACTCATTATCATCCATAATGAGGTACTATAATAACATTTTTCTCCTATTTCACTTGGTGCATTTAGGAGGTAAAAGGAGTGTAGGGTAAGTGTTACTATGCTGTAGGGACAGCTTTTAATAGGTTTTGAGGTGTTTTGGGGGTGACAGGATCCCTTTAATTATATAGCGGGTGCTTTGAACTAGATGGACTAAAGGCCACGTCACACGCTTCAATATCGATCACGATATCGCCTGCAGTGTCACGTGGTCGAGATCGTTAGAACAATTTTGCAATATCGTTTGTGCAGTGTCATAAGCATAGATCTTGTTAACGATTTGACATTTGGCAACGCGCCAGCGATAGAGGCCAGCCAGTGTCAGGAATAGGCGAAGGCGTCAATGAGATTGTTTGCACGGTGTCACACACAACGATGCAGCAGGTTGAACGCTGGATAATTGAACGACGAGCGATCAAACAATTTTTCATCCAAAAATCGTTTGATTACACTCAACGACACACAAATGATATCGCTAAAGCGATTAAAAAACCGTGTTGTTTACGCGATATCATTAACGATATTGAAGCGTGTGACGTGGCCTTTAGTCTACCTTCATTCTTAAAAACTATAAAACTTGCATTGGTTAATTATGTAGCAGGTGAGCCCATCAGAACAGGAACATAATGCATGTGTTACCATAGCAGAGTATCATGATTAAGGTTGCTGCAGCACATGAATTAAATAGATACTTCCGCTAACATGAAGTTTTAATTCAGTCCAACATTTTATAGTTGCCCGATGAAAGGAGCTTGTATGTTCGTGGAGCTGGAATCTCTTTCCTCTTCTTTGTTACTTTTTAGGTGACAGTCTAATGCAGAGGTCTCAAACATCCAACCAGTGGGCTTCATTGTGAAGCCTGCGAGCTCAGTGGAAAACATAACAAAGCCAGAGTCCAGCCCAAGGGGCCGCCACGGTCCCCGTTTTATTAATTTATTTCAGTAATTCAATACAAAAAGTGAAACACATATATAGAGTCATAACAAACAGTGATATATTTCAAATATTTATTTCGGTTAATGTTGATGATTATAGCTTACAGCCAATGAAAGCCCAAAGGTCATTATCTCAGAAAATTAAAGTAGGGAGGATGAAGGGTTAAAAGCCGCACTGCCATATTCCACCAGACATCAAAGGGTGAATATAATATTGATTTATTAGTCAATGTGTTTCAGGGCTCCCAGAAACATCCTGAAACATGGCAATATTACATTGATTTTTGATGACATTCAATTCATTGAGATGCACTAATATACCAACAGCAGCCGCCGGCCAATCAGAGGCCAGTAGCTGACGTCACCTGCGGGCCTCTGATTGGCCGGCAGCTTGCATTGATCTAGCTGATCAGTAATTCAATACATAAAATGAAACGCATATATTATAGAGTTATTACAAATAGTGATCTATTTTAAGTGTTTATTTCTGTTAACTAGAAATAGGCCCGATGCCGTTGCATCAGGAGTGCGGTGAAATGAAGAGGTGCCGTAGAAATAGCCGCTGAATAGTACAGTCCTCTCTCCAGAAAGTGTGCTGTTGTTGTGGGATTTATATGGTGGCTCAATGGTTAGCACTGTATACAGTTGCTCAGTGGTTAGCACAGTACGGTGGCTCAGTGGTTAGGACAGTATATGTTGGCTCAGTGGTTAGGACAGTACATGGTGGCTCTGCGGTTAGCACAGTATATCGTGGGTCAGTGGTTAGCTCAGTATACAGTGGCTCAGTAGTTAGCATAGTAAGTGGGCAGCACGGTGGCTCAAGTGGTTAGCACTGCAGCCTTTGCATCACTGGGGGCTTGAGGTCATGGGTTCAATTCCCACTAAGGACAACATCTGCAAGGAGTCTGTATGTTCTCCCCGTGCTTGCGTGGGTTTCCTCCGGGCACTCCGGTTTCCTCCCACATTGTAAAGACATACTGATAGGATGTTTAGATTGTGAGCTCCAAGAGAGACGGCATTACTCATGTATGTAAAGTGCTATGGAATTAGTAGCACTATATAAATGAATAAATATAAATATAGTAGACTAGATGGCGGCCTTATTCTATAGAATCGGGTAGTCTAGAATCCATATATAGTTTATTTACTAATAGTTAGGGGAGTGCGGTGAAATTAATTGTGTGTATACAGGTGGCTCAGTGGGTACCAGAGTATACGGTGGCTCAGTGGTTAGCACTGCGTGGTGGCTCAGTGGTTAGCACTGTGCGGTGGCTCAGTGGTTAGCACTGCGCGCGGTGGCTCAGTGGTTAGCGCGGAGCGCGGTGGCTCAGTGGTTAGCGCGGAGCGCGGTGGCTCAGTGGTTAGCGCGGTGGCTCAGTGGTTAGCGCGGTGGCTCAGTGGTTAGCGCGGTGGCTCAGTGGTTAGCGCGGTGGCTCAGTGGTTAGCGCGGAGCGCGGTGGCCAGCGTCACACACATCATTCACAAATTATATTACATACACACATATACACATACTGTACATTGCATATGAAGGGGTGAGGAGAGCCGGGGATGCTGGAGGGCAGAGGACAGCGGGGAGGCTGGAGGGCAGAGGACAGCAGGGGAGGCTGGAGGGCAGAGGACAGCAGGGGAGGCTGGAGGGCAGAGGACAGCAGGGGAGGCTGGAGGGCAGAGGACAGCAGGGGAGGCTGGAGGGCAGAGGACAGCAGGGGAGGCTGGAGGGCAGAGGACAGCAGGGGAGGCTGGAGGGCATTTGAAATACACTGTAGTCAGTGTATTTGAAGTATGGCGCCATACAGCGCGTCGCTATTCTGATTGGTCGGCGCGCTGAACGCGCCGACCAATCAGAATAGCGGGGCACGGCGCCATATTTGAAATCCAGCGGCAACTTTGGATTTCAAATATGGTGCCGTGCCCCGCCCCACTCTTCTCATTGGTCGTTCGTGCCTGACGGCGACCAATGAGAAGAGCGCCGGGAAACACGCTGCCATCTTTAAAAAAATTTTCTACTTCTTAGATTTTTAAACATGGCGCTGTGCCATGGCTTGCATCTGATTGGTCGCTCGCAAGCGAGCCACCAATCAGAATTGCGGCGGCGGTACCGGGTAAATCCCGGCTGGCTCGACGTTCCCTGGAGCTGAGACACGGATATGCCCGGCACGGAGATCCCTCGCTCGCTCCGCGAGGTAGCCGGGAGCCGAGGTCGGCTCCCGGCTACCTCGCAGCCGCTCCGTCCGCCGGAGCTCGGCCCTAAGCGCAGCGGACCTTCCTGAGGTCCGCTCCGCTTAGGGCCGCCATCTTGGTCCACCCTGAGCTGGCGTAGGTGACGCTGGTGACGTCACTTATCTCCGGACATTTATCTCCGGACATTTACCTCCTGACAAAGCCACGGAAGTTGGCTTTTGTCCGGAAGTAGAATTCTAGGCAATTGTATAATAGATTATTATTATATTATAGTATATGGTGGCTCAATGGTTATCATAGTGACTTTCCTCAGCCTCCCCTCCGGCCTCTCTTTCCTTAGCCTCCTCCTCTGGCCTCTCTTTCCTCGGCCTCCTCATCTGGCCTCTCTTTCCTCGGCCTCCTCCTCTGGCCTCTCTTTCCTCGGCCTCCTCCTCTGGCCTCTCTTTCCTCAGCCGCCTCCTCTGGCCTCTCTTTCCTCAGCGCCTCTCCTCTCTGGTTTCGTTTTCTCAGCCGCCTCTCCTCTCTGGCCTCCTTCTCCTCTCTGGCCTCCTTCTCCTCTCTGGCCTCCTTCTCCTCTCTGCCCTCCCTCTCCTCTCTGGCCTCCTTCTCCTCTCTGCCCTCCCTCTCCTCTCTGCCCTCCCTCTCCTCTCTGCCCTCCCTCTCCTCTCTGCCCTCCCTCTCCTCTCTGCCCTCCCTCTCCTCTCTGCCCTCCCTCTCCTCTCTGCCCTCCCTCTCCTCTCTGCCCTCCCTCTCCTCTCTGCCCTCCCTCTCCTCTCTGCCCTCCCTCTCCTCCTCTGGCCCTCCCTCTCCCCTCCCCTCTGGCCTCCCTCTCCCCTCCCCTCTGGCCTCCCTCTCCCCTCCCCTCTGGCCTCCCTCTCCCCTCCCCTCTGGCCTCCCTCTCCCCTCCCCTCTGGCCTCCCTCTCCCCCTCCCCTCTGGCCTCCCTCTCCCCTCCCCTCTGGCCTCCCTCTCCTCTCCCCTCTGGCCTCCCTCTCCTCTCCCCTCTGGCCTCCCTCTCCTCTCCCCTCTGGCCTCCCTCTCCTCTCCCCTCTGGCCTCCCTCTCCTCTCCCCTCTGGCCTCCCTCTCCTCTCCCCTCTGGCCTCCCTCTCCTCTCCCCTCTGGCCTCCCTCTCCTCTCCCCTCTGGCCTCTCCTCTCCTTCTCCCCTCTGGCCTCCCTCTCCTCTCCTCTCTGGCCTCCCTCTCCCTCCTCTGGCCTCCCTCCTCTCCCTCTGGCCTCCCTCTCCTCTCCTCTCTGGCCTCCCTCTCCTCTCCTCTCTGGCCTCCCTCTCCTCTCCTCTCTGGCCTCCCTCTCCTCTCCTCTCTGGCCTCCGCCTCCTCTCCTCTCTGGCCTCCCTCTCCTCTCCTCTTGGCCTTCCTCTCCTCTCTGGCCTCGGCCCCTCTCCCTCTCCTGGCCTCCTCCTCTCCTCTCTGGCCTCGGCCTCCTTCTCTCCTCTCTGGCCTCGGCCTCCTCTCCTCTCCTCTCTGGCCTCGGCCTCCTCTCCTCTCCCTCTCTCGGCCTCCTCCCTGCCGCCTCCTCCTCTCCTCTCCTCTCTGGCCTCGGCCTCCTCTCCTCTCCTCTCTGGCCTCGGCCTCCTCTCCTCTCCTCTGGCCTCGGCCTCCTCTCTCTCTCCTTCTGGCCTCGGCCTCCTCTCCTCTCCTCTCTGGCCTCGGCCTCCTCTCCTCTCCTCTCTGGCCTCGGCCTCCTCTCCTCTCCTCTCCTCTCTGGCCTCGGCCTCCTCTCCTCTCCTCTCCTCTCTGGCCTCGGCCTCCTCTCCTCTCTGGCCTCGGCCTCCCTCCTCTCTGGCTCGCTCTCTCCTCTCTGGCCTCGGCCTCCTCTCCTCTCTGGCCTCGGCCTCCTCTCCTCTCTGGCCTCGCCTCCTCCCTCTGGCCTCGGCCTCCTCTCCTCTCTGGCCTCGGCCTCCTCTCCTCTCTGGCCTCGGCCTCCTCTCCTCTCTGGCCTCGGCCTCTCTCCTCTCTGGCCTCGGCCTCCTCTCCTCTCTGGCCTCGGCCTCCTCTCCTCTCTGGCCTCGGCCTCCTCTCCTCTCTGGCCTCGGCCTCTTCCTCTCTCTCCTCTCTGGCCTCGGCCTCCTCTCCTCTCTGCCTCGGCCTCCTCTCTCTTCTGGTCCTCTCTGCCTCCTCTCCTCAACCTTTCTCCTCTTGGCCTCTCCTACCTTCTCCTCTCTGGCCTCCCTCTCCTCAACCTCTTCTCCTCTCTGGCCTCCCTCTCCTCAACCTCTTTCCTCTCTGGCTCCCTCTCTCTCTGGCCTCCCTCTCCTCTCTGGCCTCCCTCTCCTCAACTCTCTTTGGCCTCCTCTCCTGGCCTCCTTCTCTCTGGCCTCCTTTCCTCTCTGGCGTCCCTTTCCTCCTCCTCCTGCAGCTCCCTCAACACAGCCAGGGGTGCGCGGCCGCCACTGAGCCTTCCGGGAGCTGTAGTCAGACACGGTCTGAACCCGCACAACACTACAACTCCCATCATGCCTCAGCATGCATGCGCAAGGCCCTGTGTGGAGTCCAGTGACAGACGGCTCCAGGTGCGCACAATGAGTGCCGGCAATTGTAGTGAATGGAGCGGAGAGGAAGGGGGAACAGAGCGGCAGGGAAAAAAAAGCGATAGGGAGGACAGGGTCTACTGCGGGGGGGTATGGGCTTCTACTGCGGGGCTGTGCAGGCGCCGGAGGGGGGGTGTGGGAGTCTGCGGCATCGGGAGAGGTGCGGTGGGAGGCTGGCGGGGATCTGCAGGCGGCGTGTGCACCGTGGGCTTGGGTTGACTATGCCGCCGCTAGCCTGCGCCAAATTAGCATACCTATCACTTGGGTGTGCTAATATGGCGAGGCTTCCAGTGCTACGCAGTGCATTATGAGATGGCCACTTAATTGCCGGAAGCTTGTGACACATATTATTGGTGATTATGTATTTAGATATTGATGACTATGACTTACAGTCATTGAAAACACAAAGGTCATTATCTCAGAAAATGAAAGTAGGGAGGATGAAGGGGCTGAGAGATTAAAATATTATTATAATATTATTATTATTTAGGTATCAGAGGCTCACTTGTTGCAGTCCCCAGCGTGGTGCATATAGAATAGGGAGGATGAAGGGTTAAAAACGGCACTGCTGTATTCCATGAGACATCAAAGGGTGAATATAATATTGATTTATTAGTCAACGGGTTTCAGTACTCCCTGAAACATCCTGAAACATGGCAATATGATATTGATTTGTCCTGAGAAAGGGGCCAGGGAGCCCTGAAATGCATTGACTAATAAATCAATATTATATTCACCCTTTGATGTCTTGTGGTATACCAGCAGTACGGTCTTTAACCCTTCATTCTCCCTAATTTAATATTATGAGATCATGACCTTTGGTTTTTTATTGGCTGTACGCCATAATCATGAACATTTTCGGTAATAAACACTTAAAATAGATCACTCTGTGGTTAATGACTATGTAATATATGCGTTTCACTTTTTGCATTGAGTTACTTATAGTAATTAACCTTTTTTGATAAAGATCTAATTCATTGAGATGCACCTTGCATATAAATTTGTGTTTTTGTTTGTTTTTTTTTTTTTTTATTATAACAGAGGTGAGACCCGTAACATTTTTATTTTCTGGCACCTTGGACTATGTAGTGACTTATTTTTTTGTGCCCCAAGGTGAGGTTTTTACTGTTCCTACTTTGGGCTAGATACACTGCTTTGATCACCTCTTGAACATTTTATTGCAATGTTGCAGCAGCCAAATAAAACCTTCTGGCTTTATTTTTGTTTTCATTATGCTGTTTACCAATGGGATAAATTTATTTTTTATTTTGATACATCTGATATTACTGAACGCAGCTAAACCCAAGTGTATTATTTTCAATGGGGCGAAAGGTTTTAACTTTTGTGTTTTGTAGAAAAGGAAGTAGGGGGCAGAGCTCTGTCTAGCTCCTCTTGTCATCATAGCATCTCATCAGTAACAACTGCCATCTTCTATCTCTGTAATGGGAAAGTCTTCACTGAATGCAATATTTGCCTCAGAATTGAAAATGTTGATTATGGCCAATTCTGACAAAGAAGCAAATTTGCCTCATAAGATGCATTACAAAGTTGCTCATTATCATGTGTACTATTGATGTGTGCTGAAGAAAACCCATAAGTGACCCAAGTAACAGACAGACTTGTTAAAGGAAAATGGTCAGGTCAAAAATCCATATGTAACTGCTATCATATTCTAATTCCTTCTCTAAGCTATCATTATTTATGTATTTCTATTGTTTATATTCCCGCCCTATCTTGTAAACTTCAAATAACAAGATTCATTCCATCTGTGAATCACAGTGAATGATCCACTTAGTTCTCTGCTATCCGCTCCCCACATGATGAATATGCATGCCACAGTGACATCACAGCCCAGGAGATTAGTTGGGGGGGGGGGGGGATGGGAGTTGTATGCATCCTACTCTCTACTCTTTGCAGCAAAACAAAGAGATCAGATAAACACAGGATCTCTCACAGCACAGCAGGGATTCCTTTTTACAGAAAGAAATGGAGTCTAGATCAGATAAGGTAGACTTGTAGCTTTCTCCATCGGTGTCCTCAACAGAACAATAGCTCCAGAAAGTGAAATCACACAGTGCTGAGAGCAGAGGGAGGAGAGAGCTGCTGAGAGGGAGTGCATAATTACATGACAGTTTATACAGCACCTGAACTAATCATCTTTGCTTACAATGGAGAGAACTGATGCAGTGACTCCCTGCAGGGTGTGAAGATGCTGATAGCATGGAAACTGCAAATTGTAGAATAATGATTTTACATGTTTTTAAAACTTCTGCCCAGGCCCTATTCAAGGGTAATATTAGTATCATACTGAAAAATGACCTGACAGTGTCCCTTTAATTTCTGTCTAAATTTCGCCCAGATGTTTTGCAGTGTGTGAATGAGACTTAGTAGAAACTTTACTGCTATCCTATTGTATTTCTCCAAAAATAAGACCACAACTTATATAATTTATTGCTCTTAAAGATGTTTTTTTTTTTTTTTTTCAATGAACATTAATCCACACGTATTGTTCCAATGTATTTAAATATATTACATTCTGGTAGATCTACATAACTCTCCCACATTTGTATGTGTGATATAACAAAAAACTACCTTCTCACCCCGTAGAGTGGTTATTTGTTCTTCCTCATTCTCGGGTCCTCAACCAGAGGCCTGGGAGTGACTGTGTTTTTCTGGACAGAGTTCAGATGTTGCTCCTGGAATCTTGTTGCAGCAATTTTTCCAACTTAGGGGTCACTGCTCCATGTGCTCCTATCACCACTGGAATCACTTTTGCCTTCACCTTCCACATCCTCTCCAGTTGTTCTTTGAGACCCTGGTATTTCTCCAGTTTCTCATTCTTTCTGATGTTGGTGTAATTTGGCACTACCAATTCTATTATCATTGCTGTCTTCTGATCCTTGCCTACTATTGCAATATCTAGCAGGTTAGCTAACACATGCTTATCCATCTGGATCTTGTAGTCCCACAGGGTTTTAGCCCTTTCATTTTCCACAAATTCTTCTGGGGAATCCACCTGGACTTAGAAGGACTTAGCCCATACACTGTGTAGATGTTCTGGTATAAAATTCCAGCTACTTGGTTGTGGCGTTTGGTGTATGCTTTTCCTGCTTGCATTTTGCATCCTGCTACTATGTGTTGGACTATTTCTGAGGTTTCTTTACATAGTCTGCACTTTGTCTTGTCTTGTGTTGTAGATCCCTTCTTCTATGAATCTGGTACTTAGCGCCTTCTCTTGTGTTTCTATGATTAGTGCCTCTGCAGTCTTGAGTTCAGCTTTATCCAACCATTGGTAGGATTTCTCCATGTTGGCCACCTCCATTATCTGTCGATGGTACATCCCATACAGCAGCTTGTCTTGCAATGGCACCTCATGTTCCTGTTCTTCCTTCCAGGATTGTTGTTGCTTCTTTAGGCTCTCCCTCAGCATCTCATCTTTTGGTGTCATTTTTCTGACGTATTCCTGATTACTTATTGTCACATCCATGATGTTGGCTTGGACGCTTATCAAGCCTTGTACACCCTCCTTTGGGTTGGTGTACATTCTTTGGGTGTTAAACTTGAGGTAGAGACCTCCATGCATTGTAAGAATCTTCCGGGTCTTCACATCTGCAGCTTCCATTTCTTCTCTTGGCTGACATACTATGCCAGCAGGGTGTCTGATAACTGTCGGGGCGTATGTATTGATGGCACAAAACGTATCCTTCCCATTTAGCTGCTTCTTCAGGACCTGTCTTACCCTTTAATGGTTTTGGCTGTTGCTGCTTTCCTTACCTCCTCATCATGGTTACCATATACCTGTGGGATGCTGAGGTACTTGTAGCAGGTCTGTACATCTGCTAAGTGCTCCGCCGTAGTTCTGCTCAATCAGTCCTTACTACCTAGCACCTCTCTTTATTACCAACCGGCCGCACTTCTACAGTCCGGAAGACATCCCAATGTCTTTGCTGTAG
Source organism: Allobates femoralis (assembly GCA_033576535.1). Taxonomy (NCBI): domain Eukaryota; kingdom Metazoa; phylum Chordata; class Amphibia; order Anura; family Aromobatidae; genus Allobates; species Allobates femoralis. The sequence goes on from JARQOC010000003.1 coordinate 378,576,948, forward strand.
ATCCTTGTCAGGTGGATCAGTGAACTGATGTATCATTCATTTTTCACATACAGATTGATGTCATTCATGTAGAGCAGGTGGCTCATGGTGCTTCTACTCTTGAACTTGTACCCATAGCTGACTCTAATTATCTGACAGAGTGGGTTCAAGCCTATGTAGAACAGCAAGGGTGACAATACATTTGATGGACACTTGTGCTAGTTCTCTTGAGTTGACCTTTCAGTGCTGTCCTCCTTGGCCCCATTGAGTTGCTGAGGAAGGTTCTTAATTTCCTCTGGACATTGTAGAGCACCAAGCATTAATAGAGCCATGTGTGTGGTATTGACTACAGGAAAGCCTATGACTCAATCCAGGCTGCTGAGATTGGTCTGTCAGGATCTTGAGTCTTTAGCGACTGCTCTATCTACTAGCAGCTGGTGCTTAAAGTCTCTGGTCTTGTTCCCAATGCCTCTCTGAGCTGGATTCATGTACTGATTCATGTGGTTCTGTAGCTTAGTGGCTATGATGCCTGACAGGAGTTTCCATGTGGTTATGAGGCAGGTTATTGGGTGGTAATTGAAAATAATTTTTCCTTTTTGGGGATCCTTCTTGATCAGCACTGTCCTTGTGATAGACAAGTTGGGTGGTGGCCTGCTTCTAGCATTTGGCTTATCTGTTTTGCCAGGCTTTCATGCTCCTCTGTTAATGAATTTTTTAAAAATTTTTGATGGATTAAATATTACAATCTAGCGTTACTGAATGTGGATGTAAAACTCTTCTCTAAATTACTGGCTGATAGATTGGCTCCACTTCTCCCTTCTGTAATTAATGCAGACCAGGTGGGCTTTGTCAGGGGCCGGGAGGCTAGGGATAACACTATTAGAACCCTGCTCCTTATTGCTAAGGCCAAAAGCAGCTCACTTCCACTAGGCCTAATTTCGGTGGATGCTGAGAAGGGCTTTGACAGAGTCCACTGGGGGTTTATGAAGGAGGCGCTGATACAACTTGGCCTGGGTCCTCGGTTCTTGCACGGAATCCTATCCTTATATTGCTTCCCTTCTGCCAAGGTGAGGATAGGAGGATCCTTGTCCTCGTCGTTCAATATTGCAAACGGTACAAGACAGGGATGCCCTCTGTCACCTCTGCTGTACATTATTGTAATGGAACACCTAGCTACGGCACTTAGGGCTAATGTAAGCGTACATGGGATCAAGCTGGGACAGAACCACCACAAATTGGCCTTGTTCGCCGATGACCTCCTACTGTATGTCTCACAGCTCCTGATATCCATACATTCTATTTTAAAGGAGTTTGATCGAATTGGGCAATTGAGCAATTTTACAGTGAATTGTTCCAAGATGGAGGCACTTAATATATCTGTGCCTGGAGATTTAGTGTCCCATCTTTCTAAACCGTTCACATTCATGTGGAAGGGAGAGGCCATCAAGTACTTAGGAATCCTTATACCAAACGATCTTAAACAATTATTTAATGTAAATTACCAGCCCCATTTGAATAGTGTAGAGAAGGCATTTACATCATATCGACAGTTAAAATTGTCTTACCTCGACTTCTATATACTTTTCAGGCGGTCCCCGTTCCATTTGATAGAGACTTTTTCTCCAAATTACAATCTGATACGTAGATTTGTCTGGGGGAGTAAGAGACCCAGAATACGGATGAACATTCTCTCATTGCCTAAGTCCAAAGGAGGGGTCAGACTGCCCAACGTGCAGACGTACTTTCTGGCTTCCTCACTAGTTAGAGCTTTGGATTGGCACTACTGTGAGTCCTCCAAAAAATGGGTGGAGGTGGAGCAGGAGGGCCTGGGGGTCCAGCTGAAACGTCTGCTTTGGATTCCTGCCAGAGACTTTACAGACGTGGAACCCCTGACGGACATGACCCGGACGACCTTGAAGGTTTGGCACTATGTGACAAATACACTTCGTTTGGATGATAGACTTAGCCCTTTGACCCCCCTTTTTTCCAACCCATCTTTCCCACCTGGACTTAGAAGACAGAAATGTTTATGCTGGCGAGTGTGGAGGACACCTGAGTGGGACAGACTTTATCGGATGGCGATTTACCTCCTTTGGTAAAGCTACAATCAAGAGACCCCTCAAGGCCACTTAGATGGTTCGAATATTTTCAATTCAGAGCATATATATATTCAGCTGATCAGTCGTGGAGGGTGAGATTGGAACCCAACATATTGGAGAAGTTATTTAAATTTGAGTCGCCCCCGAGACGAAAAATCTCGACCCTTTACCAGGCTTTAAGCTCCATGAGAGATCAGGGCACTCCGTATTTCCAGCGTGCATGGGTGAGGGAGCTGGAAAGTAATATCTCAGATAATGATTGGCAGAAAAGCTTTTTATTTACCCACAAATTAGCCAGTGCTTGTCTAGCGCAAGAGAGAAGCTACAAGCTGCTCACCAGATGGTATTTTTGTCCAGCAACCCAGCGGAATATGTTCCCTGGAACTCCTGATACATGTTGGCATTGTGGAGAAGAAATAGGTACAATGTTGCACATTTGTGTAGGAAACCAGGGGTTCTGGTCTGAGGTATATAATGCATACACCTGGATAACGGGTAAACATGCTGAATGCTGCCCAGAGTCGGCACTACTCTCCATCTTCCTTGGTCCTATTGGACTTCAGAAGAGAGAGATCCTCCGATTTTGTGTCTCAGCTGCACGTGCTGTAATCCCGAGGCTTTGGAGATCAACTCGGGTTCCATCCTTGCTTGATTGGTTCAGGGAAATGGACATATATCGTATGGAGGAGCTTTCAGCAGATGCATCTGGATCCCGTGACAAATTTTCTGAGATTTGGTTTTCATGGATAGGTTTTCAGGACTCTGATGACTTCAGGGACATAATGGCTGGGCCTCTGGCCGACGGGCAGTCAGGTTGACCTGTATTCTCCCTTTCCCTACTCCATACCTCTTTCTGTACATGGCTTTACTTTCCCTGATTTTTGTCATTGGCACTTCTGTTGGTTCCTCTTTCTTCCTTTTCTTTTCCTCCCGTTTTCTTTTCCTTTTTATCTTCCGCTTCACTCTACCCTTCTTTAGAGTATATATGGTTTTTCCAAGACCACCCCCTCGAAATTCGATGAACACAGAATAGTATGGAAAATTTATAGTTATAAGAAGTCTTTCCATAAAAGGCTCACCTTATTGGAGCCCTAGACATTGTCCAAAACAGCCTGGGCCCCGTGATAGCGGGCCACAGGTGGTAACAACCTAAATCACAGGACTATGCGATGGTAGTGATACAGGGTTACTGAAAAACTTTAGCGAGGCTCATGCCCTCTCATGATTAGATCATATTATAACCCTTGGAAAGTATAATACTTTGGCTTGTTTAAAATATACAATTTATATTTTAGTATTTGTGTCATCAGGGGATAATTTAGTTGAATAAGCTGACACCTGTTTAAAGTTGAACCCAATATCGAGATTTGTCTTTATACTACAATTTCTTGACATTTAATACCCTATACTAAGAAGGATTTTATTTGTATGTTTTGTATTCTTAATTTCAATGAAATGAGATTTACCGTAAATATTACAATCTAGTATATGACATTTCATAAGTCTTAGATCTATAAAAGATATCTAATGAAAATATTTTAAAGCTTTAAAATATAACAATATTAAGAAATGTTCAAATACAATGAAACACCGCTTATTTTCTAAAAGAGAATAGAAAAGGGATTGAAGTTAAAAGGAATGATGGGAAAAAAGATAGAGAAAAGGAAGTAATAAAAGTTTAGACATAGTTAATTTCTTTTCTGTTAATTTCTTCAGCCAGTAGGTGTGGATTATGTCTGGGCCAGGTGCTGTCCAGCTCTTCATGTTCTTGACATGCTCTTGATCCCTGCATCAGTACTTGTCACTGGTTCTTGTTGGTTACTGTGCCTATATTAATTATATATGTGTGTGTGTGTGTGTGTGTGTGTGTGTGTGTGTATATATATATATATATATTACAGTCATATGAAAAAGTTTGGGCACCCCTCTTAATCTTACTCTATTGTTTAAAAATGTTGTTTTGCAACAGCTATTTGTGTGATATATGTAATAATTGATGCACACAGTAATATTTCAGGTTTGAAGAGGTTTATTGTACTATCCAAAAATGTGAAATATGCATTATTTCAAAATTTGACAGGTGCCAAAGTATGGGCACCCTTCTGATTTTCATGATTTGAATACTCCTAACTACTTTTTACTGACTTACTGAAGCACTAAATTGGTTTGGTAACCTCATTGAGCTTTGTACTTCATAGCCCGGTGTATCCAATCATGAGAAAAGCTATTTCAGGTGTCCACTTGCAAGTTGTTCTCCTAGTTGCATCTTCTCTGAGGAGTGGCATCATGGGCTCCTCAAAACAGCTCTCAAATGATCTGAAAAAAAAAGATTGTTCAACATAGTTGTTCAGGGGAAGGATACAAAAAGTTGTCTCAGAGATTTAACCTGTCAGTTTCCACTGTGAGCAGAATAGTAAGGAAATGGAAGACCACAGGAACAATTCTTGTAAAGGCCAGAAGTGGCAGGCCAACAAAAATATCAGAAAGGCAGAGAAGAAGAATGGTGAGGTGAGAACAGTCAAGACCAATCCAAAGACCACCTCCAAAGACCTGCAGCATCATCTTGGTGCAGATGGTGTCACTGTGCATCGGTCAACAATACAGCGCACACTGCAAGCTGAAGCTGTATGGGAGAGTGATGCGAAAGAACCCGTTTCTGCATGCACGCCACAGAGTCACCTGAGGTATGCAAAAGCACATTTGGAAAGGCCAGTTTCATTTTGTAAGAAAGTCCTGTGGACTGATGAAACAAAGATTGAGTTGTTTGGTCATACAACAAGGCGTTATGCATGGCGCCACAAAAACACAGCATTCCAAGAAAAACACTTGCTACCCATTGTCAAATTTGGGGAAGGGTCCATCATGCTTTGGGGCTGTGTGGCCAATGACTGCATCTTGTTAAAGTTGAGGGTCGCATGGATTCCACTCAGTATCAGCAGATTCTTGAGAATAATGTTCATGAATCAGTGTCAAAGTTGAAGTTACGCCAGGGATGGATCTTTCAGCAAGACAATGATCCAAAACACCGCTCCAAATCTACTCAGGCATTCATGCAGAGGAACAATTACAATGTTCTGGAATGGCCATCCCAGTCCCCAGACCTCAATATCATTGAACATCTGTAGGATGTTTTGAAGCGGGCTGTCCATGCTCGGCGACCATCAAACTTAACTGAACTGGAATTGTTTTGTAAAGAGGAATGGTCAAAAATACCTTCATCCAGGATCCAGGAACTCATTAACAGCAACAGGAAGCGACTAGAGGCTGTTCTTTTTGCAAAAGGTGGATCTACTAAATATTAATGTCACTTTTCTGTTCAGGCGCTCATACTTTTGCACCTCCTTTTGCAATCCTGCAATATTACTGTCCATCAGTTATTACATATATCACACTGAAATAGCTGTTGCAAAAAAACAATTTTTTTAATAAATAAAGGAGTAAGATTAAGAAGGGTGCCCAAACTTTTTCATATGATTGTATATATGTGTGTGTGTGTGTGTTCAAAAATATATATATATTTCTACATTTACTATTTGCAATCACCGGCATTGCCTGGGATGATAACTAACTGTTCATAGCTATAACAAAAAAGGATGGATTACCAAAGTCTTGCATCTCTCTGCTGAGATACGCAGGTTGCAAGTGTAACACGGGCTACGTGGGGCACAGGCTCTAATATAGGGACTAAGCGAGGCACAGGCTATAAGTTTAATATAGGGGCTAAGTGTGGGCTCCTGGTGTATACTGGGGCCGTGTGCGCGGCCTCCTGCTGCACACTGGGGGCCGTATGCGCGGCCTCCTGCTGCACACTGGGGGCCGTGTGCGCGGCCTCCTGCATACTGGGGGCCGTGTGCGCGGCCTCCTGCTGCATACTGGGGGCCGTGTGCGTGGCCTCCTGCTGCATACTGGGGGCCGTGTGCGCGGCCTCCTGCTGCATACTGGGGACCGTGTGCGCGGCCTCCTGCTGCATACTGGGGGCTGTTAATCATAACTTGTACAGGGTATCTCCACCCCACAAGCAAATATATCAAGAAGTCCCGAGAGACGGATGGCTAAAAAATTAAAATTTTATTTGGATACTTTGCAAACAAGCTTATCCACATACATAACGAGAAATAACAAGGAAGCACACAGAGAATAATAGTTTTGCTTAGTAGGATTCTATAAGGATTCAAGTGCGTCTTGGCTCACTATAGGGGAGGGCAGCGTGACACGGAAATTTTCAAGGCAGGTGATATCACCCTATTTAAAAATCCTATCAAGGTGCTCACTTGGTACACTGTTTTATACAATTAAATATCAATAATGGTGGGAATATACATTCACCTAGTCAAGATACACCGTAAGAGAGAGATGTATTAGGAATTTTTTACCGGAAAATCAACCAGTGGCATAGAAAAATCCATGTCACATGTATCAAAGGAGTTTTATCCTGACTAGGAAAAGAACCATGTACATCTATCTCAAGCACACATTAAAAGCAGCAAATGTACAAAATCATTAACCAACCAAATATACTCGCATAACCTCTAACCCTACTGGGCAATCCTATGAGGTTGTAATGTGAACAAAACCTCCAAATACACACAAATCAGACAGTACGGTTAACAAGGTGGCAGCTGTCTCATGACCTACCCATATACCCACCTAAACTAAACAATGGATACCCTGTGGTCATAACAGTTTCTGCAGTTGATGTGCATAATACCATCAATCTATAAGTTAAGTAGGCTAACATTAAATAGTCCCACATTGGCTACAGTACCCAGCAGTCGAGATCCAATTCTCACAACAGGTTATTAGGGCTAGATCTACATACCTATTCAGTTATTTATACCAGAACCTGTCCACCCCTGGGCCAACGCGTTACCTCTGTGGGATGACTTTAGTGGGAGTTCAGTGTGCCAGTGTGTGGACAAATATTGCGGCTTTTTATAAAGGGGTAACTTAGTAGAACTAGAGCAGCTGTGTCCCACATCCTCTCCCTCCATTATCGGTGCTGCGACCACGTGACCACACCCACTTCCTGTCTTTGGAACGTAAACTGGAAGCGGTGTCAGCTCAGTTGTGTTGTGCAGAAGTCCGGTGGATACACAGCAGATAGTCCTACTGAATACTGTTAGAATTTGTATTACGGCAAGAAAAAAGCAGCTAAGTAAAAAAAACAAGTGGCCATCATTACTTTAAAAAACCCCGTCACACGGGGCGACATCACCGCCCATTACAGAGGTGACGCGGGGGCGTTATCGCCCCTACGTCGCCTCATGTAAAGGGGCGATGGCGCCCGGCGGTCGCCTGGTTTCAGAGCAGCATGTAACCAGGCGCCGGCAAGCTTTCAGGCGATAGGAGCCATAGGCTTCCATTATCCTGCATCGCCACTGGGGTTTCCAGACACTCCGGCGGCGATGCCGCCTGATAGCTTGCCAGCGCTGGGCTGGAGATGTCGCCCCGTTTAAACAGGGGACAGGGGACGGTGACTCTAGCGGGGCGCCAAAAATGTGTGCGCACCCGCCAGTCGCCGCCGACATCCCCAGCCCTGTCGCCTGGTGTGACAGGGGCTTAAGAAATGAAGGTCAGTCAGTCTGAAAAATTGGGAAAACTTTGAAAGTGTCCCCAAGTGCAGTTGCAAAAACCATCAAGTGCTACAAAGAAACTGGCTCACATGAGGACTGCCCCAGGAAAGGAAGAGTCACCTCTGCTGCAGAGGATAAGTTCATCCGAGTCACCAGCCTCAGAAATTGCAGGTTAAAAGCAGCTCAGATTAGAGACCAGGTCAATGCCACACAGAGTTCAAGCAGCAGACACATCTCTACAACATCAAAAATGTAAGAAAAACGGCACTCAGCAGGTAACGAGATCTTTATTGCGGGAACATACAAAGTGCAGGGAGGGGGCGCCGAGGTGACAACGGGTCCGTTTCGGGCAAAGGCCCTTCTACCGGTAACCGGTAGAAGGGCCTTTGCCCGAAACGGACCCGTTGTCACCTCGGCGCCCCCTCCCTGCACTTTGCATGTTCCCGCAATAAAGATCTCGTTACCTGCTGACCTGGTGAGTGCCGTTTTTCTTATTTTCTTACATTTTTGATGATGAATTGTTTTGCTATACTGGCACCACCGGTCGCACTAGTGCTTCCCACCTCACATGCATATTCCACTGCCTAAGAAGGATTACTGGTTATAGGGGTGCCCCTTTTCGTTTCTGTTGGATTTTACATCTCTACAACAACTGTTAAGAGGAGACTTTGTACATCAGGCCTTGATAAAATAGCTCCTAGGAAACCATTGCTAAGGACAGGCACCAAGCAGAAGAGACTTGTTTGGGCTAAAGAAGACAAGGAATGGACATTAGACCAGTGGAAATCTGTGGTTTGGTCTGAGGAGTCCAAATTTGAGATCTTTGGTTCAAACCACTGTGTTTTTGTGCGACGCAGAAAAGGTGAATGGATGGACTCTACATGCCTGTTTCCCACCGTGAAGCATGGATGAGGAGGTGTGATGGTGTGGGGGTGCTTTTGCTGGTGACACTGTTGGGGATTTATTCCAAATTGAAGACATACTGAACCAGCATGGCTACCACAGCATCTTGCAGCGGCATGCTATTCCATCCGGCTTGTGTTTAGTTAAACCATCATTTATTTTCTGGTCATCATAATGGGAGACCCAGACAATGGGGTTTAGGGCACTGCCCTCCGGAGGTCACACTAGGTACTACAAGTTTGTAGACACCGCCTCCTCCGCTTATAAACCCCTACCGCAGGGAACATCCTCAGTTTTAAACTTAGTGTGCTCGGAGGATCACGCTTTGCTTGCACTTCACTGCACTCTCACTACTTACGTGATGGCGTCTGAAGACAAGGTAATATGGTCCTAGTCGGGACCTGCGACAGCCTCCCCGCTCACCCTTTGTGGCACACGCTGGTGGAGGTACCGGAGGGCCTAGTGCCTGGACACTCTGTGTTCTCCCGGTACGCTGTTGCGCTCCTTTCCATCCCTCTCTGGGGGCTCTGGAGAGTGGGAGATGGGAGCCTTGCACAGCTCCGCTCCGTCCGAGGCCTCCCTAAATGGTGCTTACAGACCGGACTGGAGCCAGCCCAGTCCGAGGCCTCCCTAAATGGTGCTTACACTCCGGACTGGGCTGAACCCCCGTCCGAGGCCTCCCTAAATGGTGCTTACAGACCGGACCGGCACTGAGGCACTCTGTGTCTCCTGTGTGCCTGGGGGTAGTGTCGGACATTTTATGTGTCCTGACACTCAGACCGCGCGTTACCCTCGGGTCCGCGGATCTGGCGGTGTACCCTGTGCTGGGGTCACCCTGGCTGACCGCCCTGTGTGTCACAGGGGCTGAGGCCGTAGACTGTGCATGTTTGTATGTGATGACAGTCTGGGTATGTGTGCATGATGATTCCGCACTGTTTTCCCGCGCTGCGGGCTCCAGCACCTCCATTACAGAGGCTGCTTGGAGGAGGAGAGGCAGCCCTTACGGTGACGTCACCGGGGGGCGTGTGCGTGTGCTTCCCGCGTGTTCCCGGCGCCGCCCACGTCTGTGCTGGCGGCGGCCATCTTCTCTCTCACTTCCCGGCTGGGATCTACAGCAGCACGTGTCTGCACTTCAGAGGGAGACCGGAACTCGCGGAGGTCACACACACACACCGCTTCCTCCCACCGCGTTACTGCGGTCGGTAAGCCACCGGGATTCCCGGTTTGTTTTGTCTATTGGCCTTGGCCTCAACCCCTACTGTGGATATGTCCTCAGTTAAGAAGCATGCTGCTAAGGCGGCGGATAACACCATTACCTGTGCTACCTGCAAGGGAACTTTGGTGGAGGGGTCCTGCAATAACTGCGGACGCCCAGAAGCCCGGGCTGGCTCAGCTGAGGCAGCAGCAGCTCCGGTGCTATACCCTGAGATTCAGGTAATCCAAGGGCCATGGGAAACGCAGAATAGGATCAATGAATCCCTGCTGTCCCAGATGTCCTCCATGTCGCAGTCACTGGAGGCACTGCATAGGAGACTGGAAAACCCAGCTACTCCTTCCAGTTACCCCCGGGTGTCTCCCTCTTCTGCTGTGAGACCCCCTAAGCGGGCTCGTCGTGAGGATTCACCCGAGCTCCAGGCTCTCTCTGAGGAGGAGCGTTCCTCTGATGGTGAGGAAGATGATGGGGGTTCAAACTTCGGGTCTGTGTCTGTATCTGAACCTCCAGACGGGGTGGAGGATCTGGTGTCCTCCATCAATGAGACATTGCGTCTCGTGACTCCCCCTGAAGAGGTTGTCGTGCACCCGAAGGAGGTCTATCAATGGCTGCGGCCAGAGGCTAGACCAAGTGGATCCTTCATGGACCACACTAATTTTGGAAGGGTGGTTAGAGCACCCAGGTTACATCCTGGGCGGCGCTATGTCCGCAAACCTAAGGACAATCGCTTCCCCTTCCCCCAGGAGGTGCTTCAGGAATGGTCGCAGTCTCCAAAGGTGGACGCTTCCATGACTAGAATTGCTGCACGCTCCCTTTTCTCTGCCTCTGATAGCTCCTCGCTGAAGGATGCTACTGATAGACAGGTCGAGCAACTCGCCAAGTCTTCCTATGAGGCTGTGGGGTCTTCATTTGCCCCTAATTTTGCCACGGTCTGGACCTTACAAGCGATTACTACCTGCTTGGATGGTATCACTGACCTGGCAAGGTCCAGTCCGGAGGTCCTGGCACTCACTGAGAGAGCAAGGGCCTATGCGGATTACGCCAGGACGGCGTCTCTGGAAACTGCCACTCGCTCAGCTGTGGCTTCGGCCAATGCGATAGCGATCCGCAGGTTGTTGTGGCTGCGTCTGTGGGACTCAGATGCCACATCTAAGAAGATTCTGCAGAATCTTCCGTTCTCTGGTGACAGACTCTTTGGCACAGAGCTGGACAAGCTGATCAAGGATTCTGCTGAGTCTAAGATACCGCAGAATAAGCCTAAGCCACGGTATACCGTTAAGAGGAACCCAAAGCAGTGGTCCTTTCGGTCCGGCTCGCAGTCATCAGCACCGTCCGCTCGCACGGACCGAGGGGGCAAGCCCGCTTCTCAGTGGCGCTCCAAGAGTCGTCCAAAGAAGCCGGCGGGGACGGCAACTACCACCCCCAAACCCGCCTCTACATGACTCACTCTTTCATCCTGCCTCCCCACAGGTGGGGGGCCGCTTGTCTCGCTTTCAGGACAAGTGGCTACTTCACGTTCAAGATCAGTGGGTTCGAGACGTAGTCTCGCGAGGTTACAGGATAGAGCTGACGTCAAAACCATTATCCCGATTCCATCGGTCTGTTCCATCCCCAGAAAAGACTCAGGCTTTTCTCCGGGTGTTGGAGGGACTCCGCAGAGACGGAGTAGTGGTCCCAGTGCCCACGGCAGAGAGGTTCAGGGGTTTTTACTCCAACCTCTTTATTGTCCCAAAGAAGGACGGCTCCTTTCGACCGGTCCTAGACCTAAAATTGTTCAACCGTCACGTGTTGGTGCGGAAGTTCCGCATGGAATCCCTACGTTCCGTTATCGCGGCTCTGTCGCAGGGGGACTTCCTAGCGTCCATCGATATCAGGGACACTTACCTTCACGTGCCCATTGCACCGGCTCATCAACGCTGGTTACGATTCGCAGTGGGGGACGAACATCTCCAATTTGTGGCCCTACCCTTCGGGTTGGCCTCTGCACCAAGGGTGTTCACGAAGGTGATGGCATCTATGATGGCTCTCCTGCATGTGCAGGGTCACGCCGTCATACCCTATCTGGACGACCTATTGGTCAGGGCGCCATCGGAAGACCTTTGTCGGGTGAGCCTGGAAGCGACCATGAGGTCTCTGGAACAGTTCGGGTGGCTTCTCAATACTCAGAAGTCGACCCTGGTTCCGACCCAGTCATTGACATATCTGGGCATGGATTTCCACACGGACTCAGCCCTGGTGTCTCTACCTCAGGCCAAACAGCTGGCGATCCACTCAGGAGTACAGCACGTTCTCCTGTCACCTCACTCATCCCTTCGGGAATTGATGAGACTGGTGGGACGCATGGTAGCGGCAATAGAGGCGGTGCCATTTGCACAGTTTCGTCTCCGTCCTCTCCAGCTGGAGATTCTTCGCCGGTGGGACAAGAGAGCGATCTCTCTGAATCGGTTGGTGGTACTATCGCAACCGACCAGGGACTCCCTGCAGTGGTGGCTCCAGCCACGTCACTTGTCACGGGGAAGATCCTTCCTCAAACCTTCTTGGTTAGTGGTGACCACCGACGCCAGTCTGAAGGGCTGGGGCGCGGTGTTCTTACACCACAGGGCCCAAGGCCTCTGGACTCAGGCGGAGTCGACGTTGCAGATCAACGTCCTGGAGATCAAGGCGGTCTATCTGGCGCTCCTGGCGTTTCAGAAATTCCTGGCAGGACGACCCATTCGGGTACAGTCAGACAATGCGACGGCCGTCGCCTACATAAATCATCAGGGAGGGACCAGAAGCGCTCAGGCCCTCGCCGAAGTCCACCGCATCCTATCGTGGGTGGAGGAACACGACTGCTTGATCTCCGCAGTTCACATCCCAGGGGTCGAGAACTGGGAGGCCGACTACCTGAGCCGGCAGGGGATGGACGCCGGAGAGTGGTCCCTGCATCCAGACGTCTTCCGGGACATCTGCAGCAGATGGGGCACTCCGGACGTGGATCTGATGGCCTCAAGGCTGAATCATCAGGTGCCCCAGTACTTGGCGAGATCGTGGGATCCTCAGTCCCTGGGGGCGGATGCTCTGATACTGAGTTGGTCCAACTTCCAACTGCCGTATGTGTTCCCTCCTCTGGCTCTGATTCCCAGGGTCCTGTGGAAGATCAGGTCGGAGTGCAGGATAGCCATTCTAGTGGCTCCAGATTGGCCCAGGAGGTCCTGGTATCCGGACCTGTGGCATCTGTCAGGCGGACACAGGTGGGCTCTTCCAGAACGCGCAGATTTACTCGCACAAGGCCCATTCTTCCACCTCAATTCCAGGGCCCTCAGATTGACTGCATGGCTCTTGAGGCCTGGCTCCTGACATCTAGGGGTTTCTCCCCTACAGTGGTGGCCACTATGAATCGGGCTAGGCAGCCTGTTTCCAGGAAGATGTACCACCGGACGTGGAAGATCTTTTTTACCTGGTGTGCCTCTGGTGGACGGTCTCCTTGGCCCTTGTCCATCCCGACGTTGTTGGCTTTCTTACAGTCGGGTTTGGAGTTGGGATTATCCCTTGGCTCTTTGAAATGTCAAGTATCAGCACTTTCGGTGCTGTTTGACAGGCGATTGGCGCTCCTCCCGAAGGTGCGTCAATTTCTGCAGGGGGTGTCGCGGATGGTTCCGCCCTACAAGAGACCTCTGGACCCTTGGGACCTTAACATGGTTCTGGCGGCATTACAGAAACCGCCGTTTGAGCCGTTGAGAGATGTTTCTCTATCTCGTCTGTCCCAGAAAGTGGCCTTTCTGGTGGCGATTACGTCTCTAAGGAGGGTCTCAGAATTGGCTGCACTATCGTGCAAGTCACCCTTTCTGGTGGTTCACCAAGACAAGGTGGTGTTGCGCCCACGGCCAGAATTCTTGCCGAAGGTGGTTTCAACTTTTCACCTGAACCAGGAGATTGTTCTCCCATCATTTTGCCCCGCTCCCGTTCATCAGGTGGAGCGCGACCTCCATACTCTGGATCTCGTGAGAGCTGTACGCATTTATGTGTCCAGGACCGCCTCCTTCAGGAGTTCGGATTCCTTATTTGTTCTTACGACAGGTCGCTGTAAGGGGTCCGCGGCTTCGAAGTCAACCTTGGCCAGATGGATTAAGGCTTCCATTCAAGAGGCTTACCGGTCCTCTGGTTTGCCTCTCCCGGTGGGATTGAAGGCTCACTCTACCAGGGCTGTAGGTGCCTCTTGGGCCTTGCGACATCGAGCGTCTGCTCTACAGGTGTGTCAGGCGGCCACTTGGTCCAGCCTGCACACTTTCTCTAAGCACTATATGGTGCATGCCCATGCCTCTGCGGATGCAAGTCTGGGCAGGCGGGTTCTCCAGGGGGGGCGGTTTGCCCACCTTTGAAGGAACCATGTGTTATCCGTCTTGTTGAGGAACTCTTCCGCCCTGGGGTATTGCTTTAGGACATCCCCATTGTCTGGGTCTCCCATTATGATGACCAGAAAAAAGAGAATTTTGTTTACGTACCGTAAATTCTTTTTTCTTTAATCATCAATGGGAGACCCAGCACCCACCCAGTTGTTCCTTTGCATGTTTTGCATTTGTTCTGCTCTCTGTTGAGACAGTGTTTGCCGGGTTGTTGAACCGTCTGTGCACGGCATTCTTCCCGATGTTTCGGGTGTGGTTTATTTTCTCCTCGCAGCTTATGGACCAAACTGAGGATGTTCCCTGCGGTAGGGGTTTATAAGCGGAGGAGGCGGTGTCTACAAACTTGTAGTACCTAGTGTGACCTCCGGAGGACAGTGCCCTAAACCCCATTGTCTGGGTCTCCCATTGATGATTAAAGAAAAAAGAATTTACGGTACGTAAACAAAATTCTCTTTTTTTCAACAGGACAATATCTATTATATAATCACGAATGGGTTTTTTTGCCCCTTTTGAGTCCGCTCACGCTGCGAGTCAGCGTGGTCATGTGGATACGCCCGAAGCATTGGCCGCGCAGCGGCCATTGCGAGCAGTTCTAAAGTTCTAAGGCGACTCGCTATGCCCGCGCAGCGGGCATGGCGAGTCGCCTTAGCAGCGCGAAGCATTGGCCGCGAAGCGGCCATTGCGAGTCACAGACTCGCTCTGCTAGAATCCCGATGCATGTGCATCGGGCACCCAGCTAGTTAATAATAATCATTTATATAGCGCTATTAATTCCGTAGCACTTTACATACATTAGTAATGCTGTCCCTCTTGAGGCTCGTAATCTAAACATCCTATCAGTATGTCTTTGCAATGTGGGAGGAAACCGGAGTGCCCGGTGGAAACCCACGCAAACACGGGGAGAACATACAAACTCCTTACAGATGTTGTCCTTGGTGGGAAATGAACCCAGGACCTTGGGACCTCAGTGCTGCAAAGGCTGCAGTGCTAACCACTGGAGCTACTGTGACACCAAACACCCCTCCAGGCTTTGTAAGGGCTATTTGACCAAGTAGAAGAGTGATGGGGTGCTACGCCAGATGACCTGGCCTCCACAATCTCCAAACCTGAACACAATTGAGATGGTTTGGTGTGAGCTGGACCGCACAGTGAAGGCAAAAGGGCCAACAAGTGCTAAGCATCTCTGGGAATTCCTTCAAGACTGTTGGAAGGCTATTTCCGGTGACTACCTCTTGAAGCTCATCAAGAGAATGCCAAGAGCGTGGAAAACAGTAATCAAAGCAAAAGGTGGCTACTTTGAAGAACCTAGAATATAAGACATATTTTCAGTTGTTTCACACGTTTTTGTTAAGTATATAATTCCACATGTGTTAATTCATAGTTTTGATGCCTTCAGTGTGAATCTACAATTTTTATAGTTGTGAAAATAAAGACTGAGAAGGTGTCCAAACTTTTGGTCTGTACTGTATATATAAAATATATATTATGCACATGTATGAGCTCTACTCACATAATCGCCTTGGGACCAGATGTGTCTAGATGTCCCAGATATTCACCACCTGATTGGCCAGTTGACTGGTGGCTGTATGGTCCCCCTGAAAGACAATAAAACAAAGCAGCTGCCATATTGGCACACGCAGGTGATGCGCCAATATGTTGGACGCACACTGCTACTATCCTCTGGTTCTTCTCTACTGCTACTCCGATTCAGAAACGAATGCGGGCGCCATGTTTGGACACTACTGCGCTTGACTGGGTGACCAACCAGTATCGTGAGTGCACATGCACCCGCCATGTTTGTACATCCTGTCACACGCAGTTGCAGACCGGGTATTCAAACATGGAGCCTGTCACTATTCTCACCTCATGGGGTCGGTGTCCTTTCCTATTTCCTCCAATTTGCGTTCCACTGTGGAACGCAAAGAGGAGGAACTGTTCCTCCTTTATGCGTTCGATAGTGGAACATGCGCCACCAGGTACAGACTGCACACGGAGGAGAGATGGCACATTGGGGGGTCATTAAACAATTTTAGCCTCGGAATGCAGTCGTTTGGGTCAATAAGAGTGTGGGGGCCCTGACAAATTGTGCAGTTTGACTCCCCTTAGAGCTGGCCCTGACTGTAACTAGGGCTTATTTTTGCAGTAGGGCTTATATTTCAAGTGTACTCCAAATATCCTAATGGAGCTCATTTTTGGGGTTGGGACATTTCATATCAAGTGAACCAATGGAAAATTCCTCATATTTTTATAATTCTCTTGAAAATGTGTTCTTTGTTAATACTGTGAGATAATGCAAAATGGGAAGAAAAAGAAATTCTATGAATTTTAGTTGTTTTTCTTTTCAATTTTCAAAATTTTGCTAAAAATGCTAATTTTTCTGTTGCATGCCTTTACATTTCTCCTCATAACTCAGGCAAGAAACAAAATGGAGAAATGGGAAAACTCCAACTCACAACAATACAGGCTTTCAATAAATTTGTCACAATAGTACATTTGTTAATATTTTACTCATACGGAATCAAATGCAGTTTCAAAACGCATTTCTGAAAAATCTATTAAATTTGCAAAAAATCTCATGTTTCTTAAGACACATCTGTTCCAAAATTTAAGTTGGGATCTCGATGGGATCATACTTAAAAAGAAAAACCCTATATAATCTATGTCAATCCAAAAATCTTGAATTCAGATCTGCATTAGATAAATCTATAGTGGATAAAGGCAAAGATTTTTATAATACCATGTTTCCCCGAAATGCCTGATATAAGGCACCCCCCGAAAATAAGACATGACAGGCAAAAAAAAAAAAATTCATACTCAGCTGCCTCTGCCGCCGCCATTCTTCATCCGGAGCTTGCCACCGCCGCTGCTTGATGTCACCCAGTGTGTGTACATAGCCGGGCGCCGCAGATGTACGATAGTAAGCCATCAGCCAATCAGGCAGTTGCTGGCGTCTGATTGCCGCGGCATTACTGTACATCTCCTATACAGAGGGCATCTGCGCCGCTCAGCGTAGATGTATGGTAATGCCGCGGCCAATCAGACATCAGCAGCCGCCTGATTGGCTGATGGCTTACCATCTACGGCGCCCGGCTATGTACGCACCGGGGGACATCAAGTGGCGGTGGTGGCGGTAAACTCCGGCAGGCTGTATGTGTGTGTGTGGCTGTGTGTGTGTGGCTGTGTGTATGTGTGTGTGTGTGTGGCTGTGTGTGTGTGGCTGTGTGTGTGTGGCTGTGTGTGTGTGGCTGTGTGTGTGTGGCTGTGTGTGTGTGGCTGTGTGTGTGTGGCTGTGTGTGTGTGGCTGTGTGTGTGTGGCTGTGTGTGTGTGGCTGTGTGTGTGTGGCTGTGTGTGTGTGGCTGTGTGTGTGTGGCTGTGTGTGTGGCTGTGTGTGTGTGGCTGTGTGTGTGGCTGTGTGTGGCTGTGTGTGGCTGTGTGTGTGGCTGTGTGTGGGCTGTGTGTGTGGCTGTGTGTGTGTGTGGCTGTGTGTGTGGTGTTGGCTAGAGGAATGTTGGAGGATGATGGGGCTACAGAGGGAGTGTGGCGGATGATGGGGTCTAGGAATAGCGGAGGATGAGGGGACTACAGAGGGATAGTGGAGGATGAGGGGGCTACAGAAGACAGTGGAGGGTGAGGGGGCTACAGAGGGATAGTGGAGGATGAGGGGCTACAGAGGATAGTGGAGGATGCTTAATATAAGGCGAACCCCCTCAAAATAAGACATGGTCCATCTTTGGGACCCAAAAAAAATATGAGGAGTCTTATTTTCGGGGAAACACGGTAGTGATGAAGTGAGCCAAATTATGCCTGACAGGAAAAGCTGCGTGTCTATGTAAGTGAACAGTAAGAAAATACTTAGGGCAATATGATAACAAATGTAACATACAAGCCTAAAATGCTTTTTTTTTTTTTTTTTTTTTTTTTTTTTTTTTTTTTTTTTTTAATAAAACCTTTAGAAATAAAAAAAAAAAAATTAATGGATATAAAAATGCAAAAATGTTTTATTTGTAATTCACTAAAGTAGTAATTTAAAAAACAAATCGGAAGACATCAGGTAAAAAAATATATTCAGATTTGGATTACTTGACATGGAATGACCTGGTAGGTCTTATTTTTGGTGAGACATGATAATAATACAATATAGATTTTGATCACAAGCAAAGGTTTGAAAGATACAGTGAAGGTATTCAATGGTACTGTTCTCCTGCTTAGTAGATTTTTAATTGTCAGTCTTTTATATGGTTTTATATGGTTCAGCCAAGCAGTACTTTTTTTTTTTTCTCCCATGTGAGCATCCCCTTAGTGTAAAGGAAATGCCGGTTGTCTGACATGCACTTTTCTAATCCTTTTCAAAATATAGCTTTGTATATCTACTCCATGTTATACTGCAATTTTGTGTACTGATTTGTTCTATGCTTATGATGTTTGAAAGTGTTATGTTAATCATCTTTCAGCTCATTCATACATTGACCGTATTTCCCAAGGTCGTGGAATGACTAAAGGGAAAGCAATCCGTGGTGGACGCCAGAAACCAAGAGGCATTGGGCTTCAGGGCATGAGTCAAGGAAATATGCCAAATAGTCAAGCCAGTCAAGATGTTGTGTCCCAGCCATTCTCACAAGGACCTCTAACCCAAGGTTACATATCTATGAGTCAGCCATCACAGATGAGCCAGCCAGGACTTTCTCAACCTGAATTATCACAGGTATATAAGGTGTTTTGGTATTTGATAGGTTTACTTCCACTTTGCTCTACTGTTTTACATACATAAGGGAAGGTTTCTTAAGTAAAACTGCTTTTGTTGCCTTTTGAAATATTTTTTAATTACTGTGCAAAAAATAGTTGTGCTGTTTGCTTGCTTATTGGCAATAGACATTTTTCTGCTATTTTCATTAAAAACTTTGTGTTTAACATATGCTGCTGAAAATAGCATCATTAATGAACTGAGCAACTAGGTTTCTTCAAGAGATCAATGCAGTAAGGAATGTAAATTTTAGAACCTCTAATTTTTCTAATCTTCATTTCAGTAGTACAAATAATATACTTTACTCTTCCAGGATAGCTACCTTGGGGATGAATTTAAGTCTCAGATTGATGTTGCATTATCGCAGGACTCCACTTACCAGGGGGAGCGCGCCTATCAACTCGGAGGTGTGACTGGACTGTCACAGTACTAGTGTGTAAGTCAGTACTATTATTACCTAAAAACATATCTCCAAAGCTTTCAAGATAACTAAGCTTTCTATTTTTTCTTTTTATGTAACTAATACAGCATGTGGCTACCAAATTTCGTGCTTTTCCCAGTCTAATTACCTGACAATCTCTTACGGCATTTAATGCAACGGCAGGATACACATCATCCAAGCGCACATGGGCACACCGTGAAGTGATAGCGTAGGTCCGATAGTTTGACATGATAGCCATGGGTCTGCTGAAGACCTATGTGCTTGTCATGACCGTTTTCCTGTGAAAGTCAGCATTTCGCAGTGCATCTGCTATGTATAGTACAAGCAATTGGATGATTACAAGTTCAAATACTAACATATACAAGAGAGTGTAAAATTACATATTTTTTTTTGTATTACTTCACCTTTCACCCCATAAGAATTAAGCATTTAAAAAAAAAATTCACATTTGGTATTGTTTAAGGCTGATCTATCAAAATATAAAGTATTCTGGTAAGTAAATAGAGTAACGAGAAAAAATAAAATTATTTATACACCGGAGCAAACAAATAAATGTAGCGGGTTGGTTTTCTGCTATAAGTCTGGGGGACACTGTGGGTAGCCCTACCCTGATCATATATGATCTAAAAACAGATATATATGTGTGTGACTATTTTTAAGGATAGACTCAGCGCTCCCCTTTTTGCTTCATGGCTTATTTTTAAATTGAGAACACTATGCAATCTTAGTACCTATGTTTCGGGTGTTTATTTTAAATTCACAAACATATATTTACATATGTATTATATGAAAAATAATTAAACTTTTAAAAACTCATGAATCTAACGTTTTATTGCATATAATTGTTCATATTGCATTAGTATGGCCGCTTGTATTTGTCCCTCTAATGGTCAGAGAAGTGTTGAAGGTTATTATAACCTCCTGCTGTTAAACTCTTCTTATTATGAAGGAATAGGTTCCTGGGGTATTCCAGCTGTTGCATCATGGTCTGCAAATACAAATTGATTTTTTACAATTTATGCTTCTCAATCTTTGTGTGTATTTGGTGCAGTTACTAAAGATCCTTACCCTCACACCTGTGGCTGCACCAGGTTGAAAAATATATAGTTCTCTTATTAATTATGATGGTATGCCAGTATATCATTCTTTAATATTTACATGACTTGTTAATCTACCTGGTGACTGCTAGTTTAGGTCCATCCATTCACCTGAAAATTACAGTAGGGCTTCTTATTGGTGGATTGGGGTCATTGGTTTGGTAGTCTATGGATCTATGGACCTTTCTGTGGACTAAATGAAAATATTTTAATTTATCATTGGTTATCTAAGAATATATGTGCTGTTTTTAACATTACTTGGTGCAACAATCTTCTTTGTTACCTACCACCAAGGTGTGTGTAAAAAAATTATTATTGCAACAGTATTGGATTTTTTTTAAAGTACTTTTGTTAATGCTGGCATATGCTTCCCATAGGAGTACACAGTAACACCTTAACCATTAACTATGTTGCTGTGTTTCACTCCTTACATGTGGCTGTATACAACCATATAGTTCTCAGGCAATTATAGGCAAAATACCTTAATCTGCTCCTGCTGGCTTTCCCCTCGGTGTGTTAATCTCTCCTGCTTTAAGTTTCCCTTCCCTTGTGCAGAGATCCAGAATGCAGCTGCTTGGAGCCTCGGTGCTCGGTGTGGGGCGAGGTTCCAGCCTCCTCCTGGCTGGTGGTGTCTGTCAACATCAGTTAGCTGATGCTACGTCACTGCTCCGTCACTCGGGAGATGGGTGGAAAAGAGTTGTTTCGTCTGGATGCTGGACTGGATGTCAGACACAGATTCCAATGTATTTCAAAGGCTGGGACGGCCTTCTTCCTCAGGGCTTCTCAAGCGGCCATACTAATGCAATATGAACAGTTATATGCAATAAAACCAATATGTTAGATTCATGAGTTTTTAAAAGTTTTTTAATTATTTTTTATATAATACGTTTGTAAATATATGTTTGTGAATTTAAAATATACACCCGAAACATAGGTACTAAGACTGCATAGTGTTCTCAATTTAAAATTAAGCCATGAAGCAAAAAGGGGAGCGCTGAGTCTATCCTTAAAAAAATTTAAAAAAAAAAAAAAAAAACACCAGTATATATATTTATTTTTTGTGACCACCACAACATTGAAATTAAATATAAATGAAAGATTTCCTGGTGCTATATGAGTATTTTAGTCCATCTTTATTGGTGTAAAATTATTAAAAACATCTGGAGATCCCACACAGGGGATCAAGAACAAGACACCAGACGCGTTTCGCGGGGTCTCCCCTTAATCATTGGTGAACAAAGAATGACACAACACGTATATACATATAAAAAACACCTTACACCTGTGATTAATTAAGGCTTGGACTTTTAACTCTTACATATCATAGGAGCACACACTTTAGTTCCAAATTTCCATAGTTGTTATGATACAAGTATCAGAATGTGATTTTAGAAAATATCTACACGTATAAAAATCATTTGCAGCATATCATAAGAATGTTTTATATAGGATAAAGCTAGTTCTCTACTGCTTTTTTTACTGATTAGACTAATACAAGTATCGATGGTATTTTTAGGAAATTAGACAATATCCACAAATAAGAAATATTCAACAATATATCATAAGTATTTCTAATAAAATGATTTTTTTTTTTTGTATGTCATGCTTTTTTTCTTTATTATCTTCACATAACCTCAAACCCCCATGATGAAGCACTGCACTTTATTTGACTTGTAACACGCGAAACGTACGTAGGGGTCCTCCAGGGAATACCCCCCCATTGCACCTGCTTGCCTTGATTCCTTGGTAATGTATTGCTTGGGCTAGCTAAATGTCGATAATAGAATGGTCTTGTATTGCAGCTACTATGCTTCATATTGACAGTACATAGACCCTGTTTCAGACCTATGCTGCCCTTTGCATAAGGATGTTTTACATCAGCCATTCACATGAAATGTGTATTAAAAGTCTGATATATGACACTTTAAGTCTGCGTAAAAGGAATTTCCTAAATACTTTGTAGATATGTAATTGTGTTATATTCAGCATATCATCATTTGATGCAACAACATCTCTGTGTATTGAGACTGCTCTGATTATTTGTACATTTGCCAAGTTTTCTGTATAACATCTGGAAGCTTGTATGTTACTTTTATCCTGCACATTGTGTACACTGTGTCTGTCCAGCATACTCATATTCTAAAACAAATAAAAAGTTTTTTCTAAGCATCGTAAACTCCACATTTTTCCTCTTTTTTCTTCAATAGAAGTATAACATAGCTGTTCTGAAATTCAGACCGTTTGGCTATTGGGCATCCAATGCCAATATCCAGTAGATTTCGTGATTATGGAGTGATCTCTCTCAATCTCCGCCCCTATATGGGCGTGGAATATTTTCTATACCTTTTATTCTGAGACTTGAGAGATTACCTCCATGAACATTTTTGAAATGTCTGGATAAACCAGACATTTTTTTGCAGAGCGTATTTGAGCTATGTTTAACTGCAGAAATGTGTTCAGCCATTCTTTTTTTTTTTTTTAGAGAACGTGTCGTACATCCTATATAATATTTATTGCATTCCACACATGTTGCCATATATTTTCCTTCTATTCGGGCAGATCTGTTTAAAACTATAAAGGACTTGAACAAACTTGTATGGGACTTAACTATAAAGTGGCATTTTTTTCTCAAAGTCACATACAGGAGGTTAATGGTACTATTAAGGGTGTGTATAATTCGGTTGATGTTTTTCCTCTACATTTAGAATTGAAAGAAATGTGGATATTATTTTCTAAAAACATATTCTGATACTTGTATCATTACAACTATGGAAATTTGTAACTAAAGTGCGTGCCTATGATATGTAAGGGTATGTGCACACTGGTGGGCGGGTTTGTGTCGGCGGCTGCTGGGCGGACCCGCCAGGAAGCTCTGGAGCCGTCCACCGGCATCCTGGCGGGTATGTGCCGCGGCTGTGCCTCGGGTTTGCGGCGGGTGCACAGCGGGTTAGCGGCGGCGGTTATGCAGCGGCTGGAAGCAGCACATGATTCTGCTTGCAGCCGCTGCAGAACCGGCCGGTTTATAGAACATGCACATTCGTTGCTAACCCGCTGGGAACCCAGCGGGTTAGCAACAGATGAGCATGTGTAAATCGCCGGTGTGTGCACACCGGGTGTCGGTTTACATAGGTTTTAATGTTAATCTAAACGCCGGTTTGGATTAACATAAATTTACATAAAATTTATGTAAACCGACCGGCGGTTTACACAGCTAAACCGACCCTAACCCGACCAGTGTGCACATACCCTAAGAGTTAAAAGTCCAAACCTTAATTAATCACAGGTGTAAGGCTGCTTTCACATCAGCAGTAAACGCTGAATGCAGCAGTTGCAGTGAAAAAAACGCAACTGCCGCGATTACCGCATAACGGCCGCACTTGCGGTTCCCCTGCAGCAAGCCCCATGCAATGTCTATGGGGCTTGTGGCGAGTGCGATGTAGTTGCGGTGTCGGCAGGTGCGGCCGCGAAAAAAACGTGGCCGAAACCGCAACTACACCGCACTTGCCGCAAACCCCATGGACATTGCATGGGGCTTGCCGCAGGTGAACCGCAAGTGCGGCCGTTAAGGTAATCGCGACAGTTGCAATTTTTTCACCACAACTGCCGCGATCAGCGTTTATCACTGATGTGAAAGGGGCCTAAGGCTGCCTTCACATTTGCGGACCCCTCCACAGCGTTGTGCGGAGGGGATCCGCAATGTGACCGCAGCACCGCAAGCTCCTATGTTTATAATGGCATCCGCCTGCGCACAGATCACACATGGCAGTGAATGGGTGCGCACGATCATGCACAGTCAAGCGCAGCACCGTGCGCTCCCATTATAAACATAGGAGCTTGCGTTGCTGCATTCACATTGCGGATCCCCTCCGCAGAACGCTACAGAGGGGTTCGCAAATGTGAAGGCAGCCTAAGGTGGTTTTTTATATGTATATACACGTGTTGTGTCATTCTTTGTTCACAAACGATTAAGGGGAGACCCCCAAAAAAACGCGTCTGGTGTCTTGTTCTTGATCCCCTGTGTGGCAGCTCCTGATGTTTTAATAATTTTACACCAAAAAAGATGGACTAAGAAATACTCATATGGCACCGGAAAATCTTTCATTTATATGCATCACGTGGAAGCCAATCGACAACACCCGGAAGCCTCATCCCTGCATCTAATATTAAAATTAAATACAATAAGAGGCAATCAAATATTGCATCTGCCTGAAAATTAGTATCAGTGAAAACTTCAGCTCAGGGCACAAAAAATAAGCCATCACACAGCCCCATGCCCCAAAACCTAAAAATGTAAAGGCCACTTTACATACACCAATCTCTGGTTGCAGTGAAATCATGGACACATTGTTACATTGTACACAGCCACAATATAGAACAATGTGTCCATGATTTCACTGCAACCAGAGATCTGTTCAGAAGTTGGACACAAGTTGGTGTGTGTAAAGCGGCCCTTACAGGGCTCAGAAAATGGCAACACATGCGAAATATTTGTTTTCCCCAAATTTGTTTTCATCACTTGCATCAAAGAAAAATAATGCATGTTTGGTATCTGCATAATCCTACTGACCTGTAGATTCAAATTGCTAAGACAATTTTACTGTCTAATGAACGTTGTAAATAAAAAAAATAATTTGTAAACGTGGTCTTTTTTTCCCCAATTTCAATGCACTTGGAATTTTTCTCCACTTTCTGATGTATCGCATGGTAAAATGAATAGTGCTAATAAAAAGTACAACTCCTCTCACAAAAAAAACAAGGCTTCATGTGGTTAAGTGGAATGTAAAATTAAGTTATGTCTCTTGGAAGAAGGGGAGGAAAAAACTTACTCTGGTCATGGAAGAGGTTAATATGATTTAGCAATTAAATGTACAAAATTAAATAACAAACACTTTTCTAACATACATCAATTTAAATAATCCTGCCTTCTGAAGTTTTGTTTAAAAAAAATACAGTAAAAGTAGAGAAACAAGGGTAAAGGATTTTTAATTGAAGTATAAAAAATTGATTATCCTATTAAATTTAATTTGTGTTTAGATAACCCTCTAAATTTGTAGAATTAGAATATTTATGTAGTTATATGTGTATATTTCTCTTGATGTATAATAGTGCTTTTTAATCAACCTTAATGCATTTCACATCTCTTTTTCATCACTAAGTCATTTATATGGGTTTTTGTTTGTTTTTCAGGTTGAAGCCGAGCTAAGCCTGCGTGGAACTTAGTTCATCCACATTTTATTCTGAGTAATAAAAAAAATAAACGGATACCTGTTTTCCACTGCTAAAACTGAAGCACCACTGTGAGAGCAACAGGAGAGAGAGGAACGTGAGAGGGATAAAATATAAAAAAAAATCGAGAGAGCGAAAGCGAGCGAGACCACTGCAAGCACACAGAGGCGAGGAGAACGATAGGAGACGTGGCTATACATCAGAGAAGCCACATGCACCTTTACAGGAAAGGTAGTAAATGGGAGTAACCATTGCCATCAAGTTATCACAAAAAAAAATATCAACATGCTAGACGTCTCTAGCCTGCATTGTAACTTGGGCAAGGGCTGGCAGAACGGCTTAGGTTTTCCAGCTGGTTATGTATTCCTTTGGCACTATATTGTCAAAGCTGGAGGAAATCAGTTCCTTATCTCAGAGTTGTATAAATACAGATTCTGTTGAATCTGTTCATATTCTAGTTTCTTCAACACGAACCACAGTATTAATGAGAAATGAAAAAGTCAACTTTGAGATGCAGGTTTGATTTTCAAACTGGCTTTGATTAAGAAACAGAAGGTCTCCACCATGTGCCCCTCTACCTAAAGGTTCTGTACTAGTTGGTTTTAAAACTTTCTAGAGCATCAAAGTGCTGGATGTATTTTCTTTTCTTTTTTATTCTGCTGGTTGCGGTGGACCTGAGTATTGCAAGACATGGTTGATGTCGTGGCAAGATAGAAACCCCGCCACAAACAGGGACTTTCAGATGCAGCAAATGACTTAATGACTAGCCTCTCTTTCCTAAAGCAGTGTAGCAGAGCAATGGAGTATACAAACTCCCTTAAGGAGAGGGGTTTTTTCAGTGTTTTCTGTATGCTTTGATTGGCTACTGTCTGGACTTTACTCCCCAAAACAAATCTTTGTTAGGCACATCGTATGCTTGAAAAAGGGACAGATTTTTTCAGTCCTTCAGCACCCAGTTGTCAGGGAGAGACCAGCTAGCCTGCTATTGTGAATTTTCCGTCCCAGATATGGATCTAGTAGTGGAAACTGGGGATTATATAGGTTTGAAAGTCAAGTTTTCTTCATAGATTTTGAAACTGGTTGAAAAGCAAAAAGGAATGCAAGCAGTGTGGAAGGTGGCCTACAGTCTGTGTATGACTGGAAGAGCATTTAGTGAATTTTATCAGACTGAATGGACTTGGCCTTAGACCAGGGCAGTACCAGTGATTCAATTTGTTCAGCTCGTGGACCGAGATCTATTTAACATGTAACAATTGATACATTTCCCTTGAAATAATCCATAATTCTATTGGTTTTATGGTAATGACATTTCTATAGTCTGCAAAAATAAAATACATGGTATATAAATAGCTCATATTCCTCATTTTCAGGACAACTACCCCATTGTATGAGCTTTAGTTAGGCAGATGTGCAGAAAACAAAAGTGTAGTTTCTAATCTCTGTAATTGACATTGGCTTGGTTTGCATATATGACCTGTACATTTGATTTACTGGTAGCATAACTGCGTAGGTGTAGCTTTAGTCTTGTTCTATATACTCAGCAATTTCTACACAACGTCGGCCACCTTCCTTGCTGCAAGAAAAGAAGTTTTATTTATCTATGCTGCCGAAGGGCTCTTTTCTTTTTAATTATTTTTCCCTTACCCCTGCACTGCTTTCTTAGTAGATGTATTAAATATGAATTTCAAGTTTTCTCTCCAATAACGCCAATATTTATTGTGCAAAGATGAATGAGTAACTTGATCTTCTCATTTCTACTTTGCAGACTAAAAAGCATCTGCTGGCTTTCTTTGTTTTTCTGTAGAAAATGAGTTTTTAATACCCAGGAATGCTTGTGCTAGCACAGTGTATTTTTGTTTTGTTTTTTTCCTCTCCCAATAATTTGTTTTAATCATATTTGTCATTAAATAAAATGATTAATAAAAAAGCCCTTGCACTTACTGTTGTTTTCATTTATGGTGTGCAGATCTTTGAAAAGTGTTACTTTTATCTGGATGCAGTGTGATCTATCCATATTTTATTTGGTTGTAGTGATTAACCCCTTCACGACAATGGACTATAACCCCTAACAAAAATTATGTAATCACCTGGCTCAGAGGATGTCCATTCAGTTATTTAATTTTGTTGAAAAAAGCAGATCACAGACATGGCACAAAACTAAAGTCATTTCAAATGGCAACTCTCTGCCTTGAAGAAACAAAAGAAATCTTGAAAAAAAAATGTGCTAGCCAGTAACAGTTACTTTTGTAGACCAAGCAGGGAGGAAAAATTATGGAATCACTGAATTATGAGGAAAAAATTATGGAATCGCCCTGTAAATTTTCATTCCCAAAACTAACACCTGCATCAAATAAGATCTGCTTGTTGGTCTGCATCTAAAAAGGAGTGATCACACCTTGGAGAGCTGTTGCTCCAAATGGACCATGAATCATGGCTCCAACACGAGAGATGTCAATTGAAACAAAGGAGAGGATTATCAAACTCTTATAAGAGAGTAAATAAACACGCAATGTTGCCAAAGATGTTGATTGTTCACAGTCAGCTGTGTCTAAAAATCTGGTCCAAATACAAACATGGGAAGGTTGTTAGAGACATACTGGTGGACCAAGGAAGACATCAAAGCGTCAAGACCGGAAACTTACAGCAATATGTCTCCAAAACAGAAGAAACGAATGAATGGGAGGAAACTGGAGTCAATGTCTGTGACCGAATTGTAAGAAACTGCCTAAAAGAAATGGGATTTACATACAAAAAAGCTAAGCAAAAGCCATCATTAACACCTAAACAGAAAAAACAAGGTTACAATGGGCTAAGGAAAAGCAATTGTGGACCGCGAATGACTGGATGAAGTCATATTCAGTGATGAATCGCGAATCCGCATTGGGTAAGGTGATGATGCTTGAACTTTTGTTTGGTGCTGTTCCAATGAGATTTATAAAGATGATTGCCTGAAGAGAACATGCAAATTTCCACAGTCATTGATGATATGGGGCTGTATGTCAGGTAAAGGCACTGGGGAGATGGCTGTCATTACATCTTCAATAAATGCCCAAGTTTACATTGATATTTTGGACACTTTTCTTATCCTATCAATTGAAAGGATGTTTGGGGACGATGAAATAATTTTATCAAGATGCGCATCCTGCCATAGAGCAAAAACTGTGAAAACATTCCTTGAAGGAAGACACATATGGTCAATGTCATGACCTGCAAATAGTCCGGAACTCAATCCAATTGAAAATCTTTGGAAGTTGAAGAATATGGTCCATGAATAGGCTCCAACCTGCAAAGCTGATCTAGCAACAGCAATCAGAGAAAGTTGGAGTCAGATTGATTATGAGTACTGTTTGCCACTCATTAAGTCTTTGCCTCAGAGACTGCAAGCCGTTATTAAAGCCAGAGGTGGTGCAACAATATACTAGTAATTAACAAAAAAAAACAGGAGAACATAGTAATTCTATGATTTTTCACATGTCAACTCATGAATAATAGAAATCCCAGAAAAGGAGTTTTTATATTTGATATAAAAAGGTGTATTGGACTTAAATATAAAGAATCACCAAAATCAATAGTAATATGCAAAAACAGATTACATTATTGAATACAACATCAAAGGTGAACTTAAAATCATTTGAAGTCACACAAACAATCTTGTAAAAGGGCTGGAAAGGATAGAGTAGATGGTAGGTGGAATGAACAAACCAGGACGAGGTCAGACCCATCGAAGGTGCTTGGTATACTAGGGGTTAAGTGAAACCTGACCAGGAGCAATCACAAATAGAAGACTAAAGGGTCTAACACCAGGAGTCTGTTCTGAATCCAAATACAAACCTACCTATTAGCCTAACGTGCTAATGTAAAAGCAGAAATCTAAAGATCAAGTTTTAACACTCGCCCATTAGTAGAAATGTAACAGTGTGCGTCCTCCCAAGTCCAGGTTTACCCCAACACGTTTCGTGCCAAATGTTGGCACTTCATCAGGGAGTATCATATAATGTATTTGAGTGTTTGTTTTGTTTATCATAATTCCATAATTTTTCCCTCTGCTTGGTCTACAGAAGTAAGTTACTGGCTAGCATTTTATTTATTTTTTCCTGATTTCTTTTAATGTTTCTTAAAGCCATAAAGTTGCCATTTGAAATTACTTTAGTTTTGTTCCATGTCTGTGATCTGCTTTTTTTTTTTCTACAAAATTAAACTGAATGGACATCCTCCGAGCCAGGTGATATCATAATTTTTGCCAGGTGTTGTATATGTCCTTGATCATGTACCTGATTTTCATGCAGGCTGACAGATGTGCAGCTAACAGACGCAGGTGGATCGGAGATCCTTTCAAGCCTGTTAACTAGTTACATCACGCTGTCAACCTCTGACAGCGCAACCTAACACACACCGAAGGAGATAGCACCATCCCCCTCCTCCATTGGCGTACCTGTGAAGCAATCACAGGGCACTGACGTAATGTCATTACAACAAGGGGTCAGATGATGTTGCACTGTCAAGATGAAGTTCTTGTGAACGCTGGCTGACCACTGGCATTCACAATAGCATTTCTGCTCTTCGGAGGGATGCTTTGCATCACCCCAAACAGGAGAAGTACTCACACTGCAGAAATTAAGACCCGTAAAGGAACTACGAATATCAATAATTTTTTTTTTTTTTTTTTTTTAAAGCTTACAAATATAAAAAATATTTTTTTTAAATCACTCCCCTTTTGCCCCACTGAAAAACCTATTAAAAAACATATATATACATTCTTGTTATCACTGCATTCAGAATTGCTCAACCATCAAAATATAAAAAAAATTAAACTGATCGGTAAAGGATGTAGAGCGTAAACGTCAAACCGCCAAAATTATTTTTTTGGAGTTCGCCACAATATTGCAATAAAATGCAGTAACGGGTCATCAAAATATCGCATCTAGGCAAAGATGGTATCATTTAATATAGTCACCTCAATACACAAAAAATAAGGCATCACACAGCCCCAGATCCTGAAAAAGGATGACGCAACGGGTGTAAAAAAAATGTCGGCAAAAAACGCTATTTTTTTCCTGACAAATTTCAGAATTTTTTTCACCACTTAGATAAAATTATATTTGGTATCTACAAACTGACAAAGGGAATCATATTACCAGGTCATATTTACTATAATATTTTAGACAACAAAATAGAAAAACAGGTCCTGGCATGGCTGCTGAGGAATTAAGACGCACATACAGGAGCTCCTGGGCCTCATCGGTAATGTCAGCCACAGCAGCGCCGAATCTGGCATTACGGCATGTCCACAAGACAGAGACAAAGACATAGTGTGCTAGGGCACACGGCGGGAGAGCCACCAAAGGCAGATATAGCCCGCTTCACTACCAAGGGTGACAGAGCGGAGCCACAGATGGCAGCAAGAGACATGGCAGCGGACGCCACAGACGAGCGCAGAGATAAAGCCGGCCGGGAGTGGGAGACCCCGACAGTGACGGAGGTCACGGCAGGTACCAGGGAGATTCCGAGACATTCAGCTGCGGGGCTCCACCAGGCCTTACATCAGGGGGAAGGCTGCTCTCAAAATGGCACGGCCACCATCACACAGAGCAGCACGGTGCCTGTGGTGGAGGAGGAAGGAGGAACGCATCAGGAGGCACAAACCACCAGTGCAGGAGTTGCAGAGATGATAGCAGAGACTCGGCAATCTCCTCTGTGCCCCTCACCCAGTGACCGTAATGAAACCACCTATGCTCCCCATAGTAATGGTGAGGTTTCTGCCGCCAATACCCCCGCACAAATGCCGTTTAGAGGGATGACCATGGGAGCCTCAGGGAAGAGGTCTCTTGCCCTCCCAGGTGTGCTCTCCATACTCCTCTGAGAGGGACCTGCCTGTGCATGTTATGGAGGGGTTTGACATCCAATTATTATACTCTACGTTGAAAGATATACCTACAAAGCATGAAATGGACCAGTACATTAGCAGGCTGGAGACATCATATAAAACCGAGCTTTCCACCTTAAAAGATGGAGTACAACAATGTGAGGAAACAATAAATTATCCATGATCAGGCTATTGCTTCCCTAACCAGCCGTATTGAGGCCCAGGAGACTGCTATGGAGGACCAAGCACAGCGTATGCGGATGATGGCAGACATGATTGATGAGGCGGAAAATAGAGGCAGACGAAATAACATCAGGATCAGAGGTCTGCCAGAGAGCGTTCAGCCTGGAGATCTGAATTCCACCCTGAGAGGGCTGTTCAACGGAGTCATGAATAGGCCCCGGGACACTCCTCTCAAGCTAAATCGTGCTCATAGAGCGTTAAGACCTCTGCCTCAAGATCCGGCGTCCCCCAGGGATGTCATATGTGGCGTTCATAAATACCAACTAAAGGACACAGTTATGATGGCAGCCAGGAATGCTAGAGCGATCAAGCATCTGGAGGCTAGGTTGCAGTTTCTCCCCGTCCTGTCCCGATGGACTCTCCAGCGACATCGCTCTCTGGGACAGTTGTTGGATGTTCTCCGCTAGCGTGGGCTGGCATACACATGGGGCTTCCCATTTCTCCTTAGGGTGCAAAAGGTGGGCCGGATGCACCTGTTGAGTCATCCCAGTGGCATTCCGGCCTTTACAGCGGCTCTGGACATCCCTGAGGTTGTTATCCCCCATTTGGCCACAATTTCCCTCATCACACGGAGGTGCAGAGGGGAGAGGAAGAAATCCTTGAGCTCAACAAGATCTGGCTTGGAGGGGGGATGGGGCTCCCCGGAGGGACCGTAGTGACCTGTAACAAGTCACTAATTGATGGGCCTGTGTGGCGTGGCAGGGCTCCTTTATTTGTTTGGGCAGGAGCAGGGGTATCTAGAGTTTAGATATAGAACATCACCACATGGATCGGATATACTCTACTCATGCCTTCTCAACAGCAAAGGCGCCGGTGCGCTGGGAGGACGTTCGTTCGTCCAATATGTTATTGATACCGATGCGCCCGGGGGTCTGGCCTTGCCTGGGAGCCTCTCATGTGGTCACATATGGTTGTGTGTCCTTGTGGGCTATTGTTAGGCTCTTTACTAAGCTATAAAACAACATGAGGCCTGGCACTCTTCATCGTTTCATTATATTTGTTCATATCCTACCTAGAAACTCAAAGTTTCATACAAAATGTTTGATATTGTAGACTCATAATTGATTTCAGACATACGCTTTTGCTACATACCTTCCTAGTTGGACATACCGGGAAAATAAGATGGTTAACATATAGTTATATGTCTTGTATTCAGTGTTATATGCCGGATTTACAGATGAGCTATCTGAGCCTAGTGGCAGTGTCCGGGGGGACAGGGGCTCCTACCTCCTTGGACAGATCTACAACCCTACTGGAGGTTATGTGCCATATGAGTAGGCACAGTTGGTTTATTGGTTCATCAATCCTCCCTTTTGTTGGAGATCCACATTTAGCCAGTGGACCCGAATTGATCCACTACTGGATCTAATTTGATTGCTAGTTTAAGGATCAAGGTTAAACTAATTGCCTTATAAATTTTCTTTCCTTCTACTTCTATACTTTCTTCTATTCTTGTACTTGCTATATCACTTTCTTTATCTTCTTCCCCTTCAGTTCTTCTCCCTTTCTTCCGGGACACGCCCCACCAACAACCACATACTACACTCTAGACCTGGTTCGCGGATGAGATAACCATGTCCCAGACACTAAATAAAACACACATAAAATTGTGCTCATTGAATATCAAAGGTTTTAACGTTCCCCAGAAACGAAACCAAGTGTTATACGGCCTACACAAACGTGTTAATATCCTGCTGTTACAAGAAACACATTTCAAAGCAGGACACTTATCTGACATAAGAAATAAATTCTATACATCCTGGTTTCATAGCCCTAACCCAGAAGCTCGCTCCGGGGGAGTATCAGTCTCCATCCACAAGTCTCTGCAACATGAGGTAATTGACTCTTTCTTTGACCTGGCAGGTAGATTTGTACTCCTAAAATTGAAAATTTTCTCACACATACACCATTGCTGGATGCTATGCACCAAATCGCCACCACATTGATGCATGTCGTAGATTTTTGAAAACGGTGTCTGAATTCACTTAGGGGGTACTCATTGTTGGTGGCGACTTCAATCTGACGTTGGACCCGGCCCTGGACTCCACATCACCTAGATCTGGCCTTTCCTGCAAACGGCTTTCGGCGCTAAAGAGAGATCTTCATGGCCTGCAGCTCGTGGACGTCTGGAGACTGTCCAATCCTACAGTAAAGGATTATACATTTTTTTCACATCCCTATAATTCGTATGGCAGGATAGACATCTTCTTCCTGAGCCATCTCGCATTGTCATGGCGACCACAGGTGTCCATTGGAAGCTTCTTGTGGTCTGACCATACACCGATCTTTCATTGACACCTCCCGACTCTACGGAACACTCCTGGTCATGGAGACTTAATGATAACCTTTTAAAGGACCCCATATGTGTTAGAGACATGCAGCTAACGCTGACAGTTTTGTGAAAACCATAAATTTGACACCACATCAGCGAAGATTAAATGGGAGACCCTTAGATTCATCCTAAGGGGGGGTTTTATCAAACATGGATCGAGACTTAAAAGGGAAAAGAACGAGAACATTGTGGAGCTTTTGGACCACATTCGGGTACTGGAGACTAGACACAAATCTGGCATGGACCCTGTGGTGTTGGCGGAGCTAATGCAGTGTCGAGACACATTAAGATCTATATTAAATGAAAAATCATTACGATACAGGAATAAACTTAACAGTACCCTGTACCATAGGGCTAATAAATGTGGCAGACCACTGGCACGCATGCTACACCACAGGGGCCAGACCACATATATATCATCCTTACGTGACCGAACAGGTAAATTAACGTTACATCCCAAAGATATTAGATATTATGAGACAATATTATCAGGCTTTGTATGGCTTAAATCAGTGTTTCCCAACTCCAGTCCTCAAGGCACACCAACAGGTCATGTTTTCAGGATTTCCTTAGGATTGCATAGGTGATCATTTAATCACTTGCACAGGGGATAATTCCATCATCTCGCTAATGATAAGGAAATCCTGAAAACATGACCTGTTGGTGTGCCTTGAGGACTGGAGTTGGGAAACACTGGCTTAAATAACACCGACTCGTCAGCCTCTGCAGAATGCTCTCAACGTAATATTGACAACTACATCAGGGACACGGCCTTTCCGAAGATAGATGAAACGCAGGCCAGAACCTTGGATACCTACATAACAGATTTAGAAGTAGATGAAGCGATTAAATCCTCATCGGCAGGCAAAAGTCCTGGCCAAAACGGTTTCCACCTTCTTTCTATAAACACTTTCATACTCAATTGGGACCCCTTCTGACTGAAACATATAATGCAGTTTCACCTACCTCCCCTCTCACACCACAAACTTTGGAGGCATACATTGCTATACTTCCAAAACCAGGGAAAGACCTGTCTGTAGCAAATAATTATAGGCCCATATCTTTGTTGAACATAGATGTTAAATTATATGCCAAAATATTGGCAAATATATTAGCACCTCTTTTACCCACAATAATATAGTGACCAAGTAGGTTTTGTTCAGGGGAGAGATGGCATTAATAAAACTGTTATTAGTTGCCCATGCTAAGACTCATCGTGCCCCTCTGGGATCAATATCAATAGACGCAGAAAAATCTTTCGACCGTGTGCAATGGAGTTTTATGTTCTCCGCTCCGAGACAGATAGGTCTGGGCGATCCGTTTATACAGAGGGTCCCTGCACTAAATATCAATCCAACCGCAAGAATTCGGATCAACGGTGCTGTTTGACCTCATTGCAATAAAAAAAACGGCGCTAGACAGGGATGTCTGCTGTCGCCACTTTTATTTACGGTGGTGATGCAGCACCTGGCGGCAGCGTTGAGGGGGAACCCCAATGTACACGGTCTAAAAGTGGGTCATCACGAATACAAGACTTTGCTCTATGCGGATGACCTTGTGCTTTGTGTCCCAGCCACATATTACCATCCCATCCTTAATCCAGGAAGTTGCCGCCTTTGGAAGGGTTCGTAATTTTAAAATTAATCATAACAAAACAGAGGCTCTTAACGTGACCCTGACTGAAGCAGATGTGATTAGAGCAAAGGCAAATTTTCATTTCAGCTGGCAGACCAGGTCTATTCAGTATTTAGGAGTTAAAATTCCCTCTGATCTCACAGATTTATACCGACTTAATTATCTCCCCCTACTAGACGCGTCCCTAAAAAGACTAAGTGAATATGGCCACAAACCATTATCTTGTTTCAGACTTCTGAATACTTTTAAAATTGATATATTACCTAGATTTTAATACTTGTTCCAGGCACTCCCCATTACACCAACAAGAACCTTTTTCAAATCCATTCGATCTGCTTTCATGCGGTTTGGTGCCAAAAAACACCCAGACTACGATACCAGATTTTGACAGCGTCAAAGACTGCAGGAGGGGCAGGGCTTCCCGACCTGCAAAGATACCACCAAGCGACTATACTACTCAGACTTCTAGATTGGCACTTTAGGACGGGAGGCAAACAATGGATTCAGTTTGAACAAGAGGGGTGTACATGACAACTAAAACGCTCTCCGTGGATCCAAAAAAAAGAAAGAGGATGAAGGGATGGACGGCCCTACAGGATTCTTAGCCAAGGAAGCATTGAAAACATGGGAACATCTGAAGCATAAGAAAGTGCTGTTTAGCTCTTATAATCCCTTAGCTCCGGTATTTCAAAACCCATCCTTTCCTCCGGGTAGACATTCCGATTGGTTCCTAGGCTGGCATGTTAGCTCTGACATTAGGATTGGACAGTTGAGTTTGGGACCAAATATCCGTCCTTTGCATGAGCTACAAAAGACAACTCCACATACAACTCTCAAATGGTACGAATATGAACAGTTGAGATAGTTTGTCTGGAGTGGTAGTCAGGGTCCAGGTCCCTTGTTCATCTCTCACCGGTTTTGAAAAAATCTTCCTCCAACAGACACTCCCAACGCATCAGGTTTCTCTACTGTATAGGGAACTTGGTGCACTTCCAGAGGGCACGGTTCCATATTGCATACGAGCATGGAAGGGAGAATTAGGTTGTAAGTTCACAGATGAGGACCTCTCCAAAGCCTTTATATTCACACACAAAATGTCTCCCGCAGGAGCGGCCCAGGAGAAAAATTATAAAATATTAACCAGGTGGTATCAATATCCCGTACGACTACGGTCCATATTCCCCTTGGCGAGCGACAGATGCTGGTGGTGTGGCACTGAGAAAGGTACACTTGCACACATTTGGTGGCAATGTTCCAAAATAAGAGTGTTCTGGGACGGTTTTCGCACCTTATGAATCAATATTGGGGGACCGAGTAGAACCAACTCCACAGGTAGCCATTCTGTCAATTCTCCCGGGCTCCATAGCAACACAAAAACGCAGCATTTTGTGATACTGTGTGACCGCTGTGAGGATGATTATCCCACGCTATTGGCGTTCCACCCAGACACCGACAATGTCGGAATGGTTGACAGAACTTTCTAATATCTATCATACTAGTAAAAAGGCCCGATGCAATTGCATCGGGAGCGCAGTGAAATGAATTGTGTGTATAGAGGCGGCTCTGTGGGTGGCAGAGTATGATGTGGCGGGAGGAGAGGTGCAGCTGGAGGGGTGAGGAGAGGTGCGGCTGAAGCGGCGACATTACCGCTCGGTGGCAGGACGTGGCTGCGTGCTGGGGCTAATCACAGCCGCAGTCAGACGCCATTGTCCTCTGCGGCGGGGTGGAGGCTGCAGAGAGGGATCAGTTTCTCCCCTCAGGCAGCAGTTCAGGTAATGGTGGACGTGATATGCCTGCATTACAATACACTTGTGTGAGGGTGGTTGTAGTTGAACTGAAAATCTGAGATGTGGGTTTACTATTGGGCGGTCTCTGGTAAACACAGGACGGGCATCCGATTGGTCCAGGACGCTGAGTCCTGCAAATGGGATGGGCGTCCTGTGTTTACAACACAGCGGGCAATCGGCTTGCAGGGTCGGCGGCAGCGGCCAATGGGAGTGAGCGGGGCGTGTCAGGCTTTGCAGCCTGACACACCCCGCTCACTCCCATTGGCTGCCGCCGCCCATAGGACGACGTCACTGACTGCCGGCACCCGCCCACAGCCCCTACAGCGCTACTCCAGCAGCATGGGTACAGCGAGGCCCCAGCGGTGAGAGAGTGGCGAGGGGCAGAAGCCACTGCCGGCATCCGGGCAGCGGCGATCTCTCGCTATAGCGTGATCGCTCGCGGCGGGGCCGGCGGTTGCCAGGATGGCGGTGGTGTCAGCTAGTGCGGCTGGGTTTTGGGATTCGGCTACAGTGCCCGAATACCAAATATCTATCACTAGTAAAAAGGCCCGATGCTATCGCATCGGGAGTGGGGTGACATCAAGATGGGGCGGGCTGTTTGGCATTGGGGGCAGCAGCTGTCGCTTCACCCTGTGGGGCATCAGCAGGGGCAGTGTGGGGAGTGAGGGCATGTGGGGGGGTAAGAGGGGTGAGCAGGAGCAGTGTGGGGTGAGTGGGGGCATGAGCAGGGGCAGTGTGGGTTATTGGGGGCAGTTGGGGTGAGAGGGTTAAGCAGGGTGTGTGGGTGAGTGAGGGGGGGTAAGCAGGAGCAGTGTGGGTGAGTGGGGGCATGTGGGGGAGGTGAGAGGGGTAAGCAGGTACAGAGTGGGGGCATGAGCAGGGGCAGTGTGGGGAGTGAGGGCATGTGGGGGGGTAAGAGGGGTGAGCAGGGGCAGTGGGGGTGAGTGGGGGGATAAGAGGGGTGAGCAGGGGCAGTGTGGGTGAGTAGGGGGGTAAGCAGGGGCAGTGTGGGTGAGTTAGGGGGGCCTATGCAGGGGCAGTGTGGGTGAGTAGGGGGTAAGCAGAGGCAGTATGGGGGTGAGTGAGTGAGGACATATGGGGGGGTAAGAGTGGGGGGTAAGCAGGGGCAGTGTGGGTGAGTAGGGGGTAAGCAGGGGCAGTATTGGTGAGTGGGGGGGTTATTCAGGGGCAGTTTGAGTAAGTGGGGGCAGTGTGGGTGAGTAGGGGGTAAGCAGGGGCAGTGTGGGGAGTGAGGGAAGACATGGGGGGGTAAGAGGAGTGGTCAGGGGCAGTGTGTGAGTGGGGGTTAAGCAGGGGTAGTATGGATGATTGGGGGGTAAGCAGGGGCAGTGTGGGGAGTGAGGAGATACGGGGGGTAAGAGGAGTGAGCAGGGGCAGCGTGTGTGAGTGGGGGGTAAGCAGGGGCAGCGTGGGTGAGTGGGGGGTAAGCAGGGTCAGTGTGGGTGATTGGGGGGGGTCAGTAGGGGGTAAGCAGGTGCAGTGTGGGGAGTGAGGGCATGGGGGTTAAGAGGAGTGAGCAGGGGCAGTGTGGGTGAGTGGGGGGTAAGCAGGGGAGGTGGGTGAGTGGGGGGCTATGCAGGGGGAGTGTGGGTGAGTAGGGGGTAAGCAGGGGCAGTGTGAGGAGTGAGGACATACAGGGGGTAAGAGGAGTGAGCAGGGGCTCTGTGGGTGATTGGGGGGGTAAACAGGGGCAGTGTGGGGAGTGAGTGAGGACATACGGGGGTTAAGAGGAGTGAGCAGGGGCAGTGTGGGTGAGTGGGGGTAAGCAGGGTCAGTGTGGGTGATTGGGGGGGTAAGCAGGGGCAGTGTGGGTGAGTAGGGGGTAAGCAGGGGCAGTGTGGGGAGTGAGGACATACAGGGGGTAAGAGGAGTGAGCAGGGTCAGTGTGGGTGAGTGGGGGGTAAGCAGGGGCAGTGTGAGTGAGTGGGGCATGTGGGGGAGGTGAGAGGGGTAAGCAGGTACAGAGTGGGGGCATGAGCAGGGGCAGTGTGGGGAGTGAGGGCAGTGCGGGTGAGTGGGGGGGGTAAGCAGGGGCAGTGTGGGGGCATGTGGGGGAGGTGAGAGGGGTAAGCAGGTACAGAGTGGGAGCATGAGCAGGGGCAGTGTGGGGAGTGAGGGCATGGGGGGTAAGAGGGGTGAGTAGGGGCAGTGCGGGTGAGTGGGGGGTAAGCAGGGGCAGTGTGGGTGAGTAGGGGGTAAGCAGGGGCATTGTTGGTGAGTTGGGTGGGCTATGCAGGGGCAGTGTGGGTGGGGGCAGTGTGGGTGAGTAGGGGGTAAGCAGGGGCAGTGTGTGGTGAGTGGGGTGGGCTATGCAGGGGCAGTGTGGTGAGTAGGGGTAAGCAGGGGCAGTGTGAGGAGTGAGGGCTTGGGGGGGTAAGAGGAGAGAGCAGGAGCTGTGTGGGTGAGTGGGGGGTAAGCAGGGGCAGTGTGGGTGAC
Source organism: Allobates femoralis (assembly GCA_033576535.1). Classification (NCBI taxonomy): domain Eukaryota; kingdom Metazoa; phylum Chordata; class Amphibia; order Anura; family Aromobatidae; genus Allobates; species Allobates femoralis. Next base: position 378,616,924 of record JARQOC010000003.1, read on the forward strand.
TGGGGGTAAGCAGGGGCGGTGTGGGGCAGTGTGGGTGAGTAGGGGTAAGCAGGGGCAGTGTGGGGAGTGAGTGAAGACATACAGGGGGTAAGAGGAGTGAGCAGGGGCAGTGTGGGTGAGTGGGGTGGAAGCAGGGGCCTGTGGGTGATTGGGGGGTAAGCAGGGGCAGTGTGGGAAGTAAGGGCTTTGGGGGGTAAGAGGAGAGAGCAGGGCTGTGTGGGTGAGTGGGGGGTAAGCAGGGGCAGTGTGGGTGAGTAGGGGGTAAGCAGGGGCAGTGTGGGTGAGTGTGTTGGGTTAGCAGGGGCAGTGTGGGTGAGTGGGGGGGTTATGCAGGGGCAGTTTGAGTAAGTGGGGGCAGTGTTGGTGAGTAGGGGGTAAGCAGGGGCAGTGTGGGGAGTGAGGGAGGACATGGTAAGAGGAGTGATCAGGGGCAGTGTGTGTGAGTGGGGGTTAAGCAGGGGTAGTATGGATGATTGGGGGGTAAGCAGGGGCAGTGTGGGGAGTGAGGAGATACGGGGGTAAGAGGAGTGAGCAGGGGCAGCGTGGGTGAGTGGGGGTAAGCAGGGGAGTGGTGGAGTGGGGCAGTATGGGTGAGTAGGGGTAAGCAGGGCAGTGTGGGGAGTGAGTGAGGACATATGGGATGGGTAAGAGTGAGCGAGCAGGGGCAGTGTGGGTGAGTGGGGGGGTAAGCAGGGGCAGTGTGGGGAGTGAGTGAGGACATATGGGGGGTAAGAGGAGTGAGCAGGGGCAGTGTGGGTGAGTGGGGGGGCTATGCAGGGGCAGTGGGGGTAGTGTGGGTGAGTAGGGGGTAAGCAGGGCATGTGTGGGAGTGAGTGAGAACATAGGTGGGGGTAAGAGGAGTGAGCAGGGGCCGTGTGGGTGATTGGGGGGGTATGCAGGGGCAGTGTGGGGAGTGAGTGAGGACATGGGGGGGTAAGAGGAGTGAGCAGGGGCAGTGTGGGTGAGTGGGGGGTAAGCAGGGTAGTGTGGGTGATTGGGGAGTAAGCAGGGGCAGTGTGGGAGTGAGGAGATACGGGGGTAAGAGGCAGGGGCAGTGTGGTGGGCTATGCAGGGGCAGTGTGGGTGAGTGGGGGCAGTCTGGGTGAGTAGGGGGTAAGCAGGGGGAGTGAGGGCACAGGGGGGTAAGAGGAGTGAGCAGGGGCATTATGGGTGAGTGGGGGGTAAGTAGGGGCAGTGTGGTTGAGTGGGCTATGCAGGGGCAGTGTGGGTAAGTGGGTGCAGTGTGGGTGAGTACAGGGTAAGCAGGGGCAGTGTGGGGAGTGAGTGAGGACATATGGGGGGGTAAGAGTGAGTGAGCAGGGCAGTGTGGGTGAGTGGGGGGTAAGCAGGGGCAGTGTGGGGAGTGAGTGAGGACATATGGGGGGTAAGAGGAGTGAGCAGGGGCAGTGTGGGTGAGTGGGGGGCTATGCTGGGCAGTGGGGGTAGTGTGGGTGAGTAGGGGGTAAGCAGGGGCAGTGTGGGGAGTGAGTGAGAACATAGGTGGGGTAAGAGGAGTGAGCAGGGGCCGTGTGGGTGATTGGGGGGGTATGCAGGGGCAGTGTGGGGAGTGAGTGAGGACATGGGGGGTAAGAGGAGTGAGCAGGGGCAGTGTGGGTGAGTGTTGGGTAAGAAGGGGCAGTGGGGGGGCTATGCAGGGGCAGTGTGGGTGAGTAGGGGGTAAGCAGGGGCAGTGTGGGTTAGTAGGGGGTAAGCAGGGGCAGTGTGGGTAATTGGAAGGTAAGCAGGGGCAGTGTGGGGAGTGAGTGAGGACATATGGGGGTAAGAGGAGTGAGCAGGGGCAGTGTGGTGAGTGGGTGGGCTATGCAGGGGCAGTGGGGGTAGTGTGGGTGAGTAGGGGTAAGCAGGGGCAGTGTGGGGATGAGTGAGAACATAGGTGGGGTAGGAGGAGTGAGCAGGGCCGTGTGTGGTGATTGGGGGGGTATCAGGGGCAGTGTGGGGAGTGAGTGAGGACATGGGGGTAAGAGGAGTGAGCAGGGGCAGTGTGGGTGAGTGTTGGGTAAGAAGGGGCAGTGGGGGGGCTATGCAGGGCAGTGTGGGTGAGTAGGGGGTAAGCAGGGCAGTGTGGGGAGTGAGTGATGACATAACGGGGGTAAGAGGAGTGAGCAGGGGCAGTGTGGGTGAGTGGGGGGTGGCACCATGGGCAGTGTGGTTGAGTGGGGTGGGGCTATGCAGGGGCAGTGTGGGTAAGTGGGTGCAGTGTGGGTGAGTACAGGGTAAGCAGGGGCAGTGTGGGGAGTGAGTGAGGACATAGGTGGGGGTAAGAGGAGTGAGGGGTTTTGTGGGTGAGTGGGGGGTAAGCAGGGACAGTGTGGGTAATTGGAAGGGTAAGCAGGGGCAGTGTGGGGAGTGAGTGAGGACATATGGGGGGGTAAGAGGAGTGAGCAGGGGCAGTATGGGTGAGTTGGGTAAGCAAGGGGCAGTGTGGGTGAGTAGGGGGTAAGCAGGGGCAGAGTGGGTGATTGGGGTAAGGAGGGGCAGTGTGGGGAGTGAGTGAGGACATAGGGGGGGTAAGGAGTGAGCGGGGCAGTGTGGGTGAGTGGGGGTAAGCAGGGGCAGTGTGGGGAGTGAGGAGATACGGGGGGTAAGAAGAGTAAGCAGGGGCAGTGTGGGTGATTGGGGGGGAAAGCAGGGGCAGTGTCGGTGCAGATGTCAGCCCCGCCGCCCCTGTAACCTTAGTTGAGGAGGGGGGGGTGGTAGCAAACTGCATCCCCACCAGGGCTGCAGCCTACAATGACAACTTTCAGGGGACGCAGCGGCATCCAGCGTCTCTGATGAAGGCAGCCGCTGATGCTGGCGCCGCCCCCTTCTGTAATGGCGCTCCCCCTGGCTGCTGTCGCTTGGGAGAGAGGGCTCACAATGGACGGTGCGGCTCTGGCGGCGGGGGAGTGGGAGCATGGAGCGAGGGAGCGGCGGGCGGTGAGTGGAGCGGGCATTGGTGGGGGTATGTGGTGTCCGGCGCCAGGATTTGTGCGCTTGTGGGCAGTGTCGGCGGCTCGCGATGACGCTATCGCGTTTGGAAATTAAAGATACCACACGTATGAGGCGAGTTGTGTGAGGTGATTTGTGCACATCAGTGTCTGTGTGGTGTGTGTGTCCCTGGGGTGTGTGTATGTGTGTGTCCCTGTGGGGTGAGTGCATGAGTCCCTATAGGGTGTGTATGTGTGTGTGTCCCTGTGGGGGGGTGTCTGTGTGGGGTGTGTGTGTCTCTGTGTTGTGTGTGTCTTTGTGGTGTGTGTCCCTGTGGGGTGAGTGCTTGTGTGTCTGTTCTGTGGTGTGTGTGTCTCTGTGTGTTGTGTGTGTCTCTGGTGTGTGTGTCTCTGTGGTGTGTGTGTCTTGTGGTGTGTGTGTGTCCCTGTGGGGTGAGTGCATGTGTCCCTATTGGGTGGCTGTGTGTGTGTCCCTGGGGGGGGGGTCTGTGTGGTGTGTTGTGTCTGTGTTGTGTGTGTCACTTTGTGGTGTGTGTGTGTCCCTGTGGGGTGAGTGAATGCGTCGCTATAGGGTGTGTGTGTCCCCTTGGGGGGGGGGTGGTGTCTGTGTTGTGTGTTTCTCTTTGTGGTGTGTGTGTGTTGGTTCGAGCGCGTGGTGAGTATCCAATGTTGGGGCTGCACCTTAGCGACTATATGCTGGTATGTGCTGTTAGTCTTTGGTGCTATCATTAAGCCCCTCTCATTCACAACTGTCAACTGGTAACTGTCACTTTTTCCCCATTATGTAGATAGGGGCAAAATTGTTTGGTGAACTGGAATGCGCGGGGTTAAAATTTTGCCTCACAACATAGCCTTTGACGCTCCCGGGGTCCAGACGTGTGACAGTGCAAAATTTTGTGGCTGTAGTTGCGACGGTGTAGATGCCAATCCCGGATATACATACATACATACACACATTCAGCTTTATATATTAGACTAGTAAAAAGGCCCGATGCAATTGCATCGGGAGCGCGGTGAAATGAATTGTGTGTATAGAGGCGGGTCAGTGGGTAGCCGAGCATCGAGGCGGCTCTGTGGGTAGCAGAGCATCGAGGCGGCTCTGTGGTAGCAGAGCATCGAGGGTCTGTGTAGCAGGGTATAGAGGTGGCTCTGTGGGTAGCAGAGCATTGAAGCGGTTCTGTGGGTAGCCGAGTATCGAGGCGGCTCTGTGGGTAGTAGAGTATAGAGGCGGCTCTGTGGTGGAGGGGTGAGGAGAGATGCGGCTCTGTGGTGGAGGGTGTGAGGAGAGATGCGGCTCTGTGGTGGAGGGGTGAGGAGAGAGCGGCTTGTGGTGGAGGGGTGAGGAGAGAGCGGCTTGTGGTGGAGGGGGTGAGGAGAGAAGCGGCTCTGTGGTGGAGGGGTGAGGAGAGATGCGGCTTGTGGTGGAGGGGTGAGGAGAGATGCGGCTCTGTGGTGGAGGGGTGAGGAGAGATGCGGCTCTGTGGTGGAGGGGTGAGGAGAGATGCGGCTCTGTGGTGGAGGGGTGAGGAGAGATGCGGCTCTGTGGTGGAGGGGTGAGGAGAGAATGCGGCTCTGTGGTGGAGGGGTGAGGAGAGATGCGGCTCTGTGGTGGAGGGGTGAGGAGAGAAGCGGCTGTGGTGGAGGGGTGAGGAGAGATGCGGCTTGTGGTGGAGGGGTGAGGAGAGAATGCGGCTGTGGTGGAGGGGTGAGGAGAGAAGCGGCTTGTGGTGGAGGGGTGAGGAGAGAAGCGGCCTGTGGTGGAGGGGTGAGAGAGAATGCGGCTGTGGTGGAGGGGTGAGGAGAGATGCGGCTCTGTGGTGGAGGGGTGAGGAGAGATGCGGCTCTGTGGTGGAGGGGTGAGGAGAGATGCGGCTCTGTGGTGGAGGGGTGAGGAGAGATGCGGCTCTGTGGTGGAGGGGTGAGGAGAGATGCGGCTCTGTGGTGGAGGGGTGAGGAGAGATGCGGCTCTGTGGTGGAGGGTGAGGAGAGATGCGGCTCTGTGGTGGAGGGGTGAGGAGAGATGCGGCTCTGTGGTGGAGGGGTGAGGAGAGATGCGGCTCTGTGGTGGAGGGGTGAGGAGAGATGCGGCTCTGTGGTGGAGGGGTGAGGAGAGATGCGGCTCTGTGGTGGAGGGGTGAGGAGAGATGCGGCTCTGTGGTGGAGGGGTGAGGAGAGATGCGGCTCTGTGGTGGAGGGGTGAGGAGAGAAGTGGCTGTGGTGGAGGGGTGAGGAGAGATGCGGCTCTGTGGTGGAGGGGTGAGGAGAGATGCGGCTCTGTGGTGGAGGGGTGAGGAGAGATGCGGCTCTGTGGTGGAGGGGTGAGGAGAGATGCGGCTCTGTGGTGGAGGGGTATAGCGGCACAGTGGCCGGAAGTGCAAAACTGGCGATTATGTATATAGATAGATAGATATGGAGGAGTTGATGGCAGAGGCTACTGGTGACAACACCAAGTTGATCCGGGCATGGCAAGAATGGATCGTTTTCAAAGAGACTCCAGGCCTTCAGGGGATTAAAGAAAGAGATGTGTAAACACGGTGGGGGGGAGCTGGCTCCCCGGGAGGAAGGGGAAATTTTCTTCTCCGGTCTATTCCTCTTCTATATCTAGACTACTATTTACTTTCCTTTCCTACTCCTTTTATAATATCCCTTCTCTCTCTTGTATAACTTCTTTCTTTCTGTATTTCACTTGACTATTAAGACTATAGATTTATCTTGGGGCATACTTATAGTTTTCAGCAGAAATTGACTACTAATTACTACCAGTAATTACATAGCCTTTAAAGCGAACCTGTCACCCCCTCCAGACATCTAAAAATAACATAGCCACCTTCTGCAGCACTAAGGCTGCATTCTGAGCAGGTGTCTATAGCATTTATGCTCCCTTGATTCACTGAAATAAAGACTTATATAAAATCTGTTTCAAACCTGACCCAAAACCGGGAGGCGGGTTTTCAAGCGTCTATCTCCTTCCTCTGTGGTGTCAGTCATCCCTCTCTGCTCTCTGTGCACCTCCTACAGAGCCACCTCCCTGCATTACAGAGCTTTGTCAGCTCTGCTACAACATAGAGCTGCTGTTATAGGGGACCCCACAGTAGTAAATCTAGCAGGAGGACGAGCAGACAAAGCACTGCCTGCTACATAGCAGCCTTGAGCTGAGCTGTCAGCAGTGCAGCAGAGTTGAGTTTGTGCTTTAGATCAGGGGCTGAGGACGGAGCAATGCTGCTGGGTACAAGAAACTGAAAGTGAAATCTGCTCAGCTCAGGGGCTGCTACGTAGCAGGCACTGCTTTGTCTGCTCGTCCTCCTGCTAGATTTACTACTGTGGGGTCTCCTATACCAGCAGCTCTATGTTGTAGCAGAGCTGACAAAGCTCTGTAATGCAGGGAGATGGCCCTGGAGGCGGCACAAAGAGAGCAGAGAGGGATGACTGACACCACAGAGGAGGGAGACAGACACATGAAAACCCGCCTCCCGGTCTTGGATCAGGTTTGAAACAGATTTTATAAAAGTCTTTATTTCAGTGAATCAAGGGAGCATAAATGCTATAGACACCTTGTCAGAATGCAGCCTTAGTGCTGCAGAAGGTGGCTATGGTATTTTTAGATGCCTGGAGGGGGTGACAGGTTCGCTTTAATGCTATTTTGTGAAGACACAATGAGATTTGCATGATTAAGCATGCTCTTGTAACGAAACCCATTGTATAAGACATCACGTGTATGTTGTTTAGAGTTCCATTTATGATAGAACTAAAGGCAGATATTCTGAGTATCATACTGCTACTACTGTGACTGGAAGACACAAACGAGTTAGAAGAATCCTGAAGATTTATATAATGTCATTGTATTTTTATGACAATATTGTCTGTATTTTATGCTGTATGTTCTTGTTGTATTACTTTTTCTCCTATGAATACATAGTAATAAAATAGATTATACAAAAAAAAAAAATAGAAAAACACACAAACCTATATATATCGAAGTGGTGCAACAGATCCTTAACAAAAAGTGTCCAACTGTATGTCAATAGAAGGTAAAGAGATTCAGGTAGCACTCAAAATATGTGGAAAAATTGACTTTTTAGCCCAAAGTGGCCCGCCATTTTGGTGTGTATTACACCTTTATCAAGTACCAGGTACTTGATTAAGTTGTGAGACACCGGAGCGTCGTACCACTTTGGACTCATTAAAAAAAAGTCCATTTATCATATTTTGAGTGCTGCCTGAATTTCTTTACATATATACATAAACACTATATTTACCATGTTCACTATAGTAAGTATATGTAGTGTGTATGTGTGTGTATATATAATATTTAGTATAGTGAACACGGTAAATAAATACAATTTTGCACTTTTCTTGCAATTTCACCACACTTGGAATTTTTTTCACATTTTTCAGTACACTGTATGGTAAAATAATGTATTTCAAAAGTACAACTCGTCCTGCAACAAGACAAGCCCTCATAGCTATCTTGACAGAAAAATTAAATTATAGCTCTTGGAAGAAGGGAAGGAAAAAATGAAAACTGTACATCGCCCAGATGTGAAGAAGTTAACACATGCACAAAAAAAGTGTGGCTCACAATGTACTACAGGGGTAGGGAACCCCAGGTCTCAAGACCTACACACAGTACATGTTTTCAGGATTTCCTTAGTTAAGGCCGGTTTATACGTGTCGACATTGTTAACTATGGTCACTGCAACTTGTGACGTTGCAGCGACCTCGTTGCGACATCGCTACGTGTGACATCCTGCAACGATCCGTGAGCTGATCGTTGCGGAATGGCCACGGCCATTTTTCGATCATTGGTCTCCCGCTAAACGGCCAGCATCGGGGGGTGTGACAGTGGGAACCAACGCTCAACGACCTCCCGGCCAATGCTCAGCTCCGCACGGTACACGTTGGGACATGGTAATCAGGGTAAAAATCGGGTAAGTAAGCGCAGCACTATGCTTAGCTGCCCGATGTGTACCCTGATTATCAGCATTCTTGCTGGTCACTGGTGAGTCTGCCTGTGTGACAGCTCACTAGTGATCATATAGCGATGTCCCAGCTATCCCGATCATTGGTTGGATCGCTGGGACATTGCAGCGTGTAACCTGGCCTTTAGGAGTTTCCTTAGATAATTGAATCACCTGCACAGGTAATGATTCCAAACCCTGTGCAATACATATTAAATTCTGAAGACATTTTTGTGTTATAGGAGAAGAAAAAGAAGTCGCACTCAGAGCTTCCATAAACAGCGGTTCTTTATTGTGCTTCAGTGCACACAGCAGGTGGTGGCATGCGGGTGGGAGGACGGGGGGGCACGACGTTTCGCGCCGTATAAGGCGCTTCAGCAGGTTAGTCCTTTAGGCGATTTGTTGTTATATCTCCTGATCTCTGCCATCGCCTCATCTGGATCTGTGAAGGATAGTAAAGAACCGCCTGGTGACCGGAATCTCAGGGTTGCAGGATAGTTCAATTGGAAGCGAGTATTTTTTTTGAACAAAATGGTACACACCTTGCTAAAGGCCCTTCTGCGTCTGGTCACCTCAACGGAGTAGTCAGCAAAAATCAATGCCTTATGGCCCAGTATCATAAGGGGGCGCCTTTTGGCCTTGTAGGCCCGCAGAATTTCCTCCTTATCTCTGTGATTTAGATACTTAGCGATGGCATGACGTGGTTTGTTCGCCTCCCTATTTTGTGTGGATCTATTGCTTCCAAGCTCCTGAGGGGGTTCCCTGGGTGGGCCTATTCTATGAGTGCGCTCCATTTTGCACCTATGTGACAGACCTAGTGCCTTAGGAAGTTCCACCTCGAACACCTCTTCCAGCTGGTTCAGAGATACAGATTCAGGGAATCCCACTACTTTTAGATTATTTCTTCGTGCCCTATTCTCAATGTCTTCCAGTTTGCTTAGGGTGTATGATAACTGCTTTTGAAGATCCTGGACCTGGCGTTCCAAGACTGCTACCCTATCTTCTGCTGTTGAAATCCTGGCCTCTGCCTCCTGCAACTGCTGGTCATGGTGACCCAGTTTAGTGTTTAACTTCTGCGTTGATGTCGCTACCAGGTCGGCGACTGCTTGTTTAAAGTCCTCAGCCAAGTAATGGGCCAGCTCTTTGGCTAAGGACTTGTAGTCAAGGAGTTGGTTCAGGGATTTCTGGCTGTGGGTGTCCCTGTCTCTGACCCCTTCTCCTTCTTCCTCATCACCTGTGTGTTGGTGCAGTAATACTGTAGGTTGATTTTGGATACTTGCCCTCTCAAGAGTGCTGCTGCTGGAGGGCTGGGCGACATCCTCCGTCTCCCTGTCTCTAAGTGCCGCTGGCCGGGATTTCTCCCTCCTCGCCGCCTCCGCCATCAATATCAGCGTGCCATCTTTGTCTCCTGCTGGCAGCTGAGTCCCTTCGCTCAGCTCTCCTTCGCCGCCCCTGGTGACAAAGCGGTCCATGGTGGAAGCTGTCCCGCTTCTACCGCCGCTCATTGTGGAGGTTTAGGCTGCACTGGGGCTCGGGAATGAGGTTGATCAGATGCGGCGGGCTCCGGAGCACTAACACGTGCTGCCGACTATAGAGGCGCCGGAACCGGAAGCTCCTAAATCACTTTTTAACAGAATTATCTAATAATATTTGGGGACTCAAATTTGAACCGCATGTGGATAATAACACTATAGACTTCCTTGATTTAACCGTGTTCATAAAAGAGGGTCAAATTATGACTAAGACTTTTTTTTTTAAAAAGTGGATAGAAACAGTTATGTGCATTTCACTAGTAGCCATTATAACAAATGGATAAGGAATATCCCGGTTAATCAGTTTAAGAGAATAAAGAAAAACTGTTCTAGTCCTAATGATTTTAATTAACAATCTGGCTTATTGAAAAATAGATTTTTGGTGCAGAAATATCCCACAGAACTCATTAATAATGCATATGACATTAGCAATAAAACTTCACAACAAAAATTATTACAACCTAAAATAATATTGAATAATAATGATACATTTTTATTCAACTTCATCACCACCTACAATAAAAGCCATACAGATATCAAAAAAATCTTACGAAGACATTGGCCCTTGCTTCTTACTGATCCTATTTTGGGAAAATTGTTGCCAAATAATCCCAGTATTACATATCGCAGGGCCCCTACCATAAAAAATATCCTGGCACCCAGCAGGTTAAGAAATATGAAAATGCCCTCTAATGTGCAACATTTAACTTTAAAAGGTTCTATGAAATGTGGCAGAAAACGCTGTTTGTGCTGTAATATGATACAGTTGGTACAATTTTTCAGCTCCACAGAAACTGGAGAAAAACACAAGATAAAATTTGATATCTGTTGTACCACTTCATTTGTGATATATTTGCTTGAATGCCCCTGCGGATATCAATATGTAGGGAGAACCTCTCAGGAATTACATTGCAGGGTGAATAAACACAGATCTAACATCAAAAAAGGATTTTCAAAACATGGGGTTTCATATCATTTTGATATGTTCCATAATAGGGATCCGAGTCTTTTGAAAATTACTGCCATTGACCATATCCCTGAACAGACCATTAATAGAAAACTCTTAATAAGCGTGAAATATACTGGATTTATAAATTGAGTACCCTCAAACCTAAAGGGTTAAATCTGGTATCTGAGATCATTTGATACTGTTATGGCTGGCATATGTATTCTACCAACATATGATTGAATAATCTTCTATTTGTCATATGACATTTTATACTGTATATACTCATGTATAAGCCGACCCGTGTATAAGCCGACCCCCTACTTTTGCCCCAAAAATCTGGAAAAACCTATTGACTCGTGTATAAGCCGAGGGTGGACCCCAGCACAGGTATACAGCCCCCAGCAGTGTGGTATACAGCAGCCCCAGAGGTATATACAGCATCCCCAGTGGTAGTATACAGCATCCCCAGTGGTAGTATACAGCAACCCCAGTGGTAGTATACAGCAACCCTAGTGGTATACAGCAGGCCCCCAGGGGTACATATAGCAGCCCCCTGGGGGTACCCAGCAGCCCCCTGGGGGTACCCAGCAGCCCCCAGGGGGTATCCAGCAGCCCCAAATGCTGGCACTCGCCCCCCCTTGCAAAGGCCCCCCCCCGCTTCTCTTACCATCCCGGTCTTCTGATCAGCGCTGCTCCTCGGCGCTCCGTCCTCGCTGCTCCCATCTGTACATCCAGGATCCCGGCCGTCGCGCGATGACGTCATATGCCTGCGACGGCCGGGGATCCCGGATGTAGCAGGACGGACGGAGCAGCGAGGAGCACCGAGGAGCGGCGCTGATCAGAGGACCGGGATGGTAATATAACCAGCGGGGGGGCCCTTACAAGGGGGGGCGAGTGCCAGCATTTGGGGGCTATATGCACTGCTTCCCCCTGCCGCTGATTGACAGAGGGAAGCAGTGCATATTTAACGTGACGGGGCCGCTCATACAGCAGCCTCCCCCCGCCTCCTCCAGCCTCCACAGCCCCCACCACTCCATGCCGTATATGACCCGTGTATAAGCCGAGGGGGAGACTTTTCAGCCCAAATTTTGGGCTGAAAAACTCGGCTTATACACGAGTATATACGGTACATTTATTGTAATGATTAATCATCTATTTTTTCCCCTATTTGAGTCCTTTCCTCCTGAAAAATATACAGTTGGCTGATTATACAATTGTATCTATTCAACCGTACGAGATGTATGTTTTATTGTAATTACTTGGGAGGTAATCATCTATTCACTGACTCATTGTATCCATCTGATAAATAATCAGCCAGATTGATAATTAGTTCTCTCAGAGTTTTTTTATATGATTATGATTGTCACCTTTGCTGTTGCGCCTGGATTAGTAGTTGTTTTAGAGCAATCTGCACTATATTATTATATTCATGAAAAATGGAGGGTTTCCCTTTATAAGATACTTCTATATATCGGGGTCAGTTTGTTATATCTAATTATTAGTGATGAGCGAGCATGCTCGCCACTACTCGGTACTCGCACGAGTATCACTGTACTCGGGCGACTCGCCGGGCACCGAGTAATCTCGCGATACTCGTGCTGTGCTCGTGGTCGTCATCTCTGCATGTTGGCGCTCTTTTGAGAGCCAGCCCACGTGCAGGGATTGGCTGGCAGACCACTGCAATGCCACAGCCCTGTTAGTTGTGGCATAGCAGTGATTGGCCGCCCTGCACAGCGTCACCGAGCCTTTATAACTCCCGGCGCGCTGTGCTCGGCACACAGCCTTCCAGACAGTGAGTGTAGGGAGAGTGTCTGCTGCTGATTAGGGACAGATTTGCGGCCCTTACAGGTAGATCCGGAGCAGGGCTGCAAACTGCTGCTGCTGACCACAACAGTCCTTCTCAGGACTAATCTAGGAGGATATAGGCAGGGTGATCCAGATCGGAGTCCAAGCTTTCCAGTGACCACAACAGTCCTTCTCAGGACTAATCTAGGAGGATATAGGCAGGGTGATACAGATTGGAATCCAAGCTTTTCTGTGACCATTAGAGTCACCACACTCTTGTACTTACTACCTTAATACAGGTTAGGGACTAAAATCGTCTCCTGAAACCATTACAGTCACCAGACAGGTGTACGTACTACCTTAATACAGGTTAGGGAACTAAAATCCTAACTCTTGTCATCTCAACAGTCACCAGACAGGTGTACGTACTACCTTAATACAGGTTAGGGACTAAAATCGTCTCCTGAAACCATTACAGTCACCAGACAGGTGTACGTACTACCTTAATACAGGTTAGGGAACTAAAATCCTAACACTTGTCATCTCAACAGTCACCAGACAGGTGTACGTACTACCTTAATACAGGTTAGGGACTAAAATCCTAACTCTTGTCATCTCAACAGTCACCAGACAGGTGTACGTACTACCTTAATACAGGTTAGGGACTAAAATCGTCTCCTGAAACCATTACAGTCACCAGACAGGTGTACGTACTACCTTAATACAGGTTAGGGAACTAAAATCCTAACTCTTGTCATCTCAACAGTCACCACACTGTTGTACGTCATACCTTTTTACAGGTTAGGGAACTAAAATCCTAATCTCCTGTGACCTCAACAGTCACCACACTGTTGTACGTCATACCTTTTTACAGGTTAGGGAACTAAAATCCTAATCTCCTGTGACCTCAACAGTCACCAAAATGTTGTACGTCATACCTTTATACAGGTTAGGGAACTAAAATCCTAACTCTTGTGATCTCAACAGTCACCACACTGTTGTACGTCATACCTTTTTACAGGTTAGGGAACTAAAATCCTAATCTCCTGTGACCTCAACAGTCACCACACTGTTGTACGTCATACCTTTATACAGGTTAGGGAACTGTAATCCTAACTCTTGTCATCTCAACAGTCACCACACTGTTGTACGTCATACCTTTTTACAGGTTAGGGAACTAAAATCCTAACTCTTGTCATCTCAACAGTCACCACACTGTTGTACGTCATACCTTTATACAGGTTAGGGAACTGTAATCCTAACTCTTGTCATCTCAACAGTCACCACACTGTTGTACGTCATACCTTTTTACAGGTTAGGGAACTGTAATCCTAACTCTTGTCATCTCAACAGACACCAGACAGGTGTACGTACTACCTTAATACAGGTTAGGGACTAAAATCGTCTCCTGAAACCATTACAGTCACCAGACAGGTGTACGTACTACCTTAATACAGGTTAGGGAACTAAAATCCCAACTCTTGTGATCTCAACAGTCACCACACTGTTGTACGTCATACCTTTATACAGGTTAGGGAACTAAAATCCTAACTCTTGTCATCTCAACAGTCACCACACTGTTGTACGTCATACCTTTTTACAGGTTAGGGAACTAAAATCCTAACTCTTATCATCTCAACAGTCACCACACTGTTGTACGTCATACCTTTATACAGGTTAGGGAACTAAAATCCTAATCTCTTGTGATCTGAACAGTCACCAGACTGGTGTACGTCATGCCTTGATACAGGTTAGGGACTAAAATCCTCTCCTGTGACTGTTGTCGCTGTATACAAGCGAAATGCGCAAGGGCGTTGGCAAGGAACAAGGAGGTGAACGTGATTGTGGTGAAGGCAGAGGCCGAGGTTGTGTGCAAGCACTAATTTCGCAACAAGAAAGTGGCACATCTACTCGCTCACACGTCCTGTCCCAAATTGTTGGTGCCCGCTGCAGTACACCGCTCTTGAACCAATACCAGTGTCAACAGCTTGTTACTTGGATAGCGGATAATGCTTCAAGTCTGATTGGCACCTCCACAAACACCCTGTCTTCCACACGGTCAAGTGTCAGTAACTGTGATACTGCACCGCACATTTCCCAACCTGATCCTCCTTCCTACCAACAGGCCGAGTACACGTCCACGCACATTACTGATCCCACACTTGGACACTCGGAAGTCCAGAAGTGTGTACCCATGGGTCAGTGGAGTTACATGGCAAATTCCCATTACAAAATTTAAATTCAGTTGTCATTTGTTGGTGGTGTGGTGAAGTCTGGCCCAATCCAACCCTTGTTCATCTTGATCTGAGTCAGCCTGTCAGCATTTTCAGTTGAGAGGCGAGTGCGTTTATCAGTAATGATTCCACCTGCGGCACTGAAAACACGCTCTGACAAAACGCTAGCGGCAGTGCAGGCCAGGAATTCAAAGGCGTAGAGAGCCAATTCATGCTACGTGTCCAGCTTGGAGACCCAATAATTGTAAGGCACAGAGGAATCTCGCAGTACAGTTGTTCGATCGGCAAGGTACTCCTTCAGCATCTGGCCAAACTTAGCATTTCTTGTGGCACTACCCCGCACCTCAGGGGCTGTGGCACATGAGGGGCTGAGAAAACTGTCCCACCTCGTAAAGACTGTTCCCCTACCTGTGGCGGATTGGACTTGTGCCCCTCTCGGCCGTACGCCTTGGTTATCCACCGATTCCTGACCTATGCCGCTAGCGTTTTGTGAGGGGAATGATTTGCCTACTTCCGTGACTATGGCCTTCTGGAACTGCTGCATTTTGGCTGACCTCTCCGCCTCATGAATGACAGACATAAAGTTCTCCTTTTAGCGTGGGTCTAACAGTGTTGCCAACCAGTACAGATTGTCGGCCAAGATGTTCTGAACGTGAGGGTCACGAGCCAGGCAGCTTATCTTAAAGTCAGCCATGTGCGCCAGACTCTTAACAGCCATCACTTCAGTATCCAGACCAACACGATGACTGAACATGCTGTCCTCCTCCTCCTCCTCCTCTTCATCTCCCCTGTCCTCTGGCCAGCCACGCTGAATCGAGGGTATGACTGGTGTGCATGTCATATCCTCAATTTGGCCAGAGAGTTGCTCCGTGTCTTCATCCTCCTTCTCCTCCTCCTCATAGGCCTCCACTGCACGTTGTGATGAGATGAGGCTGGACTGTGTGTTTTCATCCACACCCACTACTGTTTCTTGCTCCAAGTCATTGCGCTCGGCCTGCATCATCTTTGTTTTTCAGCAGAGACCGTTTTAGAAGGCAGAGTAGTGGTATGGTGACGCTAATAATGGAGTCCTCGCCGCTCACCATCTTGGTGGAGTCCTCAAAGTTTTGGAGTACGGTACATAGGTCGGACATCCATCTCCACTCTTCAGGTGTTATGTGTGGAGTTTGAACCATTTCCCGACGGCTTAGGTGATGCAGGTAGTCCACAACTGCCCTCTTCTGCTCACATATCCTGACCAACATGTGCAGAGTTGAATTCCAACGCGTGGGGACATCACACACCAGTCTGTGTGCCGTAAGACGCTAACGGCGCTGAAATCCGCCAAGGCCGGCTGAAGCAGCAGGTGACTTGCGAAAATGTGCAGACAGACGGCGAACTTTTACCAGCAGTTCAGACAGCTATGGGTATCACTTTACAAAGCTCTGAACCACCAGGTTGAGCGCGTGGGCCACGCATGGAACATGCGTCAGCTGGCCTCGCCTCAAAGCTGCCACCAGGTTCCGGCCATTGTCACACACGACCTTTCCTGGCTTTAGGTTCACAGGTGTGAGACAGTGATCTGCCTGCTGTTTCAGAGCTGTCCACACCTCTTCTGCATTGTGGGGTTTGTCACCTATGCAGACTAACTTCAGCACAGCCTGTTGCCGCTTCGCAGAGGCAGTGCTGCAGTGCTTCCAGCTTGGGACTGGTGTGGAGGGTACAGTGGATGAGGATGCGCTGGAGGAGTAGGAGGAGGCTGAAGAGCATGACATTCCGGAGCTGTAGATTGTCGGTGAAACCCTGACAGAGGTTGGGCCTGCTATCCTTGCTTTGGGAAGGACGTGTTCCATCCCTCGCTCAGACTGTGTCACAGCCTCCACAATATTAACCCAGTGTTTTGTCAAGGAGATGTAGCGGACTTGCCCACAAGCACTTGTCCACGTGTCTGTGGTTATACACTTCAGTCCCTGACCTTACCCTGCGGTATTAAAGAACAGCAATGACTGGCTAGCTGCAGTTTCCAATATCATGTCCACTCTCTATTTGAAACTAAACCTTTCCAAAACTGAACTTCTTCTGCTTCCCCCATCCACTAACCTCCCTAAATCGGACATCTCTCTCTCAGTTTGTGGCACCACGATAACGCCTAGGCAGCAGGCTCGTTGTCTGGGTGTTATGTTTGACACTGATCTCTCCTTCTCCTCCCACACACAATGTCTCGTCCGCTCATGTCGCTTACACCTGAAGAATATCTCCAGAGTCCGTCCCTTTCTCACCCTGTAAACAACAAAAACCCTGACCGTGGCCCTAATCCATTCCCGCCTTGACTATTGCAATTCTCTATTAAGCGGCCTCCCCCTCACCAGAGTTTCTCCTCTCCACTCCATTCTTAATGCAGCAGCCAGGATCACCCATCTGGCCAATCGTTACTCAGATGCCTCTGCTCTGTGCCAGTCATTGCACTGGCTGCCCGTATACTACAGGATCAAAATCAAATTGCTTCTTCTCACCCACAAAGCTCTTCACAGTGCAGCTCCCCCCTACCTCTCCTCCCTCATCTCTGTCTATCACCCCACTCGCGCTCTACGTTCCTCAAATGACCTTCGACTGACATCTGTAATAATCCGATCCTCCCACTCCCGGCTCCAAGACTTCTCCAGAGCTGCACCAAACCTCTGGAATGCTTTACCCAAGAAATCATGACTATCCACAACTTGCATGGCTTCAGAAGATCCCTAAAAACGCATCTTTTTAAGGCGGGCTATCATACTCCCTAATAGAAGTCCTTTGTACTGTAGATAGTGAATGGCCTATCCCTCTGGACATTACTCTTCTACAAACTCCACCAAACCAAAAAGGTCGACACAGACTGTATAATGACCATCCATGTAAGCTTAGTTCTATGCCCCATTTCCTCAAGATGCCTGGACCATCAGTGCAATAAGCCCCTGTACCTTCTGCAACCCCTATCTTGTAGTAGATTGTAAGCTCTTTTGAGCAGGGTGACCTTCATTTCTTGCTTTATTTTTTTTATTTTCTTTTTTACATTGATTCAATGCCTATTGTTTTGTATCCAATTATTGTACTGTATTCTCTACTGTAATTACTTACTGTATTATATTTTCTGTACTCTAACCCTACATTGTAAAGCGCTGCGTAATATGTTGGCGCTATATAAATAAAGCTGTATTATTATTATTATTATTATTATTATTAGGTGGACTTTGGCTGAAACAGCGTTGTTGAGGGCACGTGTGATGCTGTTGGACACGTGGTTATGCAAAGCGGGGACGGCACATCTGGAGAAATAGTGGCGGCTGGGGACCGAGTAACGTGGGACAGCATCCGCCATCAGGTCACGGAATGCTTCCGTCTCCACCAGCCGGAAAGGCAACATTTGTAGCGCTATGAGTCGCGAAATGTGATCATTCAGGACTGTGGCATGTGGGGCGTTGGCAGCGTATTTGCGCCTGCGTTCAAATGTTTGCTGAATGGATAATTGAACGCTGCGCTGGGACAAGGACGTGCTTGATGGTGGTGTAATTTGTGCGTGGGTAACTTCAGGTGCAGGGGCGGAGGCTTGTTCGCGGCCAGCATGGACAGGGGATTGGCTCGCACGCACAACAGGCGAAGACGTAGCAGTGACATCAGCAAGCACCGCTCCTGGACTTTGTTGTACTTCCCACAAAGTCGGGTTCTTGGCTGACATGTGCCTGATCATGCTGGTGGTGGTCAGGCTGCTACTTTTTGTACCCCTGCTGATGCTGGCATGGCAGGTGTTGCAAATGGCCTTTTTACAGTCATCTGGAGCCAACTTAAAATACTGCAAGACTCGGGAAAACATAACATTTGCACAGGCACCTTGTGTCGTGTTGTTCCGGGGACCGGTTGCCTGCCTTCTGCCTGCGTTCCCGACCCTGCTTCGTACTGCCTGTTGGGATGCTATGCCTCCCTCACCCTGTGCACTGCTGTCCTCGCTCTGCATATACTCCTGCTAGGTTGGGTCAGCTACTGGATCATCCACCACGTCGTCTTCCTATTCCTTGGCTAATCGCTGGACTGCTCCTCCTTCTCCTCATGTGCCCACATGATGACTGTTACAATAGTTTGGCTGTTGTTTCAGGTATACCCCCAGTGGTAAATGTTTACGCCCATTCTTTTTGAATGGGCATTACAAAGACAGGATACCCGCATCTTTTCAATGTGAAAAATGTTTTGAGGCCCTCCTGCACGTCTCTATCCAGGGACAAAGAGGAGCCTCCCAATTTTTGGCTGCCCTGACCAAAGGGCTATACTACAATACACCCACTTGAGGGTTACAGGCCCTACTACATGTCTGTATGCATGGGTCATTGTTGAACCTCCCAATGTTTGGCTGCCCTGGCCAAAGGCCTAGGCTAAAATACACCCACTTGAGGGTTACAGGCCCTACTACATGTCTGTATGCATGGGTCATTGTTGAACCTCCCAATTTTTGGCTGCCCTGGCCAAAGGCCTAGGCTAAATCACACCCACTTGAGGGTTACAGGCCCTACTACATGTCTGTATGCATGGGTCATTGTTGAACCTCCCAATTTTTGGCTGCCCTGGCCAAAGGCCTAGGCTAAAATACACCCACTTGAGGGTTACAGGCCCTACTACATTTCTGTATACATGGGTCATTGTTGAACCTCCCAATTTTTGGCTGCCCTGGCCAAAGGCCTAGGCTAAAATACACCCACTTGAGGGTTACAGGCCCTACTACATGTCTGTATGCATGGGTCTTTGTTGAACCTCCCAATTTTTGGCTGCCCTGGCCAAAGGCCTAGGCTAAAATACACCCACTTGAGGGTTACAGGCCCTACTACATGTCTGTATGCATGGGTCATTGTTGAACCTCCCGATTTTTGACTGCCCTGGCCAAAGGCCTAGGCTAAAATACACCCACTTGAGGGTTACAGGCCCTACTACATGTCTGTATGCATGGGTCATTGTTGAACCTCCCAATTTTTGGCTGCCCTGGCCAAAGGCCTAGGCTAAAATACACCCACTTGAGGGTTACAGGCCCTACTACATGTCTGTATGCATGGGTCATTGTTGAACCTCCCAATTTTTGGCTGCCCAGACCAAAGGGCTATACTACAATACACCCAGTTCTTGTTAACAGACCCTCCTGCACGTCTCTATCCAGGGACACAGAGGAGCCTCCCAATTTTTGGCTGCCCTGACCAAAGGGCTATACTACAATACACCCAGTTCTTGTTAACAGGCCCTCCTGCACGTCTCTATCCAGGGACAAAGAGGAGCCTCCCAATTTTTGGCTGCCCTGACCAAAGGGCTATACTACAATACACCCACTTGAGGGTTACAGGCCCTCCTGCACGTCTCTATCCATGGACAAAGAGGAGCCTCCCAATTTTTGGCTGCCCTGGCCAAAGGCCTAGGCTAAAATACACACACTTGAGGGTTACAGGCCCTACTACATGTCTGTATGCATGGGTCATTGTTGAACCTCACAATTTTTGGCTGCCCTGGCCAAAGGCCTAGGCTAAAATACACCCACTTGAGGGTTACAGGCCCTACTACATGTCTGTATGCATGGGTCATTGTTGAACCTCCCAATTTTTGGCTGCCCTGGCCAAAGGCCTAGGCTAAAATACACCCACTTGAGGGTTACAGGCCCTACTACATGTCTGTATGCATGGGTCATTGTTGAACATCCCAATTTTTGGCTGCCCTGGCCAAAGGGCTATACTACAATACACCCACTTGAGGGTTACAGGCCCTACTACATGTCTGTATGCATGGGTCATTGTTGAACCTCCCAATTTTTGGCTGCCCAGACCAAAGGGCTATACTACAATACACCCAGTTCTTGTTAACAGGCCCTCCTGCACGTCTCTATCCAGGGACAAAGAGGAGCCTCCCAATTTTTGGCTGCCCTGAACAAAGGGCTATATTACAATACACCCACTTGAGGGTTACAGGCCCTCCTGCACGTCTCTACCCATGGACAAAGAGGAGCCTCCCAATTTTTGGCTGCCCTGGCCAAAGGCCTAGGCTAAAATACACACACTTGAGGGTTACAGGCCCTACTACATGTCTGTATGCATGGGTCATTGTTGAACCTCCCAATTTTTGGCTGCCCTGGCCAAAGGCCTAGGCTAAAATACACCCACTTGAGGGTTACAGGCCCTACTACATGTCTGTATGCATGGGTCATTGTTGAACCTCCCAATTTTTGGCTGCCCTGGCCAAAGGCCTAGGCTAAAATACACCCACTTGAGGGTTACAGGCCCTACTACATGTCTGTATGCATGGGTCATTGTTGAACCTCCCAATTTTTGGCTGCCCTGGCCAAAGGCCTAGGCTAAAATACACCCACTTGAGGGTTACAGGCCCTACTACATGTCTGTATGCATGGGTCATTGTTGAACCTCCCAATTTTTGGCTGCCCAGACCAAAGGGCTATACTACAATACACCCAGTTCTTGTTAACAGGCCCTCCTGCACGTCTCTATCCAGGGACAAAGAGGAGCCTCCCAATTTTTGGCTGCCCTGAACAAAGGGCTATATTACAATACACCCACTTGAGGGTTACAGGCCCTCCTGCACGTCTCTACCCATGGACAAAGAGGAGCCTCCCAATTTTTGGCTGCCCTGGCCAAAGGCCTAGGCTAAAATACACACACTTGAGGGTTACAGGCCCTACTACATGTCTGTATGCATGGGTCATTGTTGAACCTCCCAATTTTTGGCTGCCCTGGCCTTTGGGCCTAGGCTAAAATACACCCACTTGAGGGTTACAGGCCCTACTACATGTCTGTATGCATGGGTCATTGTTGAACCTCCCAATTTTTGGCTGCCCTGGCCAAAGGCCTAGGCTAAAATACACCCACTTGAGGGTTACAGGCCCTACTACATGTCTGTATGCATGGGTCATTGTTGAACCTCCCAATTTTTGGCTGCCCAGACCAAAGGGCTATACTACAATACACCCAGTTCTTGTTAACAGGCCCTCCTGCACGTCTCTATCCAGGGACAAAGAGGAGCCTCCCAATTTTTGGCTGCCCTGACCAAAGGGCTATATTACAATACACCCACTTGAGGGTTACAGGCCCTCCTGCACGTCTCTATCCATGGTCAAAGAGGAGCCTCCCAATTTTTGGCTGCCCTGGCCAAAGGCCTAGGCTAAAATACACCCACTTGAGGGTTACAGGCCCTACTACATGTCTGTATGCATGGGTCATTGTTGAACCTCCCAATTTTTGGCTGCCTGGCCAAAGGCCTAGGCTAAAATACACCCACTTGAGGGTTACAGGCCCTACTACATGTCTGTATGCATGGGTCATTGTTGAACTCCCAATTTTTGGCTGCCCTGGCCAAAGGCTACTAAATACACCACTTGAGGGTTACAGGCCCTACTACATGTCTGTATGCATGGGTCATTGTTGAACCTCCCAATTTTTGGCTGCCCGCCAAAGGGCTATAAAATACACCCACTTGGTTACAGGCCCTCCTCAGTCTTATCAGGCAATGACTCCCAATTTTGGCTGCCTGGCCAAAGGGCTATAAATACACCCACTGAGGGTTACAGGCCCTACTACAGTCTGTATCATGGGTCATTGTTGAACCTCCCAATTTTTGGCTGCCCAGACCAAAGGGCTATACACAATACACCCAGTCTTGTTAACAGGCCCTCCTGCACGTCCTATCCAGGACAAAGAGGACCTCCCAATTTTTGGCTGCCCTGACCAAAGCTATACTACAATACACCCACTTGAGGTTACAGGCCCTACTACATGTCTGTATGCATGGGTCATTGTTGAACCTCCCATTTTTGGCTGCCTGCCAAAGGCTACTAAAATACACCCACTGAGGTACAGGCCCTACTACATGTCTTATGCATGGGTCATTGTTGAACATCCCAATTTTTTGGCTGCCCTGCCAAAGGGCTATACTACAATACACCCACTTGAGGGTTACAGGCCCTACTACATGTCTGTATGCATGGGTCATTGTTGAACCTCCCAATTTTTGGCTGCCCGACCAAAGGGCTATACTACAATACACCCAGTTCTTGTTAATAGGCCCTCCTGCACTCTCTATCCAGGGACAAAGAGGAGCCTCCCAATTTTTGGCTGCCCTGACCAAAGGGCTATACTACAATACACCCACTTGAGGTTACAGGCCCTACTACATGTCTGTATGCATGGGTCATTGTTGAACCTCCCAATTTTTGGCTGCCCTGCCAAAGGCCTAGCTAAAATACACCCACTTGAGGGTTACAGGCCCTACTACATGTCTGTATGCATGGGTCATTGTTGAACATCCCAATTTTTGGCTGCCCTGGCCAAAGGGCTATACTACAATACACCCACTTGAGGGTTACAGGCCCTACTACATGTCTGTATGCATGGGTCATTGTTGAACCTCCCAATTTTTGGCTGCCCGACCAAAGGGCTATACTACAATACACCCAGTTCTTGTTAACAGGCCCTCCTGCACGTCTCTATCCAGGGACAAAGTTGAGCCTCCCAATTTTTGGCTGCCCTGGCCAAAGGGCTATACTACAATACACCCACTTGAGGGTTACAGGCCCTACTACATGTCTGTATGCATGGGTCATTGTTGAACCTCCCAATTTTTGGCTGCCCAGACCAAAGGGCTATACTACAATACACCCAGTTCTTGTTAACAGGCCCTCCTGCACGTCTCTATCCAGGGACAAAGAGGAGCCTCCCAATTTTTGGCTGCCCTGACCAAAGGGCTATACTACAATACACCCACTTGAGGGTTACAGGCCCTCCTGCACGTCTCTATCCATGGACAAAGAGGAGCCTCCCAATTTTTGGCTGCCCTGGCCAAAGGCCTAGGCTAAAATACACCCACTTGAGGGTTACAGGCCCTACTACATGTCTGTATGCATGGGTCATTGTTGAACCTCCCAATTTTTGGCTGCCCTGGCCAAAGGCCTAGGCTAAAATACACCCACTTGAGGGTTACAGGCCCTACTACATGTCTGTATGCATGGGTCATTGTTGAACCTCCCAATTTTTGGCTGCCCTGGCCAAAGGCCTAGGCTAAAATACACCCACTTGAGGGTTACAGGCCCTACTACATGTCTGTATGCATGGGTCATTGTTGAACCTCCCAATTTTTGGCTGCCCTGGCCAAAGGCCTAGGCTAAAATACACCCACTTGAGGGTTACAGGCCCTACTACATGTCTGTATGCATGGGTCATTATTGAACCTCCCAATTTTTGGCTGCCCTGGCCAAAGGCCTAGGCTAAAATACACCCACTTGAGGGTTACAGGCCCTACTACATGTCTATATGCATGGGTCATTGTTGAACCTCCCAATTTTTGGCTGCCCTGGCCAAAGGCCTAGGCTAAAATACACCCACTTGAGGGTTACAGGCCCTACTACATGTCTGTATGCATGGGTCATTGTTGAACCTCCCAATTTTTGGCTGCCCCGACCAAAGGGCTATACTACAATACACCCACTTGATGGTTACAGGTCCTACTACATGTCTGTATGCATGGGTCATTGTTGACCCTCCCAATTTTTGGCTGCTCTGGCCAAAGGGCTATACTACAATACACCCAGTTCTTGTTTACAGGCCATCCTGCATGTCTGTATCCAGGGGCATTGGTGAACCTCCCAATTTTGGACTGCCCTGGCAAAGGAAGATACTACAATAGACCTAGTTCCTCAAAATGGGCACTTTATTTCTAGACAGGGCTTCATGTACGTCTCTTCTCAGGGTCATCGGAGTGTCGCACAATGTTTTCACGTAAAATCTTTCATGTAATCACAAAAAGTGACATACACCAGCTGTATCTCACTATTGGGTATGTGCCCTTAACATTTCCACCCTAAATATTAATTTTGGTGTCATTTTGGAAGGTTTTCTGGAGACTCCGTAAAATTGGCGTGAAACTCGGACAACATTGTTCACAGCTGTGACTTTTGAGTGAGAAATGCTTCCAGGGGTCTTCCCCATGGTGTTGCCATGTCATGTCAGCACTCTTCTGAGACTTTTGTGACATTTGTAGGGTTTTTCCATGCTGCCGGCAGTCATTTCATAAAAATACTCGTGTCTCCCATAGGATAACATTGGGCTCGTTACTCGGGCCGAGTACACGAGTATCTCGGGATGCTCGGCCCGAGCTTCGAGCACCCGAGCATTTAGTACTCGCTCATCACTACTAATTATGTTACTCAATGATCATGAAGATTTTTTCATTTGTATTCTTCTGTCCAGCTTTGATGGGGATAGATCTTTGTTCTTGGATAATTGTCTAAGTTCCTATACCTAATAGTAATATATATTCACTTGGAATAGCTTGGTGTTCTGGTTCCCAGCAGTTTTTCTCTTCCACTCACTGCATAGTCATCCCCTTCACTGAATTCTATATGTCGGGCTTGTCTGGTTGATTCTCCTTGTTGAAGTACAGCATCAGCAGGATATATTCTTGTGTTCTGCTTTCTGTCTCAGTTACTTATAGTCTCCTTTGAAAGTTTTATTATGAGCCACCGCATATACAGGAGTTTTTGTCCTGGTGACATACGATCCCCTATTTTACTCTTTTACCAGCTCTCAGGCTTTTATAGTTTTCTATGTAGAATCTACCTGTTGCATATGTAGATTCCCATTTTAAGTAAAGACATATCTTTGAACCAGAAGAAGAATTTGTCCTCCTGTGCCAGTATCAGAACAGCATACAATAGTTTTTTTTATTCAATTTGTAAAGCATATTTTAGTGGAAGCTATTGGATACAGTTGATATTTCAGAGGATTTTATTTATCACTTCTAAACCTCAACTAATTTTTAACATGATACACACACAGAAGCTATTTTATCTCATTTTGATTACATCATTCATTATACACACAATTGATTGGTGTGTTTTTTAAGAGAAAGTTTCTTTTATAATAAAAGTAATTTATTGTTTTTAATTTATAGGTTCTTTCCTGCTACTTTGTAATGTTTGTTCCTTCAGTGCGCAGTTTCTTCTTCTCCTTTTCAGCCCATTGATAGATCCACACATACAGAGATATGAGAGGGGTCGTGAACAGGGAACTCCCTGGTCTGTTTCTCTTTTTAGTTTCTGTGCCGACATCTGGATTGTCTCCAATACAGAACTGATTATAATGCCGCAGTCACTTTTCTCAGCTACAACGATTGTTTGCCACATTTATACAGTTATCCATTATATTTTTTTCCTTGGATTTCTATTAGATTATTGTATGGGCACTATCGCACCTTTGGTTTCTATATATGATTTTAACTTCATATTAATAGATCATTTAGAATTATTGCTTTTATGTTCCCACTGACATAAGTCAGAATTAGCGCACAACCCACTAGATCATGCCTATTGATTGTCAGTGCCTATGGTATAGAGGATCAGCACGTTATTCACTATATCCACATGCTTCTTCTTATTTATTCAATTAAATCTACTGTATATACCCGTGTATAAGTCGACACCCTACTTTTGCCCCCAAAAACTGGGAAAACTTATTGACTCGCGTATAAGCTGAGAGTGGACTCCAGCGCAGGTATACAACCCCCAGCAGTGAGGTATACAGCCCCCAGCAGTGAGGTATACAGCCCCCCAGTAGTATACAGGCCCCAGCAGTATGGTATACAGCAGGCCCCCAGGGGTATAAGCAGGCCCCCAGGGGTATATACAGCAGGCCCAAGTGTCACTCTCCCCCCCCATCATGTGAAGAGCCCCCCACACTTTGCAGAGCCCCCCCGCTGCATTATCTTACCATCCAGGGTCTTCTTCACCGCGGGTCCTGCAGTCCATCCTCGCGCGCTGTGTTCCCGGTCTCATGTGACCCGGCAGTCGCAGTGCAATGTCATCGCGCCGGGTCACGTGAGACCGGAACACAGCGCACGATGATGACTGCAGGACCCGCGATGAAGAAGACCCTGGATGGTAAGATAATGCAGCGGGGGGGCTCTGCAAAGTGTGGGGGGCTCTTCACATGATGGGGGGCTAGTGCCACTGGGGGCTGCCTGTATACACTGGGGGGCTGTATGCACGGCTCCCCCTGCCGCTATGATGGGCGGGGGGAGCCTTGCATATCTAATGGGCGGCCCCACGTGACAGGCCGCTCAGTCAGCAGCCTCCCCACCATAGGATTACCATATTGACCCGTGTATAAGCCGAGGGGGTGACTTTTCAGCCCAATTTTTGGGCTGAAAAACTCGGCTTATACACGAGTATATACGGTATGTTTCTTTTTGTGAGATTGGATCATATTGATTACCTAGATATGGATTAAATGTCTATAAATAATATATAATAGGGACTGAATTCCTCAGTGAAAACTGGTGCATTCTTTTATGCTGTTCATTGATTGATATGATTGCCAGCGCTGATATTACAATGGGTTTGTCATATGATCTGTCACATTTTTATGCTATTTCATGTGAGTTCGATTCACACCAGTTCTGTGGATATCTTTATCACTCTTTTTATTATTTTATTCATTTTTTTTTTTAGACTTTTTGGTCACTATTATCACAAATACAAAATAGCTTTGATTATTTTATTAATTGATATACATATATGTAGATATGCACAATGTTTGCACACTGATGACTTGCTCTGCTCACGTCACTGATGACAAGCTCTGTTCACGTCACATTGTCCCTCCCTGTTCAGTGATGTCACAATGATTCATCAACAATTGTTTTGGCGCCTTCTCAAGTGTATAAAAGCATCCTGTATGTCATATTTTGTAATGTCCCTGAGAAAGGAGCTGGGAGATAGCTCCGAAACGCGTCGGATTAAAGAACCATTTCAACCACACGATCCATTGTCCTGGTCTTCCTTTGGTAGCAGCGCGGATCATACGACACTTCGTCCTTATATGCTGATTTCTGACCGCGGTGACCCGTGGATGTGTGGATCCAGCAGCAGCTACTGACTAAGCGTTCATACTGGTTGTGGGTTACACAACCAGATCAGGTGAGCAGGCCCTTGTCACCATAGATATACCTCTATATTATAGAGATAAGACCCTATTGCGCATTTGTCTCATTTCTATAGACTATTTCATATGATCCATATTCATCCAGATACAAAATGCAACTTATAGTCTACATAATATCTATGCCCCGAATACACTACAAAAATCCTTTTTCCAAAGGTTGACATGTCAACTTTTGATGGACCAAGAGGGCAACACAATACTGGGTGGAGATTTTAATTGGGTGCTTAATGAGATAGAAGATAGGAGGAGAGGTGATTTGTTGGGATCTTCTGGGGGCGACGAGACACTTCCTCCCGGGTCAAACCTTTTGGAGAATCTTCTCAGTAGCTGTAATTTGGTTGATTCATGGCGCACGCTACATCCCCTTGAAAGAGAATTTACCCACTTTTCACATGCTCATAAAACATGGTCGAGACTTGATATGTTTTTCACCTCGACCTCGCTGTTTCAGAGAGTACTAGAGGCGAAGGTGGGAGACATGGTTATATCTGACCATAGCCCGTTGATATTAGAGACTAAAGATGTTTTTCCAAAGGGAACAGATTATCTTTGGAGGTTCCCTGATACACTAACGAGAGATGAAAATTTTGGTAAACTTCTCAAAGAATGGTGGTTTGATTACTACACAAATAATGCAGCACACCTTTCTACTCCAGGATTGTTCTGGGAGACTGCGAAGACGGTCTTTACGGGGACATATCATGGCCCACAGTGTCAGATTGAAAAAGAAAGTAAAAGAAAAATACCTTTCAGCCAGTACCAGAGTGCGAGAGACGTATCTTATATATAAACAGTCTATGACAGAGGCAGATAGAGAAAACTGGATATCAGCAAAAAGATCGTTTGACACATGAGCACCCAGACGGGAAGATCTGTATAGAAACCATATGGAAATAGATCTAAATAGAAACGGAGATAAAGCCGGATGCCTACTGGCGAGGTTGGTGAGAGGAAGGAAACCAACCACCCCTATACTAACAATAAGCGACAAGCACAGTAAACTTTGGAGGCGAGGGGTTTGGGGGGTGGGGGGATCCAGCCTTGATCACCCTCGATGCAGAGAAAGCATTTGATAATGTGAGGTGGTCATGGCTGGATTGGGTCTTGGATTCTATCGGATTGGAGGGACCCTTTCGCCAATTTTTGAGGTCTTTATACAATAACCCGAAGGCCTGTGTCAGCATTCCGGGATTCTTGTCAGAAACATTCAGATTGGAAAAGGGAACTCGCCAGGGCTGCCCGCTGTCACCCCTTCTCTTTAACTTAGCGATTGAACCACTAGCGTTATTGTTGGCCTCTCAGAACATACACGAAGACCTTAGGGTAGGGGAAAGGGAAGTGAAGCTGTCCCTCTTTGCCGACGATATTATCTTGTTTTCACAACACCCTCAAAGAGATCTTAGATCAATCCTAGATGCTATAGAAAAAATAGGAAAATTGTCAGGATTAATATTAAATAGAGACAAATGTGAAATTCTTTTCCTCAAAAATGGTTTGCATAATAGATCTAGAACCGCATTATGTGGAATACCTATAGCCAAGGATAGCCTGAAGTATTTAGGAGGTCCAGTTGGCTAGATCACCTGAATTGATATACAAATTGAATTTTCTCCCAATAATAGAATAAATAGAAAGACAATTGGAGAGCTGGAAAAATCTTCCCCTGTCACTGTTGGGCCGATCTCATTTGATCAAAATGATTAGCTTCACGAGACTGCTCTATCCGCTCCAGACAATTCCAATGTTACTAAAACACGTTGATATCAAGCGACTAAATACTGCATTTTCCAAATTTCTCTGGGGAGGCAAAAGAGCTAGAATTAAATTAACAACTCTAATGCAATCAAGAGAAGAGGGGGGACTGAGAGTCCCGGATATTAGGGGATATAATCTAGCGTGCGTCATGAGAAATGTTCTAGATTGGATCAACAATACTTCCAAATTCTCTGATGTTGGCCTGGAGGGGGAGTTCTCGAAGCCTTGGGATTTGTCGGCCCTGTTGCACTCCTCATTGAAAAAACTGCCTTCCAAGATCAAGTGTACATCTATTTGCAGAGACACAGTGATGACATGGAAGGCGGTTAGAAAAAAAATGAATCTTTCTTGGAAGATATCTAGGAATTTGAACCCCTGGGCCACTCCGACCTTCCCACAGGGGATTGAAAACTTGCTGTTTTGTCCATGGAGGGAGAGGGGTGTAAAAACTCTGGGTGACCTCATGCATATGGGGGAGAGGAGATGGCTGACTGGCGCAGAAATTTTAACCAAATTTAATCTTCCTGGATCTCAATGGCTACAATGCTTACAAATGCATCGGCATCTCCTGTCTGGTTTGCATGATGTTTTGGCAGAAATAAACGGGGCGGGGGGGGGGGGGGGGGGGGAGTGGGAGGATCTGGTGGGAACTGACCTTAATGACATATCTATATCCTCCTTATATAGTAAACTGCAAAACACCCTCAGACCATCAATGTCCCATAAACTATTTTCTTTGTGGAAGAAACACTTTGCTGACCCGGATTTAACTCACAATATGTTGGAAGGATGGGGTTTAATAAGAAAGTATATTATAAATGAAAAATGGAGAGATACACAGTATGGACTCATGCACAGGACTATTAAGGGCTTCAATATTCAGCCTTCTCCAGCTAACAGTGAAAGATGGGTACATTGCCCCAAATGTAAATCTTCCATGACCGATCTCTAACATGGGATATGGTCATGTACGGAGACGCAAAGATATTGGAAAGGGGTGGGAGACCTCGCTTCGGGATTGTATCCTGCCGAAAGCAGGAATGATCCGATGCTATGGCTGTTTCATTACACAAATGACACTGCCACGGGCAATCAGACGCATGTCTTATTTCACATAATTTCCCTAGTGGCAAAGAGGTTACTTTTGCTGCACTGGATTCATGAATCCACCCCCACGATTGAAATGGTACAAAATACCCTCAGGAAAACTAGATCTCGAGTCCATGGAGACATTAAAGAATGTTACCAAAATGACCAAAAAATGTTTTCATAAATGGAAACCATTCATTTTAAAAACTTTTTCGACTTCGGAGATTGATAGCTTTATGTTACCTTATAAACACACAGAGTTGTATGCTTTGGAGGATTTGGGAGGTACACTGGGTAGTCTGAGATGTGATACTTAACCTGTTGTACTATTCCTTCTGGTATTGAATGTATTAGATAGGCAAGGATACTTGAGCCGAAGTAAACAAAAGGAAAAGGCATATTTAGGGGGGGAGGGAAGGGGATCTTATTTTCTTCTAATCTTGTATATATGCTCATGTATATGTTGTTAACTTACGATTGAGTCAACGTCTTTGATTTAACTACTTGTGATCTATGTAACTTTAACATAATCTTGTTGTATGAAAAATATAAAAACCTATAAAAATGATGGTTCAAAAAAAAAAAAAAGCAGATATTCACTACATCACACTATTGATGATAATGACAGACTGCTACAAACCAGAGATCTCCAGCATTTTTGCACAAGGTAAATCACAAGTTGATAAAATATCAGGTGAACATCCCCACCTTGGACTTCAAATATCAAAGATCTGAAACTTTTTGATGCTGCAAATGGCAGTTTTCTATGTGGGCCATTTTGCGTGTGGACATTTTTCAGGGAACCGTCTCCAAACACACTTTGTTCCTGTGTGCATTCTCAAAAATTACCGTAATCTGGCTTTTTTAATATTACTTTTGGAGTACTGGCTTCTTCGTGGCAGAGTGACCTTTCAGCCCATGTTGATACAGTACTTGTTTCACTGTGGATAATGACACAATCTTACCAGCTTCCACCACCATCTTCATCACAAGGTCTTTTGCTTTTGTCTGTCTGAAAACTGTTCTGCTTTAGACATGGATTCAGTATCCGTCCCCCTTCCGCTGTGCTATCCCAACCAGTTCTAGCAATCTCAAATTCCCCCTTTGTAGCAGCCCTGGCATCCAAGTATGTCACAAATTTTGCCCAGTTTGATTTTTTGCTTAACATCTTTGTAAGTTGTGATGTATTAAAATGTATTGTCCACCAAACAAATGTATATGGCCCATCAGTACATTTTCCGAAATAGCATATCTATCCATTCTCGTTCCTTAATCCACACAACTGTGTGGGAAATAAAAATTAAAAAAAATTAAATTGGGGTATTACCCTGAACCATGAGTACAGTTAAAAAAAAACAAAAAAAAAACTGTCTTCCTACTGGTCAACTAAAACTGTGCACATATATGATATATATGAAACCCTAATGAGGTTCCTTCATTTTAGTGACAATTCCCAAGCCCCCCACTCCCTGAAATGGCCCTAATTATGATTGCCTAAAAAAATTGAGACCCTTAATTTCCATCCCAAAAGATTAATTTCTTAATTCCTATGCTCCCAAGCAAAAAAATTTTATTGATGAGTCCTTGATCACTTTCAAGGGCCATCTGTCACTTTGCCAATTAATTTCCTTCAAGAGCATTAAATATAGTGTGAAATTGTACAAAATGTGCAAAAGAACAAGCAGGTACACGTGCACCTTTCTTACATTCGAAGGTAAGGGGCCCCCAATTCAACACACCAAACTGCCCCCAGTCTATTGTCATCCCTGGTAAAATTGTCTGTGAGCTAATTGCAGCATTTCTATATAAAGGTTAACACATGTACACAGATAGCTATTACCCTAATACCCCCTCCTATACAAATTCCTCCAAACTTCAAATACAGGGGCCTTTGGGACAGTTAGAAAGTAGGTTTTCTGTCACAGTTTTGACCAGATGTTTGGAGAAGGGGGCACAATTCTCACTGGCAAGTGGCCAATTATTTGCCGTGAAATGGAATGACCGGAAGGATGTCTACATGCTCGCCACCATGTATGCAGACAACGCTTTAGTGGTGAGACAGTTACACCACCAGGACAAAGAGAAACTGGTTTGTGTAAAGTCCCAGTTACACGATAAGATATCGTGAATGATATCGCTGAAACGTCACGGGTTTGGAGTCATTCAAACGACATTGTTAGTACGTTGTTGCGTGTAACACCGCGATACGACTACGATAAGTCGTTGGATCGTTGATCGCGGATTTGAGAACATGTTCTCAAATCAGACAATCCACGATCAGCTAACCTGCTGCATTGGTCTGTGTGACACTGCGATAATGATGTCATTCACGACTTCGCCCATTCACATCAGTGAACAAGTATCGTTTGCTGGGTTTTGCGAACGACACCTGCTTGCTGGTGAGACGTGCACGATATCTAGGCATGAAACAGCAGAAAGAGACATGACATATAAGAAAGTATGGGAGCACACCCGTGATACTACAAAATATATACAAAATTTTATTATATTATTATATTGGAACAGTGTACAGACAAAAGGAAGTTAAAACCATTTAAAATTGGTAATAAAACCAGACAAGGGCACCTTGATATATGACAAATTTCAGATCAAACAAGTTAATTGCAGCAATTTATACATCAGCATAGACAGTCAAAAATAAATGAATAAATCAGGACCCAGCGGGGCTCAGAATTTAATGTATAGGGAGCATAGGAGGTCACTCCTAGGTCAGGGGATCAGTCAATCTGGAATTGAGTGTGTCACTCCAGTTAGCAGTATAGTCTCTCTGAGCTTTACAATGAAAATACCACTCTCTATGAGGGTTCACAGACCTCTTACATGAATCTAACACTATATAGCCAGAGAAACAACTCAAGATTAAAACACCTTGCTGAATAATCACGTATATATTATAGTGAGAGTATACCCTGTTGTGGACCCCTCAGTAGGGTAATTATTAACAAGTAAACCAGAGGTTCATGGTGATACCAGGGTCTACAATGTATACGCCTGTTAACGAGTGACCAACAAGTCCCTAATACAATCAATATGAACTGTCAAGTAAATCTGTAAGGCTGCAATTAACAACTGGCATCACTGGTATCTATCACTTCGATATCCCCACACACAGCATATTATTGTTGCACCAGCCCTGATCATAGTATTACACATTGCATATCATTGCACATCAAAATATCAGGGCTGTGCTTCCCTGCTACACATGAATGCCATAACAAGGGCTTGCATTCAGTAAGCATGTGCTGTGCACTGACTACTTGGTCAGAAGGATAGGGGGAGAAGGGAATGAGAAGGAGGGAGATTACAAGTCTGTGATACAGGTGCTCGAGTGGGAAAGGACCCCACCGGTATCGCTGCCTCCTGTGCAGCTTCGTCAGGGGATGTCTGCATACTCCACCGTCCTGTCTTATATAAGGAGAATGAGCTCCTTGCAGCATGATTCCTGTGTTCCGTAGGACAGGAAGCACGTGCAGTCACATGATTGCATTGCTTAGTTACAGAGTAAACACCAAGCAGGCTGAGAAATGAGTCACAGCTAAGTGCCCGCCCCGCAGTGTTATTGACCCACGGGGCTGTAATCTGCACAGAGCTGCTTGTACATATATCCAGGGGAGACAAATATTGATATCAAATCCAGGAAAATAGTACACAATGCACCAGATAGTGCCATATGTAAGGAATAAATCATGTTTTTAGGATTAAAAAGACGATCTTGTGGGATCAAGTCATGATATAAGGCATTATTAAATACATGTTCTGGGGGACATAAATTAGTGCACCATGTTATTTTGGTGGTTATCACATTTGACAGGGATCTATCCAGACTATATATACACTATGCATAAGAATGAAGGAAAGTGCACATTGTGGCACATTTCCTACTTGGTAGTATCTGGTATCAATAAACGAATTCTTAAGAACCCTGAGAAGTATATAAAGAGTGGATCTGAAGGCACACTCGATAGTATAGTCTCATGAAGAAAACATGGGAAAGCACTATTCGCTACCCATATTATATGGGGTTAGATAGAGAGTATTAGACCATACATGTTGGAGGTGCTCACAGGAGCTGCCCTCCAATGCAATCCCCCCCTTTGATCTTTGTTACCACCTATATCATAAGTCGCCGATTCATGTCCCTAGGCACACTGGCAGAGTAATTACCAACAGGTGCCCCATATCTAAAGATAGCCTGTTATTACTAGTCCCAAATCTAATGGCAGAATCATGTGGGAACCAAGTCACAATGTGAGGCGGTGTTGAATACAAGAACTGGGGAACACAGATTAGTTCACTGTTATTTTAGGGTTATCATACCTAGTAGGGATCTATCCAGACTCATGCTGTATATATTATAGTCAAAAGTGGGGAGAGGGGAAATGCACATTATGGCAAATTTCCTACTGAGTAGTATCTGGTACCAATAAGAGTGTTCCAAGATCCCTGAAAAATATATAAAGAATGGATCCAAAGGGACACTCAAAGGAGTAATCCCAAAAGGAGACCATAGAGACAGCACTGTTAGTTACCCATGTGTATTGGGGTTAGGTAGAGAGTACTGGAGAGTACATCACAGTGGGATAAGATGGAGGAGCTCACAAGGGCTACCCTCCAAAATAATCCCTCTTAATCTTAGTTATCACCCATATCATAGGTCACCGATCCATGTCCCTAGGCACACTAGTAAAATAATTACCGGCAGGTGCCCCATATCTAGAGATAGCTTGCTATTATAAGTCCAAAAACTCTATTCTCCAGTTCTAATTCGTATCAAATTCCAACAAGACACCAAATGGAGCCATGTATACCAGGGTTTTTCCTAAGATTCGTAAAGAGCCCCCCCCCCAGGAGAATTATATATATATCCAAGCATGGCAGACCTCCCGCCCGTCAATCAGATAGCTTGGTGCGAGCTCTACTATGAGAGGAATATCAATTATCCCGACAAGGGATAGTAGAAATAGGGATGTACAAAGATCTAGTTGCATAGATTTTAATAAGTATTATTGGGGTCCCTAAGAGGGGTCCACAAGGTGAAGGGACAATATTCTCCTGTATGAACACACCTATATGTTCATGTTACTCAATGACGGAACTATCATGATCATGGCAGTTTATAAACCAAATGAGGCATGGGAATAAATGTCCATCTCAAATCCTTTTGTTAGCAAGAACAGAAGTCCAGACAGCTGTGGGGGCTGCAAACGTCAGCATGGTATCAAGTATCCGATATGTGGAGAGTCCAGAACCGAGGATCGGAGGTGACAAATCTTGTTTTTTTTCATAGTCCTTTATTCTTATTATTTTTCATTGCCCAATTAGAAGAGGTGTTCCATCATTTACTTCTTTTAACCGGTATCATCATGACCACTGGAGAACAGAATTAGCCCAGAAAGCCAGTAAACAGGAACTCCTCATTTAGACCTGTGGGAGACATTGAGTTTAGTGTATAGATCCACCTTGTTTCCATGCGCAGTAGGAGTTTAGTGATATCGCCTCCCCTAATATTTAGGGTAGCGTGGTCCAATCCCACGAAGTACAAGCCCCGTGGTCTACCATGGTGCACAGTAAGGAAGTGTGAGGCAATGGTTGTAAGTTTTTTACCTTTTTCCAGATCTTCCGCTGCTAAGTTGATGGTTGAAATATGTTTCTGTGCACGTTTTCTGAGCTCCTGAGTTGTTTCTCCTACGTAGACCTTATTACAAGGACATACACGGGCATAGATTACATCAGCGGTCTTACAGTTTATATAATGTCATAAGGTATGTTCAGTAGCGTCAGGTGGATTTATAAAGACTAGATTTGTTGGTATCATGTACTGACATATGTTACATCCTCCACAGGGAAAGGAGCCCTTAAGTCTTACGCCCCCTGTTGTTGATCTAGAAGGTCTTACAAAATGGCTTGATGTCAATCGGTCACTTAAGTTGGGCGCCCTCCGGGCTGTCAAGAGTGGTCTGTCCTCTAATAGAGGTTTAATCTTAGGGTCACCTGTCAAGAGACCCCAATGTTTTTTAAGGAGATTACGCACCTCAGGCCATTGATTGTTGTAGTTCGTGATTATTCTTAGTTTGTTGTCTGCTGTCTTTTCTTTCCGTTCCAGAAGTCCAATTTGGTTCTGTGATTTTGCTCACTGGAAAGCCATTGATACCACTTTTTTCGGATATCCTCTGTTCACGAATCTCCCCGTTAAGATCTTTGCTTGGTTCTTGAATTCGCTATCCAACGTGCAGTTTCGTCTTGTCCGGAGGAATTGTCCAACGGGTATTCCTCTTCTAAGGTGGAAAGGATGAAAACTAGAGAAGGTTAAAAGACTATTAGTTGCCGTTGGTTTCCTATACAGGGAAGTAATAAATTTACCCTCACAAGCGGTGATCTGGAGGTCCAGGAATGTTGCTAAATTGTTCGAAACAGAGTGGTTCAGAAAGATGTTAAATCTGTTGTCGTTCAGTATGTTTAGGTAATCAACACACTCCAGCTCGGTACCCTGCCACAAAAAGAAAATGTCGTCTATGAAACGATGCCACCCAGTTATTTTTGTCTTGAATATCTCAGTTTCAAATACCACCGTTGATTCCCACCATCCTAGGAATAGGTTTGCCACGGCTGGTGCACATTTGGCACCCATGGCCACCCCTGAGATCTGACGATAATATGTGCGGTCAAACACAAAATAATTGTGTGTCAACACAAAATCCAATAAATCTATCAGGAAGGAATCGTGCATACGATCCGACCCAGCCTGCTTGTCCAAGAAATAAAGTACTGCCTCCATCCCATCCGTGTGTGCTATGTTGGTATATAGCGACTCCACGTCTATGGTCACAATCAACATATCAGGACCGAATGTTAAAGTCTGTAGATGTTGTATAAAATGGCAACTATCCCTAGTATAAGAGGGTAGGGCCTGGACTAAAGGTTGCAGGTAAAAGTCAACGTATTCACTCGCCTTTTCACACAGACTGCCAATGCTAGAGACGATAGGCCTGCCAGGGGGTTTTTGGATGTCTTTGTGCACCTTAGGGAGAAGATAAAATGTTGGTATTTTTGGTGTCTCCACCCATAGAAATTCTCTTTCTCTGCTGTTAATGGTGCCATATCGACTAGCTGCATCCAACAGTCTGTTCAGCTTATTCTGAAATACAAGTGTTGGATCGGAAGGTAATCTGACATAGAATTTTGTGTCTCTCAATTGTCTGGCCGCCTCAGTAAGGTACATGTCGGTTGGCCATAGCACCACATTGCCCCCTTTATCCGCCTCCTAGATTGTAAACTCAGGATTTCTGCGTAGTTGTTGTATAGCCGTTATTTCCCTACCAGTCAGGTTTTTATCCCTGGCTGTATTGGGGCGTAAGTTATCAATCTCTTTTTTGACTGTTTCAAAGAACAGGTTCACAGTGGGCAGTATAGATAATGGTGGTGCTTTTGATGATCTATTCCGGTAGGGAAAGACAGTCCTACCTGTATTGGGGCTAGGGTCATCCAACAGTTCCAATAGGTCACGCATCGCTCTCTGTTCCCTTTCTTGCAGGGAGTCCAAGGTCTGTGGACGGTGGTATATGACTGAGAAAATAAGTTTGCGGCAGAATAAATACAAATCCTTAACCAACGTAAATTTATCTAATTGGTTCATTGGGCAGAAGGTTAAGCCCCTTTCAAGGACTGAAATTTCCATAGGAGTAGGGGAGTAAGATGAGAGATTGATTACCTGGAGTTTGTTGGTATCAGCAGTCAATCCAGAGGGCATTTCTTGGGAGATTTCTAGTATCTCGGGTATCTCCCCCCTCCTTTGCCTCTCCCCCCTCTTCCCCCTCCCCCTTCCCCCCCCCCCCCTCGGTTTCGGTGTTGGGCCTCCTCCCCCTCTTCCCTCCTCTCCTGACTCGATTTCTGGGTCGCTCCCTGACCCTAAAAAATCACTACTGTTGTCAGT
The DNA here is from genome assembly GCA_033576535.1 of Allobates femoralis. Lineage (NCBI taxonomy): Eukaryota > Metazoa > Chordata > Amphibia > Anura > Aromobatidae > Allobates > Allobates femoralis. Next base: position 378,655,108 of record JARQOC010000003.1, read on the forward strand.
TGAGTCAGTTGGAGGGTCCGCTGGTGGTTTGGGGGTGGGGGCAGGGGGTTGCGGTTTAGGATTCCATGGGTTCCCCCTATGTCGACACCTGAAGGCTTTTTTTGAATCAGTCGGTTTTGTCCCTTAGGAACTTTTTCTTTTTGCCCTCAATCACAGTTTTCTCATAGTCATCTAATGTGATTTTTAATTTAGTTAGAAAAGGATTTACAACAATTTCTGTGTCAAAATCCACAAGTTTCTGCTCAAGGGATTTGATTTTTTCTTTTGTCTCAGATAATACTATTCGATCATGGTCGATTAACATATTAATTAATATGCGTGAACAGTGTAAGAGACCCTGTTCCCAAGTAGCCTGGAACTGTGGGGACGGTTCCCATGCCGGGAAAATATTGACCCTTAGACCCCGTGGAACAATAGAGGCCTTCAAATACTCCTCTAGGGTGCGGATATTCCACCACACTCTAATGCCCTTTTTCTGGGCCACTGTTAATTCTCTGGAAACACCAGAGAACCTGGTTTCAACAGTTGATATGGAGCTCGCCCCAAAAATATCAGAGGTGGAGCTATGCCAATTTGCCTCCCTGGTATCCCAGTCCATAAGTGGTCACGGAACCAGCAACAAGGAGAGAAATAAATAATTGTTATATATGTCAGAACCGGACCAATAGCCGGTGTGTGCTCACTCAGAAGGATCAGATAGGGGAACCCCTGATCCAAACTGCATCAATAATTAGGAGAAAGAGGAGCACCACAAGGTTCTATTCAAATAAAAAGGTGGGTGTTCACCATGTCATGATAACAACACATGAAACAGCAGAAAGAGACATGACATATAAGAAAGTATGGGAGCACACCCGTGATATCTAGGCATGTGACCTCTCACCAACGATCTCTAAACGATGTCCTAATGACCACGCGCCCCCAAGATCGTTAGTGATATCGTTTCCACATTAATGTGTGTAATGGTACCTTAAGAGTTTACAATAAGTTCATGGGAGGCGTTGACCTGTCGGTGCTTCAACCCTATCTGGTGCAGCGCAAGACCAGGGCCTGGTACAAAGAGGTAGCAATCTGTCTCTTCCAGGTTGATACCTATAACAACTTTGTCCTGTTCATAAAGTCACAAGAAGCATTCATATTTCTCTATTACCAGGAGAAAATTGTTAAGTGTCTCCTATTTGACTCACAGAAGGCAGCCTTCAAGTCAGAGGATGTGCGGAGAGCGTCAGAGCCTGCATTACATGCACTTTCGTTCCTTCCACTCCTACCCAAAACAGTCCCCCAAAAAGATGCTGAGTTTTTACTAAGCATGGTAGGGGAAGTGATTCCCTGCATTATAGTCTCATGTGCCCATCCCAGTCAGACCTTTTTATTTTTTTTATTTTTTTTAAACATATTTTTATTAAATTTTCAGTATGATAACATATAAGTAGACCAATAAACAATTAAACAATCCACCCCACCTCCCCCCAAACTCAGCCACCCTTGAGTCCAGCAGAAAGCGATAGAGTCCAGTTCAAAACATACGGCGGTAAACCATGTTCATATACAGTACTGAGTATTGACCTTGGTCCCCAGTAGACTCAGGGCCCCAAGAAAGTAGGTTGTCACTCCTGGCCTGCTCCATCCAGGGTTGTAGATATCTGAAGCCCACCCAAAGACCCCTGCAACTCTCCCAACAGATACCATGGTGATTGCACGAATGGGAGAACCATCGCTCGAAGCTCAGTAGGAGACAGCTTGGAGAGTATAAACCCTCTCCATGTTTCAAAGAACTTCCCTGTCAATGTGTCTTTATCTCTCGCAGCTTCTAGACTTTCTATATGCATCACAGCCTTCAATTCCTTGAGTATGCCTGACATACCTGGGACTTGCTCCGAGAGCCAGTTGCGGAGAAGCAATCGCTTGGTGACCATTGCCAGTATGTGAAGTATTCGGGCAGATTTGCCATCCCATACCCCAGACACCGGGAAATGGAGAAGCCAGGCCAATATGTCCATTGTGACATGTGTACTTGTGACCTCCCTCGCTAGGGTTTCAACCCGCTTCCACAAATTCTGTACTTCCCCACACAACCATAGACCATGCACCATATCTGTTTTTGACTGGCCACATTTCGGGCAGTTTTGTTGCCTGTCTGGAAATCCTGCAGTTGGAGGCAAAGTAAAACCATATATCGCCCTATGAATGATTCTATGTTGCACATCTCTCCATCTTTCGCTGATTATATTCTTCCTCATGACCTCCCATCCTCTTCGAATCACATCCCCAACATCAGATCTAGGTATATATTTGGACCACCCGCTAAATGTGGTGTCTTCCCTCATAGTTAAGGTCGTTTCCCTCAAGCTGTCATAGATGTACGACACATTAATGGTCAAAGGGTCTGATCCCAACCAGTCATCCCATATCGAGGGTCTGCATTCCTGAGAAACATTATGAAGATGGCGTAAAACATGATGATGCAACTGCCTGTACTGTATGATGTGGAAAGGACCCAACTGGAATTTCTCCAGGACCTCTGATTCCGTTAGCCATCACCTATCTGGTATGTGAATGAGGTCTCCCAGTGTTCGAACCCCCTTCTCTAACCAAGCTGCAAATAAAGCATTTTCCCTGCCCAAGCTAAACCCTGCGTGTTTCCAAGGGTTAAGATATTTAGATGTTTTCCACGCCATCGTCAACTTCTTTCTGACCGCTTTCCAGCACATGGCCATGTCCCTATAAATGATTGTGTTCTTTAAGGTCTTGGGCACCTTGGACCATGATGAATGTAGTAAACTAGCCGGTTCCCAGGGTCTACACACCGCAGCCTCAGCTGTATAATTAGAGTATCTGATGGTCCCTCTGAGCCAGTCAATAACATGGCACAGTAGGCAAGCTAAGTTATAGCCCCTGACATCCGGGAAGTTCAGTCCCCCCCCTCATTTCGGGAGCATCAGGATGCGACTGGCTATCCTGGCCCTTCTTCCCCTCCAGAGAAAGTTGGAGAACGCTGCGTTGAGTTTGTGGATGTCCGCTTTCTTAAGCAGCAGTGGTATAGTTTGCAGCGGATACAGAAGTCTGGCGAAACTAACCATCTTAATTAGATGGCACCTTCCCAGAAGAGTCAACGGCAGACCTCTCCACCTCTCCAATTCTCGTGTTATTTTAGTAATTAATGGGGTGAAATTCAGGCTATATATAAGACTTGTGTTGCTGCTAAGAATGATGCCCAGATATCTTATGTGATGAGACTTTACTCGGATGCCCTCCATCTCCCCCGTTGGTCCACCCCCCCTCTCTCCCGGTCTGGGGTGTGGTGTCCCTAGACGTAAAATCTCACATTTAGCCTTGTTGAGCTTAAAGCCCGAAAATGTTTCAAAGGTATGATGGTGTTGAAGTAATGTACCTAAGTCTCTTTCCGGTCTATTCATATAGATAATGACGTCGTCTGCAAATAGTGCTGATTTCATCGTTGCCCCTCCAATATCAATGCCCTCATGTGCACTAGAGCCATTCAAGTATGGTGCTAGAGGTTCAATGGCCAAATTGAAGAGCAAGGGCGAAAGATGGCATCCCTGTCTCGTCCACCTCTCCAGAGGGAAAGGGGCGGACAAAAAGCCGGGGATGCATATTCTTGCGCTCGGGTTCTCATATAATATCCTTAAAAATGTCCTAAATGCCCCTGCAGACCTATCTTATCCAGGACCAAGTGCAGCCACGGCAAATTGACACTGTCGAACGCCTTTTCGGCGTCCAACAGTACCAACGCCGGACGGTCAGAATGTAAATTCTCATGATGACTCACGGTATCCAATACCAGCATGGTTTGTCTGATATTGCCCACCGCCGATCTGCCCCTGACAAATCCCGCCTGTTGAGGGCCAATAAGAGATGGTAATAATCCTGCCAGGCGATCTGCCATTATTTTGGCCATAATCTTTAGATCCTGATTAATCAGGGAGATGGGGCGATAGCTGGACGGGTCAGGTGAGCCCACGATACCTTTCGGCAGTAGCTTAATATGTGCCGTGTTAGTGTAATTCGAGATACTATCACCCGCGAGAATGCCATTGAATAAAGAAACTAGGCATGGGGCCACCTTGTCACACAGAGATTTGTAATAGTCTCCAGTGAAACCATCTGGTCCCGGTGCCTTAAGAGCACCAAGGTTCTTGATGGTCGCTTGAACTTCAGTTAGAGATATCTCAGCGTTCAAGCTAGCTAAGCCATCTTCTGTGAGAACAGGCAAGGAGACCCTCTCAAGCCACTCGCTTCCCGCTTCCATCTCATGTTGACCCGGGCCCTGCTTATACAGTTTAGCAAAAAATTTTCCTAAATGAGAGTTGATGTCTTTTGGGTCATGTAGTGTATTTCCTTCAAAATCTAAAAGAGAGGTAAATGTCGTGGGCTTGGTTTTGCCTCTGGCCAAATTCGCCAATATCCTCCCCGCCTTATCGCCAAATCTATAGAGATCCACCTCCCATTGATCTTTCTCTCCGTTTAGCCCATACGTCAAATTCCCTCTTAGCTCCCAACCATTCCTCTTTCGTTGACGGTGAAGGATTGTTTTGAAATTCCTTATGTGCATCCCCCACTTTGATGCTGGCTAGTTGGAACTGAGTAAATGTTTTTTTTTTTTTGAGTGCTTGTGTAAGCCAATATTTTCCCCCTCATCACCGCTTTGCTCGTCTCCCAATATAGTTTAGGATCTGTCACATGAACTGCATTGGTAAGAGCAAAGTCAGACCACCACTCCCCCAAAAGTCTGTCAAAGTTACTGTCCTTTCTCAAGTAAGATGGGAAGCGCCATATAAAGTCAGACCCCCTTGGATGCTCATCACGTATTTCCACTACCACGGGACTGTGGTCAGAGATAACCATAGGTTCAATGTCTATTTTGTCCACTCTAGACAGCAATTGGCTGCTGAGTAGAAATAGATCTAAGCGTGACCACGACCCGTGGGCATGGGAGAAGTGAGTGAATTCTTGTTCATTGGGGTGGTGCAATCGCCACACGTCATGTAGGGCCAGTCCCTCAGCTAAGGTTTGCAACAAGCCTGACGTCTGCCCGTCTGGGTTAGAACCGGTCATCGTCTTTTCACTTCGCCGGTCAGCACCTTCAAAAAACACTGTATTGAAGTCACCCCCCACTATCCTAAGGTGTTCTGTGTCTTCTAGTAATTTTAGCTGTAGTTGGGAGAAAAAAGCATCTTGCGATTGGTTAGGAGCATATATATTAGTAACACTAAACCGCCCAGTCGGACTATCTATAACCAATCGCACATATCTACCCTCATCATCTTTAGTCTCGGAGACTATAGTGTAAGGAAAGTTTTTATGTATCAGTACCAGTACTCCCGCCTTCCTCCCTACTGATCCTGATCCATGTACCGCCCCCACCCAGAGTCTATGCATCCTAAAAAATTCCGTATCTTGGAGGTGTGTCTCCTGAAGTAGAGCAATGTCCACTTTCAACCTCTTAAGATGATTAAGTATCATGGAACGTTTCTCCGGTGACCTAAGGCCCTTAACGTTCCAGGACAGCAGATTAACCATTATCAATTGTCACTGGATGGGTCATAGTCAACACCACCGTGTTTTGGAAAAACTCAATCCATACGAAACATAGCGAACAGAATATATACAGTGGCTGAAACTTCAAGAACACCCAAACCCTATAACCCCAACGACTTCTCAACAGGCGGCTAAAAGGCCACATACCAAACCTCATACCCACATTAAGCCCCCTTCTCACCCATCCTTTCCCAAGCCAACAATTCCCCAAATACAAGTTATGGACTCCCATATTCTGAAGGGCGCTCTCCTTTTCTGCTCCCGCCCTGTGACTCCAATATGCAAGGAGATAATTAATACCGTGCACTAAAGTCTATTATCACATATCGTCAGTGTTATACCGTATCATACCGTACCCCGCGTCCGGGTTGAACGCTACCAAACCGTCCGGGCCAGGGCTTGGTGGTTTAAGAGACATGACAACAATCATCTCCGGTATAAAAGTAATGGAAAAATAGGAAAAGAAAAAGGAAAAAGATCACCAGTTCAGGACTCCTCGCGATTGACCTCCACTTGTGACCCATTTGTACCGGAAGGGCGCCTTCTCCCTCCACTACCATCACGTCGCACAGTCCTTTGTTCATTTGGCGAGTTAGATCCTGGGCTTCCCCTCCCAGATGACCAACGAGGAGAGTCCTCTCTAGCCGTTAGGGTCCCCGGGCGATGATCCTCATTGTCTCTCTGGGCTCCTGAATGGCGGCTCCGTTGCCCTCCGTCATAGCTTCCCTCCGGGCTCCGCTGTGTCAGGCTCCTGAGGGCCTCCCCCGGGCTGTGATGCACCCTGATGGAACCGTCCGGACCCTGTACTTTAATACGGCTGGGTACATTAGCTGAAAGCGTATATTGCGCTTGTAAAGTATACTACATGCTTTCCCAAAGGCTCTCCGTTTCTTTGCCACTTCAGGAGAGTAATCACCAAATAGCCGAACCTTATGTCCACAAAGCATCAGTGGGGCCCTCGAGCTCTTGTATGCGCGCAGAAGGTTTTCCTTGTCCCTGTAGTTTAGGTAGCGATCAATATCCTGTCGCAGCTTCACTTTCTCTTGGGACGCTGTGCTAGCTTTGGCGGCACGGCTCGGGTGGGGGACCTATCCGGTGTGCCCTTTCCACCATACAGAGGCCCCTACTTCCGAGGATCTTGGGGAGTTCAGTCTCAAAGATGTCTAGCAGAGCCGTGGGGGTGATGGACTCAGGGAGCCCTATCAGTTGCAGATTGTTCCGACGGGACCGGTTCTCCAGGTCCTCCAATTTATTAATTGTGCGTTCTTCCCTATCCTTGTATTCTGAGACTTGTTGCTCCAGCCATGTCACCCTGTCTTCAGCATCTGACACTCTCTGCTCCAGTGCTGCTATTCTGGCCTCCTGAGCTGCAGACTCCTCTCTGCCAGTGAGGGAATCTTGCAGCAGCTCCTGCACTAGATCCCTGTAAGTCTGCTTTAGCTCTCCCACCAGCCGTGCTGAGACTTTTGTGGCCAGCAATTTATAGTCAATGGTGGGTTCAGGTCTCAGCCCCTCCGCCTGCTCCTTAGTCTCACCTCTCCCACCGCTGCTCCGGTCCGGATGGACACCGGGATCTTTCCCCTGCGAGCGTGGCTGCTGTTTGCTCGCCGCCTCCTTGCCTCTGCCTCCTGCTCCGCCCTGCGCCATCTTGAAGGGTGGCCCGGAGTTTCTCGTCGCCATCCCCGCCGTAACCCACCTGGTGCCGGTGCTCCGAAGCCACCAATGCATGCAGGGGTAGTTCAAGAATAGGGGAGTGTGATTCCGGTTGCGTTTGGCGGCAAATTCTCGCCTTTGGATCGGGTATGGAGTCTCGGGCTTTGGGAGCTCAGTCCCTTCCTCCCTCTCCCATCAGGCCGGAAACCGGAAGTCGTCAGACCTTTTTGTCAGCCGCCTGCTTTGAGAAATACCATAAAAATTCCCATTATTAAATTGTCATCAATTACTCCAAATTGTGTGGTAGCAGTTTTTTTTCAAATAATTTATAGTTTCCATTTAGTGGGCACCAGTAGAGATTCCATTTATTACTCGTACCATAAAAATTACTATTTTCAGCAGTAAAACACATTTTACCCTATTTCAGAATTAATTCTAGGCCACGATCATCACTTACCAAACTATTATTCAGACAAATTCCCATCCTCATGCCCGCATCTGTATACTCCAGAATGTGGACGTAACAAATGTTCATCAAAAGTTTAGCCATCTGACAATGAATTCCAGGACTTGATCATTCACAAATATTTTTGATCATTTATCTTAGTTTGAGTGTTTTTTACGACCATGTCTTGATGAACAAAACTTTGCATTTATATTACTTACACGTTATTTATTTTGGCGATAGACCGGATCATTTTATTGGAGGATCTCTAACAATGAGGCTATATCGTATTTATACACTACTGGATGTGGGCCCAATGCTATCTCATCGGGTGGGCAGTGACATCACAATGAAGGCAGGCTCTGGGGGTGAGATGGCAGGCTGGTGTGAGCTGGGACCGGCCGGGAGCAAGCTGGTGGGCTGCACGGAAGTGTGGAGCGAGTGTGCGGTGGGTGAGAGGGCGGGCGGCATGGGAGCATGGAGCTGCCGTCCGCTGAGGGGGAACAGGCTGCACAAATGCATAGAGCGGGCGAGGGTGGTGAGCTGCAAAAGGAGCATGGAGCAGGTGGGGGGTGAGCTGTGTGGGAATGGATCAGACAGAGGGTGAGCTGCATGAGAATAGAGCGGGTGAAGGGTGAGGGGGTGGGTTGCAAGGAAGTGGAGTGCGCGTAGCATGAGGGAAGTGGGCTGCATGGGAGTGGAACAGGTGAAGGGGGAGTTGGCTGCATGGGAGTAGAGCGAACGGGAGGTGAGCTGCAAAGGAGTGGAGCGGGTGGGCTGCGAGGGGTGTGAGCTGCACAGGAGTGGAGCGGGCAGGGGTGAGCTACACGGGAGTGGATGAGAAGTGAGCTGCACAGGAGTGGAGCAGGCAGGCTGCACAGAAGGGAGGGAGCTGTGTGGAAGTGGAGCTGGCGGGGGGTGAAATGCACAGGAGTAGTGGATGGGGGGTGGTTTGCACGGAAATGGAGCGGGCGTGAGGTGAGGGGAGTGGGCTGCAAAGGAGTGGAGCAGGCGTAGGGTGAAGGGATGGGCTGCATGGGAGTGGTGCAGGCGGGTAGCGAGAGGGGGTGAGACATGTTCGCCAATTTCAAATTCGGCACAAACAATGATTCGGATTCAGGATTGAGAACCAGAACATTTTGGAAAAAAATCAGCAAACTCAGCTTTGGTAACTGATAGGATGGAAAAAAAAGATCTGTGAAAGTGAGAAAATCTCCAAATTAAGAGGTGAATGAATGTGTGAGTAAAAACTGCTCACCTGGTCTTGTTGGGTCACCCGCAACCAGTATGATAGCCAGAAATCGATGTAGTCGCCTGAAAAAGACAGCTGCTGCAAGGACCACACCTCCATTGATAACTGCGGTGAAGAACCTGTAGAGCTGTAGGACAAAGTGCCGTTGTGTCCGCGCTGCCGTCAAAAGGATCACCAGACACGAGAGAATCTGGGCTGAATTTTACCTTTTGTCCTCCGACGCGTTTCGGATCCTTCACCTGGCTCTTTCCTCAGGGACAGTGGAAAAAAGGAGGAAAAACATAGTGCTGATAATTCTTAGGAAGTTACTTGTGGAATTGCAAAAACTAGGTGCACCGTGTAAATGGATGACTGAAGGTAGACAATCATTTCATATAACCCTAAAATATCTGGATATCGTGCTTGTAATGTTATTTGTCCTAGTACACAGTGTAAAAACCACAGAGAAAAAGGATGAGAGAGATGGTGTAGGCCATTTAGCCATAATGAGGAGCAATGTTGCGTTCTAGCAATCTATTTGTTTGATGCAGATTTAAGTGTAACTATTCTATGAAAAATTGAAACTAAGTCTGTGTATGTGGAAGTGGTAAGGAGCTTTGTCTGAAGCCGTGATGAGTGCAAGAGAACCAAGATCAAGACCCCCATCAACCAAAAAGACAACATACAAGGAAATAAATACAGTGCAGAGGTGAAAAATGTAGGAAAGAGAAATAGGCTGAAAATAGATATATATGATATGCAATAAATTCAAAAAGTGTGATATAGAAGTATATGTGTACATATAATCAAGAGGATTTAATCAATAATAAATAATACAATTTCCAAAAGAATAAAGTACACATATACATCACACTTTTTGAGTTGCATTGATCTGTTAAGGCTCTTCACAGCAGTAGGTGGAGGAGGAGGAGGCCACCGTTACAAACACCAGCGATCTAGGCGGAGTTTTGCAAGATTTACTGCTGACAAGAGAAGAGTCAGTATTAGGAGCGGCCATCCTCCTCAGTGAGCTCGGGTCACGGCTCCCGGCTGACTGAGGATACCACTGCTGCTCCTGGTCTGGAGGGACATTTATCCGGACACACTCACCCCAGCACTGCTCACTGATCTGCTGCGCGCTAAGCATGGACAGGATAATAAAGTCCCGCCCCCTGCAGCTCCCATTGGCTGCATGATCCTCCACACATAGACTGCTCCAGTTTGAGGGGGAAAATCCCAGCACCAGCCCTCCAGCTCCTACAGCTGCTATGAGAGATCTGCTATGACTGGCAGCAGGACACCCCTGCCTGATAGCGAGTGGGCCCTCCCATCTGTCCTGGGCCCTGGCATTTGCCCAGGTGCGCGGGGTGGTGACGCTGGCCCTGATCGCCATTTTCAGAGTGTTACTGTTCAGGGCCAATGTTGCTGCCTTTCTGTCCCTGCTACACAAAAAGATTGCTTACTACTCAATCATTTTTTAGATAGAAAAAGAGGGCGAGAAGGTCCATCCGGACATAGGCATTTTTAGCTGAGAACAAGTGTGATTACCCGAAATCTGTGCGCTTTGCCAAAGCCGCGTTTTTTGCATACAAGTAACTGCCAAATCTTTGTTGTTCCTCTAAAAGACTTTTTTTGGCCTCAAACAGGTTATTACCAAATGTTTGTTGTCAAATAGCCTTTTATTAGGCCTCAAACAAATGCTTTCGAATTCTGTGTTCATTAAACATGAGTGATAAATCCTGACTTTGTGGTGGAAAGGGGAAAATAACTTGGTGTTATTGAGTTATTGCTACAGTTCATGGCAAGCGCTGCATCAAGTGGCCTCTCCTCCTCCTCCTCCACCTCAACATCTCACACAGTACAGAACTCAGAAATGGAGTCCTAATAACCCATGTCTCCTCCCGTGTCACAACTCTCCAACTGTACAACTGACTGTGGTAAAACACAGATGGGCAATTCTGCAGAGTTGTTCACATATTCTATTCCATTAACATTAGAGGTCTACTCAAAAGATTCACAGAATCCAAAGGAAGACCTCATCCACAAACCAGATAGGCGGTGGATGACCGAATCAGAGGTCCTGGAGAAATTCCAGTTGGGCTCTTTCCACATCATACAATACAGGCAGTTGCATCACCATGTTCTGCGCCATCTACATAATGTTTCCCAGGAATGCAGACCCTCGTTATGGGATGACTAGTTGGGATCAGACCCTTTGACCATTAATGTGTCGTACATCTATAACAGCCTGAGGGAAACGACCTTAGCAATGAGGGAAGACACCACATTTAACGGGTGGTCCAAGTATATACCTAGATCTGATATTGGAGATGTGATTAGAAGAGGATGGGAGGTCATGAGGAAGAATATAATTAATGAAAGATGGAGAGATGTGCAATATAGAATCATTCACAGGGCAATATATGGTTTTACTTTGCCTCCAACTGCAGGATTTCCAGACAGGCAACAAAATTGCCCGAAATGTGGCCAGTCAAAAACAGATATGGTGCATGGTTTATGGATGTGTGGAGAAGTACAGAAATTGTGGAAGCGGGTTGAAACCCTGGCGAGGGAGATCACAAGCACATATTAGCCTGGCTTCTCCATTTCCCGGTGTCTGGGGTATGGAATGGCAAATCTGCCCGAATACTTCATATACTGGCAATGGTCACCAAACGATTGCTTCTCCGCATCTGGCTCTCAGAGCACGTCCCAAGTATGTCAGGCATACTCAAGGATTTGAAGGCTGTAATGCATATAGAAAGCTTAGAAGCTGCGAGAGATAAAAACGCACTGACAGGGAAGTTCTTTGAAACATGGAGAGGGTTTATACTATCCAAGCTCTCTCCTACTGAGCTTCGAGCGGTGGTTCTTCCATTCGTGCAATCACCATGGTATCTGTTGGGAGAGTTGCAGGGGTCTTTGGGTGGGCTTCAGATATCTACAACCCCGGATGGAGCAGACCAGGAGTGACAACCTATTTTCTTGGGGCCCTAAGTCTACTGGGGACCAAGGTCAATACTCAGTACTGTACATGAACATGGTTTATCGCCGTATGTTTTCAACTGGACTCTAGCGCTTTCGGCTGAAATCAAGGGTGGCTGAGGTTGGGGGGAGGGGGGATGGATTGTTTAATTGTTTATTTGTTTATTGGTCTATTCATTTGTTACCATACTGAAAACTCAATAAAAATATGTTACAAAAAAAAAAAAAAAAGATAAGGAATGCCCAAGATATTTTTGAGGTGATCTGGGGATGGGCTAAGTAGGGTCCAAGTGGAATCCAGACCCTCGTCGACAAACGTTAACCCCAGGGGGTGGAGGCGATGATGATAATGAGACTCAGATACCTGAGGAGCACCTGCACTATACTGCACGTCAGGGCAGGAAGAGGGTGACTTTCAGGGTGAGGTGTAGGACAGTAGAGAAATTATGAAGAGGTTAGGGCCACGTCACACACATCAATTTGATGAACGATATCGCTTAAGTGACCTGCTTTTTTGATTGTTTAAGCGATATCGTTTGTGCGTCGTTGCGTGTAACCAAGTGATATTTCTTTGAAAAATCGCTTGATTGATTGTAGATTTGTGAACCTGTTTACAAATCTATCGTTCGTCGGCTGGTGGACACGCAGCATCGCTGCGTGTGACATCGGGAGACCATCGATCAGCGAGCTCACAGCACTGCACGGCCTATGCTGGGAACTCGTTTCCATGGTAAACATCGGGTTACTAAGCGCGGCGCCTAGTAACCCGATGTGTGCCTTGGTTACCAGTGTTCTCGCTGGTCCACATTGCTGGCGAGTCTGCCTGTGTGACAGCTCACCAGCGATATGAACAATATTGTTAGCGATCACGCGTGCATGTGATCGCTAACAATGTCATTCATCAAATTGATGCATCTGACGTGGCCCTTACAGATTCCACTTGGAATCAATCCAGAGTCATGCAGCTGAGTAGCTAACCAAAGGAGGAGGAAGGCAAGGAGGTTAGATTGCAGCTTCCTGCAGAGACTGAGTGCTGCAACAACGACAAGCACTGCATCCTCAGCAAAAATTATGCCTCTGGATATCAGCGGTTGTAGGTCTGCATTTCTCAGGGGCAGCATGGGTTGCCTAGCCTGGGCCTTTTTTGAGACCGCAAAGAATGACTCAACTCACGTTATGTGCCAAGTTTGTATTTTTGTATTTTTTGTATTAAAAAAAAAAAAAAATTAAGCAGAGGCAAAAAACCCTCAACAATTTGAGTAATACATGCATGAATCGGCACATAACCCAGCAACATCTGCAACTCTGGCAAAGTTACTGTGCTAAAACGGGGCCTAGCGGGCCTCACCAAACATCGACCACCACATCAACCGCAACTGCTGCTTCTTAAACCCCCTATCACAACGGCAAGTATTGTCATACAGGAAGTGGATATGCCTGCTCTTTTTGACTCATCTCAGATCCCAAGCACACCATTTTTTTTTTTGTCAACCCACCATAACATCTTTGCATGGATCTACCCTCACAGTCCAGACGTTTGTCGGGTACAGATTTCTCCATCCTCTCTTATCACAGGTGCCAGCCCTCAAGTCTCGCAGTTGTGGTCACGTAAAAGATTATTTCGTCCTACACTTTCCAAAGGAAAAAGCTTAAACTTCATCTCAAATTTGCTGGCAGCTGAAATGCTACCTTTCCGCCTCGTGGATACCTTTCCGAAAGCCGAAGGCTGTCACAGTCTCCCAGTACCAGTTGCCATTACTTCTTTATAAAAGCTGTGCCTGTGCTACACCAGCATGTCGCAGACTCACCCATTTCTTGAGAATCTCTGTATGTGACAGGGTGCAAATCACCGCTGACACCTGGATGAGCAAACATGGTCAGGGGTGTTATATCTCGCTGATTGGGCACTGAGTGACTCTGGTGACTGCGGGACCGGGGGCTGCTCCCCAAGTCTTGAACTCCCAAAACTTGGGACAAACCTCTGTATCGACCGCTTCATCCACTGCTTCTGCCACCTCCACCTCCTCTAGGGTTGATTTTGACCAATGGCAGTCTCCACTAAACCTGGAGCCAGGGAAGGCTGTGTGCAATAACAACGCTAAACTGGTGGTGGCCCTATATTGAGGCAAACTTACACACGTGCTTTGAATGGCTCACGTCCTCAACTTGGTTGTACAGTAATTCGCACGCCACTATCCCAGTATAAAAGTTGGAATTGAAGAGGTGTATCACGGTCCGCGCTGCTATACCCAAAGAAACACTCACATGGAAGGCAGGATTCAAAAGCAGTTACTGTCCTTTATTCCAACGTGTTTCGGTGCACAACCTGGCACCTTCCTCATTGCTACAGAGGTCTTTCGAACAACCGGTTAACCGTTTGATATGCAATGTGCGGAGACAGTGGAATTGCACTCTGCGTATGTTGCAGCGGCTGTGGCAGCAGTTACAAGCCCTGGCGCTGTATGTTATGATGTGTAGATTGATTCAACACAAGCTGAAGGTGTGGAGCAAATTACACTTGCCAAGTGGGATACCAATATCTCTATGGTCCAGACTCTCGTTGCACAGGCGGATGCCATTAGAGGGTGGAGTAGAGCTACAGGGGAGCTCATGGTACCAGACAAACTGTTAGTGAAGGTGTAGGTGCAAAGGATGAAATGGATGATGAGGATGAAGAGATGATGGGCACAGAACAGTTAGGAGATTAAGAAGAAATTATTCTTTATTTTGTTCAAGGTCGGCAGGAAAGAACGGAGGAAGCAAGCTCGATTATTACCCCACCACCAACCCAAGGATTTGGGCCTCATGAATGCATCATACACATGAGCGTCTTCTTGCTGCACTATCTGCAACATGATACCTGTATTGTTGGGATTCGAATTAGAAATGACTACTGGGTTATCACACTGGATCTGTGGTACAAGAGTAAATTTAGCCAGATGGATACCAGTATGGACAGTGGCACAAGCATGCTGGAGTATAAAAAAAAAATGCTTGTAGACAATCTTGGGACTTTCCCCAAGACAGCAGTGAAGAACAGAGTGTACATCGCAGATTTACACTTCCAACTCGGCAAAATGTCAAGTCCTCAGCACAGAAACATTAGCAGCAGCAGTTTAACTGGCAGAAACAATTTCTGGGAGTCTTTTGACTCATTTTTTTTTTTTTTTTCAAAAATATGTTTATTAAGGAAGAAAATACATAAACACTTAATATAAGACAGCATCTCACTCATACATTTAGCATGAGTAAAAGAGTTTCATACAGCCATCAGACATAAACATACAACTTCCGTTATGGTTATAACAATTTCAAGAAAATATAATCTCTATAGCTCATAGTGGAATTACATCAAACCACTATTTGAGACAATATAGTAGAATGAAATTAAAAAAAAAAAAAAAATTGAGAAGAAATAAGAGTGAGTATAGAGGGGGGGGGGAGAGGGTATAGGAGAGTGGGTAGAGGTTCGGGAGGGGGAGGGATGAGGGATTGGACTGCTGCAAAGTTGACTAGTAAGGGTCCATTTGAGAGAGGGCGGGGCGTGCGCAACAATCCTGTCAGGTCTCCCAAGAAACACCTTCGGAACATGAAGCCAGTTCAATCATTTCCTAGCCAGGAGGAAACATCTGGGCCCTCTATAAAGAGGTGCCAGGCGCACCACGTTCCTAAGTGTTTATCCCATTTATCTGCGTCTTGGGCAATGAGAGACTCCATACGTTCAAGCCTATTCATTTCTCCTATCCACTCTCCGATTGTCGGGGTCTCCGCAGTTCTCCAATGTCTAGGAATTATTGTTCTGGCTGCTATTAGACAGAATCGGAATAGACCATTTTTGGTCACTGCTAGAGAGCCCGGAATCAGGGAAAGGAGCACTATCTGAGGTGAAGGATCTCAAGATACTCCCGTCACAGAGCCAAATATTGCAAAGACCTTCCGCCAAAACTGTTGCAAGGCTCACAGGACCACCAAATGTGTAAAGGTGTTCCCACCTCTTTCTCACACCTCCAGCATAGTTCCGATACATCCGGGTATATTTTATGGAGAAAGTCTGGGCATCGGTACCACCTGGTTAAAATCTTGTAATTTTTCTCCTGTGACGCACAGGATATAGATAGCCTGTGGGTCAGAGTGAAAATTTTTTGTACATCAAAAGCGGAAAAGGTGGTCTGTAAATCTCTTTGCCAGGCCTCTACGTAGGAAGGTGGGTCCACCGCCATCAACTCAGTCAGTATATTAACGATACCGAGTGTAAGGGGCCTTCTTTAGAGCTTAAAATAAGCTCCAAAGCAGTGGGAGGTTCCATTCGTAGAGTAGCAAGGTAAGATTTAAGTTGGGAGAACTCTATTGACTCATTTTTAAACCAGCCGATCCACCAATGGAGCACAAGTCTGACACATACTGAACAACTGGAGAGGATGGTGCAGGAGTATCTAGAGCTCAATACCAAGCCATCAGAGGGGTTGGACACTTTTGCATTTTGGGCTTCAAAATGGAGGAGTGACTTGACCTCGCCAGTCATGCCCTGCAGCCAGAGTTCTCTCAGAACACGTCTTCAGTGCTCCTGGTGGTGTCCTGATGGATAAATATACCATGAAAGTGTAGACCACCTAACTTTGATCAAGATGAACAAGTCATGGATCTCCAAGGACTTTTCCACCCCAGTCACAGACACAATTTTTATTCTGGTCAATTGATTCCACTTTGGTGGTATCTGGCCCTAATTTTTTGAAATGTGGAGACTCTTATTGGGATCTACTTGTCTGTTTCCTTAATTTAGCAGGGCTCTCTGGCACCATGCCTACACCTGTCACTGATCCAGCTGAATAATTGACAATTTATGTAATATTTCATGAAACTGATCTTTGTGCCACCTGAGTGTGCCGCAGCATAAAATGTATTAGAGCTGGTGCATGAGGTATGAGGGCCCCCAGCCCTACACCTATCAATCATCCCAATGTTCTTGATCAATGTTCAACCTTCAAGTGCTAGGCCAGGGCTTTTTCCAGACCCTGTGCCAAGCATGCAGGTTGTGCCATTATACAATACATATTTTGTAACTAGCCTTGTATTTTTAAATGTGTAGACTGTTCTTGGGGTCTTCTTCTGTTTCCTGAATTTTGCAGGGCGTTCTGAGCACCATGCCTACGCCTGTCACTCATCTCCCTGTTCCTCATCAATGTTGAAGCTTGGAATGCTGGGCCAGGCCATGTCCCATGCATCCATAATGCATCATGATAAAAATTTTAAAGAGGACATGTCACCAAACCAGGCATGGTGATCTAATTACAGCACTGGATGCAGCATGTCTGCAGCATCCAGACAAGGGGTCACCCAGCACTTGAGCAGCCTTGTACCCCGAGATAATACACTTAAAAAAATTTACATCGCGGGGGCGTGACCTGGACATGGCGGGGACAAGTCGCACTTGAGGAGAGCTCCCGTGCCTGATCCTTTTACACAGCCTGCATTTGCAATTATAAGCCTGCCCGGTGGATCCCTGTACAACTACAGTCTCCTGGACCCGGGGTGGACAGCTGCATTTCGTCAGATGCCCGGTAAACGAGACATAGCCCAGTTTTTCATCCTGCCGGGTGCCTGCCATCACTCATCCAGCCCCACTGCAATGGCTTCCAGCACTACAGCAGGGGCTAGACACTCTGGGAACCCGACACCCAGTTCAAAGCAGACATCAACTCCGTCCTCCCGGCGGAACACCAGGAGTGTGTCTGGATTCCACACATCAGCACTTAAGATACCGAACGGGGGAGAGGGGGGCTCAGGAAAAGGCGCGAAGGCCGCCATTATTGGAGACAGAGGACAGGATGGACGAGCGTCTCACTCCCCCTAGCCCCTCCCAGAGGGGAAGACGCTGCTGCAGCTAAGACATTTAACACAGGAACAATATGCCTGGGACAATCTGGTGCCAGTGCTCATACACCTAGCCCGGGCTCCAGTCCCTCACATGGACCCTCTGCCCCTGCCTCAGAATATGATCAAGCCTCTCCTCATAGCCTCTGTGGCCCTCGGCCTGCGGACGCTTCCTTCCCTGGCTCCCCTGCAGGGCCTCAGCTTAACGATCCCCCTCCCTCCCAGGCAGATGACCTACATGACATTAGATCTGGGATGCAGTGTCTGCCTACTAAAGATGATATGGAGGTGTACATAAGAAGACTAGAAGCTGTCTGTAGGTCAGAGATCGGGTCACTCAGAGAGGACACTACTAAGCTTCAGAGCTCGGTCCAGACAGTGACCCAGGAAGTTGCTGATCTCTCCTTCCTAGTGAAACAACAACGCCTTGACCTGCATGAGCAAAATTTCCACACGGTGCTGGATATGTTGGAAGATTCAGAAAACTGTAATAGATGGAACAATATACGGCGCCCCGTGATATCACACCAGTTTTGCTACGTGTGTTCAATTCCTTACTAGATAGACCCCGAGACGACCATATTGATGGACAGGGCACATAGGTCCTTGGGCCCTAAGAGAGCTGACTCATCCCGCCCTAGGGACATTATTTGCAAAATACACTTCTATCAATTGAAAGATGACATCATGAGGAGAGCAAGAGAGTCTGAATCTATTGCCTTTAATGGTGATTCTATCCCGCTTTTGGCAGATCTCTCACCCATCACGTTGGCCAAACGCAGAGCCCTCCGCCGCTGCCTACACTCTGCATTGCGCAAATTTATATGGAATTCGGCGAGACCCCGGGTTCGCTTCTCGACTCTGACCGACTCAAAGCGAAGGGGTGGGGCGGGCTTACCTGACTTTCAACGTTACTATCATTCCGTTCTCTTATCCCGAATTTTAGACTGGAGGTATAATCAATGTCATAAGCAGTGCGTGAGGGTCGAGAATCTCCTTTCGCCCTTCCCGCTGCGGTGGCTACCATGGATCCGGAAAAGTTCCCGCCCCCTGGTTTCGTTGTTTCCCCAACTTACACGTGTAGTGCTGGGCTATTGGGATTTGTGGTGAGGGGGGGGACGTGAAGGTGACCATCCATCCCTACTTGGGCCCCTGTTCAATAATCCTGACTTTCCCCCGACGTTTGGGAGATGGGTCTTTTTGGGTTGGCGTGTTAGTGACGACCCCTGTCTGGCTCAGGTGGCGGAGGGGGAGGGGGTCGTTGGGAAGGCAGGGGTCCTGCTTGGAGGTCTCTCAGTTGGACGCGTTTTTCCGGTCCCTGCGGGGGAAGTCACTCTCGGGTTTAGAAGGATTGTTTCTCTTAACTGAGCCTCCTGCTCACGCCATCTCCCTCTTATATGGCGTGCTCTCAGACGCGGGCCCATCTGCCATCCCCTCATTTGTAGGGGCCTGGCAATCTGACCTGCGGGTGACGTTCTCTGACTCTGACCGGGCTAAGATTTTTGCATTGACGCATAAGTTGTCGGTGTCCTGCAGCTTTCAGGAGACGAATTATAAGATCTTAACTAGGTGGCATAGGTGCCCAGCGCTCCTTCATAAAATGTTTCCCTCAGTGCCCGACCTGTGCTGGAGGTGTGGCGAAGAGCCGGGTACTATGCTACATATTTGGTGGCAATGTGGCCCCATCCAAGCCTATTGGCTTTCAATATTCTCGATTTATGAGTCTATCTCAAGAATATGCCATTCACATTCTCCACAGATTGCGCTTCTGTCCCTTATCCCTGGTTCACTCAAATCGTGCAAACGTGGTCTGTTTCGTTTCTGCCTGATGGCGGCCAGGGTCTTGATTCCGCGACACTGGAAATCAACAGTCGCTCCCTCCATTGGAGAATGGGTAAAGGAAATTGACAGGATATGCCGCATTGAGGGACTTATGGCCCACGACCATGAGACCTGGGAAAAGCACAAGCAGCTCTGGTCTCCTTGGTGGTATTTATTACCGGGACGGCCCTCTACTTGAGCCTCTTCTGCGAAATGCGCGGACATGACCTGGACATCTTGAATGCCGGCCCCCACTTATCCCTCCTCCTCCTCCTTTGTTCTCCTACTACTCCTGCCCCTCTTGGTCCTTTCTCTTTTCTACATCTTTACTTAACACTATCCTGATTACTTTGCCTGCTGGAGTACTAGGAGGCTCACGGTATTACGTTACCACCGGCCCCGGCTTGCTCTGATGTCTGCCTTTTCTTTAGCCTCAAAGGGGTGGGTCGCTCGCCATCTCTATTGTGTGCCTCCATGTATTTTTGCTCTATCATTGCAGGATATCTTCATGTGTTATTTTTATTTCCTTTTTATTCTATTATGCCTTACCCTTCTTTATTGTTTGATATTTGTTATGCTAAACTTAAATAAACAATATTTTCTGAAAGAAAAAAAAAAAAAATTTACATCATCCAGCCATAAAGGAGGTGGCTTGGGGCTGCAGCCAAGGGCCGATTCACACCTCCTGCATGTGTAATCTGCCCACCGCTGCCAATCATTTTCTCCCTCTTCAGCAGCATTTAAACTAAGGTTTTTTTTTTTCGGAACTTGCCGTTTGGGGTGGGGCTAAACTGACATTTCTGGGAGAGAAAAAAAAAACTCTGTTTAAATGCTGCTGGGAGAGAATGATTGGCAGCGGTGGGCAGATTTTTTTTTTTTTTAAATCAAATACTTTTTTATTGAACTTTTGGTAAACACATGTCAGTAATTTCAATTCAGCATGGCATAAATACAATTATTTTAATATAAACCCCACCCCCGCCCTCCCCATCCTTCGGCAGCAGTACCTCCCTCCATACCCTTCACAAACAATGCAGCAAGGAACTATATGTTGTTTTCCCATAATCTGGCTTCCTCCCACGTCAGCAGCTCATCCTCCCTCCCGCACACCTCTCAGAACGTACAACAGATCTCACAATCCTTTAAACGGAATCCATGGTCCCCATACGATGTCATGCAAGGAATGCTTCCCTCTCTTTTCATAGATGCCCCTTTCTAGTTGTATGATATACTCCACTCGTTTGGAAAACGTTTGGAAAATCGTTAGTAGGAGGGTCAGTCCCAGTCCAATGTTGCGCAATTAATTTCCTAGCACAGTAGAATAACCTTGCAATGGCTATTTTCATATTGGACACAACTGGAATCTCCTCCACATACCCCAACAAGCATGTAACAGGATCTCCAGAAACCACACATCCGTATGCCCCTCCAATCATATCCAATACTCCAGACCAGAATGTGGCCAACCTGGGGCACTCCCACATCATGTGGAGTATACCCGCACCGTCACTCCCACACCTAGGACATGCAGAGGTTTCCCTCAGCCCCATTTCATACAGTCGCAGTGGCGATCTATAAACCCTGTGGACTACATAGATATGTGACAATCTTGCAGGTTCACTTAAAGAGAGCTTTGGAATATATTCCAAGATGGTCTCCCATACATCGTTCTCAATATGCCCAAGCTCTGCCTCCCATTTATCCCTTGCCTTCAGTGGAAACTGAAACAAAAATGTGTGCATGAGATCCCTGTATCTGCTCGAGATAACCCCTCTGGTAATCCCCTCCTGGCAGACATAATCAAGGACCAGGTCCACTTCCACCTTCATATTTTGCATATTCCTCTGGGATTTAATGGCATGTTTAACTTGTTCATAATGATACCACTCCGTGCCCCATAGTAAAAATTCTCCCTGCAACTGTTGAAATGGCTTCATGTTCCCATTTTCCAAAATTTGATCCATCCGAGTTATTCCTTTGGCATCCCATTCTCTTATAGTCCCAATTTTTTGTAACTCAGGAAGACCATTGTTATTCCATATGGGCGTATACTTGGTTAGTCCCTGTATCCCTCTCACCTTCTTCAATGAATCCCAGACCCTTTGTATCAGGTCCAGCGTGGGACCGGCGCCTCCCAGCCGTTTCATAGACCCCCCCTTCCAGGCCTTCCATTACTGGTCTCCCACTCATACAGTGCTCCAGGAGATACCGTGTGGACCCCTTCCCCCCCGGACATGCCCATCCCCTAAAGTGCTGGCTTTGAGCCGCTAAGAAATACAATTCAGGATTCGGGAACGCTTTTACCCCCTCGTCTTTGGGCCTTTGAAGTATCTCTAATCGAAATCTTGCCTGTTTCTTGCCCCATACCAGGGTTCTAAACAAACTATTTAGTGACCTAAACCATTTTTTGGAAATCCAGATAGGTGCGTTGTGTAGGATGTAAAGTAATTTGGGAATTATAATCATTTTAAGAAGGTTGATCCTCCCCACCACCGTTAAATACAACTTAACCCAAACCTCTATCTTCTCTCTGAGTTTTTTAACCAAAGGCACAAGATTGACATTCAAGTCATCTGAAATAGGCAGAGAAACCTGCACCCCCAAATATTTAAATACCTCCGTGCATTGCAACTTATTCGCCTCTACATTTCTCTCTGACCACTCCACTCCCCGATCTACTTTGAACAGTACAGATTTGGACCAATTAATCTTCAATCCTGAGATTGTCCCGAAACTTTCAATGATCTGCATGGCACAGCTCAATGATCCCTCTGGATCTCCAAGAAACAACAGGAGATCATCAGCTTACAAAGCAATTTTCTCTTCCAACCTCCCATATTGGAATCCCTTGATCTCTCGCTTCTTCCTGATAACCGCAGCCAGCGGCTCAATTGCTATGGCAAAAAGGAGGGGCGACAAGGGGCATCCCTGTCAAGTTCCCCTAGCAAGTTGAAAAGATGAAGACACCGCCCCGTTTACTCTAAGTTTGGCCGTAGGTTGAGAGTATAGCAATTGTACCCATTCCATAAATCGTGGCCCAAACCCCATCCGCTGCATAACCCTCCACAGATAATTCTACTGTACACTATCGAACGCCTTATGGGCGTCTAGTGAAGCGATTACTCTACTTCCCGCGTTATCGGCCTGCAGGTGGAGATTGAGGGACAATCTACGTATGTTGATTGCTGTAGATCTACTGGGCATGAACCCCGACTGATCCGGATGTATTAAGGAGGAGACAACCCCAGACATTCGAGTAGCCAATACTTTAGCCAGTATTTTAATGTCGGTAGTTAACAATGAATATGGTCTATATGACTCGGGTATCTTGGGGTCCTTCCCCTCCTTCGGGATTACCACTATCATTGCCTCCCTCATGGAATCCGGCAGTAGTCGTTTCCTATTGGCCTCCTCAAATACTCGTAGCAGTCTAGGGAGTAAAAGGTCTGAAAACTGCTTATACACTTCTGTTGGTAAACCATCAGTGCCTGGGGCTTTTTCATTTGCCATGCCATGCAGAGCATGTGTCATCTCCTCCTCCGTAATGGGGCCTCCAGTCTCTCTCTGCCCTCCTCATTTAACTTAGGGAGCACTCCCATTTCCAGAAAATTATCTATCTCCCCATCCACCACTCTCCCGAGGAATAGAGTGCACTATAGAAGCTTGTAAAGACGGTTAGTATCTCTTCCACTTCCGTGACCGTCCTCCCAGCCCCATCCACCATTTCATGAATATGTGTAGTGCCATTCTGCGCCGCTGCTATGACAGCCAACAGGTGTCCCACTTTTTCCCATTCAGCATAAAATTCAGCCTTTCTAAACGCCTGCCTCTTCGCCATCTTATCCAGTAGAATCTTGTTCACCCGATCCTGAGCTGTTTTAAGATCATTTTGTGTTTTGGTAGTATCAATTATGGCGGCTTCCTCTGCTTTTTCTAATGCCTCCAAACTATCCAATTCCTCCCGCTTAGCTAGTGTTTTACGTGTACATATATCTCTGAACAAGATCCCCCTCAGGAAGTCCTTCAAGGCATCCCATTTATCCGTACTCCCCTCATTAAGTGTGAAAAATTCTTCCACTTCCTCCCCTATTTTTTGAACATTAAGGTGCTGCAGCTCAATCGGATGCATCTTCCACCCCTCCCTGGTCACTCCACTCCGAGACCCATAACTGACACTTACAACGACAGGGCTATGGTCCGATAACACCCGAGGTAGGTATCGTACTTCCCCAATCACACTATTAGCCCAGCTATCCGCCAGGGCCAGATCTATACGTGACAGCGTGCCATGCGAAGCAGAGTGAGAGGAGTAGCATCTCTTCCCAGTGTTCCTAGCCCTCCAAGTGTCAACCAGACCTAGTTCCATCATAAGATTACCAAAAACGGTCATGGTGCCATCCCGTACATTAGCTTGCCTCTTACTGCGATCTCAAAAACTGTCCACTACATTATTAAAATCTCCAACCATTAGCAACGGTAGCACCCGTCCTTTTTCTGCAAATTCCCTCATCACTCTAATTTGTGTGCTAGAATAAGGGGGGAGGATATACATTACCACTATACATAATAGTTGTCCATAGAACACCCCTTTAATCGCCACTCCCCATCCCTCAGGGTCAATATAGACATCAATTTCCTCAAAAGGCGTGGATCTACTAATCAAAACCGACACCCCCCTGGCACAGTTGGAAAAAGTAGAGTGGTACTATCTCTGTATCCATCTTCTATTAAGAACATGAGTCTTCTCGCGTTTCAAATGAGTCTCTAAGAGACACACCACCGAGGCTCCTTGATCCTGAGCACATTTGAGAATCGCTGCCCTCTTAGTTTTCTCCGACAAGCCCCTGACGTTCCAGCCATAACTCTAAAAGTACCCATAATACGATGTTAATCACAATTTCTACACATAATGACAGCAGAAGCAGCAACTGGTTATCTTTCCCACTGACAATTCCCTCCCTCCCCTCCAACCTCCCTCTCATATATGCTCCATGAGAGCTATGGGTTCTCCCATCCCTGCCCCATCTTCCAGGTGAAGTCCTTCTCCCAGATCTTCTCGCATACAAGTACACTTCCCCGCTCCTGTGTTGCCCCCCTCCTTCCCGCCGAACTTCAAGTCACTTGCAGTAATTTGGTAACAACCAAGTTAAGCCGTCATAAGTAAACCATATTATACCCATAATCATCCTAAAAAATGTGACAGATCAATGGCATCAAACATTGCCCCCCACCGCCGCACCCTCTAATGAGGGCGGTTGTATAATATATCCGGCTGCAGTAGTTTCATTGTCCTTAAGACCACCGTGTCCTCCCCGACCAAAAGAAGAGGAAGAGCACATACTAGAACTTACACACAAGAATTTAACATTACCCCCTGTTAAATTGAAAAAGAGATAACAAATATAACGTTAATGAAAAATTAGAAAAATCGAAGTAGGGGGCAAAAAATAAAAGCCCCCCCCCACCCCTCTCTGCACATGTCTAAAACTGTATTAGTTTTAACAGAGCATACATCGTGTGCCCCTCTATTATTGAGATAGTTTCTCAGTTAGCAAAACCACCACTGCAGATCAGCAAAGAGTCCAGATAACTCATGTCCCCAGCTGACCGGTCCTCCTGTAGGTTTTTTCAAGCATTCCAGATCTTTCAATCTTTAGCCTTAGCTTGCAGAGCTTTCCTGTTGACCTCAATCCACTGTGCGGCCTCCTCCGGATCCACAAAGAAATTGGCTCTATCCAGTGCTTCCACCCGCAGCCTGGCAGGAAACATCATTGAGTATTGGATTCCCAGATCTCTCAAAGTGCGTTTCACTCCACCAAACCGCATTCGCTGCCTTTGCACAGTCACTGAATAATCAGGATAAATGCCAACCCTCTGACCATTCACTTTTATTTCATCTCCGTTTCTCGCCTTACGAAGGATAATGTCTCTATCCCTATAATGCAGCAGTTTCGCAATCATGACACGTGGCCCTTTACCCAGGGGCTGCGGTTGCGTCGGCACTCTATGCGCCCGTTCCACCGCGTATGATTTAGTGAGAGATTCAGCGCCTATTTGCTCCTGTAGCCATTTTTCAATATACTCGGTCGGTTCCCGTCCCTCTGTCTTCTCCGGGAGGCCGACTATCCTTATGTTACTTCTCCTAGACCTGGTTTCCAGGTCATCGTTCTTGGCAATAACAATAATAAAGCGTTGTTCAGACTTTGTGAGGTTATTAATCCGATCCTCAGCCACTCCAACTCTCTATTCCACCTCTCCAGTTCTAACATTAACCTTGCGTAAACCTTTTTTCACAGTGGCTACATCTGTTTGCACACCTAGTACTTGCTGTGTCAGAGTGGTCAGTGCCTGCTTGCAATATGACACCACAACAAAAACGTCTAAGTGTAGGATTCTCCTGTATGCCAGCTCCCTCCTCTTCAGCTGCAGCCATTTGCTCCCCATCAGTGCTGTCGCCTCCTGGGGTCTTTCCACCTTCCCCCCCTTAGGCTGTGAATTCAGTGCCTCCTCCCCATCCACTTCCTCACCTCCATTAGAGTCCTGCTGTTCCCCTCCATCCACCAGTCTGGCATATTTTCCCACCTTTGCAGCCATGCTCATTCTGCGCTGGCATGCCTCATTAGCTTTGACCGCCTCCTCCCTCTTCTCGGCGCCATCTTGTGAGACTCCTCCATCTCCCCAGCCAGCGTCCTTCTGTCTCCGGCGGGTCATATTTCACTCTTCACAGCTCGTCACTACACTCTCTGTGATCCACAGCACCTCCTCTCCTACCCGGTCGGCTGAGACTGGCAGGGAGGGCTCCGAATTCCTTTAATTAGCTCGGCTCCAGCAGGAGAGCAGTGAGACGCGTCTGCTCACATGCCTGACCAGGACACGCCCCAGCGGTGGGCAGATTACACATGCAGGGGGTATGAATCTGCCCTAGGCTGCAGCCCCTAGCCACCTCCTTAATGGCTGGAGCATGTAAGTTTTCTAAGTGTATTATCTTGGGGTACAGGGCTGCTCAAGTGCTGGGTAACCCCTTGCCTGGATGCAGCAGACATGCTGCATCCAGTGCTGTAATTAGATCACCATGCCTGGTTTGGTGACATGTCCTCTTTAACTCTGGGGAATAGATGGCACTGGTAATGGTGTCTGCACCTACAGTGTTGGCCAAAAGTATTGACACCCCTGCAATTCTGTCAGATAATACTCAGTTTCTTCTTGAAAATGATTGCAATCACAAATTCTTTGGTATTATTATCTTCATTTAATTTGTCTTCAATTAAAAAAAAACACAAAAAGAATTGTCCTAAAGCCAAATTGGATATAGTTCCACACCAAACATAAAAAAGGGGGTGGACAAAAGTATTGGGACTGTTGGAAAAATCATGTGATACTTCTCTAATTTGTGTAATTAACAGCACCTGTAACTTACCTGTGGCACCTAAAAGGTGTTGGCAATAACTAAATCACACTTGCAGCCAGATTAAAATGGATTTAAATTGACTCAACCTCTGTCTTGTGGAGAAGAGAAAGATGAGCAAAGAACTGTCTGAGGACTTGAGAAACCAAATTGTGAGGAAGCATGAGCAATCTCAAGGCTACAAGTCCATCTCCAAAGACCTGAATGTTCCTGTGTCTACCGTGCGCAGTGTCATCAAGAAGTTTAAAGCCCATGGCACTGTGGCTTAATCTCCCTAGATGTGGACGGAAAAGAAAAATTGACAAGTGATTTCAACGCAAGATTGTGCGGATGGTGGATAAAGAACCTTGACTAACATCCAAACAAGTTCAAGCTGCCCTGCAGTCCGAGGGTACAGCAGTGTCAACCCGTACTATCCGTCGGCGTCTGAATGAAAAGGGACTGTATGGTAGGAGACTCAAGGAGACCCCACTTCTTACCCCGAGACATAAAAAAGCCAGGCTGGAGTTTGCCAAAACTTACCTCAGAAAGCCTAAAACGTTTTGGAAGAATGTTCTCTCTTTTTGGGCAAAGGCATCAACATACGAGTTTACAGGAGAAAAAAAAAGGCATTCAAAGAAAAGAACACGGTCTCTACAGTCAAACATGGCGGAGGTTCCCTGATGTTTAGGGGTTGCTTTGCTGCCTCTGGCACTGGACTGCTTGACCGTGTGCATGGCATTATGAAGTCTGAAGACTGCCAACAAATTTTGCAGCATAATGTAGGGCCCAGTGTGAGAAAGCTGGGTCTTCCTCAGAGGTCATGGGGTCTTCCAGCATGACAATGACCCAAAACACACTTCAAAAAGCACTAGAAAATGATTTGAGATCCCTGGCTACAAAAATCTGACTTGTATGATGTCTTCCGTTGCCTGAACTTCTCCTCTATAGAATTCACTCACTTTTCAAGCTGTCACCAATCTTACGCTAGAATTGACTTGGTTCTCACTAATATCTTCCCGCTCTCAAAATTTAAAAAGATTTCCATAGGACCTAGAACCTGGTCTGATCACTCTCCGGTTTTCTTTGAAATAAGCTCTGGACCTAATACTTTTGCCGATAAAATCTGGAGAAATAATAGCTATTTATATAACCATCCAATATATAAAAAAGAAATTGCGAGTACTATCAAAAATTACTTCGAGGAAAATTACATTAATGACATATCGATTTTTACCCTCTGGTCTGCGTTTAAAGCAGTCCTGAGAGGTAGATTGATCCAACTCAGTTATCAGCTTAACAGACATAATAGAGATAAAACACAAAACTTAGTAAATCATATACATAATTTGGAAAAAAATTCACACCACCAACCCCCTAGTTGATGTCTTGGCCGAGATTTTGAAGTTGAGGATAGAGTTAAAAACCCTTTTAACATCATAGTACGATAAGGTCTCCCAAACATTTAAAGCTAGATATTATTTCTCAGATGACAAACCTTCTAAATTACTAGCTGCAAAAATTAAACACTATAAACATAAATCTAGGATTAAGGAAATCAAAGACCCTCTAGGAAATTTATTTACAATAAAAAGGGAAATGGAGCGCACATAGAGTAATTTCCTTTTGTACAAATAACCTCAGTGCCCCCCTTTAGTGGAAGGACTCACCTGATTTGGTTGTGCAAGTCAAAACCAACTAACTCCGCTCTCTCTTATGGTCGCAGCAGGTGCCCAGCAAGAGTAAGGATCCAAAGGGTTAACAGAAAGTGCTGGGTTTCATAGATCCACCGCGCTGACCTCCAGTGAAGACAAACAGAGTGATGTATAAAACTCTGTTTAATGGGTAATTTGCCTACCGGTTTCGTGATTTCAGTTATCACTTCATCAGTAAGGAGAGAAAAGATATTGGCATATGTAGGGAGCACACCACAATATAATTGAATGTAAAAGAACAACGAAGTTTATTAAACAACTGTGAGACACACAATATAAAATCACTTAAAATAAACATACAAAAGACATGGGGCCCATCATTCCTCAAAGCAGAATATACGAGGAAAATAATTTATGATAACAGAGGGGAATTACCACAATCACCAGTACAGATAACAAGATAATAGTAAATGGATTATACAGTGTGCAAATTCTATCTTGTGCAAAAAATATATATTCATTTATAAGGTGCAATGAGATTGGCAGAATACTGTAATAATATAGCAACCACTATACAGGTAAATTATATATATATTGCACTATTCCCAAGTATGGTTGAGAAATAACAATAGGTGTAGTTGTTGTATGACCGTAATCAAGGGAATCAAAACCAAGCAAGGGGGGGTAGCTGAACAAAATAACTAAAGTGACAGCCAGGTGTGTAGAAGGACCTGTCAGTGATTAATATATGCACATAATTGCTCAATTATGCACAGTTTACAAAGGAGATTAGTAGATGCACACAATATTATGCACAAGATAAATAAACCAACAGTTAGGTCTGTGGCACCATCCAAGGTAACACATTAGTATCAGTAGTCTATGAAAATGTGTATGCAATTACAGGGGAAGATTTACACTGATCCACATAGGTGTCAGACAATCTAGAGGTTGATCTGATCATATAAATCCACAGGACCATATGTGGAAGTAACTCCCCACGCGTATCGCTGCTAAAGGGGTGCAGCTTCGTCAGGGGTAGGCCCCCACTTGACTCTGACTTTGACTGATGGGATTCCACACTTCACTGGGTTAGGTGATGTGCCAGTTTGCAATATTTGTTCTATGAAATGTGCTTCTTGTGCCGCTCATTACTCTTGCTGCACAAGCTATTTGAGTTACTTCCACATATGGTCCTGTGGATTTATATGATCAGATCAACCTCTAGATTGTCTGACACCTATGTGGATCAGTGTAAATCTTCCCCTGTAATTGCATACACATTTTCATAGACTACTGATACTAATGTGTTACCTTGGATGGTGCCACAGACCTAACTGTTGGTTTATTTATCTTGTGCATAATATTGTGTGCATCTACTAATCTCCTTTGTAAACTGTGCATAATTGAGCAATTATGTGCATATATTAATCACTGACAGGTCCTTCTACACACCTGGCTGTCACTTTAGTTATTTTGTTCAGCTACCCCCCCTTGCTTGGTTTTGATTCCCTTGATTACGGTCATACAACAACTACACCTATTGTTATTTCTCAACCATACTTGGGAATAGTGCAATATATATATAATTTACCTGTATAGTGGTTGCTATATTATTACAGTATTCTGCCAATCTCATTGCACCTTATAAATGAATATATATTTTTTGCACAAGATAGAATTTGCACACTGTATAATCCATTTACTATTATCTTGTTATCTGTACTGGTGATTGTGGTAATTCCCCTCTGTTATCATAAATTATTTTCCTCGTATATTTCGCTTTGAGGAATGATGGGCCCCATGTCTTTTGTATGTTTATTTTAAGTGATTTTATATTGTGTGTCTCACAGTTGTTTAATAAACTTCGTTGTTCTTTTACATTCAATTATATTGTGGTGTGCTCCCTACATATGCCAATATCTTTTCTCTCCTTACATACTGTTTTTGTTGGCATGGTGAGCACCCCGTTAATATTTTCTATCATTAGTGGTGCTGCTCATTTTCTACTTTTTATCACTTCATCAGGGCATCAATAGCAGCAGTATTAACAAGATATATATACACACAACAACATTATATGACGCCACCCTTCAATTGTGATGGTGTTTCCTGTGGAAACGCCCCCTTCACACATGCAGGGTGGATAACATCTATTAAAAGACATATCAATAACAATAATTCATTAAAAACACCACATCTATTACAAAAACACTCTCCAATTCACAAGTTAGATAAAAATGCACCAAGATCCACATGGGATTCAATCCGGCACCTCCAAAACTAAGAGCTCATAGAGTCAGCATTAGATCACTAAGCCATTCATACAGATAGAAAAACTCACTAAGTGAATGTAGGGAGAACATACCTACTGGGGAGTTACAAAAGATATATCCGTTATATGACCCCACCCATTCAGGTATGAAGGTAGCTCCACTAGGAACGCCACCCTCAAACCCGCTGGGTGGACAACATCCATTAAAAGGCATATAAATACAAAATAATATCATCTATATAACATTAAAACACCACACATGAAGAAAACATAAAAACCTCTCTAAATCATAAAATTAAAAAATAGTATAAAAATGCACAATGATCCACAGGGGATTCAATCCGGCGTTTCCAAAACTATAAATTCACAGGGCAAGCATTAGACCACTTTGCCATTTAAGTTGATAAAACACTTATCTCAGTCATAATATGTGAAGAGAACCTACCTATTAGGAGTTTGAATATTTATTATTAAAGGGGACCTGGTTTCTATTATGATTCCCCATTATCTGATGGGCTTATAACTTAAAAAAATAAATAAATAAATAAAAAATAATAATTTTTTCTTTTTTTAAAATACATGCATTTATATCAATAAAAACAAAAAAACTGAAGTTCAAACCCTGGACTCCAAAACTTGTGTTTCCATTAAAAATCAATTATCCACTAAGCTATAGGGGTGCTCACACTTAAGACAATTTAAAGCTAGTCATGAATGATATCTTCACAATTAACTGTATACACTAATAACAGTATCAATTGGTACCAACCACAGGGGAGGGATAAAAATAGTATCATCACTCTATCATACCCCTATATATATATACACATACACTAGTAACGTGCACATAATGAGACAAATTTTATTAGACTGATTAGAATAGGTCACTCACCTCATTCAAACCACCCGGCTGGAGGGTATTTAGTTTGAATATCCAGTAAGTCTCCCTCTTTGCCAGCCGGTCTAATCTATTTGTGTTATTAAATGGTATATGATCTATGGGTGTGATTGTAAACTTCATCTCACCCCATATATTTCCGTACAATGTCTAGACAATCCATGGTGAAGCAATCTTTTTTTAATATTATAGCTATGTGAATTTAACTGTTTGTGTAACTCCTGAGAAGTTCTACCCACATACTGTTTGTTGCATATACATTGGATAAGGTATATGACGTAATCAGTCTGGCAAGTTAGTCTGAATGCAATCTTGTATTCTTTTTAATCATCGTTTTGAGCATGAAAGGTGGTGACTTTATGGCCTATTATTTGGCAGCATTTACAACCCCTTTTATGACATTTATAGGAGCCTTTCTTTCCAGATATAGTCTCCACAATATTATTTTTTGGGTGGAGAGATCTCAAGACACTAGGGGCCACTACATTTTTTTATAGTTGGAGCTCTCCTATAGGTGACTATAGGTTTAGGGGGCACCACTTTATTTAATATGGGATCATTTAGAACAATCTTCCAATGTTTTTGTAGGATGTCTCGTATATGATGGTGTTGTACTGAAAACATGGTTATAAAGCTGACTTCATTCTTAATTTCCATGTCCCTCTTGTTATTGTATTCAATAAGGTCATTCTGGGTCATTCCCTTGGCAGATTGATAAGCACGTTTCACCAAAGTTGAAGGATATTTTTTCTCATTAAATCTTCCCTGCAAAATTTTGCTTTGCTCTCTATAATCACAAGTAGAGGTACAGTTTCTCCTGATGCATAAATATTGATTCTTGGGAATGTTACGTAGCCATGGCTTATTATGCCCACTGTGATAGTGCACATAGCCATTGGCATCTATTTTCTTAAATACATTTTTTGTATTAATTTTTCCAGCTTCATCAATATAGATGTTTAGATCAAGGAAGTTCAATGATCTTTCTTCTATAGTAGGAAGTAACGCAATACCCCAAGAGTTATTCAGTATAGGGTCCAAAAACTCATCAACTGTCCAGTCCCTATTATCATAAATAATAATTATGTCATCTATAAAGCGACGATACATAATTAAATTCTCTCTATGTTTATTATTCAAAAAGTATCAAGTTTCAAAGACTGCCATAAATAAGTTTGCATACGTTGGGGCCACCTTCGACCCCATAGCAGTTCCCCTTATCTGCTGGTATATGACATTATCAAATTTGAAGAAATTGTTCTCCAAAATGAATCTCATACTTTGTATCAAAAAAGTTTTTTGGGGGGGTCAAAAACCCTGTCTTCATATAGCTGAAAGCATTGTATACCAATGTCGTGCTGGATATTGGAATAAAGGCCAGTAACTGATAAAAATATAGTTAGTCTTCCACTCAATCTTATGTAACAATTGGATAAGATGTACAGAATCCCTAAGAAATGATCCCAAATTCTTAATGACTGGATTAATAAAAGTATCCACATAGGCTGCTAAATTGGCAGTAAGCGAGTTAATTCCCGCTATGATGGGGCGTCCAGGTGGATCAAAAATCTGTTTATGGATCTTCGGTAAATGATAAAACGTTGCCAGTTGGGGGTCTTTAATTCTTAAATAACATTTCTCATTTTTATTTAGAATCCCCAATTTCTCTGCCGTGTCCAATAATGTCCCATATTTAACGATGGAGTCTCTATATTCATTTAAATTCGAAATTCTGTATGTAGCTCTATCCGAAAGGATTCTATCTGCTTCTTTAAGATAGATCTCTCGATCTTGCAGAACAATCCCCCCGCCCTTATCTGCTGCTCTAATTATTAGGTCACTGTCATTTCTCAGTGACAGCAACCCTTTTTGTTCTTCCTTTGTCAGATTTTTAACCCCATTCTTATTTAGGGTCAGGGATTCGAAATCTTTTAGAACTAGGTCAGTAAAGGTCTTCAGATGGTGGCCTTTATTCTGTATCGGATAAAAGTTTGATACACCTCTCAAACTTGTATGAATGATACCATTCTCATTTCCTATGGGATTCAAATTATTATTACCATTTATTACGAAATGACGTTTTAATGTTAGTTTTCTAATAAACCTTTGTAGATCCATAAATAATTCCACGTCTTTGGAGACATTCTCAGGGCAGGATGAGAGTCCCCTATTCAATAGTGCTACCTCATTCTCTGTTATTTTATGTTTGGAAAGATTGAATATGTTTCCCCTCCTCTCTAAAGTATTTCCCTTCCCATCTGTGGTGATAATGCTGGGGGGTACACTTATTGGTGACCAGGTTATTGTGTTGCACTTTTTAGTCTTTTTCTTTCCACGTGTTCCTCTTCTCTGTCTTTTCTTTTTCGTGGTATTTTTGTAAAATACTTTGTGATGGTGTTGGAGTTTTTCACTCCTCTAGAAAAAATACAGTCCGTAGCAGATTCAGAATTTGACCCATCATGAACCGGATTTACACTCAGGTTTACATTTTTTCTATTTCCACACATATTAGGTTTCGTGGGTAACTTTATCGTTAGCCCAGGAACCTCTATGTCAATAGATTAGGTTCTTTGTTAGTTATTGGTAATAAGGGGATAGGAATGGTTCCCTCTCCCTCTTCATTATCAACTACTGGAAGATCTATAATATTATTGGTCATCAACGCTGAATCTCTCTCAGCCATTGATACCAATAAATCCAAGGGACTAGTTTGACAAGGAGTATTTAAATCCAAAAGACAATCCTTTCTAATGTTCTCCATCTGTAATTTTACCTGTTCTAAAAAACTCACAGGTGCACTTTGAGCTGGTATATTTCTATTTGGAGGTGAGGGAAGCTCACCGCTTACAGAAGTCTCCCCTTCCCCAGACTTATTCTCAGCTCTCTCTTCCTCCATGACTGCATTTTTAGACTTCTTCCTTCCTTTCTTTTTAGTTGTTTTTTTCTTTATATTAGGCTCACTGACGGGTGGGGTGACCACAACCTGATCTGGATCCGGGGTGGGGATCTCCATCGGATCAGGAGCTGGTATAGTGGCCACCTCCTCAGTGAGCACTTGAGTGGGATGCGCCTCTTTGGCAGGGGGATTTTTAGGCTCAGTCATTTCCTCCTTTGTTTTTTTGGAGGTTTTCATGTCCTCCCTATCCCTCTGCAGTTTCTTAGAATTTTTTGCTATAATCTCCTGCTCTAACCTCAAAATTCTACTAGCAATATCAGAATTGAGTCTATTGAACTCAGGATGATTACTGAAATTCAACAACTCCTCAGATACAGCAGTAATCCTATCCACGAAAACATCAACCAATCTTATTCTCTTCTGAAAAAGGCACCCCAATAAATTAAACATACATTCTTTCAAAATACAGTCCCATTCATCAGTAAATTTAACATCATGTGGAAATGGCGATTTTCGTTCCACTCTTAGTCCCCTCGGACATAATTTCTCGTCCATATATATGGACAGAAAACGTGCATCCAACTGATAATGAACTTCATCCTTCAGTAAATTCTCCAATTTATTGAAAGTTCTCCTCATTAACAATGTTTCCTCTTTAGTAAAGGTCTGTTCATTCTCCACATATGTATCCTCATAGAGGCTCCCTAGACCGATAGACTGGATGATCAGTCTCTCTCTAGAGGATAACCTATGCTGAAAATAATCCATAATGTCAGGATACTCTGTGCAGCTTCCAGGGAAGAGGTTTCAAACGACCCTCAAATATCTACAATAAAAAGGGAAATGGAGCGCACAGAGTAATTTCCTTTTGTACAAATAACCTCAGTGCCCCCCTTTAGTGGAAGGACTCACCTGATTTGGTTGTGCAAGTCACAACCAACTAACTTCGCTCTCTCTTATGGTCGCAGCAGGTGCCCAGCAAGAGTAAGGATCCAAAGGGTTAACAGAAAGTGCTGGGTTTAGAGGTTCCTGGGCTAACGATAAAGTTACCCACGAAACCTAATATGTGTGGAAATAGAAAAAATGTAAACCTGAGTGTAAATCCGGTTCATGATGGGTCAAATTCTGAATCTGCTACGGACTGTTTTTTTTCCCAGAGGAGTGAAAAACTCCAACACACCATCACAAAGTATTTTACAAAAATACTACGAAAAAGAAAAGACAGAGAAGAGGAACACGTGGAAAGAAAAAGACTAAAAAGTGCAAGACAATAACCCGGTCACCAATAAGTGTACCCCCCAGCATTATCACCACAGATGGGAAGGGAAATACTTTAGAGAGGAGGGGAAACATATTCAATCTTTCCAAACATAAAATAACAGAGAATGAGGTAGCACTACTGAATAGGGGACTCTCATTCTGCCCTGAGAATGTCTCCAAAGACGTGGAATTATTTATGGATCTACAAAGGTTTATTAGAAAACTAACATTAAAACGTCATTTCGTAATAAATGGTAATAATAATTTGAATCCCATAGGAAATGAGAATGGTATCATTCATACAAGTTTGAGAGGTGTATCAAACTTTTATCCGATACAGAATAAAGGCCACCATCTGAAGACCTTTACTGACCTAGTTCTAAAAGATTTCAAATCCCTGACCCTAAATAAGAATGGGGTTAAAAATCTGACAAAGGAAGAACAAAAAGGGTTGCTGTCACTGAGAAATGACAGTGACCTAATAATTAGAGCAGCAGATAAGGGTGGGGGGATTGTTCTGCAAGATCGAGAGATCTATCTTAAGCGGCCTTCACACACAACGATTTTAAGCCCGATATCGTTTAAGCGATCTCCTTTTTGATCGCTGAAGCGATATCGTTTTGGCATCGTTGCATCTAATCAAGCGATTTTACGATGTAAAATCGCTTGATCGTGACATCGCAGATCTGAGCTCCGGAGCTCAGATCTAGGATGAACGATGTCACGATCTGCTTCATCGTGGTGTATGACACCACGATGAACGATCTCCCAGCGGCAGAGCCTATGCTAGGAGATGGTAACTATGGTACACGTCGGGTTACTAAGCGCCGCGCGGCGCCTAGTAACCCGATGTGTACCATAGTAACCAGCGAGATCGCGGCTCCACATCGCTGGTGAGTCTGTCTGTGTGACATCTCACCAGTGATGTAAGCGATCGCGCGTGGACGTGATCGCTAACAATATCGCAAGAGATATCTTAGCGTGTGACGGCCGCTTTAAAGAAGCAGATACAATCCTTTCGGATAGAGCTACATACAGAATTTCGAATTTAAATGAATATAGAGACTCCATTGTTAAATATGGGACATTATTGGACACGGCAGAGAAATTGGGGATTCTAAATAAAAATGAGAAATGTTATTTAAGAATTAAAGACCCCCAACTGGCAACGTTTTATCATTTACCGAAGATCCATAAACAGATTTTTGATCCACCTGGACGCCCCATCACTCGCTCACTGCCAATTTAGCAGCCTATGTGGATACTTTTATGAATCCAGTCGTTAAGAATTTGGGATAATTTCTTAGGGATTCTGTACATCTTATCCAATTGTTACATAAGATTGAGTGGAAGACTAACTATATTTTTAGCAATATAGCGAGAAAAGATAAAACGGCAGCACTCATCAGCTTGTGACGTTTCTTTTATTCAAGGTCCAAATGCAAAGGATCCATAAACATGCTTGGGGGAGCAAAGACCCGTGGAAGTGGCAATTGCCACGAAACGGCAAGCCGTCGTCTGATGTCCTCCACCCCTCCCTCCCCCAAGCATGTTCATGGATCCTTTGCATTTGGACCTTGAATAAAAGAAACGTCACAAGCTGGTGAGTGCTGCCGTTTTATCTTTTCTCGCTATATTGCTATACATTGCTGCTATACGGACTGTGCACCACCGACGTGATTACTGCCGCTGGATTAACCCTGCATACACCTGATTAAGCTGCTAGCACTTGGATAGTGCCCAGTGTTTATCTATTGTAAACTAACTATATTTTTATCAGTTTAGATGTTACTGGCCTTTATTCCAATATCCAGCACGACATTGGTATACAATGCTTTCAGCTATATGTAGACAGGGTTTTTGACCTCCCTCCCCCCCAAAAAAACTTTGATACAAAGTATGAGATTCATTTTGGAGAACAATTTCTTCAAATTTAATAATGTCATATACCAGCAGATAAGGGGAACTGCTATGGGGTCGAGGGTGGCCCCAACGTATGCAAACTTATTTATGGCAGTCTTTGAAACTTGGCACTTTTTGAATAATAAACATAGAGAGAATTTAATTATGTATCGTCGCTTTATAGATGACATAATTATTATTTATGATAATAGGGACTGGACTGTTGATGAGTTTTTGGACCCTATACTGAATAACTCTTGGGGTATTGCGTTACTTCCTACTATAGAAGAAAGATCATTGAACTTCCTTATTCTAAACATCTATATTGATGAAGCTGGAAAAATTAATACAAAAAATTTATTTAAGAAAATAGATGCCAATGGCTATGTGCACTATCACAGTGGGCATAATAAGCCATGGCTACGTAACATTCCCAAGAATCAATATTTACGCATCAGGAGAAACTGTACCTCTACTCGTGATTATAGAGAGCAAAGCAAAATTTTGCAGGGAAGATTTAATGAGAAAAAATATCCTTCAACTATGGTAAAACGTGCCTATCAATCTGCCAAGGGAATGACCCAGAATGACCTTATTGAATACAATAACAAGAGGGACATGGAAATTAAGAATGAAGTCAGCTTTATAACCATGTTTTCAGTACAACACCATCATACCATCATATACGAGACATCCTACAAATACATTGGTAGATTGTTCTAAATGATCCCATATTAAATAAAGTGGTGCCCCCTAAACCTATAGTCACCTATAGGAGAGCTCCAACTATAAAAAATGTATTGGCCCCTAGTGTCTTGAGATCTCTCCACCCAAAAAATAATATTGTGGAGACTATATCTGGAAAGAAATGCTCCTATAAATGTCATAAAAGGGGTTGTAAATGCTGCCAAATAATAGGCCATAAAGTCACCACCTTTCATGCTCAAAACGATGATCAAAAAGAATACAAGATTGCATTCAGACTAACTTGCCAGACTGATTATGTCATATACCTTATCCAATGTATATGCAACAAACAGTATGTGGGTAGAACTTCTCAGAAGTTACACAAACTGTTAAATTCACATAGGTATAATATTAAAAAAGGATTGCTTCACCATGGATTGTCCAGACATTGTACGGAAATATATGGGGTGAGATGAAGTTTACAATCACACCCATAGATCATATACCATTTAATAACACAAATAGATTAGACCGGCTGGCAAAGAGGGAGACTTACTGGATATTCAAACTAAATACCCTCCAGCCGGGTGGTTTGAATGAGGTGAGCGACCTATTCTAATCAGTCTAATAAAAATTGTCTCATTATGTGCACATTACTATTGTATGTGTATATATATATATATATATAGGGGTATGATAGAATGATGATACTATTTTTATCCCTCCCCTGTGGTTGGTACCAATTGATACTGTTATTAGTGTATACAGTTAATTGTGAAGATATCATTCATGACTAGCTTTAAATTGTCTTAAGTGTGAGCACCCCTATAGCTTAGTGGATAATTGATTTTTAATGGAAACACAAGTTTTGGAGTCCAGGGTTTGAACTTCAGTTTTTTTGTTTTTATTGATATAAATGCATGTATTTTAAAAAAAGAAAAAATTATTATTTTTTATTTATTTATTTTCTTTTTAAGTTATAAGCCCATCAGATAATGGGGAATCATAATAGAAAACAGGTCCCCTTTAATAATAAATATTCAAACTCCTAATAGGTAGGTTCTCTTCACATATTACGACTGAGATAAGTGTTTTATCAACTTAAATGGCCAAGTGGTCTAATGCTTGCCCTGTGAATTTATAGTTTTGGAAACTCCGGATTGAATCCCCTGTGGATCATTGTGCATTTTTATACTATTTTTTAATTTTATGATTTAGAGAGGTTTTTATGTTTTCTTCATGTGTGGTGTTTTAATGTTATATAGATGATATTATTTTGTATTTATATGCCTTTTAATGGATGTTGTCCACCCAGCGGGTTTGAGGGTGGCGTTCCTAGTGGAGCTACCTTCATACCTGAATGGGTGGGGTCATATAACGGATATATCTTTTGTAACTCCCCAGTAGGTATGTTCTCCCTACATTCACTTAGTGAGTTTTTCTATCTGTATGAATGGCTTAGTGATCTAATGCTGACTCTATGAGCTTTTAGTTTTGGAGGTGCCGGATTGAATCCCATGTGGATCTTGGTGCATTTTTATCTAATTTGTGAATTGGAGAGTGTTTTTGTAATAGATGTGGTGTTTTTAATGAATTATTGTTATTGATATGTCTTTTAATAGATGTTATCCACCCTGCATGTGTGAAGGGGGCGTTCCCACAGGAAACACCATCACAATTGAAAGGTAGAGTCATATAATGTTGTTGTGTGTATATATATCTTGTTAATACTGCTGCTCTTGATGCCCTGATGAAGTGAAAACTGAAATCACGAAACCGGTAGGCAAATTACCCATTAATGTACAAAAACTACTAGAAAAAAAGCAGCATTAGAAAATTTACCATCCATGCCAAAGACAGAAAACCAAAAGCACTTACAGGACGCAGTCAGAGCCCAATTGTGGAGCAAGCCCAGCTGCTGGCTGATGAGTCGCCTCTACCAGCAAAATGTGGGAGGCGACCTGCCATGCATGCGTCCTGTAAGTGCTTTTGGTTTTCTGTCTTTGGCATGGATGGTAAGTTTTCTAATGCTGCTTTTTTTCTAGTAGTTTTTGTACAATTTTGTTAGGACTGGTGAGCATGGGATCCCTTGATCGTGGGTCATCAGCTTAAATGTCTTGGGCCAACACATGAACCAAAATCCCATCTATAAAGGTTTTTTATTTATCATATAAAAAACTTTTGCACTTTTTTATCCATCCAGGGCGCAGTTGGGCCATAGGGGCGCCGTTCATCCAGTGGTGCAGAAGCATCGTACTGTGCGGCCCAATGCTCAGGCAGCAGAGCGTTGGGTAGCTTTCAGACACTCTGCATCATATGTATCAGTGAATGGTGCTCTAGCAGGCCTAGTGTATGCATGGCAGGTCGCCTCCCACATTTTGCTGGTAGAGGCACTCATCAGCCAGCAGCTGGGCTTGCTCCACATTGGGCTCTGACTGCGTCTGTAAGTGCTTTGTTTTCTGTCTTTGCATGGATGTAAGTTTCTAATGTGCTTTTTTCTAGTTTGTACAATTTTGTTAGGACTGTGAGCATGGATCCTGATCGTGGGTCATCAGTAAATGTCTTGGGCCAACACATGAACCAAAATCCATCTATAAAGGTTTTTTATTTATCATATAAAAAACTTTTGCACTTTTATCATCCAGGCGCAGTTGGGCCCATAGGGGCGCCGTTCATCCAGTGGTGCAGAAGCATCGTACTGTGCGCCCATGCTCAGGCAGCAGAGCGGTTGGTAGCTTCAGACACTCTGCATCATATGTATCATGTGATGGTGCTCTATGCAGGCTAGTGTATGCAGGGCAGGTCGCCTCCCACATTTTGCTGGTAGAGGCACTATCAGCCAGCAGCTGGGCTTGCTCCACAATTGGGCTCTGACTGCGTCCTGTAAGTGCTTTTGGTTTTCTGTCTTTGGCATGGATGGTAAGTTTTCTAATGCTGCTTTTTTTCTAGTAGTTTTTGTACAATTTTGTTAGGACTGGTGAGCATGGGATCCCTTGATCGTGGGTCATCAGCTTAAATGTCTTGGGCCAACACATGAACCAAAATCCCATCTATAAAGGTTTTTTATTTATCATATAAAAAACTTTTGCACTTTTTTATCCATCCAGGGCGCAGTTGGGCCCATAGGGGCGCCGTTCATCCAGTGGTGCAGAAGCATCGTACTGTGCGGCCCAATGCTCAGGCAGCAGAGCGGTTGGGTAGCTTTCAGACACTCTGCATCATATGTATCAGTGTGAATGGTGCTCTATGCAGGCCTAGTGTATGCATGGCAGGTCGCCTCCCACATTTTGCTGGTAGAGGCGACTCATCAGCCAGCAGCTGGGCTTGCTCCACAATTGGGCTCTGACTGCGTCCTGTAAGTGCTTTTGGTTTTCTGTCTTTGGCATGGATGGTAAGTTTTCTAATGCTGCTTTTTTTCTAGTAGTTTTTGTACAATTTTGTTAGGACTGGTGAGCATGGGATCCCTTGATCGTGGGTCATCAGCTTAAATGTCTTGGGCCAACACATGAACCAAAATCCCATCTATAAAGGTTTTTTATTTATCATATAAAAAACTTTTGCACTTTTTTATCCATCCAGGGCGCAGTTGGGCCCATAGGGGCGCCGTTCATCCAGTGGTGCAGAAGCATCGTACTGTGCGGCCCAATGCTCAGGCAGCAGAGCGGTTGGGTAGCTTTCAGACACTCTGCATCATATGTATCAGTGTGAATGGTGCTCTATGCAGGCCTAGTGTATGCATGGCAGGTCGCCTCC
Organism: Allobates femoralis; assembly: GCA_033576535.1. Lineage (NCBI taxonomy): Eukaryota > Metazoa > Chordata > Amphibia > Anura > Aromobatidae > Allobates > Allobates femoralis. The sequence continues at coordinate 378,697,383 of JARQOC010000003.1, forward strand.
CACATTTTGCTGGTAGAGGCGACTCATCAGCCAGCAGCTGGGCTTGCTCCACAATTGGGCTCTGACTGCGTCCTGTAAGTGCTTTTGGTTTTCTGTCTTTGGCATGGATGGTAAGTTTTCTAATGCTGCTTTTTTTCTAGTAGTTTTTGTACAATTTTGTTAGGACTGGTGAGCATGGGATCCCTTGATCGTGGGTCATCAGCTTAAATGTCTTGGGCCAACACATGAACCAAAATCCCATCTATAAAGGTTTTTTATTTATCATATAAAAAAACTTTTGCACTTTTTTATCCATCCAGGGCGCAGTTGGGCCCATAGGGGCGCCGTTCATCCAGTGGTGCAGAAGCATCGTACTGTGCGGCCCAATGCTCAGGCAGCAGAGCGGTTAGGTAGCTTTCAGACACTCTGCATCATATGTATCAGTGTGAATGGTGCTCTATGCAGGCCTAGTGTATGCATGGCAGGTCGCCTCCCACATTTTGCTGGTAGAGGCGACTCATCAGCCAGCAGCTGGGCTTGCTCCACAATTGGGCTCTGACTGCGTCCTGTAAGTGCTTTTGGTTTTCTGTCTTTGGCATGGATGGTAAGTTTTCTAATGCTGCTTTTTTTTCTAGTAGTTTTTGTACAATTTTGTTAGGACTGGTGAGCATGGGATCCCTTGATCGTGGGTCATCAGCTTAAATGTCTTGGGCCAACACATGAACCAAAATCCCATCTATAAAGGTTTTTTATTTATCATATAAAAAACTTTTGCACTTTTTTATCCATCCAGGGCGCAGTTGGGCCCATAGGGGCGCCGTTCATCCAGTGGTGCAGAAGCATCGTACTGTGCGGCCCAATGCTCAGGCAGCAGAGCGGTTGGTAGCTTTCAGACACTCTGCATCATATGTATCAGTGTGAATGGTGCTCTATGCAGGCCTAGTGTATGCATGGCAGGTCGCCTCCCACATTTTGCTGGTAGAGGCGACTCATCAGCCAGCAGCTGGGCTTGCTCCACAATTGGGCTCTGACTGCGTCCTGTAAGTGCTTTTGGTTTTCTGTCTTTGGCATGGATGGTAAGTTTTCTAATGCTGCTTTTTTTCTAGTAGTTTTTGTACAATTTTGTTAGGACTGGTGAGCATGGGATCCCTTGATCGTGGGTCATCAGCTTAAATGTCTTGGGCCAACACATGAACCAAAATCCCATCTATAAAGGTTTTTTATTTATCATATAAAAAACTTTTGCACTTTTTTATCCATCCAGGGCGCAGTTGGGCCCATAGGGGCGCCGTTCATCCAGTGGTGCAGAAGCATCGTACTGTGCGGCCCAATGCTCAGGCAGCAGAGCGGTTGGGTAGCTTTCAGACACTCTGCATCATATGTATCAGTGTGAATGGTGCTCTATGCAGGCCTAGTGTATGCATGGCAGGTCGCCTCCCACATTTTGCTGGTAGAGGCGACTCATCAGCCAGCAGCTGGGCTTGCTCCACAATTGGGCTCTGACTGCGTCCTGTAAGTGCTTTTGGTTTTCTGTCTTTGGCATGGATGGTAAGTTTTCTAATGCTGCTTTTTTTCTAGTAGTTTTTGTACAATTTTGTTAGGACTGGTGAGCATGGGATCCCTTGATCGTGGGTCATCAGCTTAAATGTCTTGGGCCAACACATGAACCAAAATCCCATCTATAAAGGTTTTTTATTTATCATATAAAAAACTTTTGCACTTTTTTATCCATCCAGGGCGCAGTTGGGCCCATAGGGGCGCCGTTCATCCAGTGGTGCAGAAGCATCGTACTGTGCGGCCCAATGCTCAGGCAGCAGAGCGGTTGGGTAGCTTTCAGACACTCTGCATCATATGTATCAGTGTGAATGGTGCTCTATGCAGGCCTAGTGTATGCATGGCAGGTCGCCTCCCACATTTTGCTGGTAGAGGCGACTCATCAGCCAGCAGCTGGGCTTGCTCCACAATTGGGCTCTGACTGCGTCCTGTAAGTGCTTTTGGTTTTCTGTCTTTGGCATGGATGGTAAATTACCCATTAAACAGAGTTTTATACATCACTCTGTTTGTCTTCACTGGAGGTCAGCGCGGTGGATCTATGAAACCCAGCACTTTCTGTTAACCCTTAGGAAATTTATTTAAACATCCCAAAGATATAACTAATACTTTTGCCCAATTTTACTCTTCCCTTTACAACCTAAAAGATAATCCCAATTTACCATAATTTTCGGACCAAGCTACTATTAATTTTCTGAAAAAGCTTAATTTGCCATCTTTGATTGACCTTGATTTGAGCAATCTTAACTCACCTTATAACCTTTCAGAGATATCAGATGTCATTAAACACTTAAAAAATGGAAAATCACCAGGCCCTGATGGTTTTCAAAATGAGCTATACAAGACTTTTGAAGAAAAATTATCTCCCTTTATTACTAAGCTAGCCAATCATTCGGCATCCCAGGGCTTTCTTCCACAAGAGATGTTAGAAGCTTTTATTATAGTCATACCCAAAGATAAAGGAGATCCAGCAGAGGTTAAGAATTATAGACCAATCTCACTCCTAAACTGTGACACTAAAATTCTTGCAAAGCTAGCGGCCAATAGAATCAGAAATTAGATTAGTAAATTAATTCACCCCGACCAAACAGGATTCATCCCTGGCCGTACCACATCGGATGCTACTAGGAGAGCTCTGGACTTAGTGACTTTGGTGAAGACACAACAACCTTCAGCCTTCTTGGCCTTAGACGCCGAGGAGGCTTTCGATAGAGTCCAATGGTCATTCCTTTTCTATACTTTGGAGGAGTTCGGGTTCCAGGGAAATATACTTGGAAGTATTAAATCGATGTATTCCGGACCTTCAGCAAGGGTCTATTCTAATAACTATCTTTCACAAAAATTTCTATTAACCAACGGAACTAGGCAGGGATGCCCGCTTTCACAGATTCTTTTCGCTATATTTATTGAACCCCTTGCTATTAGTATTAGAAATAATAATAATATTAAAGGAATCCTTGCAGATCAGCAACAGTTTAAGATTGCTCTTTTTGCTGACGATATTTTGGTCACCATTTCTAACCCGCTCAAGTCCCTCAGACATCTATCATTAACTATTGAAGAATTTTCCCAGCTTTCTTTTTTACAAAATTAACAGATCAAAATCACAAATCTTGGAATTTAATATTGATGAAACCCTTCTTGCTTATCTTAAAGAAGAGTTTGATTTCACCTGGGAACATAGGAAAATCTCATATTTAGGAATTTTTATTTCCAAACCTTCTTTGGCCACTATCCAAGAAAATTTAACATACTTATTCAAATAATTTCATACTGACTATTTACGTCTGAGCAAAATTGAGCTTTCATGGTTAAGCAGGATCGAAACATTCAAAATGATTCTACTACCAACATTTCTCTACATGATTAGGGCCATTCCCTTTATCCCAAAGAGTTGGTTTGGGAAATTCCAATCCCAATTGAGGACTTTCATTTGGAATCATAAAAAACCTAGGGTTGCTAAAACTGCTCTTGAAAAACATAAAAAGATGGGAGGTCTGGGAGTCCCCAATCTTTATAATTATTACTTAGCATCAATTCTTAAACTATCACAAGGATGGCTCCTAGATCCGCTTAATCTACCGTGGATAAATATTGAAAAAGCTATTATAAAAAACAAAAACTTATTAGCATTTATTATCGCTTATTTAATAAATCCATCTAGGATCCTACCCAGTTATCCTACTCTGAAGGCAACGGTCTCCATCTGGAGACAATTCTCTCTCAAGGCTATAAAATATTATCCTGCGGCTGTTCCTCACAAAATCCCGATAGAGGCTCTGGAATTTCTAATCCCCAATCTTGATCTCTCAGACTGGTCGGACAAGGGAATTCACTATATAAATGACTTACTTATAGGAGACTCTCTTTCTTAATTTTTGTGTTCAATATATTTTTATTGAAAGACACATAAATCTGGTACAACAACTGTACCAACATTAGGTCTAACCATCAACCGAATAGTTATCCTGAACTAGGAATTGTATAACATTTATGGGCCAACAGGGCCTCAAGAGTAACTGTCATAATAAAGAAAAAGAAAATAGGGAGGGGGACAAGAGGCGCAATAGTGCCCTATCACTAGTGACACTTATTTGTGAAGGTGGTGCTGTGAAGCTGCTCACCTGGTCCAGTTGTGAGCCCCACAACTGGTTTGAAGGCGTTTTTGGAATCTGTGTTCCAGCTGCTGCAGGACCTCCACCGACCACTGGATAGTGGTTTGAATCCAAGAAATAATGGGAGTGCTGGTGTGTCACGGTCCGCGCTGCTGTGGTATGGATAAACTCAAAGAGCCAAAAGTACTTTCATCCCTTATTCCTCCTCTCTCCTACGCGTTTCAGCGCCACACCCGGCGCCTTCCTCAGGGATATTCAATATCCCTGAGGAAGGCGCCGGGTGTGGCGCTGAAACGCGTAGGAGAGAGGAGGAATAAAGGATGAAAGTACTTTTGGCTCTTTGGTGAGTTTATCCATACCACAGCAGCGCGGACCGTGACACACCAGCACTCCCATTATTTCTTATAATAAAGAAAAGACATATCAAATCAAAATTTGAGAGAAAGAGACTAGAAATTTTCTATAGTAAACAAAGAAACCAAATGACACAAATACAAACCAACAAAAAAGAGGGGGGGGGGGGGAGAGGGAGAGGTAGAAAAAAGAACCTCGAGAAAAGAAGCAACACAAAAATACAGTGATATATATTTGGTAAATAAGGATATAAGGTTATATACGCTCCAATATGTGCTGACCCTGTTTATCTGTATGAATCTGGGTCCCCACTTTATATCACTTCTCTTAGGTAGTCTAGGGGAACTTCAGAGTAATTTTGAGATAACACATGAAAAATGAATGAATCTGCCATATTTAAGAGTCAGGGTAGGTGAAGAAGATATGGCAATTTCTTCACTCAAGGCAGTCTAGAAACGGTTGGCTGAGGCAGGGCTATCAGGTAACCTGATCCATAGGTCTTAAAAACAAAATCTCGTCATATAGCCACATCTCACCACATATAGACCACTTAACACAGAGAGTGGGGGAAGGAAAAAGCAGCTCAAGATAAGTGAGAGGAGAGGAGATAAAGTAAAAAGGGTATAGCAGGAGAGAAAGGCTATCAAGGGAGTATAGCAAGGGCGGGGAGGGAGATCCCGGCAAAGGGGAACACGACAAGTTGATAAGGGCCTGTCTATCTCATTCAGCTCTCTGGTAAGGGGAGACTCCGGTACCGCAGTCCCCTCCCTTCAACCCCATTTTAGAATGCATCTCGAAAAGTCTGGGAATCTTTAAATAAGATCCAGGGGACTTCCGGTTCCGGCGCCGCCATGTGCAGCAGCAGCAGCTGAAGAAGCTCCGGAGCCCTCCTCGTAATCCACAGCCATCCCCAGACCCCGGGACGCCTATCCATCCGATATGAGCGGCGGAGGAAGCAGCACACCGATCACCATGGATCGGTATGTAACGAGAGGAGGTGAGATGGAGGCAAGCGGGGCGGCGCAGGGACCGGAGACAAAGCGCGGGAAGCGCACAATGGCGGCGGAGGGCCAGCCGATCCAGTCCGCTCCCACAGCAGCGGGGAGCAAGGGGGTCACAGTGGTGGAGAAGATATTAGGGGAGCCTGAGAGAGAAGCCTCCCCAGAGAGAAATGCTGAAGGGGTACAGGAGACCCAGCACCAGGGGGATCCCGGGCTGCAGGGAAGACCAACTATTACTGTATCTGGGATGCAACAGATAGATTACAAGCTGCTAGCCAGAGAAATGGCAATTCACCTGGCAGAAGAATTCAGGCAGACAGTAAAGGATTTGGTGGCAGCAACTACACAAGATTTGCATACTAAAATCCAGCACCATGTCCAACAACTGCAGGAAGCTGAGGACAGAATTGTTGCAGCAGAGGAGAGAGTGTTAGATCTAGAACAACAGGTGCACGACCTACAGAAACACTCATTATACACCTTAAATAAACTGGACGATATCGAAAATAGAACCCGCCGCAGCAATCTTAAAATTGTGGGCCTCCCTGAATCCATCTCTCCGGGACAACTCGTTGAGATATTTGAGGTGGAACTACCTAAAGAACTGGGTCTCTCCCACAAATGTAGAACCGAACGCACCCACAGAATAGGTCCCCCAAAAGACACCCCCAGGGACAATGACAACAACGGCCCTACAAGGGACAGAGACTCTGATAAATCGAGGCATGCCATCGCAAAATATCTCAACCACAGAGATAAAGAGGAGATATTACGTGCATACAAGGCCAAAAGACATCCACTCCTGATCCTGGGCCACAGAGTATTACTATTTGCGGACTATTCAGTTGAGGTGACCAGGAGGAGGAGAGCCTTTAGCGACGCCTGTACAATATTGTTTAATAGAAACGTCAGGTTCCAACTTAACTACCCGGCCACCCTGCGATTTAGATCATCAGCAGGCGAAATGGTGTCTTTCACGGACCCTGCAGAGGCCATGAAGTTAATTAATGAAAAAAACGCAACGCCGGACGGAAATGGGCCGAACTCGGGGAGTACAAGAGGAGCGAGGGAAACCCCTGCTCCGGAAAGGGGTGCAGATAGTGGAACTGCTTCATCACGGACATACAGATTGCGATCAGAATCCTTGCCACAAAACTCACAGGAGAGGCTGCAATCTCCTAGACAACAACGCCAACCTATGTCCAGATGGAACAGGAAAAAAACGGGCCAGCCCACTTGACCGGAGTGAGACAGAGATGTGAGGATATTCCTTTCTTTGAAAAATTTTGAGCGACGATCACCTGCGTTTCTACTGTTCACCGCTGCCCTGGGCGATCCACTCATTTTAGACTCCGGACTTGCCTTATCAAGAGGATGGAAAGGAAGATTTATGATGTCATGATACTCCCCCCTTTTTGTTTCCCCGATCCCCCCCCCCCCCTTTTTTTTTTTTTTTCCTTTCTTCTCCCCTTCTTCTTAGATTCATCATCTCGGAGATGAGACCAACGACGGGAGAAGATCTTCCTGTTTCTTCATTCTTTATTAACTATGACTCTGCTTCTTGGGTCATGAGGGAACGAGAGTAATGTTGCCTGAGATTATACTAGTTTGACAGGGGGGGGTGAGGGTTGGAGGATGGGGAATGTTAAATGCTGTTCTACATATTTACCTACTATCTATTAGAGGTGTTGCGAAGCCCTTATTTTTGATATGTGTGGAGAGGGTATCCTTCTCTTCAACAATGCAGAATGTTGATAAGTTATAATTTATTGTTTATGTTCTTGGGGTCTGGGATCTTTTTATAGAGCTACAGATATTAATATTGGATATTTAGGCGAATGAGGAGGGCGGAGCTTCCTGCTTCTGTCAGGAGGAAAAAAGAGAAGTCATCAAGACTGAGGATGGAGTTGGAGAGAATGAGGGGGGGAAAAAAGTTGGGGGGAAGTTTTAAAAACAGGGGAGACATAACAGCCTTGCTAACTTCGACATATTTGTTGCCCTATCATACTGTCATTTACCTAGTCAATATGACCAATAATATCACTACTTTACACTCAAGATGCATACCATACATCTATTGTTTGAAACCACTCCCTTTCAGTAAAGATGGTGAAATGGATTTCGTGGAACGTTAAGGGCCTACGATCCCCAGCCAAACGTATGATGATTCTCCTTCACCTTAAGAGACTTGGAGCTGATGTGGCGTTGTTACAGGAGACGCACCTCACTCCAACTGACTTCTTTAGACTTAAAAAACTATGGGTGGGGGAGGTGTACGGCTCAGGGGCTGACGACAGGAAAGCTGGAGTAATAATTCTGATTAATAAAACCCTTACCAATAAGATACTATCCTCGTCGTCAGATGATAAAGGACGTCTATACCATATGCGTATGCAGATTCAAAATGTAATTTACAGTTTATATAATATCTATGTCCCAAATACATCACAAAAATCCTTTTTTCAAAAATTGACTGACCAAATTTTGATAGACCAAGAAACTAACAAAATATTAGGGGGAGATTATAATTGGGTGCTTAATGAGCTGGAAGATAGAAAAAGGGAAGACGTGCTGGGTGTCCCAGAGGATGACGGGAGACTTCCTACAAGACCAGGTCTGTTAGAAAATCTACTCACCAATTGCAATCTGGTTGATACATGGCGTACACTACACCCCCTTGAAAGGGAGTTTACACACTATTCTCATAAAACATGGTGGAGACTGGATATGTTCTTCATCTCGACCCTGTTGTTCCAGAGAGTAATAGCAGCGGAGATAGGAGATTTGGTCATTTCCGACCATAGTCCAATGATACTGGAGACCAAAGATGTCTTCCCCAAGGGAACGGATTCCTTGTGGAGGTTCCCCGATACATTGACAAGAGATGAGAATTTTGGTAAACTACTTAAAGAATGGTGGTCTGATTTTCATACAAACAATGCAGCTCATGAGTCTACCCCAGGATAGTTTTGGGAGACTGCGAAGACAGTCTTGCGGGGACATATCATGGCCCACAGCGCTAAACTGAAAAAGCAAGTAAAAGAAAAATATATTATAGCCAGTACGAGGGTAAGAGAGATGTATCTCACATATAAAAAGACTATGGGGACTTCCGGTTCCGGCGCCGCGCTGATGGCTGCTTGAAGACGCAGCTCCTGGGACCGCGCCGACCATCCGTCAAGAATCTACCGGCCCGGCGGCCATCCGACCCCAATCCACGCTGGCGGCGACTCCCCGAAGGACAGGGACCTTGGACAGGTACGTCCTAAGAAGCACAGGGAAGGAGAAAGCCGAGACACGAGGTGCGACGAGGGGAGGCGGGAGCCCGGGAAAGATGGCGGCCGAGACAGGAGGCCGCGCTCCATCAAAGCCCCCGACGAGTCGCAGCCGCGGCACCAGCGATGCCGGGAGGGAGAATACAGTGACAACGCCACAAGGTGAGGCCCAGATTCATACACTGGCCCCGGGTCTGGCACAAGAAAAACCTCCCAGCGGCAGCACAAGAGAGGAAGCCGCGGGGGGGGATGAGGCACACACTGGCCCAGAAGGGGAGATCCCTGTGAGAGAAGCAGCAGCCATGCTCCACACTGTCAACGCAGGGATCATAGATGTGCAAGCACTTGCAAGGGAAGTGGCCCCAATCTTTTCGGCTGACCTGAAGTCTCTCATCAGGGAAGCTGTAACAGAAGCAGTATTACACATCCATCAAACAGTGACTCAACATGGGGAAAGACTGCAAGAAACTGAACGCAGGCTGTCGGAGGCAGAGGAAAGGATTCTGAATCTTGAGACCCATATAGCCAATCTCCAAAAGCACTCTGCGTACTCAGAGGAAAAGCTGGAGGATTTAGAGAACCGTTCCAGACGGAACAATTTAAGGATGGTAGGGCTGCCGGAATCCGTAGAAACAAGTTTATTAAATACCATCTGGGAAGAAGATCTACCTAAAGCCCTCGGTTATCATACCCACTGTAAGGTGGAAAGATCCCACAGGGTCGGCCCTCCGAAAGACCCTAAAGAAGGACCGAGGCAGGTCATAGCTCGCTTCCTTAACTTTAAGGACAAAGACACTCTGCTCAAAGAATATAGGGTGAAGAGAATCCCATTGCTTATTAGGGGCCACAAAGTCAGACTCTATGAAGACTTCTCAGCAGAGCTCGCCCGGAGGAGAAAGACTTTCAGTCCGGCATGCTCCTTGTTGTACAAGAAGAATGTGAGATTTCAATTAGCTTACCCTGCTATCCTAAAGTTCAGAGACTGGAATGGTGAGACAAAAATCTTCTCAAATGGCAAGATGGCATTGCAATACATACAACAAGGATCGAAGGAGACGGAGAAAGAGCCAATGCGCCCGATGGGGAATACAAATCCAGGAAATTTATCGCCTCAACGCACCTACGCGGCCAGAGTAGCCAATCCACCGGACACGAGGGAGGAACGAGCCAAGAAGGATGAAACTAACCAGTGGTCGAGGGTCCAACATAAAAGAACTGAACGTGACGGCAACTCTGCTCTTGGGCGATCGGACCCGAGGGATCACCAAACATCTTTACCAAAGGGACCCAGAGACAAGCCTACTTACTCGAGAGGGAGATAAACCGTGATCATCTATTGACTTTAAAGAGCCTCCTCCCCCTTGGCTTTGTGTTTTTTTTTTTTTTTTTTTTTCTTCTTTTCTTTCTCTCTTCTCTTTCTCTTTTTCCTCCTTCTTTCTCTTCTCTTCCCTCCTCCCTCCCCCTCTTCTTTCTCTATCTTTACTTCTGCCCTCCCCTCTCTCCTTTTTCTTCCTCCCCACCATTGCAGGTTGTTGACAAGCACCGGCCAGATCTACACGGACTTCGGAAACAGACACGCTAAACAACGTGTAGTCCGGCACTGAGAGAACGCTTACAGTCGAGACTTACAATGCCACCGTGGTCTATATACAGTGGAGGTATTGGGGGTGGGAGGGGTGGGGGGGACCAAGAGGTGGTGACATAATAATCTGATAACTGGACGAATTGTATGTTGAACAATAACGTGACAATCATTATGCGTGGCGGGGGGGGGGGAGGGGAGGGGGGGAAAAGAAAGTCTATATATTGAATATGTATTCCATACTCTTTCGAAATGAGTGTCAGACATACGGATAGCACCCAGCCGTTCCTTCCTTGCCTCAAACTTCCCCCCCTCCTCCCCTCCCCTTCTCCTCCCCCTCCCCTTCCCCCTTATCTCTTTCTCTCCTTATACTCCTGCAATTTTCCCTCGCACCCTCCCTTCTTTGCTAACCCTTCCCTTGCGGTTCTCCTTGCTTCTACTTGAGTTGCACAGATACGTAGAGGCCCAAAAGAGACCTCCGAGTTAGTTATATACAAGGTTTCATAATGGCGCGGCCTGTAAGCCATCAGCGCAGAAAAAAGGAAGTCATGATGCTGGGTAACGGGTTAACGAGAGGTACAGTGACTGGGACACGTACCCTCTCGGGAGGGAATTTGGTTTATGTGATTTTGGTTTACAATAATTATTATTTAGTTATCTTGAAGTGGGCTTCTATTGCAATAATCATATCATCAACATCTAGACGCTTTATCGCATTATTGGGACACACAAATACTCTTCCTTCACTATGGCTGGCAACAAAGAAGGAAAAGAAAGGGAAAAAAAAAAAAAGAAAACTAATCACAAAGGCAGGGATACTTAAGGATCCCGCACAAAATACTATCCTCTGGAAATGTTGCGGCTAGTGACATGGAATGTCAAAGGTCTAAGATCTCCGCATAAAAGGGGTATGATTTTGAGACACCTAAAACGGTTACATACAGACATTGCCTTACTACAGGAAACCCACCTACTCACTCAGGAACTACATTATATTCAAAAGCTTTGGGTGGGATCAGCATGGATAGCAGGAGCCCAAAACAGGAAAGCAGGGGTCCTAATTCTAACCAATAAAAATTTGGCGTGCACCTTGGTATCTATCTCCCAAGACCAGGAGGGTAGACTTCTCCATGTAGTACTGAAAATACGCGGGCAGCAGTTTAGTATCTACAATATTTATGCACCAAACAGTTCACGCACATCCTATTTTAAATCACTAAATGAAAGAATATTGGGTGACAAAGAACCCAATATTATTATAGGAGGAGATTTTAACGAGGTAATGAGAGAAGACATGGACAGACGTAGACCAGAAGGGGGAAATCGCCCAGAGAACCTGACGAACACCAGGGTTAGGGGAGAATTAGCAGACATGGTGAAGGCCCTTGGTTTAGTAGATGTGTGGCGAGTCTTTCACCCCCAGGATACTGACTTTTCGCACTTCTCACACCCACACTCTTCTTGGTCGCGCATAGATATTTTCTTGGCCAATAATCAAGTAATGCGGCTGATAGAGAAGGTGGAAATAGAAAATATGGTAATATCAGACCATAGCCCAGTGACCATAGACTTCTTAGACTCACAGCCTAAAGGTTCTGACATATTATGGAGATTCCCTTCACACTTGTCGACTAATGGGGAATTCAAAACTAAGCTTAAAGAATGGTGGACTGGGTTTGAAATAGACAACGCCATACATAAGGAAAACCATAAACTATTTTGGGAGACTGGGAAGGCAGTGATACGAGGAAATATCATAGCACACTCACTTACGCAAAAAAGAAGAATTAGAGAACAATTCAAAACAGCCAGCGAAAAAGTCTCGGAGACATATAGATTATTCCGTAACACACAAGACCCAACTGACAAAAAAAATTGGATAACAGCCAAACGAGATTTTGACCATTGGGCAGAGCAGAAAGAACTAATGGTACGTGGCCAGCTAGAAGTCGATCTTAAAAAGTTTGGCGACAAAGCAGGTCGACTGTTGGCCAATCTGGCCAGGGGGAGACATCACTCAGACCCGATCATGACCCTCAAGCGGAAGGAGGGGGGAAACACGAATGATCCGAGAGAAATTAACCTGATCCTTGGTGAATACTATAGGCACTTATACAGTGCAAATGACATTCAGTCACAGGAAGCTAAAAATTGGCTAACACAAGTACCACTCACCTTGGTGTCCGCGACAGACCTGGAAGAGTTAAATGGGCCTGTGACGGAGGCTGAGGTAGACCTGGTAATACGACATCTGGGAAATGGGAAGGCGCCAGGACCCGATGGGTTTTCGGAGGAATTTTACAAGATACTAAGAGAGGATATAACACCAATTTTGACCAAGTTATTTAACGACATGACTGAAGGTACACCTATTTCAGACGAGTCCAATGTTGCGTACATTAAACTAATTCCTAAGGGAGAAAACAATAGAGAAGACCCAGCGAATTACAGACCCATCTCACTAATAAACTTAGATATCAAAATACTATCAAAAATTATGGCGAATAGGCTGGCTCGGATCCTACCGGGCCTGATACAAAAGCAACAAACAGGTTTCGTTAAAGGGAGATCAGCTGTGACCAATGTACGTAAAACCCTTATGATACTAGACGAGGTGAAACATAGGACAGATATGAGGGGGGGTGACCCGGCCATGGTCACCTTGGATGCGGAAAAGGCATTTGACAATGTGAGGTGGCCATGGCTGGGTCTAGTCTTGGATCATATGGGAATACAGGGAAAATTTCGTGTGTTTCTACAGAATTTATACGCGAACCCCTCGGCAAGGGTACATACACCAGGATTTCTCTCGCCCAAATTCCCCCTACAAAAAGGTACCAGGCAAGGATGCCCGTTATCACCATTATTGTTTAATTTGGCGCTGGAACCATTGGCGAGATTCATTAACGATTGCTCCCCATTCAAAGGTATTAAGGTGGGTCAGATAGATGTGAAATCTGCCTTGTTCGCGGATGATGTCATCCTCTTTATGGAAAACCCAGACAGGGATCTGCCGAAACTGGTCACGGATTTAGAAAGGTTCGGGTCATTCTCAGGATTCAAACTGAATAGGAAAAAATGTGAAATCCTGAAGATAAAGGGGGGAAATAGATTGAGTGAACCCCTAAGAGCTTTGGGATTCTCAATAGCAAACTCATCTATTAAATACCTAGGACTGATAATAGGTAGATCTCCGAGCCAAGTCTACTCGCTAAATTATAAACCACTCATTGAAAAAATAGAACTTGAATTAAAAAGATGGGCAGGTCTGCCCCTGTCTCTACTGGGAGTTGCCACTTGGTGAGAATGGTGAGCTTCGCGAGACTTCTCTATCCTCTACAAACCCTGCCACTCCTCCTGAAACATTCTGACATCCAAAGACTAAATAAGGCTATTTCGACCTTTATATGGAAGGGGAAAAGACCGAGACTTCGGACAAATGTGATGATGCTACCTAAAAACAAGGGGGGCACAAATCTACCAGACATACGTGGGTACAATCTAGCATGTATAATGAGACACGTGGTAGAATGGGTTAATCACACAGACAGATATTCTGACAACCATTTAGAAGAGGCGTTTTGTAGGCCATGGGATAGGACCTCTTTACTGCACACACCCCTGTCGAAGATACCAGTACATATTAAACGGTCCATTACCTTTCGAGACACTATCGTGACCTGGAAAGCAGTAAGGAAGAAATGCGGGCTGTCTTGGAGAGTGTCTAAGTACCTCAACCCTTGGGCCTCCCCCAGCTTCGAAGCAGGGTGGAGCAATAAATTGTTTGGGCAATGGAGAAGACAGGGAATAGTGAGGATGGGTGACCTGATGAAGTTGACAGATAGACGATGGATGACATATCAGGAAATAGTGGAAAAATTTAATCTTAAGGGCCCCAGGTACTTCAATTCCTACAAATACAACAAAACGTAATGCATCAGCTCTTAAATATATCTAATGAAGTTATAGTCAACCCTTGCGACAAAATAATTAATCTAGAGATTTCTCAACTGAACATATCCACGATATATGGAGAAATGAGGGAAATCCTTGTTCCGGGGGGTTCATCTCGCCTCTTCACTAAATGGGTTAAAACACCTAGCCACGGATGACGTTGCAAATGATATTTTGGAGGGATGGGAAAGAGTGAGGAGGTATGTCACAAGTGAACAATGGAGAGACTCGCATTTCCGAATCATGCATGGGCTTATATTTGGATTCAATTTTCCGAAATCCAATCTTCACCCTAACAGAATAACTAGTTGTCCTAAATGTCAGCAAGAACGGACAGATATGATTCATGGGATGTGGGAATGTGTCATGACACAAAGATTCTGGCTAATGATCGAGAATATGATTAGTACACTGTGTAACTATACGATCCCGATGACCCCTACAAACTATATATTCCAGAATATTGAGGGAACACAGGGAAAAGGATCAGGTCCATATTTAGTCCACGTGCTACTCCTATTGGCTAAGAGACTGATACTCTCTTTCTGGTTGCGCACTGATATGCCCAATGAACAAGATGTCCTGTTAGGTCTAACCAAAGAAATGGACATTGATAGGAGAGAGGCATTAAGAGACAAGGAAAGGTTGACGGATATTTTCATGAGGAAATGGAGAAGGTTCATAGAAACACGAGACACGGATGAGGAGATTCAATCCATCATTAACCCATTCAGAAACAGCTCGTGGTATTTGTTGGAAGATATCAATAATTCATTGGGGAGACTAGGAAACTAGACAATTACAATAGTGATATGGCATGCAAATTTTTTCAGGGTAAGAAATCAAAAATGTGACCTAGAGATATATTGATGTTTATACATGTGTGAAGCAATTACCGAAACTGTTTGAATCCATGGTTGCCCACTTCAAAGTTTTAAGGTTTGAATGAATACTATTCTCGTGTTTGAGAGGTATAAGCTGTTTATTAGATAAATCTGTTCTAACTTACATTAATCACAGTACAAATGTCAGCTCCATGTTGTTACTTCAATGACTATATGCAGAGAATAGTGCTGTGGTTTATTTTATTTTGTATATGTCAAAACTTTAATAAAAATGATTTATAAAAAAAAAAAAAAAAAAGACTATGGGCGAGGCAGATAGAGACAATTGGATGTTGGCAAAGAGGTCGTTTGACACTTGGGCAGCCAGAAGGGAAGAATTATATAGAAACCAATTGGAAATAGAATTGAATAGATATGGCGACAAGGCAGGACGCCTTCTGGCGAGACTAGCAAGAGGTAGGAGACCAACTACAGCCATATTAACAATTGCTGATAAACACGGCAAACTTTGGTCAGATCCCAAAAAAATCTCCCAGATACTAGGAAAACACTACGCAACGTTATATAGTGAACGTAACATTAATAAAATAACGGATGTTCCATGGTTGAACTCCATCAATATGCCTGGCCTGACTGAAGAGGATAAACTACATTTAAACAGTCCCGTCTCAACAGATGAGGTAAAAATGACAATTAATTCGCTAAACCCTGGCAAAGCACCAGGACCAGATGGCTTCAATGGGGCCTTTTTCAAAGTTTTGAGAGACCAGGTTTCTCCTGTTTTGACGGAACTGTACAATTCCATATTGAGAGGCTCTCCGATTCCAGAGAGAATGAATATGGCCCACATAAAACTGATTCTAAAGGCTGGCAAACCCCCATCGGACCCATCTAGTTATAGACCCATTTCTCTGATAAACCAAGATCTAAAACGTTTATCCAAAATGTTGGCAGATAGATTGGCCTCAATTCTACCGAGACTGATTCAACCACATCAATCAGGTTTTGTAAAAGGTCGATCGACAACTACCAACATTAGGAGAGCTATGCTGCTCATTGATGTAACAAGACATAATGAGACGCATAGGGAGGGAGATCCGGCCATGATCACCCTTGATGCGGAGAAAGCATTCGACAATGTGAGGTGGTCATGGCTGGATTGGGTCTTAGACACTATTGGCTTAGAGGGACCCTTCCGCCAATTCTTAAAATCTTTATACAGCAACCCGAAGGCATGTGTTAGCATTCCGGGATTCCTGTCAGAAACATTCACACTTGAGAAGGGAACTCGGTAGGGCTGCCCACTATCACCTCTTCTCTTCAACTTAGCGATTGAACCACTAGCGTTATATTTATCCGCCCAGAATACCCATGAAGGCCTTAGAGTAGGAGAAAAGGAAATCAAGATGTCCCTTTTTGCCGATGATATTATTTTATTTATGCAACACCCCCAAAGAGATCTAAAAACAATCCTAGACACATAGAAAAAATAGGAACACTATCAGGCTTCATATTAAATAGAGACATATGTGAAATCCTCTTCCTCAAAAACGGGAGACATAATAGACCCATAAACACACTATGTGATATCCCTATTGCCAAAAATAACTTGAAATACCTAGGAATTCAACTGGCTAGAACACCTGACCTGATATACAAATTGAATTTTCTTCCAATAATAGAAAAAATAGAAAGAGATTTGGAGTGCTGGAAAAATCTTCCCCTGTCGCTGCTGGGTCGCTCCCACTTAATCAAAATGGTTAGCTTCGCAAGACTGCTCTATCCGCTCCAGACAATTCCTATGCTGCTAAAACATAAAGATATTAGACGACTGAATGCGGCATTTTCCAAATTCCTGTGGAGGGGCAAAAGAGCCAGAATTAAATTAACCACCCTAATGCAGGCAAGAGAAGAGGGGGGACTGAAAGTCCCAGATATTAGGGGTTATAATTTGGCATGCATTATGCGAAACGTTCTAGATTGGATCAATAATACTTCCAGGTTCTCTGATGCGATCCTTGAGGGAGAGTTCTCCAAACCTTGGGATCTATCGGCCCTGTTACATTCATCACTGAAAACACTGCCCCAAGAATCAAGTGCACATCTATTTGTAGAGACACGGTGATGACTTGGAAGGCAGTGAGGAAAAAAATGAATCTTTCATGGCAGATATCTAAAATTTTGAATCCCTGGGCCGCTCCATCCTTTCCACAAGGGGCTGACAACCTGTTGTTTCGTACTTGGAGGGAGAAAGGTGTAAAAACTTTGTGCGACCTTATGCACATGGGGGAGAAGAGATGGCTGACGGGTCCAGAAATACTAATCAAATTTGATCTCCCGAGCTCCCATTGGCTGCCCTGTTTACAAATTCAACAACATCTCCTGTCCCGTTTGCGTAATGTTAAGTCGGAAATAGAAGGAGGCGAGTGGGGAGCATTAGTGGGGATCAACCTTAATGACATATCTATATCCACCCTATATAATAAGTTACAAAAAATCCTCAAACCCTCGATGACCCATAAACTATTTTCCATATGGAAGAAACACTTCACTGACCCAGATCTAATTCAAAATATACTAAAAGGATGGGACTTAGTCAGGAAACATATTATAAATGAGAAATGGAGGGATACTCAGTACAGACTAATACATGGTACTATAAAGGGCTTTAATATCCCACCTTCTCTGACCAGTGGAGAAAGATGGGTAAAGTGCCCTAAATGTAAAACCCCCATGACTGATCTTGAACATGGGATGTGGTCTTGCTCGGTTATCTCAGAATTATTGGAGGGAGGTGGGATCTCTTGCCATGGGATTATTCCCTGGGGAACGTAGAGATGATCCGATGTTATGGTTATTTCACTACTCAGATGCTACCGCAATAGGTGGGCAGGTACATGTCCTATTTCACACGATATCTCTAGTGGCCAAGAGACAGCTCTTGTTACATTGGCTCCAGGAATCTGTCCCTTCAATTGAAACAATATGTAACATACTCAGGAGATCCTTGAAACTTGAGTCCATGGAGACTCTTAGAAATCCCACTAAATTGACCCAAAAATGTTTCCATAAATGGAAACCATTTATTCTAAAAATACTATCAGATGCTGAAATAGAAAGATTCATGACACACTACAAACACACAGAGTGGTATGCTATAGAAGATTTGAATGGTACTTTAGGCAGATTGAGAAGCAACATATAAATCCTGCAAGAGATTCTTATAGCTAATATTTGTTGCAGCGAGGCACAGATAACCTAAGAGAGATACTCCACAGTTAAAAATTTAGGGGGGAGGGATGAAAGGGTCTTTAGTTATTTAGTTTCGAATATATGTTAAAATATGAGAGTCATCTGTATTGTGGACATTCTTGTATCTATTTATTGATGTAACCTTTGATATTGATTACACTTTGTGTTCTGATTTTCTTACATGTAAAACTTTACTCTCAATAAAAAAAAAAGGATGGTTCAAAAAAAAAAAAAATAAGATCCAGGGACTCCAGGTCCTAAGATATCGGTCCCTGGCATCGGTGACTTCGGCTGTGAGTTCCTCCATGCGGTGTAATTTCACCATCTCCCCCAGCCAGTGGCGTAACTTCAAGCCCTGGGGCCCCGATGCAAAAGTTCCAACGGGGCCCCAATTATTGCAAATATTTAATAGTATTAGTCTTTTTCTATGGGCCAAAGGGACTTTTGGGGCCCCCCTAGGCTGCAGGGCCCGGGTGCGATCGCAACCCCTGCACCTGTTGTAGTTACGCCCCTGCTCCCAGCCAGTCTGCCAAAGGAGGAGTGAGAGAAGACTTCCAGAACCTGGGTATAACTGTCCGGGCTGCAGTTAAAAAGAATCTAAGCAGATCGTCCTTCTGGGATTTCAAAGAACCTGGGAGTATCGATAGTAGGGCTATATCAGGGATCATCGCCTGAGCCTTGCCATAGACCTTCTCATATATTTGGAAAACTGCTCGCCAAAAAGGCTTAATGCCCTCACAATCCCACCAGATGTGTAGCATGGATCCCCCGCTCTACTACACCTCCAACAACTATCCAGGACTGTGGGAAAGGCTGCATGTAGGTTGGCTGGGCAACGGTACCATCGAACCAAGATTTTATAGTTTCTCTCTTGGGCTTGGCACGCCATTGAGAGTTTATGAGTGTATATGCAGGCCTTCTTCCAGTCCTCATCGGGAATCTCCTCTTTCAATTACCCCGCCCATCTAGTCATGAATCTAGGTCTATCATTTTCGGCTCGTTTGTTAAGAAGAGAATAGATTAATGAAATCGTGTGAACTGGCGGGGAGTCAAGAAGAAATAGCTTTTCAAGTGGGGTCGGGGGGGCCGAGAAGTCTACCTCCGGGGTTAAACTAGCTATATAAGACCGAAGCTGTGCGTGCTCCAACCATGTCCTACCAGAAACTGCTCCGGCCAGATCGTCAACCATCTCGAGGGTCCCTCTCACAAACGCCTGCATTAAACGAGGTCGGTCCTCACAACGCCACTTCAAAAATGATTGAGCCTGCAGTGCCGGGGGGAACGAGGGATTATGAAAAAGAGGAGTAAGGGGTCCCAGGCCTCTTGCCAGTAGACTCTTTTTAGTCAGTGGATCCCAGATTTTTAAAGTTGTGGCCATGAGGGAGTCGTCCATACCCAATTGGGGTCTGTCCGCAGGCAGTATCCAGGGTAAACCCCAAAGAGGGATGCCCACTGTTGACTGTTCTAATTCCACCCATTGTTTATTCTCACCGTGGTACTGCCAGTCAATCAGACGATTTAGTACTGCAGCTTTATGGTAAGTTTAAAAATTAGGCAGTCCCGCACCTCCCTGAGATTTGTGTCTGTATAGAGTCTGTATACTTATTCTAGAACGTTTCCCTCCCCAGACAAATCTAGAGATATGGGATTGCAGTTGTTTAAAGAACTGAGCTGGGACTTCCAGTGGGGACGTCTGGAACAAAAATAGGAAGCGGGGTAGGATATCCATCTTTATGGCGTTGATTCGGCCAAACCAGGATATACGACGCTTGTCATATCTGCGTAGGTTGTTCATTGTTCTCTGCAACAGAGGGAGGTAGTTTGAGCTGAACCATTTGGAGGTATCTCTATGGACCACTATCCTCAGATACTTCAGCCCTGACAGCTGCCATTTAAATGGGAAGGACTCCGCCAGATACTCCCTCTCCCCTCTAGGTAAAGAGACATCTAAAGCCTCTGTCTTATGGGTGTTAATCTTAAAGTTGCTGTGCTTACCGTACTCGTCGAAGACCCTGAGTATCGAGGGAAAGGACAATGCTGAGTGACAAATAACAGTAAGTCGTCAGCGAAAAGAGCTGCTTTATACTGCCTGTGGTCAAGTTCCATTCCCCTAACGTCAGGACTCCCACGACTAGCCACAGCAAGGTATTCCATTATAATTACATAAAGTAATGGGGAGAGAGGGCACCCCTGGCGAGTCCCGTTGTTAATCGGGAAAGGCGATGACAGTCCTCCGTTAGCTTTGACCCTGGCTGTAGGACAACTGTAGAGAGACATAATTCTGCTCATAAATCGTGTCCCCAGGCCCAGCCGCCCCAATGAGGCTTCCAGGAAGCACCAATTGACCCGGTCAAAGGCCTTTTCAGCATCAACCGATAGTATACACATTGGGATCTTACGGGCCTTCGACCGGGCCATGAGCAGCATAAGCTTATTAGTGTTGTCTCTAGCCTCCCTCCCCTGCACAAACCCCACCTGATCATTGTGTATCACGGAAGGGAGGAGAGGGGCTAGACGATTGGCAAGAAGTTTTGAAAATAGCTTAATATCTATGTTAATTAAGGAAATAGGCCTATAGCTGGCCACTTCCAAGAGATCCTTGTCAGGCTTAGGGACAACACTAATGTGGGCCTCTAGAGACTGAGGAACCCATGTGCATTCCAAATTGATAGCATTGAAAGTCCTCACTAGAAACGGAGCCATCTGGGGGCAGGATATTTTGAAGAATTTGGGTGTAAACCCATCTGGGCCCAGTTGAACCCTTGATCACCTCTCTCCTCCGCCTCAGAGAAATCCATTTCCAATGTACTAGCTATTTCGGGAGCAATGGCTGGTGGGGCTGTACTTTCCATATAAGTATTTAGTTTTTCTTTATATCTCTCCCTTTCCATGTCAGCGTAGTGCCCTTTAATGTTATAGAGGCGGTTGCAGAAGTCCCTAAAAGCTTGCAAGATAGTTTCAGGGTTTTGAGAAATTTTCCAACTTTGCTGTTTGATCTGTGGAACACGCCCAGGGATACCTTTCGGGTGGAGTAGTCTAGCTAAAGGCCGTCCACATTTATCTCCATATTCGTAAAGATACCTGTGTAGCCTCTCTCTGCCTCTTAGGTATTTCTGGTCAATAAGGCCCCTAAGTTCGTCCCTAGCTATTATTAAGTCTGCCAGAGACTGCTTCTCTAATGTCCTTTTGTGGATTCCCTCTAGGTCATCAATTCTCTTCACTAGAGAATCTATTTTGTTATTTTTTTCCCGCTTAATTCTAGAACCGTGTTTAATTAAGACGCTTCTCACCACACACTTCAGCATTTCCCATTGGGCTGGGAGGGCTGTCTGGTCAGCTTCGTGTATAGACAAGAACTCAGAAATCACCCCCTTTACCTCTGAGCAGCAAAGCTCGTCATTCAGAAGGTTATCATTTAACTTCCAGGACCACTGTTTGTCATTTTCCCCGGCAGGCGCAGGTGGCAAAAAATAGGGGCATGGTCGGAGAGGCACATCTGGCCTATGGTAGCCTGTGGCTGCCATGTCAATACTCTCTGGCTAACTAAAAAATAGTCTATCCTACTGTAGGATTCGTGTATAGATGAGAAGTAGGAGTAATCTCTGTCGTGGGGGTTAAGGGCTCTCCATAGGTCTACAAGTATTAAGTTCTCCATTTTTCGCTTAACTGCCCTCAGTTTGGACCCAGAGAGACCTCTGCCACCAGAGGAACTATCTACTGAAGGGTTCAAAGTGAAGTTAAGGTCTCCTCCTATCACGATCACTCCCTCTGCAAAGTCCGCGAGTGCACCCAGGAGAGCTATACACTGGCTGGCTGGGTTGTTATTTGGTAAATACCAGTTGGCTATTGTGAAGATTGTGGATTCAACTCTTATTTTTAAGAAGATATACCGACCATTCTCATCGACGACTGTGTCCAGGACTGTGTGGGTGGGGGACCAGTGGACCGCAATGGATACTCCCTTGGATCGCCCCTCCGGGTTAGGGCTATGGATCCAGACGTTATAGCGTTGGTCACCGATGACAGGGACACGACCATCTCTAAAATGGGTCTCCTGAAGGAGTAATAGCATAGCCCCAGATTTATGCATTTCATTTAGAACTTTTGAGCGTTTCTGAGGGGTGTTAAAGCCCCTCACATTATATGAGCAAATCTTGAGTCCTGACATTCTATATTTTGGAGAGATTTAAAAGTTAAGGTCAGTATGTCGCGTTTGCTAGAGTCAACTCTTGACTCAGTTGACAGGTTAGTTTCGGTAGGATCTATGGTGAAGAAAGAAGAAGAGGGAAAGAGAGAGAAAAAGAGGGAGAGGGAGAAGAGGAAGTAAGTGCTGTAGCAGGAGCTCTATTAAGAAGAGGTATAGGGTCAAGCGAGAGAATTGGTCTGTGGCTCTGAAAAATTACACAAATGAATTTATGTGGCAATATAACTCAGCGTATGCAAATCTAACCAACCAGCTTATTGATTCTTTCCACAAGAAACGAGCAGAAAAAGAACAGATAAGGGGGGAGGGAAACAAGGGGGGGAAGAAAAAAGAACAATTACCGTATATACTCGCGTATAAGCCGAGTTTTTCAGCCCAAAAATAGGGCTGAAAAGTCCTCTCCTCGGCTTATACGCGAGTCATACAGGCCCCCCTCATAGTTTGGTGCCCCCACCTCACAGGATGGCCCACCCCGCATGCAGCGCTGCACACATACATTACCAGGATATCAGCTGTCACCCTCCGGTGGAGGATCGCGGCTCCTGGACTCCATCTTACTTTGTGTCTTCCTGCTTGTCACGTGACCGGCCGGCGTCGCGATGACGTCATCGCGATGAGCCCCGGCCACAAAGCAGGAAGACACAGAGGAAGATGGAGGCCGGAGCCCAGGAGCCGCGATCCGCCACCGGAGGGTGACAGCTGATATCCTGGTAATGTATGTGCGCAGGGCTGCATGCGGGGGGGCCATCCTGTGAGGTGGGGGTGCCAAACTATGAGGGGGGCCTGTGTAATGGCACACTGATGGGGCAGTATACTGTGCAGGGGACCTGTATACCACTCTGCTGGGGCTGTATACTGTGCTGGGGCCCTGTATATACCACCACTGCTGGGGCCCTGTATATACCACCACTGCTGGGGCCCTGTATATACTACCACTGCTGGGGCCCTGTATATACCACTGCTGGGGCCCTGTATACTACCACTGGGGAGGCTGCTGTATACTACCACTAGGGAGGCCTGTATACCACTGGGAGGGCCAGTATACCACACTGCTGGGGGCTGTATACCTGTGCTGGGGTCCACCCTCGGCTTATACACGAGTCAATAGGTTTTCCCAGGTTTTGGGGGTAAAAGTGTCGGCTTATACACGAGTATATACGTAACTACTAGAATTTAGAGTCAATAGGTAGGGAAGCACTTATCCCACCGCACCCATGCGGGAGAGAATCCCTGTGGGGGTTAAGGCCTTCTACATTGGAGCCCCCCGTCCCAGGTCTAGTCCGTATCTTTCAGGTCTTAGTAAACATCACCACTGTCTTTTAAAAGCAAGGGGATCAGAGGGTCTCTGTAAAAAATAAAATAAAAAAATAAAAAAGGGGGGGGATAGACACAGAAAAAACCCGGCGACACGACTCAGTATCTTCTCACAGAAGACATTTTAGGAGGAGACTCCATGGTAGATTGTCCTTCACTAGTCCATTTCTTCTCAGGGAGGACTAGCCTTTAATACCGACCCAGTATTTAACAACGGGCCACTTGAGATGGAAGGGAAGAGGGGGAGGGGGAAAGAGAGGGGGAAGGGAGGGGGAAAAGGGAGGAGGGGGTAAGGGGGAAGGAGGGGGATAGGGAGGAAAGGTAGGGGGGGGTAAAGGGGGGAGGAAATCTTCCCGAAGGGCCCGATCTGTCCTCAATTATGATTCCATTTCAAATGACTGGCTTTTTGTAGTCGACTCTGGATTCCTTCTAGCAAGGTTGTCTATGCTCCTCGTTCTGGCCTTGTTGGCGACGTAATCCTCCACCTGGCCTCTGGTATCCATCACCTGCTCTCAATGGGAACTCCGGCCATCCCTGGATGGGGACCATAGGAAGGTCCAGGGCCGAGGTGAAGGAGGGCAAGTCAGCAGGAGACCGCAGGGCAATCTGTCTTCCTTCTCTTCTAACTTGGAGTCTAAAGGGGAATCCCCAGCTATAGGGTAAATCATGATCCCTCAGTGTCCAGCAGGGGGTGCAGAGCCCTTCTTTTCTGGAGAGTCAACCGAGAGAGATCTGGGAGTATGGTCAGAAACTTATCTTCATATTTGCATTGTTTACCATTCCGAACATTTATCATAATAGCTTCCTTGGTCAGGTAATGGTGAATTCTACAGATCACGTCGCGTGGCCAGTCTGAATCAGCAGGTCTGGGACCCAGAGCCCTGTGGGCACGATCAAGTTCAATGTAATTTGAGGGGGGTCACCCAGTAACTCATTAAACAAACTCTGCAGCACCCTGAAGCTACTGTTTCAGGCAGTCCTCTTATGCGCAGGTTATTTCGGCGCCCCCCTATTTTCGCCGTCATCTAAGGCATCAATCAAAAGTGTGATTTGGTTCGATTGGTTTTGGAGGGTAGCTGGTTGTGATCTGCAGATTTCCTCTAGGGCTGAGATTCTATGTGCGTGGTCCTGGCCCTGGGAGTCCACCCTGGTGACTTCTCCTCTTAGGCATGATAGCTCACTCCTGTATGCCTGTTCTAGGCGACCTATGTAAGCCTCCATATCTTCACGGGTGGGAATAGATGCCATCCTGGCTCTTAAGTCACTCAACTCCCCCAGTACACTAAAGCTCTGAATCTGGTCTTCCATACGTAGCAGCGCGGTATGTTGCTGGCTAGCGGAATCAGGATATAGGGTCCGGTCAGAGCACATAGGTGCACATGTGGTTGCAGGTGTTGGGGGAAGGGGCCCTCCTTGCTCACCATCAATCACTGACTGCACACCTTGAGTACCGTGCATTGGGGACCCCATCAGTTGTATAGTAAGGGGTCTCTAGTGTGCTGTCTCCTCTCTCATCTCTCCATTCTGTGGGGGACTATGCGGCTGCAGGTTTCCAGCTGCGTCATTGCGCCCAGACTGAGAGCTTGCTCCTACCTCCGTCACACCCGCTTGCCAGTTACCTGAGCCCCTGGTCTTCATTCCCCGCTGGGCACCGGAGCTCTCTGTTGTACCTTGGCTGTGCTGGGCTTGTGACCGCTGGCCCGCCGCTCCCTCTGCTGCGATCACCATCACCTCCACGGCGTCCTTCCTCCCGGCCATCTTTGATTTCTGGATTCTGGCGGGAGTCTGCCCTCCTGGGCTAAAAAAGCGTTTTATGGAGGCGTCTGAGCTCCTTGGAGTCTGGGGGTCGGATCCTGATGGTCTCGCCGGCTTCCCCCTTCGCATGATCTCCTCAGTGCCTTGATATTCTGGACGTGATGAGCTGCTATAATGTCCTGGGAGCGGGAGCCTGTGCGACCAACGTCCTCACTCCTTCATAGCTAGGCCACGCCCTCTTTCTTCATTTTTCTCGATACAGAAAAATTTTTCTCTCCATAGAGATGAGAGATCCAAATGGAAACGTATTTCCGATTTTTTTTACAAAATTTTCACCTAAACTTGCTCTCCCACAAATTATATCGGATTTAATAGATTCCCCCAAAAAACGATGTAATTGGAAAACAAACAATTTTTACAAAATTTTTAATGAAGAAGTTAAATTATCTAACCTTTCCTTTTTTTACTGCATGGGAGGAGGAACTGGGAATTCGTTTGGACCTTCAAAAAAATGACCAAAACCATTACCATCCAATATTCTTCCTCAGTATGAGCTACTATGCATGAATCGTTTTATAAATTACTATCAAGATGGTACTGGACTCCTATCAGATTGAACCTATTAATTCCTCTCTTCCTCCCACTTGCTGGAGAGATTGTGAGAGTATTGGTGCTCTTTCTCACATCTTTTGGGATTGTACTAAGTTATTTAGATTTTGGTCAGATGTGCAATCCCTCATAATTGATACCACAGGATTTAACATTACTATTTTACCATAGATGGCCCTTCTATCTGTTGGAATTGAAGATCTTCCAAAAAATTTAAGATACATTATTTCACATAACCTTCTCACAGCCAAAATCCTTATCGCATCTAGATTGAATAAAAAGGAACCTCCCACTATAACACATCTGATTGAACGCATATCTCATCACAGCGTATATGAACATAATTTTGCCATCAGAAACAATAATTTTGCCAAGTATCTAGAACGTTGAGATACTTGGCTTACTGCTTATTCACCAGCTTTGCTGAATAAGGTCAACTTACGTATCTTAGCTTCCTTTTAGTCATTTTACTTACCATTTTTCTATATGTTTGTTTAATTATTACCAAACTATTGTGCTCAGATTACTTTCTGATCATTTCGATTTTATGTACCTTCAATCTTATGGATAACTGTCTATGACTTTCTTGTATTTGTCCCTTAAATGTTTGTATTGTGGTTTGATCCTTCCCCTTTTCCCCCTCCCCCTATTTTAAAAAACCCTAATAAATATATTTGGAAATAGAAAATGGTTTGAGAGAAAGCACTGGAGACTTCTAAGGTGGCCAGCAATGAGTCCAGACCTGAATCCCATAAAACACCTGTGGAGAGATCTAAAAATGGCAGTTTGGAGAAGGCACCCTTCAAATATCAGGGACCGACCTGGAGCAGTTTGCCAAAGAAGAATGGTCTAAAATTCCAGCAGAGCATTGTAAGAAACTCATTGATGGTTACCGGAAGCAGTTGATCGCAGTTATTTTGGCTAAAGGTTGTGCAACCAAGTATTAGGCTGAGGGTGCCAATACTTTTGCCTGGCCCATTTTTGGAGTTTTGTGTGAAATGATCAATGTTTTGCTTTTTGCTTCATTCTCTTTTGTGTTTTTTTCATTGAAGACAAATTAAATGAAGATAATAATACCAAAGAATTTGTGATTGCAATCATTTTCAGGAAGAAACTGAGTGTAATCTGACAGAATTGCAGGGTGTCAATACTTTTGGCCAACACTGTAATAAGAGCTGTTTTGGCAGCTTCTGGGGACCTTCTGAAGGTTTGTTCTTTTGTATGCCTTTGTTTTAGTCCTCCCATTGAATCCAATGGGGTTTGGGAGGTTTGCCAAACTTCTTGCCATTCGGCATGAGAACCCGAAATTCAAAAGGTTCACTCAGCTCTATACAGGACAATTCTTTTAGAATTCTGTAGAGGATTGGTTGTTCTGTGAACATAGAATTTGGCAAGCAAGAGCCTGTTATGGTGTATCACATCGTTGGGCGCATTTGTCCCTCATATAGGGACTAATGGATCTAAACAAATGTTGTACAATCAGTCTCTGGAAGATAAACTTGTCGTCGTAGCCCTGTAAGTGTTCTTTCATCTTTGGAACAAGCTCAAGTTTGCCAAATAGTTGGCTGCATTTTCCTCCACATTCTGAACATTTTGCCCTTCACCCTACCAAAGTTTATTCTTCTTGCTGCCATATACACAATTGTGGGACAACTGTTTTTGTTAGCCAGAACAAGTTTTATAAACAGCAAATGTGTTTTAGGGTCATACTGCCATTTGTCAGTAATAATTCCTAGAAGCATTTTCTTGCTTGGTAGCTCAATGTCTCTGTAAGCTTTGAATGGGTCCTGGAATTTCATCAACTTTATCCTAAAGACCAAATGGTGTACAATCTAGTATAGGTATATCCATGTGTCTAATATTCACATTGGGGTCACACAGATGCATTTCTGAACACGGAAAATCTAGTGCAATAAAATTAAGTGTGTTCCTCAAAACATACAAAACAGATTCATAAAAGTAAGTGAAAAAAATGCAAATTGTAATTTTTCAAACTTGTGTAGTGTCAACTACATAATAAATGGGAATACCCAAGAGTGTAACTACAATAGGTGCAGGGGTGGCAATCGCACCTGGGTCTGGTCCCTTTGGCATATAGAAAATGACTTATACTATTAAAGATTTGCAATAATTAGGAACCTCGTTGGAGCTTTTGCATCTGGGCCCATGAGCTTCAAATTACGCCAGTGGGAATACCAGTCTATCCAGTAGCTCCCTTCATAAATACAATTTAGGGTATAATTTGCATAAAAAGACATTGATGGAGATTTTCTATTGTTGAACCACAGAGGCTCAGTCAGCAAATATTACAATCTATTCCAAATAGAGCCATAATTGCTGTCCAAAACGCAAACATTGCTCCTTCCATTCCAAGTCCTAGAGTTTGTCCAAACAGACCTTTTTATTACATGTGGTGTATTGCCGAGCTCAAAAGAAAGTGTGTAACAAACAGTAGGGTCCATATTTGGTGTTACTTTTCATAAATTGAGACTTTTGTTGCTAAAGCAACATTTTTGTGAAAAAAGTAAAATTTTTAATATAACGACATTATGTTCTCAAATTCTGTAAAGTACCTGTAGGTTCAAAATGCTCACTATATGCCTGGATAAAATCCTTGAGGGGTCTAGTTTCCAAAATGGGGTCAAATTTGGGGGTGTTTCTCCTGTTTAAGTATCTTATGGACCCTGCAAATGCGACATGTTGCCCGCAATCTACATCAGCCAAATTTGCGTTGCAAAATTCAAATAGTGCTCTTTCGTTTCCACGCCCTGGTGTTTGTGCAGAGGTTTCTGACCACGTGGGGTATCAGTGCGCTCAGAAGAAACTGAATAAAAAAAATTGGGGGTCTATTTTGTCATGCTATCACTGAATCACCAACACTAAAGACGAAATATAAAATTGAACGTTTATTAGTCTATAATAAAAAAATAAGGTGCATAAAGTTATTAAAAACACTAAAGTGGTTTAACAGCTTCTTACTTGTGGTTAAATTGCTCCATAATAGGAATATGTACTCATAGGCTAATTTCAATAGTTAATGTGACGACCGTCCGCTGTAAGGCTGAGCTGCTGGTAAGGCAGCACCCCGAGAAACCCCGAGACCCTTAACCCCTATACAGGGATCTGGAATTATAGCGGAGCCCAGGGGGTAGCTGCCTATGGGAGCAGCAGAGCAGGGAGGTCGTCTAGGAAGGGAAAAAATCAGGAAGCGAAGAACGTAGTCAGGAGTCCGAGTCAAAACCGAGAGGGCAGCGAAGGTACAAAATCGTCAGGCAGTAGCAGTGTCAAAAATCCAGGCAAAGGTCAAGGGCAAAACCAAGAGGGCAGCTGAGGTACAAAATCAATAGGCAGAGGCAGAGTCAGAAATCCAGGCAAGGTCAGAGACAAAACTAAACATACACTATATCACTGGGGAACCAAAACTATATCTGGCGGCCTGCAAGACAGGCTCCAATGTATTTGAAGGGCGCGGTTACCTCCCATAGGCTGGAGCTCACAGCCTGATGACCTCATCCGAACCGCCCCTAGAGCCAGGCCAGATGGAGATGCACAACTGGCTCCACCCAGCCCACCTCTGAGAGAAGAACGCAGGCTGCGCCTAACGGACACCTCTGCAGGGCCCGCTCTTCTGCGACCAACACCACCCAGAGGGGAAACACAGCGGCGCTCAGCGACAGAGGCAGACGTCGCTGGAGCAGGTCCATATGAGGACAAGGCCTTCCTATCACCAGCACCACCAGACGAAGGAATCCGGCTCCTCCCAGCGGCCGAGGCAGGAACACCGGCCACCGAGTCCGATGGCGATGTGACAGTACCCCCCCCTCCACGAGGGGCCTCCGGACCCACAAAACCCGGTTTATTGGGATGAAGAAGATGAAATCTCCTGATCAAACCCTTGGCATGGATATTACCGGCAGGCACCCAGGACCTCTCCTCCGGACCATAGCCCTTCCAATGTACCAGATACTGCACGGATCCTCTCACCAAGCGGGAATCAAGGATTCGCTGAACTTCGTATTCCACGGCACCCCCGACCAAGACCGGAGGAGGAGGGGACCGGACAGGACGAATCGGAGATCGGTACAATTTGAGAAGGGATTTATGGAATACATTGGGCAGTTTGAATGATTGAGGGAGCTTCAGACGAAAGGCTACAGGGTTAATCACGTCAACAATTTCATACGGACCAATAAACCTGGGACCTAGTTTGGCAGACGGCACTTTGAGCTTGATATTTTTTGTGGACAACCAAACTTTGTCCCCAACTCCCAGGTCCGGACCCTTGGAACGCCGTTTATTAGCAGAAGACGCCTGCCTAGTCTGAGCCCCCTTTAAATTTTTGTTCACTTCAGACCAGATAGTCTTTAACTGATCTACGGACCTTTCTACCCCAGGAACATCAGAAAGCCTAGAAGAAAATGAACAAAAGCGCGGGTGCAGCCCATGATTACAGTAGAAAGGGGTGGTCTTGATGGACTCCTGGTACTGGTTATTCATGGCGAATTCTGCTAGTGGCAGATGTTCCACCCAATCAGATTGATGCTCAGAGACATAACAACGTAGATACTGTTCGAGAGCTTGATTAGCGCGCTCGGTTTGACCATTGGTTTCAGAATGCCCTCCAAAACTTAGAAACGAACTGGGTGCCCCTGTCAGAAACAATATTCACAGGAACACCATGCAATCGCACAACATGATTAATAAATACTTTGCTCAGGGTCTCGGAATTAGGTAACCCGGACAGCGGAACAAAATGACACTGCTTGCTGAATCTGTCTACCACTACCCAGATACAAGTCTTCCCTTCTGAGTGGCAGGTCAGTAATAAAATCCATGGAGATATGAGTCCAAGGACCCTCAGGGGTAGGCAAGGACTGGAGCAACCCGGCAGGGCGGTTGCGGGGAGACTTAGCGCGAGCACAGGTTTCACAAGCAAGTACATATTCCTTACAGTCCTTTACTATGGTTGGCCACCACAAACTCCTGGTTACAAGTCTGATGGTGTTATTGATACCAGGGTGCCCTGCGAGGACGGAATCATGAGATTCCTTAAGAACTTGGAGGCGAAATTTGGTAGGGACAAATAGTTTCTGGGCAGGAGTAGTGTCAGGGGCCTGTTCTGGAGATCTACGAATCTCTTCCAGAAGGTCCAAAGACACAGCCGAGACAACAATCCCCTTGGTTAAAATGGGAGTCGGTTCAACGTCCCCGACTTGTATGGGGCAAAAACTTCGAGACAGGGCATCAGCCCTTACATTTTTAGTACCTGGTCGGAAGGTGATAACAAAATCAAATCTGGAGAAGAACAAAGCCCACCTAGCCTGTCTAGGATTCAGTCTTTTTGCTGACTCCAAGTAGGTCAGGTTTTTGTGGTCAGTAATTACGGTAATCTTATGTTTGGCGCCTTCGAGGAAATGGCGCCATTCCTCGAAGGCCCATTTGATTGCCAACAACTCTCGGTTACCTATGTCATAATTCATCTCGGTAGATGAAAATTTTCGGGAAAAGAAGGCACACGGACGAAGCTGAGTGAGGGATGCAGTGCCTTGTGACAGCACTGCCCCCACTCCAACTTCAGAGGCATCTACCTCTACAATGAAGGGGCGGTCCAGATCAGGCTGAACCAATATTGGGTCAGAGGAGAAACATTCCTTTAACTTAGAAAACGCATAAATTGCTTCAGGCTTCCAATTAATAACATCCGCCCCTTTACGCGTCAAATCAGTGAGTGGTTTGGCTATCTCGGAAAACCCTTTAATAAATTTGCGGTAATAGTTAGCGAAACCCAAGAATCGCTGCAGTGCCTTCAGAGACTTGGGTTGTACCCATTCCTTAATGGGTTTAATTTTGGCAGGATCCATGCGAAAACCTTTAGCAGATATAATATACCCCAAAAAGTTTATCTCCTCCTCCATGAAGACACATTTCTCTAATTTGGCGAATAAAGAATGCTCTCCGAGTCTCTGGAGCACCGTACGGACATGTCGGACGTGCGACCAAAGACCAGGAGAAAAAACCAGAATGTCGTCCAAATAAACGACCACATATACACCACTGATGTCTCCGAATATATCGTTCACGAAATTCTGAAAAACTGCAGGTGCGTTGCTTAACCCGAACGGCATTACGAGATACTCAAAATGGCCGAGAGGCGTATTGAACGCGGTCTTCCACTCATCGCCTTCTTTTATACGGACCAGGTTATATGCTCCCCTGAGGTCCAGTTTGGTGAAATACTTGGCTCCCAACAGCTGATTATAAAGATCAGGGATGAGTGGAAGAGGATACTGGTTTTTCACAGTGATCGCGTTTAATTCGCGGTAATCAATGCAAGGTCTGAGGCCGCCATCTTTCTTTCCCACAAAAAAGAAACCGGCCCCTACTGGTGAGGTGGACGGTCTAATATACCCCTTTCTCAGACTGTCTGCTATGTAATCATTCATAGCCTGACGTTCTGGACCAGAGAGGTTAAATATTCTCCCCTTTGGGAGACGAGAAGCAGGTATCAAATCTATGGCGCAATCATACTTTCTGTGAGGGGGTAATTTCTCCGATTCCTGAATAGAAAATACATCCTCAAAATCTCTAAAGGCATATGGTACAAATGGAGGAGTCTTGACCTTCACTTGGTTCACAGACAGCGAGATACAATTATCCTGACACTTTGGGCTCCAGCGCACGATGTCACTCAAGTGCCAGTCTATGACTGGGTTATGTTTACGTAACCATGGCATGCCCAGGAGTACTGCAGATGATAAATTACTGATTGCAAAAAATGACACCTTTTCAGCATGTAACAACCCCACCAGCATTGACACTTCCTCAGTGACAAATTCCACTCCACCCTGGATGAGGGGAGTGCCATTAACTGCAGTGGTTCTAATGGGGGCATTAAGCCTTAGCAGTGGTACACCAAGAGTTCTCGCTACATGGAGATCTATGAAATTCCCCTCTGAGCCACTGTCAACATAAGCCTCCAAACACACAGATTTCTTAAGGTAAGTCAAAGAAATAGGTAACAGGACTTTGGCCGCATTTGCGGGCAATCCTACCTGGGCACCTGAGCAGGCATAGCCAGAGCCCCCCAGGTGCTGACATCCAGGGAATGAGGCCTTCTGATCTCCAGCATTCATGCAGAGGACTTCAGATGGTGACTTGTGCAGCATGTTGGTATGAGAAGATGGGAGTGTTCCTCCACAGGACTGAGAAGCTGGACACAGATGCATTGATGGAAGCAATTAACAGCTGACACAGCTCAGAGTAAAGAAAAAAAAAAACAACAGGTAACCATTGGGAAAAGGAGAGAGAAAAAAAAAAGTAAGGGAATGCGTTTAAATATATATAGTCGATACCTATATATATATAAAATGGTATGGCCAGATATAATGTGACGACCGTCCGCTGTAAGGCTGAGCTGCTGGTAAGGCAGCACCCCGAGAAACCCCGAGACCCTTAACCCCTATACAGGGATCTGGAATTATAGCGGAGCCCAGGGGGTAGCTGCCTATGGGAGCAGCAGAGCAGGGAGGTCGTCTAGGAAGGGAAAAAATCAGGAAGCGAAGAACGTAGTCAGGAGTCCGAGTCAAAACCGAGAGGGCAGCGAAGGTACAAAATCGTCAGGCAGTAGCAGTGTCAAAAATCCAGGCAAAGGTCAAGGGCAAAACCAAGAGGGCAGCTGAGGTACAAAATCAATAGGCAGAGGCAGAGTCAGAAATCCAGGCAAGGTCAGAGACAAAACTAAACATACACTATATCACTGGGGAACCAAAACTATATCTGGCGGCCTGCAAGACAGGCTCCAATGTATTTGAAGGGCGCGGTTACCTCCCATAGGCTGGAGCTCACAGCCTGATGACCTCATCCGAACCGCCCCTAGAGCCAGGCCAGATGGAGATGCACGACTGGCTCCACCCAGCCCACCTCTGACAGAAGAACGCAGGCTGCGCCTAACGGACACCTCTGCAGGGCCCGCTCTTCTGCGACCAACACCACCCAGAGGGGAAACACAGCGGCGCTCAGCGACAGAGGCAGACGTCGCTGGAGCAGGTCCATATGAGGACAAGGCCTTCCTATCACCAGCACCACCAGACGAAGGAATCCGGCTCCTCCCAGCGGCCGAGGCAGGAACACCGGCCACCGAGTCCGATGGCGATGTGACAGTTATTTCTCCCTGTCATTGGCCATCTAATAATAGTAATTATTAAAGATGTGTCAAAGTTATTGCTGTCTTGGAATTGGCCCCTTAAAATCCAAATTGGCCCCAACAAGTTTCACAAAACTGGCATCATCGGGGGACTGAGGCTCAAATAAATTAGTTATACATGCCAACCGCAAATAACCTTGCTTATGACAGCTCTTTATTGGAAAACACCATGAGGATATTAAAAATCTTCATCTAAGAGTTCATTCCCATATAACAGAGACACAAATAAGAAAAGACACAAGGAGGAGAAAATTGTGGATTCAGCTCCCCGTTTCTCTCATAGGTCATGAGCACTGTTAATCATAAATAAACTTAGATCTTTGTTCACTAAACACTGACATGATGTCAAGACTAGATATGGGCAAACCTGCAGATGTTCAGGTTCGGCTAGACATTTTTTATTTATTTTTATTTTTTAAAGTTCGGGACCGGACTTGACCCGAACTTGAGCCCAAACCCCGAATCCGGATTTTACAGTTAGAAAAAGGTGACTAGTGAAACTAATCACAGTTTAGTTTTTTTTTTTTTTAAACAGCATTATACTTACCAAGTACCGATTGCTTGTAACACCACTTCTGGGTCCTGCTCATTAACTTCCTGATTATTTACTGCACTCTGACTCCAAGAGCCAATCACATATGCCCACTCTCTGGGACAGCATCTGGGATTGGCTGCTGCGCCTCCACCCATTCTGTTGGTGGCTGTGATGGGTTGCCATTGGCAACAAATCTGCAGTCATAGGGGTGTAAAAATAAATAATAAAAAAAAAAATTGAATAGGAGAGCAGCCAAATATGGGCTTCCACCCCCAGCTGCCTGGTTTTACCTTGGATGGTAATGAAAAATACAATGGAGACCTATTTTTGATAGCCAGCCAAGGTAAAACCAGGTAGCTAGGGGCTGGTATTCTCAGTGTGGTGAGGCCCATAGTTATTGGGCTCCTCAGGTTACAGAATAACAGTCTGCAGCAGCCCCAAAAATTGGCACAATTATTAGAAGCACCAATTCCTGGTTCTCTACCTGGCTCTTCCTGATGCCCTGGTGAGATGGCATCAGGTTAATAGAAGAGATTAATGACAGCTGAATATTGACAGCTCGTTATTAAGCTCAGATTGCTCTATACGACCTGCCAATTACCAATCCTACAAGGAAATCGTTTTTTTTTCCCTTTTTTAAACGCGGTCACAAAAAAATTCTTAATTTGGAATAAAAAGCACACTAAGCCTTTTTCACCACTGTATTAAACATCCCAAAAACCCCAGGTCTGCAGAAGTGCAACATACAAAGTCCCTTGATGATCCTAGCTCCGCAACATCTAGACAGAGACTACAGTGATGGAACAGCGACCTGCTGCTGCAGTCTCTGAGATCACACTGACAGCTGCAGAGGAGTCATGATGTCAACGAGGGCTTCCTACTGCTGTCAATGAACTCAGGTGGTCTGCAGCTGTTATGCCCGGAAGCACAGAGTTTATTTTAACACGAAGTCCACTGCTAGCATTAGGTTGAATATTATGATTTATAGTGCTTTAAAAGCACTCACGCACTTTGCTGTGCACCTGTTTTGCCCAGCAGATACAAAGGAAGTGAGGGAGTGCCGGTTTCATCACTGCTCTGAGAGCTTACTACATCACCCCTATAGAGACTGTCCCCCAATGATTTTGCTGAGTTACTTATCCCTAAAGCAACTGCATGAATAAGACCTTGAGTAAGGTATCTTGTGGACAGAATGAAACAGATCTGAATAAAAATAAGAGTGCTGAAAACTTTCTACTTGGATAATTCAAGGGCCCAGGAACCATTTTTGTTTGCATCTCGCATCTTCAACGGAGTGCATGCCATATTCCTTCTAGATAGTGTGTAGAAAGCTCAGCTTTTGAGTCCACTCCACATTCAAGGTCCCATTCCCATGGCGTGTACACTACGGTCTTTTGCAAAAAGGGGTTAAAAAGGAAAAATAGTAAGCACCTTTGCAGTGTATTCCTGACCACACACCAATATCCTAAAGCACAACAGTAATGTGCAAATGCACCGTTGTACTTAAAGTGATCCTAAACCCACAAACTGACCCCCCCGTATCTTTAGACCTGTCCCTGCACCCCCCCTTATCATTTCTAGCTATCCCTTTTGCAGAAAAAATCGCTTTTGTAAAGTAGAGAAAAAGTTATATTACTTTGTCCTGTGTGAGTTCTCTCTTTCTGAGGAAGCCGCAAATAGGCGTGCTGGTCTGCTGCTGCCTTGTAATTATGCACGCCCCTCTCAGGTTGATGCCTTGGTAAGAGCCTGGCCGCCTCATGAAAGGGGGCGGGGCTCCAGCATGACACATTTTAGCCCCGCCCCTTTCATGACGCGGCCAGGCTCTTAGAAGCAGAGAGGGGCGTGCATAATTACAAGGCAGCAGCAGACAGGCACGCCTATTGCGGCTTCCTCAGAAAGAGAAAACTCACACAGGACAAAGAAATATAACTTTTTCTCTACTTTACAAAAGCGATTTTTTCTGCAAAAGGGATGGCTAGAAATGATAAGAGGGGGTGCAGGGACAGGTCTAAAGATGCGGGGGTGTCAGTTTGTGGGTTCAGGATCACTGTAAAAAGAAACACATTTTCTGGATTTCTGCTTCTAAAAATCTCCAACATTGTACAGTAGGATGCAAGTGAATGGGGTTAAACATGAAGATTTTCTTCCTCGGCTTCTGAATTTTGAAGTGTAAAATGCACTATGAATTTTCTGAAACAGTTAAAATGTTCCTTTCCTCCCACATATCCAGGAACTCTGTGAGCTCAAAATTTACTACAGTGTATAATCACAAACCTAAAAGGGTGAATAGGAATTAACCTTTAGGAAGAAAATATATTAAACTACAACACATCCACTAAACTACGACTACTGTATTTCAGCACATATACTACACTATGCCAAATATGTCTTATAATAATGGAGGACGTGTGGAGTTAGGTTACTTTCATATCTGCATTTTTGTAAACCCTGCAGAATTCTGCCTTTTTTTTTGCAAAAACTGGATGTGTCACAGTTCCAGAAAGATTGCATTTTTTCTAATGCATTTGCAAAGTTGTGTGCTGACACTTGTGTTTTCATCTGGATCCGACAAACCCAGCACTTGCAGCTTGTCTTAAAACCGCAATTAGCGGCGTTTTTGTCTAGTGCCTGAAGTGCCGGATCAGGATGAAAACGCAAGTTCCGCACATGTCCAGAACTCCAATACAAAATGCATTAGCCCGAACGCAACTTTGCCGCAAGTGTGACGAATCAGTTTTTTGCAACAAGGGTGGAATTTTGCCGGATCTCCAAAAACGCACATCAGGTAAACCTGAAGTTGAAAAGTTTAGGTTTGCCTGATCTGCAGTTATCAAAAACAAATGCAGATCTGAAAGTACCATCATACTACAAAGTTTTGTGTTGTGTTTGAGCAAGTAAATGTGTAAAAACGGAAACATCATTTAATCTGTACTTTAATTAACAGTAAAACATTCTTACCAACATAAGATCTGAACACACAAAAAATGGCATTCAGTGCATAGGGAAAGTTAGCTTTAATTTAGTTTTGTATGCTTGCAAGAATTGACCAATCTGTGTTGGTCCCTTGATCAATAGGAGAAATACATTCAAAGTAAGCTATTTCACCTATTGGCTTAAAAAGTATCCAATACCATGACTTCTCAATGTTTTTTTTCTAGCACAGAAATGAAATACTGAAATTAGCTCTTTCGAGCATTTATAAAGGTGGCAAATGGCATCTACTGAGATATGCTTTTTTTTGTAACAGAAATCCAACTCTAAAAAGGGTACCAGCAGAAGAAAAGAAACATGTGCACATCAAACAGTATCTAAAGGGATTGCCCAATACTCAGACACATCCCTACTCAAGCACAATATTTCCTCTTCTAAAACAAAAACAGCCTGTACCAACCTTGGGTGTGGGCACTATTTCAAGAAAATTGGTGCAGGCCCTCCTGTGGCTCGTATGATATTCTGTCATGTTAGCCCTGCAGCCAATCAGCAGTTGCAAATGGCCACTTCGCTCTCACTACCTTCAGACGAAACAAACATCCAGAAAAAGTGAGAACGGCTGCTGATCTTTAACTTCCATTCGATGTCGATAATTTTCTGAAAGTGAACAGCTTTATTAGCTGCCGTTGATTGGCTGCAGGGCTCATGTGACATAACTTTAGAGGAGACCCAGCAGTGATGTCAATAGAACACAAATGAAGGCGAGCACAGGGTATTTTAGAAAAGCTACTATAGCAATTGAGAAGGGATTGTCCATGTGATGGATAACCACTTTATAAGTTGATAGCACTTTAATACAGGCACATTGCAAATTTGCTTTTAAAAAGGCTGATTTAACAATGGATTTTCAAAGACAAACTATCAGGGACAAACTAGAACGCACAAAATAATAAAGGATCATGCAGGCGTAAAGACTGAAGCTCATCTAGAGCAATATGGAAAACATTTTCTGTGTTCTGTAAATATGCACAAATGTTCAGCAGCTTGCATACAATGTCTTGTAACTTTCTCATCAAATTTTAAAGATTTCTTCCAAGTTGCACATCGAACCTAACTAATTAGACCTCCAATATGCCTCTGGTTTTTACTAAATATTACTTGAGTCAAAGATTTACATTTCTTCATTGTGTTCGAAGCTGATAGTCTATGAGAGAGAAGAAAAGAGAAAAGTCTCAGTACATTGCAACAGACATTAATGTTCAAAATTTGCAATTTCTGCAATTATTAACATGTATGAAGTGTTAAACTAAAAAATCAGATTTTAAATCCAAGAAATAATAAGAAAAGTAGGAAATATCTTCTTAAATATGGACCGAAGCCGATTGCAATCTGGAGACATCCATCAGACCAGAACATTTAATATATATTTATCCAATTGATATGTAGCGTGAGACAAGTATAAAAACTTTTTATGGTAAATATATATTTTTATTGTGTTTATTTGTGTCTTCACCGATTTGGTAGTAATGTGAGGTATCTGATTGATGCCTCAACATTACTAACCTACGAGCTTTTATGCTGACATCAATGCCAAATTCCATTACCTCGACTGCCACAGCACCAGGGCAGCGGAAAGAGTCAGGGTGAAGCATTAACATTGGTGCATCTTATGAAGGCACGACTTCTGGGGCGGCTGCGGCCTGCTATTTTTAGGCTGGGGAGGACCAATAACTATGACCCTGCCCAACCTGAGAATACAAGACCCCAGCTGTTGGCTTTATCTTGGCTGGTTTTCCAAAATGGGGGCACCCTATGCTGATTTTTTTCAATTTTATTTATAAATCACTTAAAAAAAAAAAAGGAGGGTGGTGACCTTTGTTTTGGATTACCATCCAAAGTAAAGCTGTCAGCAGGTTCCTGCCATCCGGGTTTACTCACATCTGCGTATAAAAAATCTGCTAGTGAAATACGAGAAAATGTTGCATTGCACTCGCATAAATAGGTCAAAACATATCTGCTAATTTTTCAGGTTCAAAATTCAGTGTGCGGAGCAAATCACAGCATCTCACTCCAATACAAGTCCATGGGTGCAAGAAAAAC
Source organism: Allobates femoralis (assembly GCA_033576535.1). NCBI lineage: Eukaryota > Metazoa > Chordata > Amphibia > Anura > Aromobatidae > Allobates > Allobates femoralis. Next base: position 378,737,442 of record JARQOC010000003.1, read on the forward strand.
ATTCAGCACACAGACCGCACACGCAATGGGTTTTATACATCATTCTCTAAAAAGCTAGGATAGCATGATAGATAGAAAGATGTCAACACCTATATAATGTCCCACCCCCCATGATATTGTAAGCTTACACACGTTAGAGCTTTTCATGTGGCACTAAAGGGTGTGTAGTCTTGTATTTAGCCAAAAGCAAAATGCTTTGGGGTCCCCTCTATTTTTGATCGCCAGCTAGGGCAACACCGAAGGGTATGTCCCCACGATCAGAATTTGCAGCATTTTGGGAGCGGTGCTTTTTTTTAATATTTTTTTTTCTCAAAATAGAGTAACATATATACAATGACAGGTATATAAGGTACAGATATAATCCAGTGCGCAGATTGTGAGACCTGCGGCAGATTCAGTTTTGATCAGTACTTTCAGGTGTTAATGCTGTACTATAATTATTCTTTGAAAATTAGTATCCGATGATATAGCATATAGCTCAATTAAAACACTGGTAGAGAGAAGTAAGGGGAAAATGATTTGTTAAATAAAATACTAAATGTGGGAAGAGTATGCTCACTTTCCTTGAGTGCTCTGGTTTCCAAAATGGGGTGGCTTTTGGGGGGTTTCTGCTGCTTACTTACTTTTGAGGCCCTGCAAAGGTGACATGGTGCCCGCAAACTATTTCAGTCAAATATGTTTTCAAAATTTCAAATAGCGCTCCTTCCCTTCTTAGGCCTCTTGTTTATCCAAACAACTTTTTGTCTATATGTGAGGTATCGCCACACACATAAGAAAGTGGATAACAAACTGTGGGGACTTTTTGGTATTACCTCTTGTAAGTGAAAAACATGGTGCTAAAGTAATACATTTGTTAAAAAAAAAAAAAAAAAAAAAACATTTCCAATATGATGACCTGTTATCATATCCTGTAACGTACCCCTTGTTTCAAAATGCTCACTATACCCCTAGATAAAATTCCTGAGGGGTCAAATCTCCAATATGGGGTGACTTGAGGGGTGTCTCTGCTGTTTATGTGCTTTTGGGGCTTGCAAATGTGACATGGTGCCTGCAAACTATGTCAGCCAAATTTGTGTTCCAAATTTTAAATAGTGCTCCTTCCCTTCAGAGCCCTGACATTTGTCCAGAGTTTTCTGACCACATGTGGAGCATCAGTGTGTTCAGAATATGTTGCAGTGGTGGAGCAAAAGTTGAGTCCACTAGGGTGGGGGGCAAAGCTGCAGGCTTGGCCCTGCCCAGTTTGTGGTGGCCATTTTCTATGTGTCTGCATACATTGGACACTAGCAGCTTGCCAGACTCCCAGAAAATGGCCGCAGAGGCGGCGCATGCACAGATCAAGTTCCGCAGCCATTTTCTGGAAGTCTGGTAAGCTGCAACATGACCTTAAGCCCAATGTATGCATGCAGGCATATGGAATATAGAGTCCGCCACCTCACACCAGACAGTGCTGTGACACCCCACAGCTTTGCCCCCACCCTCCATTTGATATAAAAATGAAAAATTGCTGATGAACTTTGAACCCATCTAAATTCCTAACAAAAAAAATAAAAATGTGGTCCAAAATTGTGCAGATGTAAAATAGACAAAGCTGCCGAATCTGCCGTGAATGGGCAGAATCGCTTATGTGAAATGTGCCTAAGCTGGCATATTTCCAATTTTCACTTTGTAATTTGGACTTTTACTATTTCTGAGAAAAAAACTGAGGAATTAAAACAGTCACTACACTTGTATACGAATTTGCAGAAATGAGTCATTACTGATTTTCTTATGGTCTCTGATCCATAACAAAAATGGCAAAAAAACACAACGTTCTTTTCAAGTCAAAAGGAGAGAAAAGAGGTGTACCCAAAAAAAGTCTCCAGAAGTGCAGACCTTCCCATAGTAAGGCAGCACCTTCTCTGTTGCACAATTTTTTATATTTCACTTCCCAGTTATGGAGATATTAGCACAAAGTATTTGACAATTAAGAAGTAAAAAATAATAAAGTGTCCAAGTGGGGAGAGCATCAGAGATTTCACTGGGGGCATGTACGTCTTCCTCTTTATAATGCTGACCAATGATAAGCAGGCAGCAACATTCTGGGGAACAAATAACCATAATAGCATTGCAAACAGTCTATTCTCACAGGAGAGTGATTCTATGTGCTGGAGAACAGCAGACCTAAGTATGATTAACAACTTTCAGCTCTCAACTCTGAGAAATCTCATTACATACAAGTCTAGTAGGCATTGTCTCATAGTGCTGCCATCTCTGCCAATCCTAAGCAGGCATCCACATACAAGGGAGAAATAAACTTGCCCCTTTATAGCTTACAACAGGCTCTGTGTTAAAGGGAACCAGTCACCCCCTTTGGGCATTCTATACTGTGCAGACTATATGTAACATGATAAAACTGGGGTTCCTGTAACCCCTCTATGTGCCCAGATGTCCCCCTGCATACCTCAGAAATTAACTTTTATTCTCTCCCGTGGTGCATGTAAATGACTCCTGAAAAGGTCCGAGTGGTCTGCTCTCTGTGGTCCTCGCTGCGCTGCTGATTGGAAAACCCACCCAGTTCTATTGAAACTGCCGCTCCTCCTGTGTAAGCATGCTGAGTGACAGGCACTACTCTTGCGCCTGCGCAGTGGCATGGGTCACAGTGCTCCATTGAAGCTGCACAGTGACCGAAGTCTCGTGAGATTTGCGAAGTCTCGTGCCTGTGCAGTAGAATCTCGTGAGACTTCAGGCACTGCATCTTCAATGGAGCACAGTGACCCGGGACACTGCGCATATCGGCTCCGGAGGCCCTCTGAAGGGGAGTTTTCCTTGCAGCCACAGCGTGACGTGCCCGAATGTCCAGCGCATTGCTACCTTCACCTCCTCCGACAACCAAAGAGTATACGATTTCCGACAATATATATCCTGTGGGACTAGCCATGTGGTGTATTACGCCACATGTGCTTGTCCCCAGATATACACCGTGTGCAGAATTATTAGGCAAGTTGTATTTTAGGGGATTATTTTTATTATTGATCAACAACTATGTTCTCAATCAACCCAAAAGACTCATAAATATCAAAGCTTAATATTTTGGAAGTTGGAGTGTTTTTTTTTTTTAGAGTTGGCTATCTTAGAAGGATATCTGTTTGTGCAGGTAACTATTACTGTGCAGAATTATTAGGCAACTTAATAAAAACCAAGTATATTCCCATCTCACTTGTTTATTTTCACCAAGTAAACGAATATAACTGTACAAAATGTAGAAAAAAACATTAGACATGCAAAAACAAAACAAAAAAATTAGTGTCCAATATAGCCACCTTTCTTTATGATGACACTCAACAGCCTTCCATCCATATATTCTGTCAGTTGCTTGATCTGTTTACGGTCAACATTGCGTGCAGCAGCCACCACAGCCTCCCAGACACTGTTCCGAGAGGTGTACTGTTTTCCCTCCCTGTAGATCTCACATTTTAGGAGGGACCACAGGTTCTCTATGGTGTTCAGATCAGGTGAACAAGGGGGCCATGTCATTATTTTTTCTTCTTTTAGACCTTTACTGGCCACGCGACGCTATGGAGTAGTTGGATGCATGTGATGGAGCATTGTCCTGCATGAAAATCATGTTTTTCTTGAACGATACCGACTTCTTCCTGTACCACTACTTAAAGAAGTTGTCTTCCAGAAACTGACAGTAGGTCCGGGAGTTGAGCATCACTTCATCCTCAACCCGAAAAGGTCCCACAAGTTAATCTTTCATGATACCAGCCCATAGGTGGTCGTTTTTCAGCCTCTCTTACCTTGGCCATGTCCCTCAGTATAGCACACCTTGTGCTTTTTGATACTCCAGTAACGTTGCAGCTCTGAAATATGACAAAACTGGTGGCAAATGGCATCTTGGCAGCTTCAAGCTTGATTTTCCTCAATTCATGGGCAGCTATTTTGCGCCTTTTGTGCCCAACACGCTTCTTGCGACCCTGTTGGCTATATGCCATGAAACGCTTGATTGTTCGGTGATCACGCTTCAAATGTTTGGCAATTTCAAGACTGCTTTATCCCTCTGCAAGACTTCTCACAATTTTGGACTTTTCAGAGCCCGTCGAATCTCTCATCTGACCCATTTTACCTAAGGAAAGGCATTTGCCTAATAATTATGCACACCTTACATAGGGTGTTGCTGTCATTACATCACACCCCTGCTCATTACAGAGATGCACATCACCTGATTTACTTAATTGATAGTTGGCTCTCAAGCCTATACAGCTTGGAGTTGGACAACATGTATAAAAAGTATCATGTAATCAAAATACTCATTTGCCTAATAATTCTGCACACAGTGTATGTCGGCATGACATCTAGGGAATTGAGGAGGAGAGGGAGGGAGAATGTGAGGGACATCCTGGCAGCACCTGCAGTGAAGGATAGGACCACCCTGAAGACACTGCTGCGCCACTTCCTACAACACCATAATAGTGCTGCATCTTCTTCGTTGGTAAGGGGGATCGATGGTGGAATACGTGGAGGTGGTATACGGAAGTTACTCACGCAGTGATGTCCCTTGACACTATGTCACCGCAGGGCCTTAATGAACAACTGAGCTTTGCCCCCTTCCTATAGACGTCGCCGTTAGTGATGAGCGAGCACTAAAATGCTCGGGTGCTCGGTGCTCTGGCCGAGCATCTCAAGATACTCGTGTACTCGGCCGAGCACCGAGCCCAATGTAAGTCAATGAGTGACAGGCTCCGCCCACAGACTTCCGGTTATAAAACGAGTATTGCTGGGAAAGGGCGGGAGGGGGGCTTTTTGAAATCGCTGCAACATACAACACCTTGCTGTGCCCCCCAGAGGGATCCTAACAATGAATCTGCTCTCTGTGAGGTGCCAGCTCACTGTGTGCACTGAAGGGAGCTGTGTACGTGTGTCAGATCGCTTATCATTACCGAGCAGTCCGAGCATCTCGGCGGTACTCGGTGCTCGCCGAGCATCCCGAGTACTGGGATACTCGTGCGAGTAACGAGTAGCGCAGAGCATACTCGCTCATCCCTAGTTGCCGTCAACCTCCCAGGTATCTATGTATCCTTTTATGACGTGGGTCCATTATGACTCACATTTCATGATTTTATAGCTGCTTTCTCTCTATGGGGTCTCACAGGCTTTGCTTCCACTTTTTACCCCCTGGGATCAACTATGAATTGCCACCGCGTGAAAAAGTGCCCATTGGAGATGACTGGAGATGATTGGAGTTAGACAATGGAGCGGCATAACCGCATTCTTGAACTATACATCGATTTGGTTTGATCCCAGATTGGTGGGGTTACTGCGCTTGAGGGGATTTGACCAGTGGAGACGAGTGGGAATACGGTACGTGTCACAACTGTTCGTAAACAGTAAACGTATATTAAACGTAAACAGTATATTAAAGTTCGAGGAGCTCAGGAAGGAATTTCCTCTGAGTCAATCTATATTTTTCTAATATCTTCAGCTGCAACACGCCATCACCAGACAACCCAAAATATCACAAATAGTTGTACAATCAGATGCACTGGTGAATCTTATTGGATCGTTGAAGGGCACCAGGGGTTTTATTTCCCTTATGTATAGGGGATTCTTAGACACATTTTTGCTTTTGCATCCAGTGAAGTATAAAGAAAAATGGGAGTCGGATGTGGGGCCAATCTCGTATCCCCAGTGGGACAGTATTTTACAGTTTATCCCAGTCTCTCGATGAGCGAGGCCAGTAGAGTGTCACAGCTCTACCTAACCCACAGGCTGTATAGAACTCCGGCCTGGATAAAAAGGGAAGGGGTTCGAGATGATTCACGCTGCCCGCGATGCTCTGGGGATGGGGCGGACATTCTACATATGATGTGGTCCTGCCCTAGCCTGCAAGCCTTTTGGGTGCAAACCCTTGATTTCACTCAAGACGTCTTGGGGATGGATATCCCGAGGAACCCAATGGTCTGTGTGCTGGGGTGTATGGAGGACGTCGCCAAGTTGACAATAGCTAGAATATTGTATGCAGCCAGGAAACTCATAGTGGCCCATTGGCTGGATGACAAACCACCAGTCAGACAGGAATTGGTCAATGAAATTAACTTTACTATCAGGATGGAACAAAATATTTACATTAAAAGAGGACAAAATAAGCAGTTTGAGAATGTGTGGGGTGGATGGATGGACTGTCCAGGGCTAGCCTCGACTACTCGGCTAAGAGAAAAGACACACCAACCTAGAGATCCTCAACCTTCTGATTTTGCACCGTAGGAAAAATTAAGATCAGACGCCTTATGTATTTTACTGTGTAACGATGTATTTGATGCTTGCTATGGGATAAAAGGGGGGTTCTGAGGGGGAAAGGGTGGAGAGGGGGTTTGTACACTGAATGACTACATATATATATTCTGGTATATATGGTCTGCTTTCACGTTTGTTATATGCTACAAATATATTGTAATGTTACTTTATTTGGTGAACTTTTCAAATAAAAATCATCTGACAAAAAAAAAAAAAGATATGGGAGGTCCCCAAAACGTTGCTGCAAATTAGGATAATTACCCAATAAATGCTTAGCGTCTGCTACCTGGAATCTCTACATTGGTCTTCACTAATCTAAGGTCATCAGCCGAAGGGAACATGGATGGAATCATGAAGGAACTGTACAATAGCTGTGAGAGAAAATATATACGGTACCCGTCTCTTCATCCAGTTTATGCAAGGAGGAGACCCTGATTGAGAAGAAGACGAAGTTCACTTACATTGCAGGCACAACCGGCCATGCTGGTGAGGAGTAACTGGTGGGTCAGATTAATTCATAGCCACAACGAAAATCTCTGGGGTGGCAGAAGCTATCAGCACCCGTTTCACAATTGCAACAAGTGGTGGGGGGGGGTCACATTCTCTTCACAAGCTCCCACAGTCCCTTGGAGCAGATTATATGCAGGGGAAGGGAAGGAAGAGTACAAGAAGCACAATAGTACACGGAATGACCAGTAGAAATCTGATTATTACCACCAACAAATGCATAATAAATGACTAAGGCACATTGCATCAATGAGTGACCTCTCTGGAATTTGTCCTTATATGAGAGAAAACAATTACTAATAAAAGGGAATGATGGAGTGACACTGCCAAGGTGCCAAAAGTCTCAACTCTTAGGCAGACACTGTCTACCAGTTTAAGTGTCAAAAGTGAAATCCTGAGAAGCGCAGGCATGAAATCCCTCTTTGCAGGAGATGCATAGCGCAGACGCCAGAAAAGCGAGTAAAATGGACACTGGCCAGAGAAAGGGGAAGGGTGAAATGAGTGTGCTGCGATTTGGCAGCTGAAGAGAGCGTGCTTACACCTGATGCTGTGATTGACCCCAGCGTGCCAATTCCCAGCTGAATCCAAACAAAAATTTACAGGACACAAGCATAATAAGCTGTCCAGACAATCTTCACCTATTTTTGGCTCCATTCATAAACGTGTACGCTGCAAAAAGCAGTGGGCAAGAATACTGATGCTAAAGACCACTGCCCTGGTACCTGTTCACTGACGGTATTAAAAGTACATAGTCCAGCCATACCGGCACGAGAGGATACTGACTGAACAATCACAGCCTGTCCTCTCTGCCACTTCATAGGTGAAACAGAGTGCAAACTTACACTCGGTTGCACTGGATCCTCTAATCAGAAAAAGAAAGAACTTGGCCTCACCACACAAGGCCAAAAATTTATGTCTGAGACTTAGTCCTGAGTTGCCACCAAATGAGACTACATAAAACTGAAAAGCCTGGTGCTGGCAAGTGAGGTATAGTGTGTCGGGAATGAGACAATTTTTATTTTGATAGTAATAGTAGGGTCAGCCTCTCTGTAGTAGCAGACTATCCTACAGTTACTGTGTCCCCCAATTGAGCGAACAAGGAAAAAGGATCCAAAGAGGTAAACCTTAGGGCCGCTTTACACACACCAACTTCTGAGTCCAACTTCTGAACAGATCTCTGGTTGCAGTGAAATCATGGACACATTGTTCCATTTTGTAGCTGTGCACAAATGGAACAATGTGTCCATGATTTCACTGCAACCAGAGATCTGTCCAGAAATTGGACACAGAAGTTGGTGTGTGTAAAGCGGCCCTTAGGCATCATTCACACAACCATGAATCAAGAAAAACTGATGTAAAAAATATGTAATTTTTTTATGATACATTCTCATTAAGTATTTTTGGGTTAATGCATTTTAGAGCAATCATATTTTCAATTATCTTTACAAATTAATTTACTAACAAACATTATTGGCTTTATGCTAACATTGCTAATACCTCCATTTTGGGTGATGTATCGCACCCATGGCAACGCCTGGTATCCACTTTTCTCTATTATTTTCAGGTAGCGGACCTGTAGGAGAATGTAATACTTCAGAACTTCCTTTGCTAAATAAATAAATATATAGTATATATGAAAAATAAAGACATATAACTTGCATACAAAGTCACAAACACAAAAAATTGTACAGTTAGGGCCAGAAATATTTGGACAGTGACACAAGTTTTGTTATTTTAGCTGTTTACAAAAACATGTTCAGAAATACAATTCTATATATAATATGGGCTGAAAGTGCACACTCCCAGCTGCAATATGAGAGTTTCCACATCCAAATCGGAGAAAGGGTTTAGGAATCATAGCTCTGTAATGCATAGCCTCCTCTTTTTCAAGGGACCAAAAGTAATTGGACAATGGACTCTAAGGGCTGCAATTAACTCTGAAGGCGTCTCCCTCGTTAACCTGTAATCAATGAAATAGTTAAAAGGTCAGGGGTGGATTCCAGGTGTGTGGTTTTGCATTTGGAAGCTGTTGCTGTGACCAGACAACATGCGGTCAAAGGAACTCTCAATTGAGGTGAAGCAGAACATCCTGAGGCTGAAAAAAAAAGAAAAAATCCATCAAAGAGATAGCAGACATGCTTGGAGTAGCAAAATCAACAGTTGGGTACATTCTGAGAAAAAAGGAATTGACTAATGAGTCCACGGATGACAACAGTGGTGGATGATCGCCGCATACTTTATTTGGTGAAGAAGAACCCGTTCACAACATCAACTGAAGTCCAGAACACTCTCAGTGAAGTAGGTGTATCTGTCTCTAAGTCAACAGTAAAGAGAAGACTCCATGACAGTAAATACAAAGGGTTCACATCTAGATTCAAACCATTCATCAATTCCAAAAATAGACAGGCCAGAGTTAAATTTGCTGAAAAACACCTCAAGAAGCCGCTCAGTTCTGGAAAAGTATTCTATGGACAGATGAGACAAAGATCAACCTGTACCAGAATGATGGGAAGAAAAAAGTTTGGAGAAGAAAGGGAACGGCACATGATCCAAGGCACCCCACATCCTCTGTAAAACATGGTGGAGGCAACGTGATGGCATGGGCATGCATGGCTTTCAATGGCACTGGGTCACTTGTGTTTATTGATGACATAACAGCAGACAAGAGTAGCCGGATGAATTCTGAAGTGTACCGGGATATACTTTCAGCCCAGATTCAGCCAAATGCTGCAAAGTTGATTGGACGACGCTTCATAGTACAGATGGACAATGACCCCAAGCATACAGCCAAAGCTACCCAGGAGTTCATGAGTGCAAAAAAGTGGAACATTCTGCAATGGCCAAGTCAATCTCCAGATCTTAACCCAATTGAGCATGCATTTCACTTGCTCAAATCCAGACTTAAGACGGAAAGATGGAAAGACCCACAAACAAGCAAGACCTGAAGGCTGCGGCTGTAAAGGCCTGGCAAAGCATTAAGAAGGAGGAAACCCAGCGTTTGGTGATGTCCATGGGTTCCAGACTTAAGCCAAACAGTCCCCGTCCTCCAAGCTGGGGACTGACTGCTTCATTACATAAGAAAATGTAAGCGTATAAATGCTTTTTTTTCACCTTTCACATTACACTCTGAGCTCAGACAGGGATGACTAGACTGGTATTATATATATATATATATATATATATATATATATATATATATATAAATCTGTAGCTACAGACAATGATAGCTGGGGAGGCATAAACTAGCTGACAGGTTCCCTTTAATTTTGCAATTACCACAGGGGGAGGGGCGAGCGCACAGGGGAGAGAGCGCGTGCGCACTGGGGGAAGAGACAGCTCAAAAAGAGAGCACAAAAGGGGAGAAGACAGCACACGTGGAGACACAGCATACAAACGGGAGGGGGACAGCACAGAATGGGGAGAGAGACAGCAAGCACACAGTGGGGAGAACGCACAGGTGGAACACAACTCAAAAGAAAGTGTGGAGAAGACAGTTTGGGGGGGAGAGAGACAGCACACTGTCCCAGTGTGCTGAATCTGCAGCTCACAGAACGGTGCATAGAGCTGCAGATTTGGTACACTGTGCCAGAGGAGAAGGTAACCCACTGTGTGCAGAGGGGTTGGGTGGTCATGCTTGTGGCTGGGGCGTCCTGTAGAAGCCCTGGGGGTGGCAGGCCATAGACTGGGAGAGGGGGTGTGTGTAGGAGACTACTAGTAAATGACCAGTTCTCTATTTACATGCAGCTCCAGCACAAACATGCCCCCTGGATGTTCTCTGGCTGCCGCAAATAGCTGATATCTAGGAAAACCTGCAAAATGTTGACAGGATGTATATTACAAACTGTCAACATTTTGCAGCCTAGATAAACATGTAAATTATAGAAAAAGCCTGGACAACCCCTTTAAGTCTCCACCATGCCTGTAAAAGCAAAAAACAACCAGCCTAGTAAATCCAATTCTAGTGACCACAATCAGTAATGAAACCGAAATGGACCTAAGCCCTCCCACGGGCCAAAAAACATCAGACTCAAAACGAGGATGTAGGGATGACCGAGAAAATCTACGCGCTTCAGATTGGACAAATTCACTAGATGCGGTCAAAGGAACTCTCAATTGAGGTGAAGCAGAACATCCTGAGGCTGAAAAAAAAAGAAAAAATCCATCAAAGAGATAGCAGACATGCTTGGAGTAGCAAAATCAACAGTTGGGTACATTCTGAGAAAAAAGGAATTGACTAATGAGCTTGGGAACTCTAAAAGGCCTGGGCGTCCACGGATGACAACAGTGGTGGATGATCGCCGCATACTTTATTTGGTGAAGAAGAACCCGTTCACAACATCAACTGAAGTCCAGAACACTCTCAGTGAAGTAGGTGTATCTGTCTCTAAGTCAACAGTAAAGAGAAGACTCCATGACAGTAAATACAAAGGGTTCACATCTAGATTCAAACCATTCATCAATTCCAAAAATAGACAGGCCAGAGTTAAATTTGCTGAAAAAACACCTCAAGAAGCCGCTCAGTTCTGGAAAAGTATTCTATGGACAGATGAGACAAAGATCAACCTGTACCAGAATGATGGGAAGAAAAAAGTTTGGAGAAGAAAGGGAACGGCACATGATCCAAGGCACCCCACATCCTCTGTAAAACATGGTGGAGGCAACGTGATGGCATGGGCATGCATGGCTTTCAATGGCACTGGGTCACTTGTGTTTATTGATGACATAACAGCAGACAAGAGTAGCCGGATGAATTCTGAAGTGTACCGGGATATACTTTCAGCCCAGATTCAGCCAAATGCTGCAAAGTTGATTGGACGACGCTTCATAGTACAGATGGACAATGACCCCAAGCATACAGCCAAAGCTACCCAGGAGTTCATGAGTGCAAAAAAGTGGAACATTCTGCAATGGCCAAGTCAATCTCCAGATCTTAACCCAATTGAGCATGCATTTCACTTGCTCAAATCCAGACTTAAGACGGAAAGACCCACAAACAAGCAAGACCTGAAGGCTGCGGCTGTAAAGGCCTGGCAAAGCATTAAGAAGGAGGAAACCCAGCGTTTGGTGATGTCCATGGGTTCCAGACTTAAGGCAGTGATTGCCTCCAAAGGATTTGCAACAAAATATTGAAAATAAAAATATTTTGTTTGGGTTATGTTTATTTGTCCAATTACTTTTGACCTCCTAAAATGTGGAGTGTTTGTAAAGAAATGTGTACAATTCCTACATTTTCTATCAGATATTTTTGTTCAACCCTTCAAATTAAACGTTACAATCTGCACTTGAATTCTGTTGTAGAGGTTTCATTTCAAATCCAATGTGGTGGCATGCAGAGCCCAACTCGCGAAAATTGTGTCACTGTCCAAATATTTCTGGCCCTAACTGTATATTGCCTTCCTATAAATGTTATAGCAAAAATCCACTACTTCATTCCTCTATGAAAGAACTAATGTATTAGGCTTATTGTATTCTTAATATGTGGTTACATAGATTGGTAAATAATCGCTAAAAAAATGTCATTGAAGAGTTGTCAAACCTGGATTCCAGATGTAGTAAAATAAGGAATCTCAAACTTCACACTTATTGGAGGTTTTCCTTCTTTGTCTTCAGCTTCAACACTCGGGAGGCCAAAATGAGCTCTCATTAGATACTCCTTTCCACCCTGCAGCAGCACAAAAGATTAAAAAACAAAAAATAAAAAAAATTGGTTCTCCTTACAAGAGTAATGTAAAGCAAAACTCTGTAGTTAAACAGATCGGGCCATAATTCCTCTCCCCATTCAAGAGCATATTTTCAGTTTTTTGGAAATGGCATTTTAAAAGCTCTAATCTACTTACATAATCGCCTTGTGGTTTCTGCTTCCATCCAGATGTCTACCTATCCCACAATCCACCATGCCGACCGGACGTGCGCTGGACGCCATACTGGAAGATCCAAGTAATGGGTCTTCCATTATGGCGATCGCCGCATTCCCGGCTGACCCACCCCCTGACTACTGACCTCCGCAGCCAAATCACCCTTGCCAGGTTCCCGCATCCTCCAACACCGCTACAAGCCAGTCGCTTACCCACCTGCTGCAAACAGCAGTAGAATGAGCAAAGGACCTGCGATGATGTCAGAGTCATGGGCAAAGCCAGGTGCACGTGACTTCTCACATGCCTGTGATATCAAAGGTCCTTTAATTTGCTGTGGAGACCTGGGGAGGTATGTGGCCCCATCCCAGTGTCCCGCTCCCCATCCCAGCGGGCCGCACCCCATCCCAGCAGCTCGTGCCCCATAACTGCAGAACATGCCTCATCCCTGCAGCTCGTGCCCTATTCCAGCAGCCCGTGCACCATCCTTGCAGCCCGTGTCCCATCCCTGTGGCCTGTATTCCCCATCCCTGTGGCCTGTATTCCCCATCCCAGCGGCACGTGCCCCCATTCCAGCGGCCCGTTCCCCCATCCCAGTAGCTTGTACCTCCATCCCAGCAGCCTGTACCCCCATCCCAGCAGCCTGTATCCCTCATCCCAATGACCTGTGCCCCACCCCAGCAGTGTATGTGCCTCCCTCCCCAGCAATGTGTGTAACCCCATCCCAGCAGTGTATGTGCCTCTCCCCACCAGCAATGTATGTGACCCCATCCCAGCAATGTATGTGACCCCCATACCAGCAGCCGATGTGTATCCACCCCAGCAGGATAATGTTACCTTTTACATACTTGTTTGTTGAAGAAAGATGTATACTGTTTGTAAATGTTTATCTACATATGCTCTTTTAGATAAAGACAACAAAAGCTACATTTTACCTACAAAAATACAGTATGAATCTTTGGTTGACATCTGATGTTTTTTGAGGCACAAACTCTCCTCTTTTCCTTTATGTGCATCTATTGATTATGTGTACGAGGGACCTCTTCAGTTTTATAGCCACAGAGTCATACATGAGTAGGGTGACATTTTTCTGTATTCTTTTACATACTTTGCTTTAAAGGGAACCTGTAAGCTAGTTTATGCTCCCCCAGCTATCACTGTCTGTAGCTGCAGCTTTATAATACTATTGTAATCATCCCTGTCTGAGCTCATAGTGAAAGGTGAAAGGTGAAAGAAAAGCATTTATACAGTTACATTTCAGTCCCCACCTTGGAGGAGGGGGCCTGTCTGGCAGGATAATAGTTAACTCACTTTTAACTTGCATGGCTAAAGGACCTGTGTGATGTAACGATCATATGACCATAGTGGGCGGAGTAAAGCCAGCAAACGTATTATGTGCTATGAGAACTTAGCTCCGCCTATTGTAGTCACATGGTTGTGACATCACATCAGGTCTCCCAACATGTTCTAGCACAAGGCTGAAATGTTAACTATTAACCTGCCAAACAGTCCCCGTCCTCCAAGCTGGGGACTGACTGCTTCATTACATAAGAAAATGTAAGCGTATAAATGCTTTTTTTTCACCTTTCACATTACACTCTGAGCTCAGACAGGATGACTAGACTGGTATTATAATATATATATATATATATATATATATATATATATATATATATATATATATATATAATCTGTAGCTACAGACAATGATAGCTGGGGAGGCATAAACTAGCTGACAGGTTCCCTTTAATTTTGCAATTACCACAGGGGGAGGGGCGAGCGCACAGGGGAGAGAGCGCGTGCGCACTGGGGGAAGAGACAGCTCAAAAAAGAGAGCACAGAGGGGAGAAGACAGCACACGTGGAGACACAGCATACAAACGGGAGGGGGACAGCACAGAATGGGGAGAGAGACAGCAAGCACACAGTGGGGAGAACGCACAGGTGGAACACAACTCAAAAGAAAGTGTGGAGAAGACAGTTTGGGGGGGAGAGAGACAGCACACTGTCCCAGTGTGCTGAATCTGCAGCTCACAGAACGGTGCATAGAGCTGCAGATTTGGTACACTGTGCCAGAGGAGAAGGTAACCCACTGTGTGCAGAGGGGTTGGGTGGTCATGCTTGTGGCTGGGGCGTCCTGTAGAAGCCCTGGGGTGGCAGGCCATAGACTGGGAGAGGGGGTGTGTGTAGGAGACTACTAGTAAATGACCAGTTCTCTATTTACATGCAGCTCCAGCACAAACATGCCCCCTGGATGTTCTCTGGCTGCCGCAAATAGCTGATATCTAGGAAAACCTGCAAAATGTTGACAGGATGTATATTACAAACTGTCAACATTTTGCAGCCTAGATAAACATGTAAATTATAGAAAAAGCCTGGACAACCCCTTTAAGTCTCCACCATGCCTGTAAAAGCAAAAAACAACCAGCCTAGTAAATCCAATTCTAGTGACCACAATCAGTAATGAAACCGAAATGGACCTAAGCCCTCCCACGGGCCAAAAAACATCAGACTCAAAACGAGGATGTAGGGATGACCGAGAAAATCTACGCGCTTCAGATTGGACAAATTCACTAGATTACACAATGTTACAAGACCAAGTTAAAAATAAGATAAAAAGGAAGGAGATGGACTCTATCCTTAAAACCCACCTAAACACAAACCTTCCAGACGACACAGATTCAGAGGGAGGCTCTTCGGAGAACGCAAGTCCGGTAAAATAGCTATAAGGTATTGTTCCACTGTTGAACAAAATCATCGCAAAATGGGGTGGAGGGTAACTATTTGAGGCGGAGGCCCCCTTTGATCATTCTATGTGCAGAATACTTGCTTAATGTTGCATGATCCCACCACACCCTGAGATGTTCCAATAAAATTTTCTCTAACCCGGAAAAAGCCTTTTCAGTGTTGGAGTGGCATAACGACAGGTAGGTAGAAGACGAGTCCATTGTGCCAAAGATATTCGGCTAATTTGTGGGCAATCCCCTTAATGAGTAGTGAGTGCTGTTAGCCAGGACAAAGCAAAATAGAGGACAAGGGGGAAAGGATGGCTACTCACTCGTGGACTCGGGCTTCGGTGCAATGGCTGGCGTCCATCCACAAAGTACAATATAAGTTTCAAAAGTCACCGGAGACCAATTTCTTCTGTTAAGATCCTTTATTCAATTCAGATTACCGTCCCTTGTCTGAGGACTCCACAAATATATTTTCCAAGAGAAATTGGATTCCTTATTATCTGATGGAGTGTCTATGGGAGTGATTGATTTAAAAACTAAAGAATCTCTTCGAGTTCTAAAACCAATATGTCCTGTATTTCATGCCCTCCTTAAGACCCAAAAGGGGATATTTCCCCCACCTCTGCGGCCAATCGTGGCAGGCATTGGCTCCCTCCACGAGAAGTAGTCAGAGTGGGAGGATATTAGGCTACAGGTCTTAGTGGAGGGCGTGAGGGGCGGGATCAGAGATACCAAGCATTTACTACAATGTTTGGAACAACTGAAATGGAATAAGACCTCTATATGAATTATCATGGATGTGACAACTTGACTCTTTGATTGAACATGATAAGGCTATACGTGCTGTCAAACATTTTACACCGTACCAATGTGTTTGAAATGAATGAAAAAGATTTTCCTATAATATGTCTGGATCATTTATTAACCAGTAACTTTTTCAAATTTGATGGACTTTATTACATCCAGTTACTTGGTTGTCCAATCGGGACCAAATTTTCCCCATCTCTAAGCAAACTTGTACATGCTAGAATGGGAGAGCAAATATATTTTTAAAGACCAGAGTCCATTTGTTAGTCACATACAGTGGTACGGGAGATACATCGACGATCTGATCCTCATCTGGGATCGGTCGTCGGATGTGTCTTCTGTACCCACTCCCCAGTCCCTCTCTGAATTTGTCAATAACAACAATTGTAATCTCTCCTTTACGATGGATGTGCACACCAATTGTACCCCCTTCTTAGATATATATCTCGAAGGGGATAGCAAATTGGGGAAAATACAGTCAAAACTCTTTAGGAAATCTATATGTGTTAATTCTGCGCTTCGTGCAGATAGTTGCCATCCTCAGCATGTGGTAAAAAATTTACCCCTCGGCAAGGTCCTCCGTGCAAGGAGAAATTGCAGCCGGGATGAAGATTATCTGCAAGAGGTTGGTATAATTACTGAGAGATTGAAAAAAAGAGGTTATAAGAAGTGGACCATAAATAGGCCCGTACCATTGCAAATTTGAGAGCTAGATCCAGGCAACTTGATGACACACACATAACGGTAAAAATTCATCATCCAACAAACATTTGACGGGACAGAAGTAAATATCAACCTTTGTAACTTCGTTTAGCACAGATTTCAATAACATCAAACGGTTATTGGATAAAAATTTGCTCATTCTGTATCAGGACGACACACTTCGTAAGATTCTTTCTAAAGGTTAGAGAATGGTGGCACGTAAGTCCAACAGTATTGGGAACATGGTGTCACCCAGTGTTTTTAACAGCGAAAAAGGCAAAAAGCCGGTTTGGTTATCATGCAAAAGTTCCTATCGCTGTGCTGGCAAGAAGTGTAATCTTTGCCGACACATTGAGATTACGGATCATTTTCGGAATGCGGCAACTGGCAAGAGATTTAATATTCAATGTTATATTAATTGTAACAAGTCTCATGTAGGGGCCATTCCATGTCAAGTGATCCAAAAATGAATATTTTTTTTCCTGACGTCCTCAGATTTTTAAAAAAATTTTTCTATATGAAGAACAACTTTAGTTAATTACAAAAAAAAAGTTTAGAATTTTTTTCTTTATCAGTTAATTTTTTACAGATTTTTAAAGTTTTAAAAAGTGCGAATTTTGGCCTGGTATGGCTTTACATTTTCTATCATATCTCGGGCTATAAATAAGATAGAGAAGCAAAATAAACACCAATCTACTCAGAACTGTCCAGGCTTTCACCAGATATGTCACAAGAGGATCTTTGTTAATATTTTACCCATGTGATCGCAAGCGCAAAACTTTAAAACGCATTTCCGAAAAATCGGCGTGCTTTAAATATTTCAAAAACTGCCCATGTGTCTGCTTTGCTCTTAGCCACATCTGTACCAAATTTCAAGTTGGGATCGAGATGGGATCATATTTTAAAATATTTCACTATTAATAGCGTCAATGGGTCATTCCATATCAAGTGATCTAAATATGAATATTTTTTTTTACCTGACGTCTTTAGATTTTTTTTTTTTTTTTCCTTTATGAAGTACTACTTTAGTTAATTACAAATTAAAAGTTTTGAATTTTTTTCTTCATCAGTTAATTTTTTACAGTTTTTTAAAGTTTAAAAAAAAGAGTGAATTTTGGCCTGGTATGACTTTACATTTTTTTTATCTCAGGCTAGAAATAAGATAATGAAGTTTGAGAGGCATCATTTTACTCAGAACGGTAACAGCTTTCATTTGAGATGTTACAAGACTATGTTTCTTTATATCAAATTCAAACTATTGACGGGCAATTGTGAAAAAATGACTGATTGTGTTCTTGGTGATTTTTGAATTGACACTATAATAGTTAAATATTTTAAAATATGATCCCATCACGATCCCAACTTGAAATTTGGTACAGATGTGGCTAAGAGCATAAAAGATATATCTAAAGGGTTGAGAATGCGCAAATAGGGTCTTATCTTTTTTAGACAGATGTATGATGTGAATATTGGTATTGCTCACCTGATGTGGTTGTGTAGCACACAACCAGCGTAATCGCTCAGAAAAAACAGCTGCTGCAGGGACCGTACTTCCACAGGATGCGGTGCTCAAATCACAAGGTTATTCGGACGAAGTACCTTTATGTCCGCGCTGCTGTCAGACCGGTATACCAATGACACTGGACGTCTAGGTATTGGAGATATAGATTTATTTCCTTATTTCCAACGCGTTTCGGAGCCACGTACCGAGCTCCTTCCTCAGGGAATGATTGTGATAAGAGCATAAAAGACACATGGGCAGTTTTGGAAAATTTTTATTAAAACGTTTTTTTCGGAAATGCGTTTCAAAATGTTGCGTTTGCGTTCGCATGGGTAAAAAATTAAAATTAACAAATAAACTCTTGTGACATATCTGGTGAAAGCCTGGACAGTTCTGAGTAGAATGGTGTTTATTTTGTTTCTCTATCTTATTTCTAGCCCGAGATAAAAAAATGTAAAGTCATACCAGGCCAAAATTCACACTTTTTTTAAACTTTAAAAATCTGTAAAAAATTAACTGAAGAAAAAAATTCTAAACTATTAATTTGTAATTAACTAAAGTAGTACTTCATAAAGGAAAAAAAATAAAAAATCTAAAGACGTCAGGTAAAAAAAAATATTCATATTTAGATCACTTGATATGGAATGACCCATTGACGCTATTAATAGTAAAATATGTTAAAATATGATCCCATCAAGACCCCAACTTGAAATTTGGTACAGATGTGGCTAAGAGCAAAGCAGACACATGGGCAGTTTTTGAAATATTTAAAGCGCGCCGATTTTTCAGAAATGCGTTTTAAAGTTTTGCGCTTGCGATCACATGGGTAACATATTAATAAAGATCCTCTTGTGACATATCTGGTGAAAGCCTGTATAGTTCTGACTAGAATGGTGTTTATTTTGTCTCTCTATCTTATTCCTAGCCTGAGTTATGAGGAGAAACGTAAAGGCAGGCAACAGCGAAATTCACACTTTTTCCGAACTTTGAAAATCATTTAAAAAAAAAAAAAATTTTTTTAAAATTTTTCTCTTCACATTCTGCATTGTCTGACATGCTATTATCAAATAACAAAATCTCAAAAGAATTAAAAATGTAGAGGTAATAATCATTGGTTCACTTGACATGGAATGACCCGTAGTGTACCTTGCCAGCTGCAGCATTTGTAAACTAGACTACATGGGTTGTACATGTCGCCAGTTAAAAAAAGAGAATATCTGAACCTATAACAGCAGCTAATCCCAATTCTAATAGCTATAGTACCGGAATGTCTGGACTATCGAATCATTTTAGAGATGTACATTCTGGTGATCTGACATCTCTGTCGGTCAAAGGCATCGAACATGTCTTCCGACCTTATAGAGTCGGCGATTGGGAGAGACTACTGCACTATCGCGAATTGCACTAGATTCTCCGGCTGGACACCCGTAGTCCACAGGGGTTGAATTATAAAACTGATTTATCTTATTTCTATTGATTCAGCGTAATTTTCCATCATACAAAAAAGTCCATTGCACCCTTTTGTGAACATAAAAGTGTTATGATGAACACCAACCAGTAAAGGCACACATTTTCAGGTTGAGACAATTTATTATATTGTGAGAAGAAATAATTTGTATGATAACATCTATTTACATACACTGCGTCCTTTGTACATAATGATTTCCACCACTGGACTCATGTGTAGTGTATATTTTCATACAAGCTTCTAGGTTGCACTTTTTAGTTTGCACTAGAGGATTATTTTTGTTAATGATTGTCTTAATGTTACCACAGAATTTGTCTATGTGAAGGAATTCCTTCCTTTTTGTATATACAATTCTTGGTGTTTATGTGCATATATATTTGTGTTCCTATGCATCCTACTTTGCTTTCTTAGTCTATGTGGCTCCTTGGAGGTTAAATTGATCCAATGTTACTATCATATTGAATTCAGAGGTCCACGGGGGGTGGGGCTTTATATTTATATTGTGAATTGATGTTTTTATACTTATGCTGAGGACTGAGAGGTTACCCCTCGAAACACGTCCAGTGTTGTTCCCATCCTGTTCTCATGTTTTTAATCTGAATTGAATAAAGGATCTTAACAGAAGAAATTGGTCTCCGGTGACTTTTGAAACTTATACTGTACTTTGTGGATGGAAGCCAGCCATTGTACCGGAGCTTGAGTCCATGAGTATCAGCCATCTTCCCCCCATGTCCTCTATTTTGCATTATACTGTAATGCCCATTCAAATGTCTCAGTAATTAATTTGTAGTTTTGTCTGATGAAGGGGCCATTGAGTCCTGATAGCTTACAAATATAATTTTTCTGGTTAGCCAATAAAGGTATCACTCTTAGAATACTTTTCTCCAAAAAAATTTTTGGGGACTTAAGGCCACGTTACACACACAGATATCTCTCTTCAGATATTGGTCACAGATCTCTGGTTGCAGTGAAATCATGGACACATTTGTACACAGCCATAAAATGGAACAATGTGTCCATGATTTCACTGCAACCAGAGATCTGTGACCAATATATCTGTGTGTGTAACGTGGCCTTTACTGTAAGTATTTACATACATTTTTTTGGCTAACACTGTACCACAATATTATTTTGTATTGCACTTCCAGAATAAAGTAATCAATATACCGTAGATAGAAATCATCAGAAGGGATCGTTGGGTTTGTTCGGAGATTTTAATGCTGTTCCAAATGCAAATTTAGATTCGTCAAATAAAGCTAGATGCTCCAGCATTACCCTCGATCCTTGGTTAAACAGGGAGGAACTCTTTGACGCCTTCCGCTGTTTACATTTTTCATGTATAGAGTACTCTCATTATTCTGACTGCCATAAATCCTTCACAAGAATTGACCTGGTCATCTCCGACATACACACTCTACATAAAATAAAAAATGTAACAATCCTACCCAGATCCTGGTCAGATCACTCTCCAATAATATTAAAAATATTTACTAATATCAACTATAAAGCACACAAACCATGGAGAGCAAACTCTTTTTGGTTTTCTCACCCAGAATTCAGAAAGGAAATACAGAATTTGTTAGATTGCTACTTCAGAGAGAACAATACTCCAGAGATCCCCATCACCACACTATGGAATGCCCATAATGCTGTTATTATAGGCATTTTTTCTTTTAATAATAACATTTTCATTACATTTTTGAACATCTACAAAGAAGGAATGGATCGACAGGTTCATTATGATTCACAATCATGGCACAACATGAAAAAACTATTCTAATAATAGCACTTGTGGAGTGTTATACTTGAACCTGGGGAAGAAATGAAAAACAGGGAGAACATTAAAGTGATCCTGACCTCACAAACTGACCCCCCCCTGCATCTTTAGACCTGTCCCTGCACCCCCTCTTATAATTTCTAGCCATCCCTTTTGCAGAAAAAAAATCGATTTTGTAAAGTAGAGAAAAGTTTATATTTACCTCGTCCTGTGTGAGTTCTCTCTTTCTGAGGAAGCCGCAATAGGCGGGGCCTGTCTGCTGCTCCCTTGTAATTATGCACGCCCCTCTTAGCTTGCTAAGAGCCTGGCCGCGCCATGAAAGGGGCGGGGCTAAATCGCATCATACCGGAGCCCCGCCCCAGACCTCATAACAAAGAAAAAAAAAACACCCACCCATAACCTCCCCGCCCGCCCTCACGAATGCCTAGGCATTGTTTAAAATCAAATCTGCTGACATCGAGATGTAGTCGATTATGGGAGTGTAGAACCAATTTTTAGTCCCCCGAGAGTATCACCCAACTCCTCTAGACAGTACCACTGGGTATTACGGAATGGCATCACCATTTGGTCAATTTCAGATCTAGAGAAATTGTGCAAAATGAAATCTCTCCATGTAGAAAAAAGAACCCCCCTGCCTTATTTTTCTTATCCGTTTCTGCCTCCAATTTTTCAAGCCCTAAGGTACGTTTCAAATCTGTAAGCAGGTTGGGTAGACTCGGCATGCTAACATGGCATAGCATAAGTCGTTTGTACGAGAGTAATGCAGTGTGCAAGAAGGTACGCCCCTCTTTAGGGATAGAGTAGCCCGAAAAGCTGTTAAACACCCATATCGTTTTGTCCAGCGGCAAATCTACCCATAGTACTTCCCTAATCCATCCCTTGATCTCTCTCCATTTTGCTTGCACCTGAGTGCATTCCCAGATCCCATGGAACATGTCAGTTCTATTTCCGTCACACTTCGGGCACGTCAGTCGTCTATCCGGGTTAGCAGGTGTGGCTGGGATATTGAATCCCAAAATGGCTCTGTGTATTAACCTGTAGTGGGTATCCCTCCATCTCTAATCCACCACGTCTGCGTAAGTCATTCCAACCGTCTACTGTGGCTTCCCCCACCTCTTCGTCCATCAGTCTTGTCTCCCAACCCTTGAATAGATGCGTTGGCCCAGAAGGAAGCTGCCTACGTCTGAGTGCCAGATAGATGGAGGATATAGTAACAGCAGGTGCTTGTGGTGATAGGAGGTTGGCATTCCCCTCTGACATCTCGAAGTTTCGAGAACATATGGTATTTTATCTGAGCAAACTGCAAGATGTGGGAGGAGTCTAGATGCCAAGTGTCCAGCGCCTCTTTGGCCGTCACCCATCTCTGATCCGAGACCTTCATCATGTCTTGGAGTGTGTTAACCCCACGTTCTTTCCATACCTTAAATCGGGCATTTTCTGTCCCCTGGGGGAAATCCGGATTATCCCAAAGCGGCGTGTACCTCGTTGTTCTCCATGCCAACCCCAGCTTACATCTGACCGCCTTCCAGGCTGCCCTAGTATCTTTGAATATAATAGAGTGCTTAATAGAAGGGCAAAGAGCCCCCCTGGGCCTGCAATACCGCCCCCAAACTCCATGGTGCACACCACTGCTCCTCCAGCTCATAATCTGAGTATTTACTTGTGCCCCTCAGTCAGTCTAGCACATGGCGGAGGACGCAAGTTAAGTTATATCCCCATATATTAGGAAAGCCAAACCCCCTTCCTCCTTAGGGAACATCAACGTGTGCAGCTTAATTCTATTCCTCCTCCCTTTCCACAGAAATTTGGAGAAGGCCCTATTGAGCCTGCTAATATCTGTGTCTCGAAGCAGGAGCGGGATCGTCTGCAGAATGTACAGCAGACGCGGGAAGCTGATCATCTTGCCAAGATGAACTCTGCCTAACAGAGACAGCGGGAGGGCTCTCCATCTTTCCAGCTCCTGTTCGATTTTCGTTATGATGGGGAGAAAGTTCATACGGTAGATATCCATGGCATCTTTACCTATCATTATACCCAAATATTTAACCTACTTGGTGGTCACTTTTATACCTCGGAATGTGCCCAGTCGCCGCTCATCTTGCAAAATCTGTCTGCCACCCTCAGTGAGGGGCAAGATTCAAGGGAAACCCCGAGATCTTATGGAACATCTCGAATCTCTCCAACACCCCTCCTACATCCTCAGAAGGGTTCGCTATATAGAGTATGATGTCATCGGCAAACAAATTTGATTTTAGAATTGTATTTCCCACCTTAATGCCTGTGAAACTTCTAGGCCCATTGAGGTATCTGGAGAGAGGCTCGATGGCCAAGTTAAACAGCAAATTTCTATAATTTAAAAGACAGCCCCTCTGAAATATGACCTTCAAACTCCTCCATAAGTAAGTTTTTAAATTCAATTCATCTTCCTACCCTTTCTGAGGAGGAGTTAATCAACTTCAACCAACCATACTCTAAGAAAGAAATTTCTGCTTCCATAAACGCACTGAAAAATAATAAAATCCTCAGGGCCTGATGGCCTACAAAATGAGTATTATAAAAATTTTAATGCTTTTATTAACCTCACATCTTACTAATTTGATCAATTCCATCTCTGAGAATAAACCATGCCCAGCAGAAATGCAAGAGGCTACAATAACAGTTCTGGCCAAGAAAAAGGTGATTTTGAAAGGGTTAATAACTACAGACCAATATCGCTACTCAACACGGACATTAAAATCATAACTAAGGTTATTGCCACCAGACTACAGAAAGTCACTCCAAATCTAATTCATAGAGACCAAGTAGGATTCATCCCCAACAGAGATACAGTGGATTTGGCCAGGAGGATAATCAACCTCATCTATCATGTTGAAAAATCAAAAACACCAACACTGGTCGTAGCTGTCGACGCCGAAAAACGTTTGACAGGGTCCACTGGGAATTCATATTCTGCACTCTAGAATGATTTGGCTTCAAATAAAACATACCGTACTTGACATCATTAGATCCCTTTACTCTAATCCATCACCTAGAATCCGAACCAATTATTTATCAGACAAAATATTTCTTTCAAATGGAAACAGGCAGCGCTGCCCCCTTTCCCCAACCCTGCTTGACCTTTTTATTGAGCCCCTAGCAGAAAAGATCCATACAAATAACATGATTAGATGTATTTCTACTTACAACAGATAATATCAAGTCTCATTATTTGCGGATGATGTCCTAGTCACATTAACAATATAAAATGAACGTGAATAAAACACAAGTATTACAGTACAACATTGACCCCAACCTACTAAAAATTCTAAAAGACTAAATTAAATTCATATGGGGGAAAGAAAACTTATATCTAGGAATCCAATTAACGAAACCCATCTTTGAAATTATGAACCACATCCTAACTGTAATATACGGTACAAAACCATTCAAAACGACCTCCTCCACTTAGCTAAACGGGAAATATCGTGGCTAGGCAAGATAAATGCCTATAAAATGTTTATACTCACTAAGGCTACTTTCACACTACGATTTTTGTAAAATCCGATGCTGTCCGATATAAATCGGACAGCATCGGATTCTTCTAATGCCTGGAATCGGGTGCCAAATAGGCATCCGATTCCGACAGAAAATAGGATGCCCGCCCTCCTGTCAGATCGCTCCCTGAGAGCTGTCAGTCTCTCCCCCGGTCCTCTTCTTATCCCCTGTGTCTCCCCTCTTGCCCCCGTCCTTTCCTCTTATCCCCTGTGTCTCCCCTCTTGGCCCCCGGTCTGTGTCTCCCTCTTGCCCGTCCTTTCCTCTTATCCCCTGTGTCTCCCCTCTTGGCCCCCGGTCCTGTGTCTCCCCTCTTGGCCCCCGGTCCTGTGTCTCCCCTCTTGGCCCCCGGTCCTGTGTCTCCCCTCTTGGCCCCCGGTCCTGTGTCTCCCCTCTTGGCCCCCGGTGCTGTGTCTCCCTCTGGCCCCCGGTCCTCCTATGCGTCCTCCTCCTCTTGTCCTCCTCCTCTTGTCCTCCTCCTCTTGTCCTCCTCCTCTTGTCCTCCTCCTCTCCTTCTCTCCTTTCTCACCTGTCCACGACTCCTGCACGGTCCCGCGCGTCTCCGGTGCCTTGCTGTTCTGTCTCAGTGCAGCAAGGACCTCTCGTGATGTCACAATCACATGACTGCCGGCTATTGGTTCCTGGCAGTCATGTGATTGTGACATCACGGCAGGTCTTATCAGCACAGACGGCAAGATACCTGGAGACACCGGAGACGCCGGGAGACGACGTGGGCCTCGTGGACAGGTGAGCATAGTTTTGTTTTTTTTTATTAACCCCTTAATTTACTTTTAGGAGCTATTTTAGTGTACTGAGCATGCTCAGTACACTAAAATCGGTCCGAGGAGACATCACGTTTTCTCGGACCCTGCTCCATAGGGCCCCATGCTAAATTGATCGGGTCGGATCGGATGTGCACTAAATGCCATCCGATCTGGTCCGATCCGAATCTGTCAGATTTTATTTTCGGTGCAAAAATCGGAGCAAGCTCCGATTTTTGCACCGATAAAAAAATCGGACAGATTCGGATCGGACCAAATCGGATGGCATTTAGTGCACATCCGATTCGGTCCGATGCCCATAGGCATACATGGGGTCCGAAAATCGGTCCGATGCTGTCCGATTTTTATCGGACAGCATCGGAACTAAAAAAATCGTGGTGTGAAAGCACCCTAAATTACTATACATATTTAGGTCCATTCCACTTTCAATTTCAAAGAGTTGGTTACAAAAAATTCAAAACCAATTGGTTACATTTATTTGGAGTCGGCAAAAAACATGGGTTGCTAGGTCAATACTGGTTAAACATAAAACAGGAGGAGGACTAGGCCTACCCAATATTACTGCCTATTATCAAGCTAGTTAAATAAAACTAGTCAAAAGTGGTGGGAAACAACTGAGAAACCACCTTGAGTAGTCATGGAGGAATAAACCTCTCAATCTCCTATTAGTGGCCTATCTATGTAACGTAACCTCAGAAGCGACTGTCGAGAGAGGCCACCATCAGAGCCACTATCCAAGCATGGCTAACATTTCTGCAAAAATCTAAGAAATCTCTCTCAGTTAAATCAACATCCTGGATTTCTATTGAAGAACTCGCAGCTATCTCCTCAAAGATAAAAGTTATTGTAATTTTCGGACTGTAAGACGCACCGGACCATAAGACGCACCCAGGTTTTAGAAGTAAAAAATAGGGGGAAAAAAAGATTTTAAGCAAAAAATGTGGTAAAAGTGGGAGATGGCACCACGGGACTGAGTGGTGTTGGTAAAGTACAGTATAAAAATGCCAGAAGGTGAATATAAGAACCAGGGGAGGAGGCTTATATTTAAAGCGCCACT
The DNA here is from genome assembly GCA_033576535.1 of Allobates femoralis. Classification (NCBI taxonomy): domain Eukaryota; kingdom Metazoa; phylum Chordata; class Amphibia; order Anura; family Aromobatidae; genus Allobates; species Allobates femoralis. The sequence continues at coordinate 378,764,433 of JARQOC010000003.1, forward strand.
CCAGTGCAGAAGAAAAAAACACTGGAGTGCTGCTTTAAGATCTCATAGGTGCATTTCATATCAAGGGAGAACTATAACTCCCAGCATGACAAAGGATCTGCAGGGAGGATCCTCGAGGCTGCAAAACAGCCAGCCTGGTGACTAAAGAATATAGCCCCTGCTAATTATAATCACTAATGAGTAAGTTTTAAAACATTTTATGCACTTTCACAGGATGCTATTAGGAGACAAAAGGAGTGTGAGATTAGCGATAGGATGCTGCAGGGACATGTTTTGCTAGCTTAGGAGGCGTTCTGGAGGTGACAGGATCCCTTTAAAGGCTTCCTTCCCGTCATATATGTCAGTATCCTACAAACTGATCCTCCACAGTCTATCTCTCTCCACCCCCTGAGGTGCTGACCCTGCACCGCCAAGAAGTATATCCAGGAATTTGACACAGCCAGTCCTCCCTCATCTTTACCTCTCTGTAAGGTTTCCAATTTGATCTTCGCCTGTCTCTTACTCTAAATCAATGTCCTAAAGATAGAGTTGATACCATTAAATCTCTTTTTCGGGAGCCAAATCGGCGTATTATGTAAAACATACATTAACTGGGGCATCAACACCATCTTGATCAGGTTAACCCTGCCCGTCACCGTCAAAGACAACTTGCACCATGCTCCTATCTTATGTTTAAATTTCTCTAGTAATGAGGTAATGTTCATATCCGTAAAGCGAGACAGTGGAAGCGCCACCCATATCCCAAGATATCTGAACTGCAAAACCAGTTGAAGCTGCCGTCCCTTTTCAGCTATCTCCTCCATCCCAATTTCTCTATCTACTGCCATAACACTAGACATGTGCCAATTTGGGATTGGTCTGTTTTTGACACGGTAGGACTCTTGGATTGCGGAGTGAATCCACCTTTCCAATGTAGATTTTGAGGCCGACGTCCCTCTCTTAGGTCGTTCGAGGATGACAAACAGCGTTTCAATTTTACGGAATGAGGCTGTTTGTGAGATGTAGCGTCTGAGGGCCCTTACTAGGTCCAGGGTATGAAGCTGTCTTTCAAAGCGGTGTACCGGAGCTAGGCAAAGTGATGGTAGGACGATGTCCTTATTGAGGTGGAAGTGGGACACGATCTTGGGCAAGAAGGACGGTGCTGGACAAAGTAACCTGCAAACGTGAGATAAATGCGCATAGGGTCTTATCCTTTTTTTTAAGGTTATATCGGTGTAAATTAAGAACTGCTCACCTGATTCAGTTGTGTCACCCACAACCAGTATAATCGCCTGTAAGATGGCTTATAAGATGGCTGCTGCAGGGCCGCACCTTCATGATAACCGTGGAAACAGGAATGCTGTAATAGGAACAAATGCCGGAATGCCGCGCTGCCAAACAGAAATCACCAGGAAACAAAGAGTTAACTGGGCAGATTTTTCTAAATCTGCCCAGTTAACTCTTCATTTCCTGGTGATTCCTGTTTGGCAGCGCGGGCATTACGGCATTTGTTCCTATTACAGCAGGTGCTGGACAAAGGACCACCTTATCCTTTTGGAAGGTTTTGAATGGAGGACAGCAAGATAGGGCGGCTAGTTCTGACACACGCCTGATCTATGTGATTGCGACTAGGAAAGCGACTTTCCATGAGAGGTGGGGTAAAATTACTTCTTGCAGTGGTTCGAAGGGGGACTCCTGTAGGGCACCCAGGACTAAGTTTAGGTCCCAGACAGCTATGGGTGCTTTGTAGGGGGGCCGCATGTGCTAGACCCCTTGGATGAACGTTTTGTCTTGTGGTTTGGTAGCAATCCTGTGCTGGAACAGAACTCTTAGGGCCAATATTTGGCCCTTGATAGAGCTGATAGCTAGGCCAGAGTTAAGGTTGGTCTAAAGAAACTCCAGGATTGTAGGGATGGAAAAGAGTAGTGGGTTACGGCTGCGTTCTTTGCACCATTGGAAAAAGATCTTCCAGGTGCAATGATAAATGTGCGAGGATGTTGGTTTGCGGGCATTAACCATGGTGGTTATGACCTCAGGGGAGAAACCTGCCTGGGTCAGGATCCAATCGCAACGCCGTGAAAGACAGGGCCCTTGAGTTCTGGCGGTAAATGGGGCCCTGGGATAGAAGGTCCAGTCGGTTTGTGAGTGGCCAGGGTGCGTCGTCGAGGAGCTGCACGTGCTCTGCGTACTACGCTCGTTGCGGCCAGTCTGGGGCAATGAGTATTACCTGAACTCCTTCCGCTTTGATCTTTCTGATCACTCGCAGGATCAGCGGCAGCAGGGCAAGATGTACGGGAGTTTGAATTGCGGCAAGGGAGGACTAGGAAGTTCACTCCTAGCGCTAAGGGGTCCCGGGACCTGGCTACAAAGATCGGGACTTTTGCGTTCAGTTTTGATGCCATAAGGTCTACGTCGGGGGTTCCCCAGTGCCGACAGGTCTGTAGGAAAATGTCTAGATATAGGGACCATTCTCCTGAGGCCAGACCTTGGCGGCTCAGGAAGTCAGCTGCCCAGTTGTCCACTCCCAGGATGTGGACCGCTGATGACTGATTTTTTTTTGTCCAGTGTGGGATATGTTTCACCTTGCGCATTGCCACTTTGCTGCATGTGCCGCCCTGATGATTGATGTACGCCACTGCCGTCGCGTTGTCTGATTGAATGGGAATGGGACAGCCGGCTAGGAGGCAGTGAAAGTGTTTGAGTGCTAAGCGGATCGCCCGTAGCTCCAGGATGTTGATTGGGAGGAGTGACTCCTGGGCCGTCCAGCGGCCTTGGGCTGGTGATAGATGTCCCTCCCCTGATGTCGGTGGTTACAACTAGCCACTGAACTGCGAGAAAGGATCTCCCCTGTGTTAGAAAACATGGCCGTGTCCACCAGGTGCTCCTTTTTGATCGGTGCGGATAGGCGGAGCTTGCGGTCGATACTGAAGGGGCTCTTGTCCCAAGCTGAGAGAAGGGCCAGCTGTAAGGGTCGGAATTGAAGCTGGGCGAAGGGGACTTTCTCCATTGTGACTACCGTTTTCCCTAGGACCCCCATGCCGAAGCGGATGGATTGAGGTGGACGACTGCTCAGAGTGCGAACTACTTTGCGAATCGCCGTGGCTTTGTCTTGGGGAAGTATGACTAGCCCTTGTGCGGTGTCGAATGTCATCAATAGAAAGGTTATTGTTTGGGCAGGCATTGGGGATGATTTGTCTAGGTTTATGAGTCACCCCAGACGGGAGAGCGTGTCCGTCGTTATTCAGACGCTCTTCGAAACACGATTGGAAGGAAAGCCCTTTGAATAGCAGGTCGTCCACATAGGGGAGTACGATCACTGCCCGAGAATGGAGGATGGTCAAGACGGCCGCCATGACTTTTGTGAAGACTCTGGGTGCGGTTGCGGGGTCGAAGGGTAGTGCAACGAATTGGAAGTTTTGTTTTTGAATGGCGAAGAGCAGATACTTTTGGTGTGGGGGAAAAATGAGGATGTGGAGCTATTCATCTTTTTCTATTGACGTTAGTACAGAGCGTAGGGATTCCATCTTGAATTATCGGACTCTCACAAATTTGTTGAGAAGTTTGAGGTCCAAGATGGGGCATACTGTTCCGGCCTTTTTTGGACCGACGAACAGGTTTGAGTAGTAACCTTTAACCTTTTCATTCTCCAGTACCGGTACTATGACACCAGTTTTGAGTAGTGTATTGATGGATTCGAAGAACAGACAAGCGTTTGGTTTGGGGGGAAGCGAGAGGAAAAAACGAGTTGGGGGCCAGGATGAGAATTCTATTTTGTAACCTGACGACACCAGTTCTCTGACCCAGTTATCATGTACGACAGAGAGCCAAGAGTTGCAGAAGTGTAGGAGACGTCTGCCTATTGTGTTGGTGTCGATCGGTTGGGAAGGGGGGGGAAGGGGAGTCATGTGTTGAAACTTTGAGGTCTCGCGCCCTTAACCCGGGTTTGTTTAGGGTGGCTTTTCCAGTTGGACTTTGTTTTGAACGAGAAATGGGCATTTCTACCCCCGCAGGTGGTCTGCCCTGAGCAGGGGCGGACTGGCCCAGGTGGCAGGGGGGCAAGTGCCCCCCAGGCTGGCTATAATGACCTCTTCCAGGGCAGCCCCCACACTGAATGGGCCGGTCCGGCTATGCTTTGCGGCCGCTCACTTCACACTGCAGCCGGCCAGGCTGATAGCACCCCCCCACCACTCCTCACCTCGCCTGACTACAATAGCACCCCCCACCACAACTCCTCACCTCGCCAACTCCAGTAGCACCCCTCCCGCCACTCCTCACCTAGGGCTGACATCAACTCAATGCCTCCCTGGGCCAGGAGCGCCAGCCCACCCCTGGCCCTGAGCTTGTGTTAGCGGTTGAGGTGGGCCATCCCGATGTCTCGTGGGAGGTGCAGGATTGTGATTGTGGCTGTGGGCGGCGAATGGGCCGATTGAGCCTTTGCTGGGGGAGGAATTTACTTTTTCCCCCCGTGGCTTCGGAGATGAGTTGGTCAAGTTTTTCCCTGAATAGGCAGCCTCCTTGGTAGGGTAGGGTTATGAGGGATCTCTGCGATGTGGAGTCCGCGTGCCAGCCTATGAGCCACAGAGTTTGGGGCATGGAGATGGCGTTAGCCGCTGACAACTCGGAACAGTTGCCTGTGTCTATAGACGCAAGTAAGAAGTATTTTACGGCCTTTAAGAGTTGGTCGAGAAGGTCATTTGCATCTTGAGAGGAGTCGGGGTCTTGTAATAATGCGCATAGGGAATGTATCCAGGCCACCGCTGCCTCTGCGACCCATGCGGTAGCGAACGAGCGTGAGAGGGCTGCTCCTGAGTCTTCAAAGACAGAGCGCACGAGGTTATCTAATTGTCGGTCGTTGAGGTCCTTAATAGACAAGCTGTCAGAGAGTAAGCAGGGTTCTGCTAGCTAGGTGCGACACAGGGGGGTCGACGGCTGGCGACATGGACCATTCTTTATGATGGTCAGGGGCAAAGGGGTATTTGGCTTCGATAGGTCTGTGGCCTGTGAAGCGCTTGTCTGGACGGTCCCAGTCTCGTTGGAGTATGTCCTTAAAATTGTTGTGATTAGAGAACACTCGCCGAGGGTGTTTTGCCTTTTTAAAAGGCACTGTGTGCTCTGGGGCAGTGGTAGGGTCGATGTTGACTGTTAGTGCTTTGTGAACGACCTCAATGAGGCTGTCAACCATTGCTTGGGTGTTTCACTTTCCTGAGGCGAATCTGGTTCTGAGAGTTCCCCTACAGAGAGTGACTCTGGCTAGTAGCGGGGTGACGTGGAGCGGGATGTGTCACATATGAGTGACATGGTGGGAGAGCGTCCCCAGGACGGGCTTGTGTGGGTCTGTCTTCTATCTGCCAAGGGGGCTGTAGGCTTCTGGAGTGAGAGCGGTGACGTTTGTTGTCACTGGCTGCATGGGCACTGGGGAGCGACTGCATCATTTGGGCTAATGAGTCCACTCGTTGCATCAGTGCCAGGGCCCAGTAAGGGATGTCAGATGTACTGGGTACTGCGTCAGTGGTAGGCTCAGTGGGGCATTGAGGTTCGCAATTTAGGCAAAGTTGTGAAGTGTGTCCCCGTAGGAGCACAGGCAGTTGGTGCATCTTGCTTTGAAGGCAAAAAGAGCCGACACTGGACAAGGGGTTGGGAGTCTGCAGAGAGAAGGTCTCCTATGGAAGCTTACCCGGATCCTGTGTCCCCCTTTGTCATGTAGTATGCTGCATGCTGAGCAGAGGAGCTTCCGCATCAGAGGCACCAGGAGAAAAGGGGCTGTGTTGGATGTACCCTGTGTTAAGAGTGTGGGCTTTGTGCTATCCCCCTTGGTGTAGAGGAGGGGGGAGCCAGGGAAGGGCCAGGTTGTAGCATAGGGCCTGTGTCCTTACCACATGCAGGTCTTTGTTCAAATTTTTGAGCCGGTCTGGGGGCGTGGCTTTTGGGTGTGCTGAAGTAATGTGGGCCGTGTGTTGACTGGCTAGCTCCTAAGGGGGGCGTGCGCAGTATCGGCCCCTTGCCCTGCGTTATACCGGGAAGGGGGGGGGGAGGGAGTTGGCATGTCATGTGGCCACGATTGGCATGTGCAGCGGCCAATCGCTGCCAGTCGTGACTGGCCGCGTCATTGCACACGCCCATACAACGTGGTGTGGCGACGCGCAGCCAATCATAGCTAAGGTGGGCGGAACTAAGACGCAGGCCCAGGCCGGGGCCTAAAGTAGTGCGGGCTCCTGGGAGCAGCATCGGGGGCCCACGGCACCAGTAGGCAGCAGCGATTTTGACCAGCATCTCAGCCCCATGCTTTGGATGCGCGCCCTGAACTTACCGGCGGTGCGCGTCCCGGCATGGAGCTGCCACGGCTGGATGGGAGATGTTGGCCCGAGGCTGCAGGAGCTGTTGCATCGGATCCCTTGGGGATGGATTGGTGCGTTATGGCTGGCCATGGCTAATTACCTGCTCCTTTGTTGGAGGAAGCGAGAGATGCAGCATGTGCGCTCCTTGAACAGGGGTATGCAGTAGGGTATGCGCTGAGGCTACCTGGGCTCTGAGGAGGAGAAGGGAGAGCAGAGCCCTTGATGGGGATCTGTCGCCCCTCCAAAGGGGTTTTCGCTGCCTTGGAGCCCCCCATGCTCTAAGGAGAGTCGTCACCTGGCGTAAGGTGAAGAGTAAAATAAAAGTAAAAATAAAAGGTGAATGTGGTCTGAGACACAGATCACATGTGCCTCCTTGCGACACTAAGCTAATACTAACTAACTACGCCTATGGATAGGAGTATACTGCAGGGGGAGGACTTAAATTTTATCTTTACTTAGTGTCGCTTCCTAGTGGCAGAAAAGCATACACCCATTGTCCTGTGTCCCCCAATGATGTGAAGGAGAAAATAGCTACACACAACATATTTCAATATACATACACCTTAAGAAATAAAACATAAAAGAAATACCAAATGAAATGGTCAGATTGGGTTAATATGCACACACCTGCTCTTGACTTAAGCGAGTCGTTGACTTAGCAGACCCCCCAATTAGCTAAAATACATGATTAATACAACAGCAAGTATACTTTGTCTTTATGGGAGAGTACAAAAAGTACCTAATGTAAACATATCGTCTGAGGTTTCACAAACACATATTTAACCCCTAGACGACAGCCTAACGTCTACAGACGTCCAAAAAACAGGGTACTTAAAGCCCAGCCATACGTCTGTAGACGTATGGCTAGAAAAAGCCCTGTAGCGCCGCCCCTGGAGCTAATACCTCTAGGGTGTCAGCGTACCGATTGTAGCTGACACCCTAGAGATTAGTAATTAGCTAGTTTTTTACCGGCACCTGTAATGTGATGGCCGGTAAACACCGTTTACCGATCATCACATTGCACAAAGTGAAAGTGCCGGGAAAAATGCTTTCACTTTGATCCGACATGAAAACACATGTCGGAACAAAGTGAAAGCATTAACCCCCTAGCCCACCAAGACCCCCAGTACTGGGGATCATCATCCCCCCCCACCCCACCCCCTAACCATCTGAAAATGGCGGCGGCCGGCGCCAAACCCGCCGCCTCCGCTGCATCTCTATGCGATCTGTCAGATCGCATATAGATGCCGCCATTCCTGGGGGCCACTGGTCCCCTCAGTGGCCCCCCAATATCATCCCCCCTCACCCCTGGTCTCACCCCTGATCTCCCCCTGCTCCCTGCGCGGCTCCCCAGCTCCCCCTCTTCCCTGCGCGGCTCCCTGAGTCCCCAGCTCCCCCTCCTCCCTGCGCGGCTCCCCTCCGGTCATCAGAGCCCCCCCTCCTTCCCCAGGTCTTCCCCATGCTGTCCCCTCGATCCCCGACCCCCCACCCCTCCGGTCCGCAGTCCCCCCGCTCTGCTCCGGTCCCCCCGGCCCCCTTCCCTGCTCCTCTCATACTTACCCGTCCTGCAGCATCGCCGGCCGTCTTCTCTCTGCCTCTGTCCCGGCGCCGCTGCTCTGCGTGCGCCTGAACAGAGGCAGAGTTAACCCATCAACGACCACACAGGGGTCTTCTGCAGTTAACCCCCTGTGTGGTCACAAGGGGTTAGCTGCAGATCATTATCCCTGTGTGATCACAGGGGGTTACTGGATCTGCAGTTAACCCATTGTTACCACACAGGGATGATGACCTGCAGTTAACCCCTTGTGTGGTCACAAGGGGTTAACTGCAGGTCATCATCCCTGTGTGGTCACAAGGGGTTACTGGATCTGCAGGTAACCCCTTGTGACCACACAGGGATGATGACCTGCAGTTAACCCCTTGTGTGGTCACAACGGGTTAACTGCAGGTCATCATCCCTGTGTGGTCACAAGGGGTTACCGGATCTGCAGTTAACCCCTTGTGACCACACAGGGATGATGACCTGCAGTTAACTCCTTGTGACCACACAAGGGGTTAACTTCAGATCATCATCTGAATGAGAATCGTCGCGGGACCTCCCACTGGACTACGTCGGACCTTCCCAATGGACTACGTCGGACCATCCCACTGGACTACGTCGGACTTCACTGTAATAAAGATGGGGTCTAAATATGTGTTTGTGTGTTTTTTTTCCAATAAAAATATTTTTCTCTGTGTTGTGTTTTCTTTACAATCTATTAGAGATTCCTAATGGTCCGGTCTAATATTGGCCAGACGTTATGAATCTCGGGCTTAGTGCCAGCTGCCAAAAAGCTGGCATTAACCCCTTATTACCCAGTCTGCCACCGCTACACGGCAGCTGGAAGAGCTGGATACAGCGCCAGAAAATGGCGCTTCTATGAATGCGCCATTTTCTGGGGCGGCTGCGGGCTGCAATTCGCAGCGGGGGGGGCCCAGAAAGCTTGGGCCTCCCTACGCTGAGGATTCCAGCCCCCAGCTGCCTAGTTGTACCTGGCTGGCCCAAAAATATGGCGAAGCCCACGCCATTTTTTTAAAAAAATTATTTCATGAAATATAAAAAAAAAAGGAGCTTCCCTATATTTTTGGTTTCCAGCTAGGTAAAACTAGGCAGAAGGGGTTCGTGGCAGCCCGTAGCTGCCTGTTGTACCTGGCTGGACCAAAAATATGGCGAAGCCCTACGTCATTTTTTTTTTAAATTTAATAAAGTAATACTAAAAAAAAATGCAGGGGAGGAGACAACCAGGACACGGTGTGTCCGTATCTTGTGCACATGCTCTAAGGGCCCTTTCACATCAGCGTTTTTTGAAATTTGCGGCAGATGCGGTGAAAAAAACGCATCTGCCGCAATTACCGCATACCGGCTGCACTTGCGGCGCGGTTGCGGTAAACGCCATGCAAAGTATAGGCGTACTTGCGACAAGTGCGGTTTTACACTTGCGGCAGGTGCGGCCGCGAAAAAAAACCGCGGTCAGCCTCGGTTTTTTCGCGGCCGCACCTGCCGCAAGTGCAAAACCGCACTTGCCGCACCTGCCGCAAGTACGCCTATACTTTGCATGGCGTTTACCGCAACCGCGCCGCAAGTGCAGCCGGTATGCGGTAATTGCGGCAGATGCGTTTTTTTCACCGCATCTGCCGCAAATTTCAAAAAACGCTGATGTGAAAGGGCCCTAAAAGTGAGAAATTGTGTGAAAAAAAGAAAATGTTCATAATGACATTATCAAATTCTGTGAAGTAGCTGTAGATTCCAAATGCTCACTATACCCCTAGATAGAATCCTTGAGGTGTCTAGTTTCCAAAATGGGGTGACTTGTGCAGGAGCTCCAATGTTTAGGCACACAGGGGCTCCCCATATGCGACATGGTGTCCGCTAACTATTAGAGCTAATTTTCCATTCAATTTGTTAGCGGACACCATGTCACATATGGAGAGCCCCTGTGTGCCTAAACATTGGAGCTCCCCAACAAGTGACCCCATTTTGGAAACTAGACCCCCCAAGGAAAAAATCTAGATGCATAGTGAGCACTTTCAACCCCCAAGTGCTTCACAAATTAGTCTGTAAAAAGGAAAAAAAAGAAGATTTTTGTGAAAAAATGTACTTTTTCATTTTTACGGATCAGTTTGTGAAGCACCTGGGGGTTCAAAGTGCTCACTACGCATCTAAATACGTTCCTTGGGGTGTCTAGTTTCCAAAATGAGGTCACTTGTGGGGGAGCTCCAATACTTAGGCACATAGGAGCTCTCCATACATGACATGGTGTCCACTAGCAATTGGAATTGTAAGTGGATACCATGTCGTGTATGGCGAGCCCCTGTGTGCCTAAACATTAGAACTCCCCCACAAGTGACCCCATTTTGGAAACTAGACACCCCAAGGAATTTATATAGATGCATAGTGAGCACTTTGAACCCTCAGGTACTTCACAAATGGATCCATAAAAATGAAAAAAGTACTTTCTTTTCCACAAAAATTTTCTTTTTTCATTTTTACGGATTCATTTGTGAAGCACCTGGGGGTTCAAAGTGCTCAACACCCATCTAGATAAGTTCCTTGGGGGGTCTAGTTTTCAAAATGGGGTCACTTGTGGGGGAGCTCCAATGTTTAGGCACACAGGGGCTCTCCATACGCAACATGGTGTCCGCTAGCAATTGGAGCTAATTTTCCATTCAAATTGTTAGCGGACACCATGTTGCATACGGAGAGCCCCTGTGTGCCTAAACATTGGAGCTCCCCCACAAGTGACCCCATTTTGGAAACTAGACACCCCAAGGAATTTATATAGATGCATAGTGAGCACTTTGAACCCTCAGGTACTTCACAAATGGATCCATAAAAATGAAAAAGTACTTTCTTTTCCACAAAAATTTTCTTTTTTCATTTTTACGGATTCATTTGTGAAGCACCTGGGGTTCAAAGTGCTCACCACCCATCTAGATAAGTTCCTTGGGGGGGTCTAGTTTTCAAAATGGGGTCACTTATGGGGGAGCTCCAATGTTTAGGCACACAGGGGCTCTCCATACGCAACATGGTGTCTGCTAGCAATTGGAGCTAATTTTCCATTCAAATTGTTAGCGGACACCATGTTGCATACGGAGAGCCCCTGTGTGCCTAAACATTGGAGCTCCCCCACAAGTGACCCCATTTTGGAAACTAGACCCCCCAATGAACTTATCTAGATGCATAGTGAGCACTTTGAACCCTCAGGTGCTTTACAAATTGATCCGTAAAAATGAAAAAGTACTTTTTTTTTCACAAAAATTTTCTTTTGTCCTCGATTTTTTTTATTTTCACATGGGCAACAGGATAAAACGCATCCTAAAATTTGTTGGCCAATTTCTCCTGAGTACACCGATACCTCATATGTAGTCATAAACCACTGTTTGGGCGCACCGCAGGGCTCGAAAGAGAAGGAGCGCCATTTGACTTTTTGAATGGTAAATTAGCTCCAAAAGTCAAATCGCGCTCCTTCCATTCTGAGCCCTGCCGTGCGCCCAAACAGTGGTCTATGACCACATATGAGGTATTGGTGTACTCAGGAGAAATTGCCCAACAAATTTTAGGATGCATTTTATCCTGTTGCCCATGTGAAAATGAAAAAATCGAGGCTAAAAAACATTTTTGTTGGAAAAATTAAAATGTCCATTTTTTGTTTCCACTTTGCTTTAGTTGCTGTGAAGCACCTGAAGGGTTAATCATTTTCTTGAATGTAGTTTTGAGTAGCTTGAGGGGTGCAGTTTTCGGAATGGTGTCACTTTTGGGTGTTTTCTGTCATGTACACCCCTCAAATGGACTTCAAATGTGATGTGGTCACTAAAAAAATGGTTTTGTAAATTTTGCTGGAAAAATGAAAAATTGCTGATGAACTTTGAACCCTTATAACGTCCTAACCAAAAAATTTTTTTTTTCCAAAATTGTTGCTGATGTAAAGTAGACATGTGGGAAATGTTATTTATTAACTATTTTGTGTCACATAACGCTCCGGTTCAACAGAATAAAAATGACAAATTTGAAAATTGTCAAATTTTCAAAATTTTTGCCAATTTTTTTATATTTTCACAAATAAACACAAAAATTATCGACCTAAATTTACAAATAACATGAAGCCCAATATGTCACGAAAAAACAATCTCAGAATCGCTAGGATCCGTTGAAGCGTTCCAGAGATATTACCTCATAAAGGGACACTGGTCAGAATTACAAAAAACAGTCTGGTCATTAAGGTGGAAATTGGCTTCGTCACTAAGGGGTTAAGATTCTCCAGACAATATTTGATGGAACTCATGTCAATATTATTATTTAGTTTTCATTACAAATAATACATACATTTGCGTCTGATTTCACCTAACAAATTTCTTGTGTCAGGATTCAAACAGCCTAAGCATTGTAACAAATATTATTGCAATTATGTATAACATGCTATGTATGAAAATCCAATAAAAAGATTTAAATACAAAGGTAACACAACAATAATTATTGTACTACCTAAATAGTGTACAAATTAAAACTTCAAAAAAACAGCAGAATTCCTTTTTCCCTATTTCTCTCAATAATGAGTTAGGTAATGTTATTTGTACCTCAAAAAGCAAGCCTTCATTCAGATACAATGACAAAAAAATTAAATATTATGGCTCCTGAATGTGTTGATCAAAAATAAATATATAAAAAATAAGATTATGTATGCTGGTACCACTAATTATATAATTTGATTATGTATTTTGCTTTGTTTTTTATTTTTATGATCTTTACAATGGGTGCAAATTCACAATTTAAACACAACCACAGAGAAACCCCTTGGTAAAGATCATAAAATAAGTACTAAATAAAATGGCCCAAAACTGGAATAGGTTGGCGTATTTTAAAAGAAAACCTGAACTCTCAGGGGAGTGGTGGACAGAAAGTAAAAGCAAAAAAACTGTCCACATTTGATATGGAGACAGGTCCTCTAAGTCGAAATATGAGTGAGTCCTGGAGAGGTTAATTGCTGAATTATTATAAGATATCCCAATCTATACCTGACTTTGGCTGGCATTCCAGTAAAAACGTTTATCAAGGAAATCTAGAAATGCAGTCAACAATGAATTGGATCTTACCGGAAAAGACTTTATTGACCATACTATCTCACTATTTTCTGGCACCCATTTTACACTCCCAACTGTGGTTTTGAACTTGGGAGAATCGGCATCATTTGGAACTGGAATGTGAATTTCCACATTGTTGGCAGTGGAACGACGCTTGAATTGGCTTTTTGCCTATTGATATAAAAAGAAAGAGAAATATTATGCAAAATGACTTAAGCTTGATCCACCTGGTGTTCTGTGCCCTATACAACCTTTGAGTGAGACATATGAAAATCATCACTGAAATGAGACCCGTTATTCCTCACATTAGTGCTCACACGTGTGTATAACACGGATAAGCGCCATATGTTTTGTTGGATAACACTCTGTCCGTTGTTATTCTATGATGCAGTGCTAACTAGTGTGGTATTTTTTCAGATGCAGATTCTGCATACGAAAAAACTGAAGCATGCTACGAATGACAGCGCAATTCGAGTGGTGCCCACCCATTTCAATCTATTGGTGAGTGGAAATCATCGGACTGCATTAAGATGGTAGACTTCTAGAAAGAAGATGGAGATATTTTGTTCTCCATTTTCTCCTCACTCGTGACAAAACTCTCTTCTCTGAGAGAATCACATGACATCAAGCTGACATTGATCAAACTCTGATTAAAGTTTGATCAAAGTGCAATTAATATAATCGATCCGATTCTCTCGCATGAGAAAACATACCGTATATATGATAGTATGAGCGCAGCCTTACAAAGAACTATTGATGAGCAAGAAAAAAATAATTTACAAGGCATCCCTAGAAAGTTAAATCCTTTAGAGTCTCATTCTTAGAAATGCAAAATGTTTCAAGAAAACATTTCATTTAATTGCATAATAAAATTGGGAAATAGTTGTATGCCCTAAAAAACAGATTTAGCATACAATACTTCGACACCATCTTCATACCATTAAGGTACCTTCACACACAGCAATTTTGCTAGGCAATTTCACTGGCAATTTGCGGGTTGCAGTTAAATCATGGACACATTGTTTTACTTTGTTGCTGTGTACAAATGTAACAATGTGTCCATGATTTCACTGCAACCAGCAAATTGCCAGTGAAATTGCCTAGCAAAATTGCTGAAGGTACCTTTAGATTTCACACACTGGTGCAGATTTACTAAGCTAAATTCAATTATTGCCAAAAAGGTTTTTCAGTTCCCTCACTCCTTGTACTACATTTATTCTGCGGTTAAAGCGCTTTATCCCTATGCTTGGCAAGAGGATGCGACCTGGCTGAAAAAGTATGCAGATTACTGGAAGTTGAAAGCTGTCAAAAATGCTTAATAATAGCCAACCAATAGGTGATGTGACCTTAGATTACACACATATTTCAAAGGCTTTTTTCGAACAACGGATTTAAAAAGAACCTGTCACGCCCCCTCTGCCCTCCAAGACAGCAGCAATCATATGCTTACCCCTAAAATTCCCTGCTTAACGCTATTTGCTGCAATCAATATCTAGAGAAAGCATTTATAACCTGCGTTTTCTCTATGGTAATTAATGGGGTTTTCCCACAAATAAAGTTCATTTAAATCAATGGATCTTGGAATAATAATAATTTCCACAATTGGATGTGTTTAAAAAAAATTGTTCCTGTGCTGAGATAATCTTATACTTCATACAGTTTCATTTTTATTTCTGACTGTTCACAGAACAGTCTGATCATACCAAATCTCCTGTGCAGGAGAGGAGAGAAATAGAATATACAGACATTACAGCACGGGATCACAGATGATTCTTTTTGTGAGGTAAAACATTTCTCTGCCTGTTTGTAAAAAATGTTTTATGTTAAATTATTTGTGATCCCGTGCTGTAATGTCTGTATACTCTATTTCATCCTTCTCTGCCCAGGATCAAACCAATGCTTCGTGCACAGTCAGAAACAAAAATGAAACTGTACATAGTAGGAGCACATATATAGGATCATCTCAGCACAGGAACATTTTAAACACATCCAATTGTGGAAATTATTATTCCAAGATCTATTGATTAAAAAAGAGAATTTTGTTTACGTACCGTAAATTCTTTTTTCTTTAGTCATCAATGGGAGACCCAGACAATGGGGTTTAGGGCTCTGCCCTCCGGAGGTCACACTAGGTACTACAAGTTTGTAGACACCGCCTCCTCCGCTTATAAACCCCCACCGTAGGAGACATCCTCAGTTTAGTCCATAAGCTGCGAGGAGAAATTAAACCACACCCGAAACATCGGGAAGAATGCCGTGCACAGACGGTTCAACAACCCGGCAAACACTGTCTCAACAGAGAACAGAACAAGTGCAAAATATGCAACGGAACAACTGGGTGGGTGCTGGGTCTCCCATTGATGACTAAAGAAAAAAGAATTTACGGTACGTAAACAAAATTCTCTTTTTTCTGGTCGTCATAATGGGAGACCCAGACAATGGGGATGTCCTAAAGCAATACCCCAGGGCGGGAAGAGTTCCTCAACAAGACGGATAACACATGGTTCCCTTTAAAGGTGGGCAACCGCCGCCTGGAGAACCCGCCTGCCCAAACTCGCATCCGCAGAGGCATGGGCGTGCACCATATAGTGCTTAGAGAAAGTGTGCAGGCTGGACCAAGTGGCCGCCTGACACACCTGTAGAGCAGAAGCTCGATGTCGCAAGGCCCAGGAGGCACCTACAGCTCTCGTAGAGTGTGCCTTCAAACCCACCGGGAGAGGTAAACCAGAAGACCGGTACGCCTCCTGAATGGGAGCCTTGATCCATCTGGCCAAGGTCGACTTCGAAGCCGCGGCCCCCTTACAGCGACCCATCGTGAGGACAAATAAGGAATCCGAACTCCTAAAGGAGGCGGTCCTGGACACATAAATGCGTACAGCTCTCACGAGATCCAGAGTATGGAGGTCGCGCTCAACCTGATGAACGGGAGCGGGGCAAAATGATGGAAGAACAATCTCCTGGTTTAGGTGAAACGTTGAAACCACCTTCGGCAGAAATTCAGGCCGTGGGCGCAACACCACCTTGTCTTGGTGAACCACCAGAAAGGGAGACTTGCACGAAAGTGCAGCCAATTCTGAGACCCGTCTCAGAGACGTAATCGCCACCAGAAAGACCACCTTCTGGGACAGACGAGAGAGAGAGACGTCTCTCAGTGGCTCAAACGGCGGTTTCTGCAGTGCCGCCAGGACCATGTTTAGGTCCCAAGGGTCCAGAGGTCGTCTATAGGGCGGGACCACCCGAGACACCCCCTGCAGAAATTGACGTACCTTCGGGAGGAGCGCCAAGCGCCTGTCAAACAACACTGAAAGTGCTGATACTTGACCTTTCAGAGAGCCAAGGGATAATCCCAACTCCAACCCCGACTGTAGGAAGGCCAACAATGTCGGGATAGACAAAGGCCACGGAGAGCGGCCACCAGAGGCACACCAGGTAAAAAAGATTTTCCACGTTCTGTGGTATATCTTCCTGGAAACCGGTTTCCTTGCCCGATTCATAGTGGCAACCACTGTAGGAGAGAAACCTCTGGATGTCAGCAGCCAGGCCTCAAGAGCCATGCAGTCAATCTGAGGGCCCTGGAATTGAGGTGGAAGAATGGGCCTTGCGCGAGTAGATCTGCGCGTTCTGGAAGAGCCCACCTGTGTCCGCCTGACAGTTGCCACAGGTCCGGGTACCAAGACCTCCTGGGCCAATCTGGAGCCACTAGAATGGCCACTCTGCATTCTGTCCTGATCTTCCACAGGACCCTGGGAATCAGAGCCAGAGGCGGAAACACATATGGCAGCTGAAAGCTGGTCCAGCTCAGGATCAGGGCGTCCGCCCCCAGAGCCTGGGGATCCCAAGATCTCGCCATGTATTGGGGCACCTGATGGTTCAGCCGTGAGGCCATCAGATCCACGTCCGGAGTGCCCCACCTGCCGCAGATGTCCCGGAAGACGTCTGGATGTAGGGACCACTCTCCGGCGTCCATCCCCTGTCGGCTCAGATAGTCGGCCTCCCAGTTCTCGACCCCTGGGATGTGAACTGCGGAGATCAGGCAGCCGTTTTCCTCCACCCAGAGTAGAATGCGGTGGACTTCGGCGAGGGCCTGAGCACTTCTGGTCCCTCCCTGATGATTTATATAGGCGACGGCCGTCGCATTGTCGGACTGTACCCGAATGGGCTGTCCTGACAGGAATTTCTGAAACGCCAGTAGCGCCAGATAGACCGCCTTGATCTCCAGCACGTTGATCTGCAACGCCGACTCCGACTGAGTTTAAAACTGAGGATGTCTCCTACGGTGGGGGTTTATAAGCGGAGGAGGCGGTGTCTACAAACTTGTAGTACCTAGTGTGACCTCCGGAGGGCAGAGCCCTAAACCCCATTGTCTGGGTCTCCCATTATGACGACCAGAAAAATAACTTTTCAATTAACTTTGTTCATGGGAAAACCCCTTTAGGCTTTTGACTAGTTGAAGAGGGTTGTTTCTCCAGACAAGTCGACCTCTTTACATATATATCATGCTCCTGTGGGTGTGATAAAATGATTTCCAGCGTCATTACAGCTCCAGGACATATTGCACATATCTGCATCTTATTTTGGCAGCATTAGTGCGCCTCTGCCAGAATTGTACTCCTACCAGTACAAGATTACCAGCTCAGCTTCAGAGAGGCATACTGCACATGATAATAAGTGCTGAACTATTCTTCCAATCATGTGCAGTATACCTCTGTGAATCTGGGACACATACACCCAGCTTCAGAGGAGCACTAATGCTGCTAAATAAGCAGCGTGCATGTGCAATATTTCCAAGAACTGAAAGGACATCCACAGGCGTGTGACCACATAGACAGAGGCTGACTAGTCTAGGGCAGAGGTCCCCAACTCCAGGCCTCAAGGCCCGCCAACAGTGCAGATTTTCAGGATTTCCTTAGTATTACACAGGTGCTAATGTGATCATCTGCACAGGTAATGATTCCAACCCCTGTGCAATACTAAGGAGATCCTGAAAACCTGCACTGTTGGTGGGCCTTGAGGCCTGGAGTTGGGGACCTCTGGTCTAGGGAAACTACGTCCACTGAACTAATTATCATAGGGAAAGTGGAGGATATAAATGCTTTTTTTAAATATTGATTTTAGTAAATTGCGTTAGACAGGGTTGCATAGGCAGGAAACTTTGGCAAACACATGTGACTGCTGCTAGGTTGGAGGGCAGAGGGGTGCAAGAGGTTCCCTATAAATTCAGTGAATATATTCCAGTTTAACATACAGGTGTTGAGATGCTGTGACTGTCAGAGAAAATGTTGGATACATCTAAACAGACATACAGAAATTCACAAGCATGGGATGTGGATGCTGAAACAGAATATGGGATAAAATCTGCATAAAAATGTGGAATTGCACGCTTTATCTAGACTGTCATGATTTTCCTGCCTTATTCTTACTTCTCATATGCAACAATGAATAATCATTGCCTGGCTATCATTCACATTGTCAAAAAAGAAGTACCAAGCCACTAATGCACATTCTTCCACGTACCCTTGTAACATTTCTATATACACTACCGTTCAAAAGTTTGGGGTTACCCAGACAATTTTGTGTTTTCCATGAAAACTCATACTTTTATTTATCAAATGAGTTGCAAAATGAATAGAAAATATAGTCCAGACATTGACAAGGTTAGAAATAATTATTTTTATTTAAAAAGGAGAATTTTGTGTCCTCACCGTAAATACCTTTTCTGTTAGCCTCTAATTGGGGGACACAGGACCCTGGGTGTTATGCTGCTGTCCACTAGGAGGCGACACTAAGTAGAATCTAAGTGGCTCCTCCTCTGCAGTATACACCCCTCGGGCAGACACTGCCTCACCAGTATTGTGCTAAAGCAGTAGGAGCAAGTAACAGATTAACGATATAGTAAGGCCTGAAAAAAAACAGGCACCCATAGAACAAATAACAGAATATTAAAATAACCAGGCCTGTAAAAAACAGGCACGTATGTAATAGCTGAGAAGTAACCTGAGAGACCAGTAACTTGAGAAGCCAGTAAGAAGGCCCGAACGGATAACAGGGTGGGTGCTGTGTCCCGCAATTAGAGGCTAAGAGAAAAGGAATTTACGGTGAGTACACAAATTTCTCCTTTTCTCCTTCGCCTCATTGGGGAACACAGGACCGTGGGACGTCCTAAAGCAGTCCCTGGGCGGGAAAAGAATACATTAGAGACTCTTATACAACCTGCACTCTACCGGTGAGCTGCTGTCACCAGGAAGACGCATCAACTAGATCTGCATCTAATTAGGAAAGAAAATGAACACTGTGATGTTCCACAACAGTGTAAGCGTACGAACACTGTGTTGTACCACAACAGTGTAAAAACTGAACCAGGTGACAGCCTCGGCCACCTACAGCGGAGAGGCCTGGGCCTAAAGGAGGTAGAATGCCCCCAGTCGTACGAGTGCATGTGCGACCTTATACCTAACGTAAACAGTAATGTCTGCAACTGCTAAACTTCCTGAATAGGAAGTCTGTTCGTGTAACCAGCTTGGTTGCGGATGACGGCATGCGCAGTCAGCGGCCCACCGAGAGGATGAAGAACAATCTGTCAGAGTTCCTTCAAAGGACAGAAGGAACTTCTGGAAGCTGCCATCCTAGCGTCATAGCCACGTAGAGTTCAGGCGAATCTAACGTGCGCTGAGTTATGTTGATACGGTGCATCAGTTCTGAACGACTGAAGAGGAGCAGGAGCGGTGTGGTCCTTGTTTAGAAGGAATGACCCTGCCATCTTATGAAGAAAGATGGTACAGGTCGCATCCTAACCTATCCTGGCAACCACCAAAAAAAGGCAGGTCGAGAAGAGCGCTAGAGTCAAAGACTCAACGGATAGAGGAAAATTTCTCTTTTTTTTTTTGTGAAAACACCACCTCTGATAACAGAGGTGAAAGAAAAAATTTCTGTGAAGGTCTGAAGGAAAAGATCCTGCAGCACATAGTAGACCTGATTGAAGCCCCATGTTACCAGCAGTTGTTGTAAGGAAGGAGGGGACAAAGCGTGAAAATGTCCCGGATGGAAGGTGCTAACCTGAGCCTACAGCCACGCAATGGAGGCGGAACCGAGAAGGTAGCATGGGGATGAGCCCTCTGAGGAAATCGAGAGAGAGAGAGGGAGAGAATCGATGTGAACGGAAACAGGTGTTTACCCCCTGAGTCAAGGTTGTAGCGCCTGTTCGCGAAAAAGAGAACTAGGTATCAGAGCTACAACCAAGTGTCAGGGCCACACTATGAAGAATAGAGTTTTCTGGAGGAAGCCAGGGAAAACCAGTGGTGAGTGAAAATAGGCCAGAATACTAAATACGCCTGGACCAAACTGGGGTCCTCTGGAGGACTGAAATGCCATTGGACTTGAACCTTGCCAAGGTCAATTGGATGATTGCAAGGCCGTGAGATTAAATCCTTGCCTCAGACTAAGAAGAGAGGCAGAGGAGTATCCCCTCTCATAAGTTGTGAATTGTGAGCTATAGCCCGAACACAGGTACCAGCTGTGTATTAGCAACGGAGCTGAAGACGAAGAAAACCGGAGTGATCTGACTAGCTGTATACTGGGTCCTAATTTGGACATTACATGTGTGGTGCGGATTACACCTGCGAGGCACCAATGATGAGATACAAATCCCTAGGAGAATGATAGGCATGAACGACCCGAGGGTCGTCCACTGCCCCGAGCCGTGTGATGACAGGACACCAATATCCTTCATATAGGATTGTGTCAGTACGGCTGTGAGAGGAAGGACACGTGCGGTCACCAGTGAAGGAGAAACGGTTGAAAACCTGTGTCAAACTGAATAACCTGGCTGGAACCTGTCCCGGAACCTGAGGAGAATCGTGTGCAGAGTCCAGAAGAATGGTTGGTCAAGAAGTAACCAACCCGTATGCCCTAACTTCTTGGAGAGAGAGGTGATGGACTGAAGAGGGTCTGCGTCTGTGACGATGGCATCTGGATCGGAACTGGAGAAAATGTCTTGGTATGGAATAACTAGGTTAGATGAGTTAGGGAGTTCACTGTAGTATGAACACCGCTGCGCAGTCCTAAAAGAAGGCGTCTTGATGAGAGTATCCTTGTTGAGCAACCAGGTGAAAAGAGCTGGGAGGTCCATTGTAGTGTGCAAACGCATCTGCGCAGCCTCCAAGTGAAAGAGCCTTGATAAGGAGGCCCTCTAGGTAAGGGAGGACAACTTGTCCTCGTGATTGGGAAATGGATATGATCGCCGGTATCACGCGGAGCCACCGAAGGGCTAGGTAGAGAGAAGAAAACTATGGAGCACCCGGGAATATGTAGACAAGTGTGTCGACATTCATGAGGGCCAGGAACCCTTGTACTTCCATGGATGAAAAGAAGTTCAGGGAGGTCACATGACAATTCTCTGTTTGGGAACTACAAGAGGACCAGATGACGATCAGAGAAGATATACATCCGCTTCAGCTGCGATCTCAATGCTTATGAGAAACGGATGGAAGCCTCAGGATTACTAAGGAAAGGCGTTTTTGCAACTCTCTATCCAGTTGTGGGAGCTGAGGAAGATGATTATCCGAAGTTGCTTGTAAAACGGTCCCATATTGGAGACGGTACTGTACACGTGCTGCAACCCAATGTCCTGAAGAGACGGATGGGGAGACTAAGGAGTACCAAATAGTGGTGCCATCCATTGCAAACCAGACACCCAGCTGTGGGAGCTGGAGAGGATGAATATTCAAATCCGTGTGACAAGGAGTCTCATATTGAAGACGGCAATATACATGTGCTACAACCCAAGTGCCCTGAGGAAGGCTAATGGGGAGACTGAGGGCTACTAAATCATAGCGCCATGTACTGCAAACCCAGCTCCTACAGTGGAAACTGTCGAGGATGATTGTCCGGATCCGCGTACCAAGCTGTTCTGTATTGAAGAGGAACCAGGCGGGACGATTGTCCGGATCTGCGAGCCAAGCAGTCCTGTATTGGAGATCGGAACACTTAGGAATCGTCGCCATAAATGATGTTTCTCAAATCAGGAGGGGATACGTGGAGGTAACACCCTGCGTTGGCGCCTGTTGGTTTTGGGAGATCGGTACATACCGGTACCGTCGCCCTCCATCCTCCCTGGGGAGTACTGAAAACGGTCTCTGTCGTTCCTCATGTGGCAAGATTGCTTGTCTAGTCTTAATGGCGCTTGAAACCACTACGGCTGCTCCATCGGTTGTCCTCGGAATTGTAGGCTTATCTGATGGTCTGATGCGTCCTTGCGAAGACTCTATCCTGAAGAGGAGGGAGAGTATCAGATGATTGTCTGAATCAGCTTGCAAAACAGTTCTTAGTTGGAGATCGGAACGCTGAGAAACCGTCGTCATAATGATGTCCCTCGGAGCAGGAGGGGGTACGTGGAGGTAACACCCCGCGTTCCCGCCTGTTGTTGGTTTTGGGAAATCGGTACGCATAGGTACCGTCGCCCTTTATCTTCCGTGGATGGTGAAGGTGGACTCCAGTCGGCACTGGGAGGACATTCGGTGTGAATGGTCTTTAAATATATCCCCGGCACACAATAAAAGAAGAGAGATGATTATCCTTTTTGTGTTTTTTATTTGGCGGGGGTTGTTCCCTACTCAGGCCGTTAAACACTATTTGTACCTGATCCTTCTTGTGCAGTCCCATGTATCACGGACTCATTCACAGAAAGAAAACAGCCGCACAAATGTTTAACAATTCAACGCGCAATACAGGTGGTCCTTCAGATATACATGTCCAATTCACACCGAATCAGAGAGCATATAGTATAGCTCGACCACCGTTTAGGTGCACAAGGGAAAAATAGGCCACAAAGTCTTTAAATATATCCCCGGCACACAATAAAAGAAGAGAGATGATTATCCTTTTTGTGTTTTTTATTTTTGAAGGTGAAAAACAGGTTGTATCACACAACGTTTCGGCTCCAGTTGAGCCTTTCTCAAGTGAGTCTTCAGTATATATAGAAAGGGGGTTTGTGGTTCAGTTCCCACATGAGCAACTGCTCAGGCCAGTACCTGCCTGTTTGAGGTACTCAGCATATGACTCCGTCCTTTGTGTCAGTGCAGCAGGCTCCTGTCCATCCACCCAGACCAGCCACCATGCTGCTGCACTGACACAAAGGACGGAGTCGTATGCTGAGTACCTCAAAAAGGCAGGTACTGGCCTGAGCAGTTGCTCATGTGGGAACTGAACCACAAACCCCCTTTCTATATATACAGAAGACTCACTTGAGAAAGGCTCCACTGGAGCCGAAACGTTGTGTGATACAACCTGTTTTTCACCTTCAAAAATAAAAAACACAAAAAGGATAATCATCTCTCTTCTTTTATTGTGTGCCGGGGATATATTTAAAGACTTTGTGGCCTATTTTTCCCTTGTGCACCTAAACGGTGGTCGAGCTATACTATATGCTCTCTGATTCGGTGTGAATGGGACATGTATATCTGAAGGACCACCTGTATTGCGCGTTGAATTGTTAAACATTTGTGCGGCCGTTTTCTTTCTGTGAATGAGTCCGTGATACATGGGACTGCACAAGAAGAATCAGGTACAAATAGTGTTTGTTAACGGCCTGAGTAGGGAACAACCCCCGCCAAATGTGCGACACGTCCAGCAGGGCGAGCGTGGAAAATCAGGGCCTTAGTCTAGAGAGTAGACTTGACAGGCCATGTCTAATCCAGTCGGCTTTTCCTGCGTCCTTTGTCTTAATATGCAAATAGAGTCTGTGGAGTCTCGGTTAGGAGTTTCAAACACAGGACTAGCCAGATATCCCACCAGGGAAGGACCCAGCCAAGGGGTGGCTCCTGCGGAGAACACCCTAACCACCATGTTAAGTGGCCCTTTAGTCATTATCCAGCCTTTTTTTTTTTTACAAGCTTAGAGATATGACAAGGGAATACCAAGGCCAGGTGTCCATCCACAGACAGCTGTCTTAACATTGTAACTAGCTGAATATGGTTACAGACCTAGCGCTTGCCTTCACACTTACTTAAGGTAGGGAAGACTCTAACCTAAATGTATAATTTCTTAAAACTATTTATTACAAATATCAAAAACATGATTTAAAAATGAGTACATAAAAATATATTAGATTCTGAGAATAAAATCTGTAATAGCAGTTTGTGTTCAAATATGCTGTGTGGCGTCCTGGCAGT
Source organism: Allobates femoralis (assembly GCA_033576535.1). Taxonomy (NCBI): domain Eukaryota; kingdom Metazoa; phylum Chordata; class Amphibia; order Anura; family Aromobatidae; genus Allobates; species Allobates femoralis. The sequence continues at coordinate 378,788,530 of JARQOC010000003.1, forward strand.
ATAAGGTGCCTTCTACTAGTGCTTCTGAACAGTTGATGCAATAGATGATTGTCGCTAGTTCCACTGCAATCTGAACGAACTCCTCATTTGCTGTGGAAACTAGAGGAACTGTGTTACTAGACTATATCGGTCCACCTCACTAAAACTAGTACTAATTGCAGTATTGCTCTCACCGTTTGCTGTGCTGTATGATATACGTTTTCCAGCTTGTTTGTTCCTCCTTCCTGATTCCCTTCTCCCCTGGAGGTGTGATTCCCTCTATATGACGGTGGTATATATTCTGAGGGGGTCATGTAAACAAAATTATCATGAAGCACTAGTAGAAGGCACCTTATACTGCCAGGACGCCACACAGCATATTTGAACACAAACTGCTATTACAGATAGAATCAAATATATTTTTATGTACTCATTTTTAAATCATGTTTTTGATTTTTGTAATAAATAGTTTTAATTTTGTATTATAGGAGAAGAAAAAGAAGTCGCACTCAGAGCTTCTATAAACAGCGGTTCTTTATTGTGCTTCAGTGCACACAGCAGGTGGTGGTATGCGGGTGGGAGGACTCCCACCCGCATGCCACCACCTGCTGTGTGCACTGAAGCACAATAAAGAAACGCTGTTTATAGAAGCTCTGAGCGCGACTTCTTTTTCTTCTCCTAGAATACAAAACTGGATGTGATGTATCGGACTTTTGGGAGTGAGCACCAGAGCGTGCAGAGCGGTGCAGCAGGGAGGACCCTCCTCATCATCCTCCATAGCCAAGGGCGGAAAGCTTGCAGGCGGCGGTGAAATCTCCCCAGGCTGTATGGGAGACGCTGCAAGGTGGTGCTGACCCCATCCTAATCTTCAAAACCGTAATAAATAGTTTTAAGAAATTATACATTTAGGTTAGAGTCTTCCCTACCTTAAGTAAGTGTGAAGGCAAGCGCTAGGTCTGTAACCATATTCAGCTAGTTACCCTGTAGCATAGAGATTGGAAGCACAGCAATCTCAGAGACTTTTCAGCTGCTGCCTAATTAAGCCCTGCTTATGTTAATGCAAGCTCCAGTGACCCCACTGGTTGTGTCTTAACATTGCATTCCGCTGCAGGCAACGATAGTAGAGACGCCTGAGGTGGTGTGCTGTCTGTTCCGTGGTTTCCCACACTGCGCTTCGGACCGGTGTGAGTCGTGCGTTGGGCGACCCTGTAGGACCAGAGGTCTTGTCCCTGTACTGTGAAGTAGAATGGACCCAACCTGCCCAGTGTGTAGGGGGGAGAAATGGTAATCTTGTACTGGTAGGAATACGATTCTGGCAGTGAGGCTAGAACCTGCTGGGGCAGAAAGGATCTACATAAAAATGAAAATCCTGCATTGCCTCTACCTTGTGAAGTACAGGGGAAGGAAGGGGATGAGCCCAAATGTGAAGGCTTGATATCCCTATAGACATGTGGCCCTTGGAGGAGGTCTCCGAGCACCCAGCTTAGTATCGCCAGCCTGGCACTGTCCTTGGGGCCATTAGGGGCTACTGGTGTTGAGCCACAGCTGCCCTCTAAGCTATATCTGCCGCTATGAACGGCTACTATAGACATGGCAAGCAGGGCTGTGCAAGCGGTAAAGCACTTACCCTGCTCGCCACAAGATGTGCCCCACCGGGGTCCGGGTAAGCAGCTGTGCTAGCTCGCCACAAGCTGTTGCCCTTCCTGGGTCCGGTATGCAGCGGCGCCCATAATATATTCAGGGCAGAAGTGGCGACCGCTGACATGGAGGGAAGGGGCGGGCCAGATGATAGGGCCCGCTGGAAACTCGCGCGATGCGTGAGAAGCCCAGGCATAAGGCCGTTCAGCCCCGCCTTTGACGCGGCCTGGGCGGGCTCCGCCTCTGTTCGCGTCACGTAAGGGGCGGGGGGAGGCGGGGACTATCGAGGCTAGGCCGAAGCCGAGGCCTGGATTTGAACGCGGCCCCGGAAAAGAGGGGGGATCGGTGTGGAGTCCCCGCCGGACCCGGAAAAAAATAATGGCCAGATTGCTGCTGCGGCGCAGTGGGAGTCCCCGGGCGCAGAGAGCTGTCAGTGTCCGGCCCCTGTCGGTATGGGGACCGGAGGCCTGTGGCCGCTGGATGGCCATGTGGAGGTGGAAGGGAGGGAAATCAGACTACCTGTCATTGGCTCCTCTACCCGGAGTCCCCGTAAGGGGAGAATGGGGAGGGCAAGAGTCCGTCTTGCGTGTAGGAGTGACCGCATGCTTGCGTAATGGTATCCTGGAGACAGAGACTAGACCTCCGTCCCTCAACCCAGGGCTCAGCTGCGAGGCCTGGGAGGGCTTCTGTCTGAACCTCGGCCCGGGTTCTAAGATAAAGCTGGGGAAAAAATTAGGTTTCTTAAACTCAGAGCCCATGTGGGGAGCTGAGAAGCACTCTTCTTTTTCGGAGTTGTAGAAAAAAGAATGAGAAAAAGAAAAAACTCTAAAAAAAAAATCTATCTAAAAAAGGAAAACAATAAAAGAGGTCTGCCTCCTGAGTGACACTAAGCAAAAACTGGTGAGGCAGTGTCTGCCCCAGAGGTGTATACTGCAGAGGAGGAGCCACTTTAACTCTTTTGCAGATTCTACTTAGTGTCGCCTCCTAGTGGACAGCAGCATAACACCCACGGTCCTGTGTCCCCCCAATGAGGCGAAGGAGAAATAATAATTTTCTCCTTCAAACTTTGCTTTCGTCAGAGAATGCTGCCTTTGCAGTAATTACAGCATTGAAGACCTTTGGCGGGCACCATTTAATGAAGCTGCCAGAAGAGGAGCTGTGAGGCATCGATTTCTCAAACTATGCAGCGACTCAGGGAGAAGTCATTATTATGGGGGACTTCAACTACCCTGAAATACATTGGGGATCAGAAACCTGCAGTTCCAGCAAAGGTAATAAGTTTTTGAAAACTATGAGAGACAATTACCTTTCACAACTGGTTCAGGACCCAACAAGAAGGGGGGCACTGCTGGACCTAATATTAACCAACAGGCAGGACCGTATATCAAATATACGGGTTGGAGGTCACTTGGGTAATAGTGATCATAACTTAATAAGCTTTCAAGTATCCTTTACTAAGACGTGTAGTAGAGGGGCTACATGGACACTAAACTTCAGGAAGGCAAATTTCCAACGGTTGAGAGATGATCTTAGTGCAATAAACTGGGACGATGTCCTGAGACATAAAAGTACACAACACAAATGGGAGATGTTTATTAGCATCCTGAATAGGACCTGTGCACAATATATACCCTATGGGAATAAGCATGCTAGAAATAGGAGGAAACCACTATGGCTAAATAAAGTGGTAAGAAGTGCAATATGTGACAAAAAGAAAGCATTTAGGGAATTAAAGCAAGTAGGTAGTGATGAAGCATTAAATAAATACAGAAAATTAAATAACATTTGTAAAAAGCAAATCAAGGCAGCAAAGATTGAGACAGAGAGACTCATTGCCAGAGAAAGTAAAAAGAATCCCAAAATATTTTTTAACTACATAAATAGTAAGAAACTAAAAAATGATGGTGTTGGCCCCTTTAAAAATAGTCTGGGTGAAATGGTGGATGAGGATGAGGAAAAAGCCAATATGCTAAATGACTTTTTTTCAACAGTATTTACACAAGAAAATCCCATGACAGACAATATGATCAGTGATAACAAAAAGTCTAAATTAAATGTCACCTGCTTAACCCAAGAGGAAGTATGGCATCGTCTAAAAATCACTAAAATTGACAAATTCCCGGGCCCGGATGGGATACACCCCAGAGTGCTGCAGGAATTAAGTACTGTCATAGATAGACCATTATTTTTAATATTTAAAGATTCCATAATAACAGGGTCTGTACCACAGGACTGGCGTATAGCAAATGTGGTGCCAATATTCAAAAAGGGGACAAAAACTGAACTTGGAAATTATAGGCCAGTAAGCTTAACCTCTACTGTGGGTAAAATCCTTGAGGGTTTTCTAAGAGATGCTATACTGGAGTATCTGAAGAAAAATAACCTCATGACCCATTATAAACATGGTTTTACGAGGGACCGTTCCTGTCAAACTAATCTGATAAGCTTCTATGAAGAAGTAAGTTCTGGACTGGACCAAGGAAATGCAGTGGATGTGGGGTATATGGACTTTTCAAAAGCTTTTGATACGGTGCCACACAAAAGGTTGATACATAAAATGAGGGCAATGGGGATAGGGGAAAATATGTGTAAGTGCGTTAAGAACTGGCTTAGTGATAGGAAACAAAGGGTGGTTATTAATGGAACACACTCAGAATGGGTCACAGTTAACAGTGGGGTACCACAGGGGTCAGTGTTGGGCCCGCTTCTATTTAATATATTTATTAATGACCTTGTAGGGGGCATACAGAGTAGAATCTCAATATTTGCAGATGACACTAAACTCTGCAGGGTAATCAATACAGAGGAGGACAATCTTATATTACAGGAGGATTTATGTAAACTAGAAGCTTGGGCTGCTAAATGGCAAATGCGCTTTAATGGGGATAAATGTAAAGTTATGCACTTGGGCAGAGGAAACAAAAGGTATAATTATGTGCTTAATTGTAAAACACTGGGCAAAACTGTCACTGAAAAAGACCTGGGTGTATGGGTAGATGACAAACTCACATTTAGTGGCCAGTGTCAGGCAGCTGCTGCAAAGGCAAATAAAATAATGGGATGCATTAAAAAAGAGAATTTTGTTCTTTTTTCTTTAATCATCAATGGGAGACCCAGACAATGGGGTTTAGGGCACTGCCCTCCGGAGGTCACACTAGGTACTACAAGTTTGTAGACACCGCCCCCTCCGCTTATAAACCCCTACCGCAGGGAACATCCTCAGTTTGGTCCATAAGCTGCGAGGAGACAAATAAACCACACCCGAAACATCGGGAAAGAAACCGTGCACAGACGGTCCAACAACCCGGAAGAAACTGTCCCAACAGGGAACAGATCAAATGCAAAACATGCAACGGAACAACTGGGTGGGTGCTGGGTCTCCCATTGATGATTAAATAAAAAAGAATTTACGGTACGTAAACAAAATTCTCTTTTTTCTGGTCATCATAATGGGAGACCCAGACAATGGGGATGTCCTAAAGCAATACCCCAGGGCGGGAAGAGTTCCTCAAAGACGGATAACACATGGTCCCCCTCAAAGGTGGGCAACCGCCGCCTGGAGGACCCGCCTGCCCAAACTTGCATCCGCAGAGGCATGGGCATGCACCATATAGTGCTTAGAGAAAGTGTGCAGGCTGGACCAGGTGGCTGCCTGACACACCTGTAGAGCAGAAGCTCGATGTCGCAAAGCCCAGGAGGCACCGACAGCTCTGGTAGAGTGAGCTTTCAATCCCACCGGGAGAGGCAAACCAGAAGACCTGTAAGCCTCTTGAATGGGAGCCTTGATCCATCTGGCCAAGGTTGACTTCGATGCCGCGGACCCCTTACAGCGACCTGTCGTCAGGACAAATAAGGAATCCGAATTCCGGAAGGAGGCAGTCCTGGACACATAAATGCGTACAGCCCTCACGAGATCCAGAGTATGGAGATCGCGCTCGACCTGATGAACGGGAGCGGGGCAAAATGATGGGAGAACAATCTCCTGGTTCAGGTGAAAAGTGGAAACCACCTTTGGCAAGAATTCTGGCCGCGGGCGTAACACCACCTTGTCTTGGTGAACCACCAGAAAGGGCGACTTGCACGATAGTGCAGCCAATTCTGAGACCCTTCTCAGGGATGTAATCGCCACCAGAAAGACCACCTTCTGGGACAGACGAGACAGAGAAATGTCTCTCAGCGGCTCCAACGGCGGTTTCTGCAGTGCCGTCAGGACCATGTTAAGGTCCCAAGGGTCCAGTGGTCGCCTGTAAGGCGGAACCACCCGAGAGACTCCCTGGAGAAACTGACGGACCTTGGGAAGGAGCGCCAAGCGCTTGTCAAACAGCACTGAAAGAGCTGACACTTGACCCTTCAAAGAGCCTAGGGATAACCCCAATTCCAACCCCGACTGAAGGAAAGCCAACAGTGTCGGAATGGACAAGGGCCACGGGGAGCGACCACCCAAGGCACACCAGGTGAAGAAAATCTTCCACGGTCTGTGGTACATCTTCCTGGAAACAGGTTTCCTAGCCCGAGTCATGATGGCAACAACCGTAGGAGAGAAGCCCCTGGACGTCAGCAGCCAGGCCTCAAGAGCCATGCAGTCAATCTGAGGGCCCTGGAATTGAGGTGGAAGAATGGGCCTTGCGCGAGCAGATCTGCGCGTTCTGGAAGAGCCCACCGGAGTCCGCCTGACAGTTGCCACAGGTCCGGATACCAGGACCTCCTGGGCCAATCTGGAGCCACTAGAATGGCTACCCTGCACTCCGACCTGATCTTCCACAGAACCCTGGGAATCAGAGCTAGAGGCGGGAACACATACGGAAGATGAAATCTGGACCAACTCAGAATCAGGGCATCTGCCCCCAGAGACTGAGGATCCCATGATCTCGCCATGTATTGCGGCACCTGATGATTCAGCCGCGAGGCCATCAGATCCACGTCCGGAGTGCCCCACCTGCTGCAGATGTCCTGGAAGACGTCTGGATGAAGAGACCACTCTCCGGCGTCCATCCCCTGCCGGCTCAGATAGTCGGCCTCCCAGTTCTCGACCCCTGGGATGTGAACTGCGGAGATCAGGCAGTCGTTGTCCTCCACCCAAGATAGAATGCGGTGGACTTCGGCGAGGGCCTGAGCACTTCTGGTCCCTCCCTGATGATTTATATAGGCGACGGCCGTCGCATTGTCGGACTGAACCCGGATGGGCTGTCCTGACAGGAACTTCTGAAACGCTAGGAGCGCCAGATAGACCGCCTTGATCTCCAGCACGTTGATCTGCAACGCCGACTCCGGCGGAGTCCAGAGGCCTTGAGCCCTGTGGTGTAAGAACACCGCACCCCAGCCCGTCAGACTGGCGTCGGTGGTCACCACTAACCATGACGGTTTGAGGAAGGACCGGCCCCGTGACAAATGACGTGGCTGGAGCCACCACTGCAGGGAATCCCTGGTCGGTTGGGAAAGTGACACCAGCCGATTCAGAGAGATCGTCCTCTTGTCCCATCTGCGAAGAATCTCCAGCTGGAGAGGACGGAGGCGAAACTGCGCAAAAGGTACTGCCTCTATTGCAGCTACCATGCGCCCCACCAGCTTCATCAAGATCCGTAGGGATGATTGTGGTGACAGGAGGGCTGCTTGCACTCCTGATTGGATCGCCATCTGTTTGACTCGTGGCAGAGACACTAGGGCCGAGTCCGTGTGGAAGTCCATGCCCAGATATGTCAGTGACTGGGTCGGAACCAGGGTCGACTTCTGGATATTGATAAGCCACCCGAACTGTTCCAGAGACTTCATGGTTACCTCCAAGCTTTGCCGACAAAGGTGTTCTGATGGCGCCCTGACCAGCAGGTCGTCCAGATAGGGTATTACGGCGTGCCCCTGCACGTGCAGGAGAGCCATCATGGAGGCCATCACTTTTGTGAACACCCGCGGTGCCGAGGCCAACCCGAACGGCAGCGCCACAAATTGGAAGTGTTCTTCCCCCACTGCAAATCTCAACCAGCGCTGATGAGCCGGTGCAATGGGCACGTGAAGGTAAGCGTCTCGAATATCTATGGACGCTAGGAAGTCCCCCTGTGACACAGCTGCGATCACGGATCGCAGTGATTCCATACGGAACCTCCGAACCAACACGTGACGGTTGAACAACTTTAGGTCCAGAACCGGGCGGAAGGATCCGTCCTTCTTCGGGACAATGAAGAGGTTGGAGTAAAAACCCCGAAACCTCTCCCCGGAAGGCACCGGGACCACCACTCCGTCCCTGCGGAGACCCTCCAACACCAGGTGAAAGGCCTGAGCCTTTTCTGGGGATGGGACCGACCGATGGATTCGGGGTATCGGCTTTGACGTCAGCTCTATCCTGTAACCTCGCGAGACCACGTCTCGAACCCACTGATCTTGAACGTGAAGTAGCCACCTGTCCTGAAAACGAGACAGGGGACCCCCCACCTGTGGGGAGGCAGGAAGGGAGAGCGAGTCATGTAGAGGCGGGTTTGGGGGTGGCAGCCGCTGCCCCCGCCGGCTTCTTTGGACGACTCTTAGAGCGCCACTGAGAAGCGGGCTTGCCCCCTCGGTCCGTGCGAGCGGACGGTGCTGATGACTGTGAGCTGGAACGAAAGGACCACTGCTTTGGGTTCCTCTTAACGGAATACCGCGGCTTAGGCTTATTCTGCGGGATCTTAGACTCAGCAGAATCCTTTATCAGCTTGTCCAGTTCGGTACCAAAAAGCCTGTCACCAGAGAACGGAAGATTCTGCAAAATCTTCTTAGATGTGGCATCTGAGTCCCAAAGACGCAGCCACAACAACCTGCGAATCGCAATAGCATTGGCCGAAGCCACGGCTGAGCGAGTGGCAGTTTCCAAAGTCGCCGTCCTGGCGTAGTCCGCATAGGCCCTTGCCCTTTCGGTAAGCGCCAGGACCTCTGGACTGGACCTTGCCAGGTCAGTGATACCATCCAAGCAGGAAGTAATCGCTTGTAATGTCCAGACCGTGGCAAAATTAGGGGCAAATGAAGACCCCACAGCCTCATAGGAAGACTTGGCGAGTTGCTCGACCTGTCTATCAGTCGCATCCTTCAGCGAGGAGCTATCAGAGGCAGAGAAAAGGGAGCGTGCAGCAATCCTGGTCATGGAAGCGTCCACCTTCGGGGACTGCGACCACTCCTGTAGCACCTCCTGGGGGAAGGGGAAGCGATTGTCCTTGGGTTTTCGGACATAACGCCGCCCAGGATGTAACCTGGGAGCTCTAACCACCCTTCCAAAGTTGGTGTGGTCCATGAAGGAGCCACTTGGTCTAGCCTCCGGCCGCAGCCATTGATAGACCTCCTTCGGGTGTACAGTCACCTCCTCAGGGGGTGTCACGAGACGTAAGGTCTCGTTGATAGAGGACACCAAATCCTCCACCCCGTCTGGTGGTTCAGACACAGACACAGACCCGAGAGTCGAACCCCCATCATCTTCCTCACCATCAGAGGAACGCTCCTCCTCAGAGAGAGCTTGGAGCTCGGGTGAATCCTCACGACGAGCCCGCTTAAGGGGTCTCACAGCAGAAGAGGGAGACACCCGGGGGTAACTGGAAGGAGTAGCTGGGCTTTCCAGCCTCCTATTGAGTGCCTCCAGGGACTGCGACATGGAGGACAGCTGGGACAACAGAGATTCATTGATCTTATTCTGAGTTTCCCATGGCCCTGGATCACCTGAACCTCAGGGTACAGCACCGGAGCTGCTGTCTCAGCAGTGTCAGTCCGGGCCTCTGGGCGTCCGCAGTTATTGCAGGACCCCTCCACCAGAGTCCCATTGCATGTAGCACAGGTAATGGTGGCATCTGCCGCCTTAGCAGCACGCTTCCTAACTGAGGACATCTCCACAGTAGGGGAAAATAAGCCAAATTGTATAGACAAAACCGGGATCCCGGTGGCTTACCGACCGCAGCGAAGCGGTAGGAGGAAGCGGTGTGTGTGTGTGACCTCCGCGAAAGTTTCCGGTCTCCTCTGGAGTGCAGACGCACGCTGCATACAGATCCCAGCCGGGAAGTGAGGGTAAAGATGGCCGCCGACAGCGAAACCGTGGGCGGCGCCGAAAACACGCGGGAAGCACACACACACGCCCATCGATGACGTCACCGCACGGGCTGCTTCCTATCCTCCAAGCAGCCTCAGTATTAAGGCGCCAGAGCCCGCAGCGCGGGAATTAATGTGAAATACATCACACAGACTGCATGCACCAATACACATCCGCAGCCTACAGCCTCAGCCCCTGCGACACACAGGGCGGTCAGCCAGGGTGACCCCAGCACGGGGTACACCTCCAGATCCGCGGACTCGAGAGTAACGCGCGGTCTGAGTGTCAGGACACATAAAGTGACAGACACTACCCCCAGGCACACAGGAGACACAGAGTGCCTCAGTGCCGGTCCGGTCTGTAAGCACCATTTAGGGAGGCCTCGGACGGGGGTTCAGCACCAGTCCGGAGTGTAAGCACCATTTAGGGAGGCCTCGGACTGGGCTGGCTCCAGTCCGGTCTGTAAGCACCATTTAGGGAGGCCTCGGACGGAGCGGAGCTGTGCAAGGTTCCCATCTCCCACTCTCCAGAGCCCCCCAGAGAGGGATGGAAAGGAGTGCAACAGCGTACCGGGAGAACACAAAGTGTCCAGGCTCTAGGCCCTCCGGTACCTCCACCAGCGTGTTCCACAAGGGTGAGCGGGGAGGCTGTCGCAGGTCCCGACCGGAACCATTTTACCTTGTCTTCAGACGCCATCACGTAAGTTGTGAGAATGCAGTGAAGTGCAAGCAAAGCGTGATCCTCCGAGCACACTAAGTTTAAAACTGAGGATGTTCCCTGCGGTAGGGGTTTATAAGCGGAGGGGGCGGTGTCTACAAACTTGTAGTACCTAGTGTGACCTCCGGAGGGCAGTGCCCTAAACCCCATTGTCTGGGTCTCCCATTATGATGACCAGAAAAGAGGCATAGATGCTCATGAGGAGAACATAATTTTACCTCTATACAAGTCACTAGTGCGACCACACTTAGAATACTGTGTACAATTCTGGTCTCCGGTGTATAAGAAAGACATAGCTGAACTAGAGCGGGTCCAGAGAAGAGCGACAAAAGTCATTAGAGGACTAAGGGGTCTGCAATACCAAGACAGGTTATTAAACTTGGGGTTATTTAGCTTGGAAAAACGAAGGCTTAGGGGTGATCTTATAATAATGTATAAATATATGAGGGGACAGTACAGAGACCTTTCTAATGATCTCTTTACTCTTAGGCCTGAGACTGGGACAAGGGGGCATCCTCTACGTCTGGAGGTAAGAAGGTTTAATCATAATCACAGACGCGGATTCTTTACTGTAAGAGCAGTGAGACTATGGAACTCTCTGCCACATGCTGTTGTAATGAGTGAGTCACTACTAACATTTAAGAAGGGCCTGGATGCCTTTCTTGAAAACTATCATATTACCAGTTATACATACTAGATTCTTTGATAGGGCGTTGATCCAGGGAATTAGTCTGATTGCCGTATCTGGAGTCAGGAAGGAATTTTTTTCCCCCAATATGGAGCTTAGTGTTGCCACATGGGTTTTTTTTTGCCTTCCTCTGGATCAACATGTTAGGCTATGGGTTGAACTAGATGGACTTAAAGTCTTCCTTCAGCCTTAAAAACTATGTTACTATGTTACTATGTTGTTGCTCAGTTGTGCAGTGAGGCCTCCCACTTCTCTTTCTACTCTGGTTAGAGCCTGTTTGTGCCCTCCTCTGAAGGGAGTAGTACACACAGTTGTAGGAAATCTTCAGTTTCTTGGCAATTGCTCACATGGAATAGCCTTCATTTACAGTTAGGGCCAGAAATATTTGGACAGTGACTCAATTTTCGCGAGTTGGGCTCTGCATGCCACCACATTGGATTTGAAATGAAACCTCTACAACAGAATTCAAGTGCAGATTGTAACGTTTAATTTGAAGGGTTGAACAAAAATATCTGATAGAAAATGTAGGAATTGTACACATTTCTTTACAAACACTCCACATTTTAGGAGGTCAAAAGTAATTGGACAAATAAACATAACCCAAACAAAATATTTTTATTTTCAATATTTTGTGGCGAATCCTTTGGAGGCAATCACTGCCTTAAGTCTGGAACCCATGGACATCACCAAACGCTGGGTTTCTTCCTTCTTAATGCTTTGCCAGGCCTTTACAGCCGCAGCCTTCAGGTCTTGCTTGTTTGTGGGTCTTTCCGTCTTAAGTCTGGATTTGAGCAAGTGAAATGCATGCTCAATTGGGTTAAGATCTGGTGATTGACTTGGCCATTGCAGAATGTTCCACTTTTTTGCACTCATGAACTCCTGGGTAGCTTTGGCTGTATGCTTGGGGTCATTGTCCATCTGTACTATGAAGCGCCGTCCAATCAACTTTGCAGCATTTGGCTGAATCTGGGCTGGAAGTATATCCCGGTACACTTCAGAATTCATCCGGCTACTCTTGTCTGCTGTTATGTCATCAATAAACACAAGTGACCCAGTGCCATTGAAAGTCATGCATGCCCATGCCATCACGTTGCCTCCACCATGTTTTACAGAGGATGTGGTGTGCCTTGGATCATGTGCCGTTCCCTTTCTTCTCCAAACTTTTTTCTTCCCGTCATTCTGGTACAGGTTGATCTTTGTCTCATCTGTCCATAGAATACTTTTCCAGAACTGAGCTGGCTTCTTGAGGTGTTTTTCAGCAAATTCAACTCTGGCCTGTCTATTTTTGGAATTGATGAATGGTTTGCATCTAGATGTGAACCCTTTGTATTTACTGTCATGGAGTCTTCTCTTTACTGTTGACTTAGAGACAGATACACCTACTTCACTGAGAGTGTTCTGGACTTCAGTTGATGTTGTGAACGGGTTCTTCTTCACCAAATAAAGTATGCGGCGATCATCCACCACTGTTGTCATCCGTGGACGCCCAGGCCTTTTAGAGTTCCCAAGCTCACCAGTCAATTCCTTTTTTCTCAGAATGTACCCAACTGTTGATTTTGCTACTCCAAGCATGTCTGCTATCTCTCTGATGGATTTTTCCTTTTTTTTCAGCCTCAGAATGTGCTGCTTCACCTCAATTCAGAGTTCCTTTGACCGCATGTTGTCTGGTCACAGCAACAGCTTCCAAATGCAAAACCACACACCTGGAATCCACCCCTGACCTTTTAACTACTTCATTCATTACAGGTTACCGAGGGAGACGCCTTCAGAGTTAATTGCAGCCCTTAGAGTCCATTGTCCAATTACTTTTGGTCCCTTGAAAAAGAGGAGGCTATGCATTACAGAGTTATAATTGCTAAACCCTTTCTCCGATTTGGATGTGGAAACTCTCATATTGCAGCTGGGAGTGTGCACTTTCAGCCCATATTATATATATAATTGTATTTCTGAACATGTTTTTGTAAACAGCTAAAATAACAAAACTTGTGTCACTGTCCAAATATTTCTGGCCCTAACTGTATAAGAATAAGAATAGACTGTTGAGTTTCACATGAAAGTGCTCTTTTTTTGGCTATTTTGAGAGTTTCATAGAACAAACAAATGTAATGCTCCAGATTCTCAACTAGCTCAAAGGAAGGTCAATTTTATAGCTTCTCTAATCAGGCTATGTAAGAAAGCTAAACATCCATTAGCCTTCTTACACAGTTAGCAAGCACAATGTACCATTAAAACACTGGAGTGGTGGTTGTTGGAAATGGGCCTCTATACACCTACAGTGTTGGCCAAAAGTATTGCCACCCCTGCAATTCTGTTAGATAATACTCAGTTTCTTCCTGAAAATGATTGCAATCACAAATTCTTTGGTATTATTATCTTCATTTAATTTGTCTTCAATGAAAAAACACAAAAGAGAATGAAGCAAAAAGCAAAACATTGATCATTTCACACAAAACTCCAAAAATGGGCCAGACAAAAGTATTGGCACCCTCAGCCTAATATTTGGTTGCACAACCTTTAGCCAAAATAACTGCGATCAACTGCTTCTGGTAACCATCAATGAGTTTCTTACAATGCTCTGCTGGAATTTTAGACCATTCTTCTTTGGTAAACTGCTCCAGGTCCCTGATATTTGAAGGGTGCCTTCTCCAAACTGCCATTTTTAGATCTCTCCACAGGTGTTCTATGGGATTCAGGTCTGGACTCATTGCTGGCCACCTTAGAAGTCTCCAGTGCTTTCTCTCAAACCATTTTCTAGTGCTTTTTGAAGTGTGTTTTGGGTCATTGTCCTGCTGGAAGACCCATGACCTCTGAGGGAGACCCAGCTTTCTCACACTGGGCCCTACATTATACTACAAAATTCGTTGGTAGTTTTCAGACTTCATAATGCCATGCACACAGTCAAGCAGTCCAGTGCCAGAGGCAGCAAAGCAACCCCAAAACATCAGGGAACCTCCGCCATGTTTGACTGTAGGGACCGTGTTCTTTTCTTTGAATGCCTCTTTTTTCTCCTGTAAATTCTATGTTGATGCCTTTGCCCAAAAAGAGAGAACATTCTTACAAAACGTTTTTTGGGCCACTTTACACACACCAACTTATCTGTCCAACTTCTGAACAACTCACTGGTTGTCAATTTTTCTTTTCCGTCCACATCTAGGGAGATTAGCCACAGTGCCATGGGCTTTAAAAACTTCTTGATGACACTGCGCACGGTAGACACAGGAACATTCAGGTCTTTGGAGATGGACTTGTAGCCTTGAGATTGCTCATGCTTCCTCACAATTTGGTTTCTCAAGTCCTCAGACAGATCTTTGGTCTTCTTTCTTTTCTCCATGCTCAATGTGGTACACACAAGGACACAGGACAGAGGTTGAGTCAACTTTAATCCATGTCAACTGGCTGCAAGTGGGATTTAGTTATTGCCAACACCTGTTAGGTGCCACAGGTAAGTTACAGGTCCTGTTAAAGGGAACCAACCACCCCAAATGACCCCCCCGGACTGTTAATATGTGTCCCTACACCCAGCACACACATTTGGGGCAATCGTTTTTGCTAAAAAAAACTGTTTAGTAGAAGCTAAGATATAGCTTTATAAAGTTTAAAAAATCTTGCCGACTGGGCGTTACCTAGCTTCGACTGTTGCCGAGTGCATCTGCCCGTCAGCCTCCTCTCCCCCCTCCATTCAGTAAAGCCCTGCCCTTTCTGCCTCGTCACAGGCTGGTGCACGGAGTCTCATGGCCGTGCACACGTCATCAGCTACAGCCAGGGTCACGAGCACACGCTCTGTGACTTCCTGCCTGTGCAGCTGTGACTCAGTCTCAGAGCGTGTGCTCGTGACCCTGGCTGTAGCGATGACGTGTGCACGGCCATGAGACTCCGTGCACCAGCTTGTGACGAGGCAGAAAGGGCAGGGCTTTACTGAATGGAGGGGGGAGAGAGGCTGACGGGCAGATGCACTCGGCAACAGTCGAAGCTAGGTAACGCCCAGTCGGCAAGATTTTTTAAACTTTATGAAGCTATATCTTAGCTTCTACTAAACAGTTTTTTTAGCAAAAACAATTGCCCCAAATATGTGTGCTGGGTGTAGGGACACATATTAACAGTCCGGGGGGGGTCATTTGGGGTGGTTGGTTCCCTTTAATTACACAAATTAGAGAAGCAACACATGATTTTTCTAACAGTGCCAATACTTTTGTCCACCCCCTTTTTTATGTTTGGTGTGGAATTATATCCAATTTGGCTTTAGGACAATTCTTTTTGTGTTTTTTTCATCGAAGACAAATTAAATGAAGATAATAATACCAAAGAATTTGTGATTGCAATCATTTTCAGGAAGAAACTGAGTACTATCTGACAGAATTGAAGGGGTGTCAATACTTTTGGCCAACACTGTATGTACTGTAGATATTGCATTAAAAACCAGATGTTTGCAGCTAGAATAGTCATTTACCATATTAACAATGTAGAGAGTGTATTTCTGATTCATTTAATGTTGGCTTCATTGAAAAAAAATGTGCTTTTCTTCAAAAATAAGGACATTTCTAAATGACCCCAAACTTTTAAATGGTAGTGTTATACAACATATAAATATGTATTTTTTAGACATCTCTTTCTGACATTAGAATTTTCATCTATTAAAGAAGGCAAATTCTACCATCTGTTAGGTCCCGTGGTACCACTCGCCCGCTCACCTTCCCCGACGCTGCGTTCTTCCCTGCTCCGCCGGGTGGGCATCTGGCGCCCAGGCGTGTGGTGTCTCAGAGCCGTCGCCAGGTCCCCTGTCT
This sequence comes from Allobates femoralis, assembly GCA_033576535.1. Classification (NCBI taxonomy): domain Eukaryota; kingdom Metazoa; phylum Chordata; class Amphibia; order Anura; family Aromobatidae; genus Allobates; species Allobates femoralis. The sequence goes on from JARQOC010000003.1 coordinate 378,804,368, forward strand.
GCCGATCACCGGGGTTCGCACACCAGCACACTACAATAGACGGTGTAATGAGCAGTGCATTGGGCGCGGCTGCGCTCCTGCACTGTGAATCTAGGGGCCGGCATGGCTCAGCCTGACACACCCCTTGGCCAATTGCTGTCCGTCCTCCGGTATATCAGGCCACCTCCACTGCTGGGAGGTGCCCGATTATGTGTTAGTTGCCTTGTGCATATCTGGCTGTTAGTCATGCCCTCCTTGTGTTCTCTCACTCGTGGTTGTCCTCCAAGTCCTCCGTCCTGTCCACATCTCAAGCTCTGGTACCTCTGGACCTTCTCTGCCATACCTCTGTTAGGTTAACCCTACGAGGCGCCCCTCTGGTACCGGCCACTGTGGCATTTAGACCCCCTGGGCTTGCCCCTGACAATCCCTGTATAGGGGTTGAATCAACTAGGACCAGCTCACTCAGGGAAGTTCGGTACCACGACCCAGTGGGTCCACTCTAGGGCGCCTTCCTCCGGGAGTGTAACAGAATAATGAGGCTATGGACCCCGCTTGTGCTCCGTTTTCGCCGCAAAAAGATCTGGCTTATGTACGAGAGAATCAGAAAAATATTATGGCCTTCATGCAGTCCATAGACAACCGACTGGCTTTCCTCCAAACATCCGACCCAGTATCCTCTACTCAGCTAGCAAGTCTGCAGCAGGAAATTTCCGTGCAACGTGACATGCAGCCTCGCATGCTGTTTTACATGTCCTCTGTAGATGACCGTCTGTTCACTCTACAATCCACAGCCACGGCCTCGGCCCAAGCCGTCTCCCATGATCATGCTCCAGGACACATCCCGAACCCTCCGCCTCGCCTTGGAAAACCGCTTAGGTATAGTGGTGATCCCAAGCTGTGTCGGGGCTTTCTGAATCAGTGCCGTCTGCACTTCGAACTGTTACCTCAACAGTATCCCACCGATGGGCTAAGATGTCTTTTGTGGTATCCCATCTCGAGGCTCTGGTGTGGGTTAACCCTTTATGGGAGCGAGATGACCCTACAGTCTCTCATTTGCCAACCTTTTTTGGAGGGTATTCGATGAGCGGGGCCAGGTGGCTTCCATTACTGAGTCCCTCTTTAACCTCCATCAAGGGACCCTCACCATTGGGCAATATGCCATTCGCTTCCGCACCCTATCCTCCAAGTTGGGTTGTAATAACGAGGCGCTGATCGGAGCGTTTTGGCATGGCCTGTCCGGCAGAATTAAGAACAAACTTGCGGGCCTTGACACCCCTGCTGAGCTGGAGGACCTAATCTTGCTGGCCACCCGCATAGACCTGCATTTCCAGGAACACTCATTTGAGTCTGCATGGGAGAGGAGACCAGTACGACCACCCTCCTCTGTTTGCAGGTCGCTCAGTCCACGGCCAACGCCGCCCGCCGCCGCCTTCTTTTCGGAACTGATGCAGGAGGGTCAGGATGGCGGAACAACGTCGGGGAGGAGAGGCTTGCTCACGGATTGTGCTTATACTGCGGAAGCGCATCCTATCTGCGCCATAATTGTCCTGTGAGATCGGGAAACTCCTCCGCCTACGTCTAGTTGGAGAGGTCACCCTAGGCGAGAATGATGCCTCTCTACCCCTCACCCTTGCCGTGCAGGTGATAAGTCCACAAAGGCGCTTCTCTGAGCTAGCTTACGTAGATTCAGGAGCAGCTGGAAACTTCATCAGGCAAGAATTGGTAACACGGCTTTGGATTCCAGTAAGACCTATGTTGGACTCTCAAGTAATCACGTCAGTGGATGACAGACCACTACAGGAGGTCGTCACTGAGGTGACGGAAGAGGTGGAGGTGCAGATTGGGGCTCTACACTGTGAAAAAGCTTCCTTCTACATCTTACCCAGTCTCTCCCACGCTCTTCTCCTCGGGCTTCCCTGGCTCCAGACTCATGAACCTTTCCTCGACTCGCGCACTGGGGATGTGCTACGATGGGGCCCTCTCTGCCAAGAGCGATGTCTTCAGTCCGTCCTGCCACCTTGTTCATCGCAACCATCTTCTGCTTCTCCTGGGTTACCGGCTGCATCTTGTTCGTACACGGACGTCTTAAATAAAATGGAGGCGGAGGTTCTCCCACCTCATCGGCCGTATTATTGCCCCACTGATCTAGTCCCTGATTCCACGCCTCCAAGGGGAAGTATCTACCCATTGTCTACGGCTGAGTCACAAGCCATGTTCGATTACATCGCTGACAATTTGGCTAGGGGCTTCATCCTAAAATCCACTTCCCCTGCTTTCGACCCTGTATTGATTACAGGGGTTTGAACCAGATCACCATATAGAACAAATATCCTCTGCCACGGATTCCGGAGCTCTTTGACTGGCTCAAAGGGCCTCACATTTTTACGAAATTAGATCTGCGCGGGGCCTGCAACTTGGTTCGCATACGCCTTGGAAACGAATGGAAGACCACTTTCAACACTCAGGATGGCCATTATGAGTATTTGGTCATGCCCTATGGTCTGTGTAATGCCCCCGCTGTGTTCAAAGAATTCGTTAATGACCTCTTCTGCGACCTGTTGTACACATGCGTAGTGGTCTACCTGGATGACATCCTCATTATCTCTCTGGATGTATCCTCCCATAGGTGGGGCGTTTGGCAAGTTCTCCAGCGACTGAGGAAGAATCGGTTGTACGCCAAGATGGAGAAATGTTTCTTTGAGCAGACCTCTTTGCACTTTCTTGGGTACATCATCTCGGATTCTGGACTACGGATGGACCCCGAAAAGCTCTCCGCCGTCCTTAAGTGGCCCTGTCCGGTGGGGACCAAGGCTATTCAACGGTTCCTTGGCTTTGCAAATTACTACAGACAATTCATTCCTCATTTTTCTTCCCTAATCAAACCCATCACGGCTCTCATCTGAAAAGGAGCAAATTCCTGCGTCTGGACCCCAGAGGCTGCAAATGCTTTTTCCACCTTAAAGCACTCCTTCTCTGAGGCTCCTACCGTACACCAACCTGAGGTCAACAGACAGTTCATTCTTGAGGTTGACGCTTCCTCTATCGGAGCAGGGGCTGTCCTTTCACAGTGATCCTCTACCGGACTATTAGTTACCTGCGTTTTTTTTCTCTAAAGCGTTTACCGCATCAGAGCACAACTATTCCATCGGAGACCATGAATTGCTGGCCATAAAACTGGCATTCGAGGAATGGCGACACCTCATCGAGGGTGTCGAGCACCCATTCTTAACCTTCACAGATCATAAGAGCCTGACCTACCTCCAATCCACCCAGAGACTCAATCCCAGGCAGTTCCGGTGGTCCCTGTTCTTTGCCCGTTTCAACTTTGAACTTAATTTTCAGCCTGGCAGGAAAAACATCAAGGCTGATGCCCTGTCAAGGTCCTTCCAGCCGTTGGATATGGAGGAGGAGCCTTTTCATATAATAGATCCTACCAAGATAATCACTGTAGCTCCCTAACGTCTTGTTGGACTCCCGCCTGGTAAAACATTCGTGGCACCGGATAAGAGCAGGAGGGTTCTGTCATGGTGTCACTCACCGAGACTTGCCGGCCACGTTGAAGTGAAAAAGACTCTGATTTCTTGTCACTATTGGTGGCCTATTATCCGTCAAGACGTCCTCGAGTTTGCTGCCTCGTGTCCATCTTGTGCTAGAAACAAAGCGTCTAGACAGTTGCCCGTTGGACATCTGCCTCTCCCGATTCCATCGGCACCTTGGCAAAACATTGCCATGGATTGCATCACAGATCTACCATGCTCCTCCGGTTGTATGATTGTATGGGTAGTGGTGGATCGCTTATCTAAAATGGCCCACTTTGTTCCTCTGCCTGGATTGCCATCCGCTCCTGAGTTGGGCAGACTATTCATCAAACACATCTTCCGGCTCCACGGATTTCCTCGTCACATGGTGTCAGATAGGGGTGTCCAATTTACTTCCCGGTTCTGGAGGGCGTTGTGCAAAAACATATGGACATTGCGTTGGACTTCTCTTTTGCTTCTCATCCTCAGTCCAACGGGCAGGTGGAAAGTATTAATCAAGTCCTCATAACCTATCTACGACACTACGACAACTGGACCAGCCTCGTTCCTTCGGCAGAATATGCTTATAAAAATCACTCCAGTGAGTCGTCCACTAAATCCCCTTTTTTCGTTGTATTTGGACAACATCCGAGTATGCCTCTTCCGATATCCTCTGCATCTGGCAACCCGACAGCTGATGCTTTGTCTGTGGACTTCTCTAACTTTGGGAGGAGACCAGAAACGCTCTTACACAGGCCTCTGGCAGGATGAAGAGACATGCCGATAAGAGGCGCCTGGACTCTCCGTCTTTTCTTCCAGGCGATAAAGTATGGCTTTCATCCAAGTACATCAGGCTAAAGGTGCCATCCTACAAGTTAGGGCCACATTATGTCGGTCCCTTCGAAGTCTTGGGATGCATCAATGATGTTGCTTACAAGCCGAGACTGTCTGACTCGCATCTCCAACTCCTTTCATGTCTCGCTGTTGAGAATGATGGTGCTTAATTGCTTTCATCCTTCCTCCGCCACTGTTCCACGGCCTCTCAGCTCCGAGGATGTCTTTGAAATAAAGGATATCCTTGCCATGAAGCAGAGCAGAGGCAAGACTCTCTTCTTGATTGACTGGGCTCTCCTGAGGAGAGAACCTGGAAGCCACGGAAGAATATTAATGCGCCTCGTGTTCTGGAGAGATTCCGAGCATGCCTTTGACGGAGGGGGTGTAGGGGCAGGAGTACTGTTAGGTCCTCAGGCACCGCTCCCCCGCTCACCTTCCCTGATGCTGCATTCTCCCCTGCTCCGCCGGGTAGGCATCTGGCGCCCAGGTGTGCGGTGTCTCGAAGCCGTCGCCAGGTCCCACTTCCTGTCTGCCAGTCACCGGGGTTTGCACATCAGCACACTACAATAGACGGTGTAATGAGCTGTGCATTGGGCGTGGTCTCGCTCCTCCACTGTGAATCTAGGGGCCGGCACGGCTCAGCCTGACACACCCCTTGGCCAATAGCTGTCCGTCCTCCAGTATATTAGGCTGCCTCCACTGCTGGGGGGTGCTTGATTATTGTGTCAGTTGCCTTGTGCATATCTGGCTGTTAGTCAGGCCTTCCTTGTGCTCTCTCACTAGTGGGTATTCTCCCAGTCATTCGTCCTGTCCGTATCTTGAGCTCTGGTACCTCTGGCCCATCTCTGCCATACCTCCGTTAGGTTAACCCTAAGAGCCGCCCCTCTAGTATCAGCCGTTGTGGTATTTAGGCCCCCTGGGCTTGCCCATAATAATCCCTGTATAGGGGTTGGATCAATTAGGACCAGCTCACCCACGGAAGTTCGGTACCATGGCCCAGTGGGTCCACTCTAGGGCGCTTTCCTCCAGGAGCATGACACCGTCATAAGCAACACTTGTTATTCCAAGTATTCTTAATGCCTCAATGCACATCATAGATGGCTGTAAGTGCGAATATTGGCAAACCACTAAATGTGGACTGGGCCCTCTAGCCTCTCTCCACATATCATAAGGGTCAGGCAGTTTGAATTCTCCAGAGGATAATCTGCGAGATCTGTCCTGGAGAGAATTTCTCCATTGAAACTCATGAATCCGAATATTCATATCCATGGCGTAGTTGGTATAGACATGTCAGCTGTAAACAGCTATCACAGGTGAACGAAGCGCTTTACTGTATGTATTGTTTTACTTAGGCTACATTTACACATTGTGTATTTTGGTGCGTAATTGCACTTTTTACTGCGTTTTCTGCTTTTTCCTGCGATTTTTTTGCTGCGCTTTTTTACGTGCGCTTTTTGCAGTGAAAGGCAATTCTGGATACTCAGTCCAACAAAACCTATGGTTTTGCCAAAATCCATTCACATGCTGCGCATTTGTACTTTTTTTAATGCACGCGCTTTCACTGCAAAAATGTGCGTGTAAAAAGAATAGGCATGTCAATTCTTTCTGCAGTTTTTCGCTGCGCTTTTCCATTGCCCACATGATAAAATTGGCTTTGAAAAAAGCACAGAGAAAAACGCAGAAAAAAACCGAAGTGTGTGAATGCAGCTGCCTTTTTCTCATAAACAGTGCCGAAAAAAACGCAAGTGCAGAAAAAGCAGAAAAAAGATGCAATGTGTGAACGTAGCCTTAGTTTAAACAAGTGTGTGATCATAACACAGTCAGTGCATACACCAAGAGATTTCCCTAGCAAATGGGATGAAAAATGCATAAATAGTGCATTCATTGTGGACAAGTATAACTAAAGTTTTAAGGCCATTTTATTTTGCAGTTTGTAAGGCCGGTTTCACATTGCATAATCTTTTCTGTCCATGGGATCCTACTTTTTATAGGATCCCATGGACAGGAACGGACACCACAGGGGGTGACCTATTTCTGTGTCCGGGTCCGTGATTATCACGGATCTGGACACAGAATGAGCTGTGCGGGGTAATTTCACTTCTGCAATGTATATATACATTGCAGAAGTGAAATTTAAGTGAAAGCAGGGGTTAAAAATAAAATTGATCCTCACCTCTCCTGCGATCCCCCGATGTGCGGCGTCTAGCTCCGGATGCTGAAAGGACCTGGCTGGGCGGGGCAACCCGCTCAGCGTCATCAGTCACATGACCGGTTACCGTGGTCATGTGACTGTGACGTCATGCCAGGTTCTGTACATCCGGAGATGTCGACGGCGGTGGATCGCAGGACAGGGGAGAAATCGATTTTTTTTTTTATTTTTTAACCCCTACTTTCACTTAAATTTCACTTCCGCAATGTATATATACATTGCGGAAGTGAAATTAGATGGTTAGGAGCGATTTTACTGTAACCTATGACTTTGTTTAATTTATTCTCGTCTCTATGCACTTGATCAAGCAGGAGCAGTGTGCTTCCACCTCCTAAGTTGCACTTTTCTCTGATGTCCTTTCAGCAATCGTGGGGGTTTAATGGTTCATAACCCCAGCTATCTGGCAGGCAATTAAATTGGCTTCAAACTAAAGAAAAAGGCTTTAAAAGTTTAGTCACTCTTTAAACCAAATGTTTTGAGGTTACACATACCGACCTTGATCATGTATTCAATCCGGCTGTGGGAATGTTTTTCTATTACAGATTCAATCCAGATGAGTGGTTTCACCTAGAAGGGTGAAAATTAATCTAAAATGTTATTTGTAAACTGCAGTGACGAAGTAAAATGCACAAAAAATCCAACTTTAGAGTACAACAAAGTCTACATTCAAGCAAATGTCTTTTCGACCAATATACTGTCCTTATGTACATCAGACTGCACAAGGATGGAACACTGACCAATGAAAGTCTAGGTACTAGAGTACATAAACATTTTTGCATAAATCACAGCATACACTATTCTTGCATTTACTGCAAATGTGACAGTGTTTGTTTTAATGGCACTGAGCTTGTACCCAAACCTCAATGCAGACAAGCACAACTCAGAATCCAGCCACGTCAGAAGTGGATCGTATGAAACCTGCATTGTTCATGTGAACATATCGCAAGGGTAATTCTTTAAATTTCTTTTCTCCTGCAGAATATAATAACATGTTTAAAATACAAGGGCACTTACATGAGTGTTCAGGCGATAAGACATGAGCTCAAACTCCCCATCTGGAGGAATGAAAGATATTGTCCGGTCATTTTCAAATCTAGATAGGCGCACACATTGGTGAAATTTGACATCTTCTAGCTCCACAGACTTGCTCTTTCCACCTAAAAGGTCAAAAATCATAAGTCATTTATAGTATGTGTGCAGACCTACATACAGTGTGTACACAATTAGGCAATTTGCATTTTTGATGATGTTATTATTGAATAATTACAGCGCAGTCAGTGCAAATGATTAAACACCTGAATACTTGAGGAACTAAAAGTGAGATTTTGTCTTCATTAGCAGAATATGTGTGCAGAAGTAATGGGCAACTATTAGGCTACTTTCACACCTCTGGCACAGATCCAGTAAAGAAAACAGATCTCCATCAATCAAATATCTCAAATATCGGATGGAGCCGTATGGTACTGTTCCGTTTTTTTGCGGATCCGGTAAAAAAGAACAAAACAAAAAAAAACGATACAGTACCATTCGGTTTGGTCCATTATTGTCCTTTTTTTTTTTTTTTAAAGGATCCCTTTGAGGATCCTCCGAGATACATGATGGATGGAGCTTACCAGTCTCCTGCTGCTTGCTTCCAGGGCCGCTCATTAAACTTCATGAATATCCACTGCACTGAACTGTAACGGCCACTCATAAATGCTCACTCTCTGTGATACTGTCAGCGACTGGCTGTTGAACTCAGACTGCGCCCATATAATCTGTACCGGTGTTTATGCTTAGTTGCCATATACATTAGTGTATAGCCACCAACCTGCTGTCATACGTGTCAAGAATAAATAAATAATGGGAAAAAATGTCTTGGGGTTCCTCGTATTTTTCATCCTCAGCACAGATAAAGCAAAGAACTGTAGGCTGCCACCCCCAGCTGCCTAGTTTTAACTTGGCTGGCAAAAATAACGCGTGAGCTTAGCCCTATTTTTGATTACCAGCCAAGGTAAAACCTGGCAGCTTGGGGCTGGTATTCTCAGTGTGGTGAGGCCCATAGTTATTGGGACCACCAGGCTACAGAATAGCATCCCGCAGCCAACTCAGAAATTGGTGAATTCATTAGAAGTGTCAGTTCCTGGCGCTTTACCTAGATCTTCTTCATGCCTTGGTGTATCGGGATTTTTCTCTGTGGGTGTGATTTATTTTCTTAACTATTTCCTTACCATATTGGTAATGAGACCAATTTAGGCTTAATGACAAGCTGTCAATATTCAACTGTCATTAACCCCTTCAATCACTCTGATACTAACACACCAGGGCATCGGGAAGAGCAGAGTAAAGCACCAGGAATTGTCGATTCTAATGTTGGCACCAATTTCTGGGAAGGCTTCGGACTGCCATTCTGTAGCCTGGGGGCCATAATAACTATGGGTTTCACCATGCTGAGAATACCAGCCCCCAGCTGCCTGGATTTACCTTGACTGCCAATCAAAAATAGGGCGATGCCCATGAATTTAATTGTTTTTTAAACTATAAAAAAAATCAATAATAATGGGCTCTCCTGTATTTGTGATTGCCAGCCAAGTTAAAATTAGGCAGCTGCGGAGGGTAACCTGCAGATGTCCGCTTTATCTGTGCTGAGGATGAAAAATAAGGGGCACCCCAATGCATTTTTTTCCTATTTATTCATTTTACACATGTATATGGCAATGAAGCACAGACTATGTGCAGATTGTATGGGCACGGTCTGAGTGCAACAGCCAATCACAGATGCTGTCACAGAGAGTGATCGTCTTTGATTGGCTGTTGCAGTTTAGTGCACTGAATATTCATGAAGCTTAATGAGCGGCCCCTGAAGCAAGCAGCAGGAGACTGGTAAGTTCTAGCTATATATCTAGCTACGTTCTAGTGAGACCCGCTTGCTCAGTAGGCATACCGAATCCGGTTTTACAGAATTCATCGTGATCCGGTAAAACTGGATTCGGTGCCCATTGACTTCCATTATAATGGATGCCGGATCATGCCGGATCTGATTGGATATAGTTTTTTAAATGGTTCAAAAAACGTTGCATGAAATGTTTTTTTGCACTAGTTAAAGACAGAATCCAGTAGCAACAGGATGCTACCGGATATCATTGAAAGTGAATCGATAAAAACAGGATCCATTACAGGATCCTATTTTTGCTGGACAACTGGACCTCAGCCTGATTTACAAATACACAGGTGTGAAAGTAGCTATAGTATGCAAAGATTATATGTAACTAACACCATGCAGTTACAAAAATGAATTTAGAAAAGTATATGGTCCCTAGAGCGAGACATGGTGGTTACAGTGAAAGTAGCTATAGTATGCAAAGATTATATGTAACTAACACCATGCAGTTACAAAAATGAATTTAGAAAAGTATATGGTCCCTAGAGCGAGACATGGTGGTTACAGTGTCCTTATGAGTTCACAGATGTACTACTCTACAGTATATTGAAAGAGATGATGCTACCTTAGCTGTCATGTTTCTAAATGCATGGTGACTACAATGAAAGACTGTACATAACCATGTGTAAACACAGTAGTTTTACCCAGCTGTAAAATACACTACCCTCTGGAACCCTCTACTATGTCATACAATTTTTTTTTTAAAATAAAGACATTTTTATTGAAAAGTCAAAAGTCAGAAACATAACATGTAGAGTATTATTATACAGTTTATACATCTTATATTCCTTATCCCCCCCATCAACAGTCCACCCACTCCCGTTCCGTCACATAGAAACACCCTGAGCAAATCATGCCACAGCATAGCCCTTTTGTGCGAAAGTCTTTCTTTTTTTTTCAGTAACATTATATGGTTTTGACTGTTACACAGCAACCATCCTATCCTGCAAAATTTCCATCGAAGCCAAACCAGAGTAGTCCATCCAGCCGCCCCATACGTTTACAAACTGTGTCCTTTGACCTCTCTTAATGTATATATCCCTTTCCATAAGAATAATAAAATTCACTCTGACTGGCGGTTTTTCATCCAGGCAATATATAACAATTGGTTTCCTTGTGGCATACAGTAGTCTGGCTATTGCTAATTTCCCCCAATCAATGGTGATATCCTCCACATAACCTAGAATGCAGGTCAATGGGTCGCGCGGAATATTCACCCCCATCACCCCTTGCATCAGATCAAGGATTGCCAACCAGAAGGTCTGCAAGCAGGGGCAAGACCACAACATGTGTAGGATATCGGCATCCTCATCAGTGCATCTTGGACATTTAGAGCCCCCTGACTAAGTCCTGACTTCAACATCCATACTGGGGTCCTATACATTTTAAACAGTTGCAACACTCTTCTGACCTCGCTCATGGACACCTTAGGAATGTACTGCAAAATAGTCTCCCATTGAAGGTCAGAGATTGGTCCCAGGTCTGCCAACCATCTTTCTTTTGGGTCATTCCATGTCAAGTGATCCAAAAATGAATATTTTTTTCCCTGACGTCCTCAGATTTTTTACATTTTTTTTCTATATGAAGAACAACTTTAGTTAATTACAAAAAAAAAAGTTTTGAATTTTTTTCTTTATCAGTTAATTTTTTACAGATTTTTAAAGTTTTAAAAAAGTGCGAATTTTGGCCTGGTATGGCTTTACATTTTCTATCATATCTCGGACTAGAAATAAGGTAGAGAAACAAAATAAACACCAATCTACTCAGAACTGTGCAGGCTTTCACCAGATATGTCACAAGAGTATCTTTATTAATATTTTACCCATGTGATCGCAAGCGCAAAACTTTAAAATGCATTTCCGAAAAATCGGCGCACTTTAACCCCTTTAGGACCCAGCCTATTTTGACCCTAAAGACCTTGGCCTTTTTTGCAATTCTGACCAGTGTCCCTTTATGAGGTTATAACTCGGGAACGCTTCAACCGATCCTAGCGATTCGGAGATTGTTTTTTCGTCACATATTGGGCTTCATGTTAGTATTAAATTTAGGTCGATAATTTTTGCGTTTATTTGTGAAAAAAATCAAAAATATGGCAAAAATTTTGAAAATTTAGCAATTTTCAAATTTTTAATTTTTCTTCTGGTAAACCAGAGAGTTACGTGACACAAAATAGTTATGAAATAATATTTCCCACATGTCTACTTTACATCAGCACAATTTTGGAAAAAAAAAAAAAATTTTTTGTTAGGAAGTTATAAGGGTTCAAAGTTCATGAGCAATTTTTCATTTTTCCACCAAAATTTACAAAACCATTTTTTTTAGTGACCACATCACATTTGAAGTCCCTTTGAGGGGTGTACATAACAGAAAACCCACCCAAAAGTGACACCATTCCAAAAACTGCACCCCTCAAGCTACTCAAAACTACATTCAAGAAGATTATTAACCCTTCAGGTGCTTCACAGGAACTAAGCAAATTGGAAACAAAAAAATTGATATTTAAATTTTTCTAACAAAAATGTTCTTTTAGCCTCAATTTTTTCACTTTCACATGGGCAACAAGATAAAATGGATCCTAAAATGTGTTGGGCAATTTCTCCTGAGTACACCGATACCTCATATGTGGTCATAAACCACGGTTTGGGCGCACGGCAGGGCTCTGAAGGGAAAGAGCGCAATTTGACTTTTGGAGCTAATTTTCCATTCAAAAAGTGAAATGGCGCTCCTTCACTTCTGAGCCCTGCCGCGTGTCAAAACAGTGGTTTATGACCACATATGAGGTATCGGTATACTCAGGAGAAATTGCCCAACAAATTTTAGGATGAATTTTTTCCTGTTACCCATGCGAAAAAGAAAGAATTGAGGCTAAAAGAACATTTTTGTGGAAAAAAAAAAGTACTTTTTCCATATTCACAGATCAATTTGTAAAGCATGTGTGGGTTCAATATGCTCACCACCCATCTAGATAAGTTCCCTGGGGGGTCTAGTTTCCAAAATGGGGTCACTTGTGGGGGAGCTCCAAAGTTTAGGCACACAGGGCCTCACCAAATGCGACATGGTGTCAGCTAACAATTTGAATGGAAAATCACCTCAAATTGTTAGCGGACACCATGTCGCATTTGGAGAGCCCCTGTGTGCCTAAACATTGGGGCTCCCCCACAAGTGACCCCATTTTGGAAACTAGACCCCCCCAGGGAACATATCTAAATGCATTGTGAGCACTTTGAACCCCCAGGTGCTTCACAAATTGATCCGTAAAAATTAAAAAGTACTTTTTTTTTCCCACAAAATTTTTTTTTCATTTTTATGGATTAATTTGTGAAGAACCTGGGAGTTCAATATGCTCACTACCCATCTAGATAAGTTCCCTGGGGGTCTAGTTTCCAAAATGGGGTCACTTGTGGGGGAGCTCCAAAGTTTAGGCACACAGGGACTCTCCAAACGCGACATGGTGTCCGCTAACAATATGAATGGAAAATCACCTCAAATTGTTAGCGGACACCATGTCGCATTTGGAGAGCCCCTGTGTGCCTAAAGATTGGGGCTTCCCCACAAGTGACCCCATTTTGGAAACTAGACCCCCCAGGGAACATATCTAGATGCATTGTGAGCACTTTGAACCCGCAGGTGCTTCACAAACTGATCCATAAAAATTAAAAAGTACTTTTTTTCCTCAAATATTTTTTTTTTTCATTTTCATGGATTAATTTGTGAAGAACCTGGGGGTTCAATATGCTCACTACCCATCTAGATAAGTTCCCTGGGGGGTCTAGTTTCCAAAATGGGGTCACTTGTGGGGGAGCTCCAAAGTTTAGGCACACAGGGGCTCTCCAAACGCGACATGGTGTCCGCTAACAATTTGAATGGAAAATCACCTCAAATTGTTAGCGGACACCATGTCGCATTTGGAGAGCTCCTGTGTGCCTAAACATTGGGGCTCCCCCACAACTGACCCCATTTTGTAAACTAGACCCCCCACGGAACATATCTAGATGCATTGTGAGCACTTTGAACCCCCAGGTGCTTCACAAATTGATCCGTAAAAATTAAAAAAGAAAATTTGTGTGAAAAATTAAGTATTTTTTTCCTTATTACGTATCAATTTTTGAAACACCTGGGGGTTCACAGTGCTCACTATGCATCTAGATAGGTTCCTTGGGGGGTCTAGTTTCCAAAATGGGGTCACTTGTGGGAGAGCTCCAATGTTTAGGCACACAGGGGCTCTCCATACGCAACCTGGTGTTTGCCAACAATTGGAATTGTTAGCGGACACCAGGTCGTGTATGGAGAGCCCCTGTGTGCCTATACATTTGAGCTCCCCCACAAGTGACCCCATTTTGGAAACTAGACCCCCCAGGGAACATATCTAGATGCACAGTGAGCACTTTGAACCCCCATGTGCTTCACAAATTAAGCCGTATAAATGAATAAAGAAACTTTTTGTGAAAAAACATACTAGTCTAGTAGTTGCAATTCACAGCATAGGGGGACCCAAAACATTTGGGTCTCTCCATGCTGAGGATTCCAGCCCCCTAGCTGCCAAGTTGTACCTGGCTGGCAACCAAAAATACAGCGAAGCCTGTTTTTTTTTTTATTTCTAGAATTATTTCTAGAAAAAAAATGACATAGAGCTCCGCCATATTTTTGGTCCAGCCAGGTACAACTTGGCAGCTACGGACTGCCACCAGCCCCCAGCTGCCTCGTCATACCTGGCTGGAGCCAAAAATACAGCAAAGCCCATTTTTTTTTTTTTAATTTCTAGAACTAATTCTAGAAAAAAAAAATTACGTGGGGCTCCGCCATATTTTTGGTCCAGCAAGGTACAACTAGGCAGCTGGGGGCTGGAATCCTCAGCATAGAGAGGCCCAAGCGTTCTGGGCCCCCCATGCTGCGAATTGCAGCCCGCAGCTGCCCCAGAAAATGGCGCATTCATTGAAGCGCCATTTTCTGGCGCTGTACCCACGCTCTTCCAGTTGCCCTGGTGCCGGTGGCTAACTGGGTAATAAAGGGGTTAATGCCAGCTTTTTATTCGCAGCTGGCACTAAGCCCGAGATTCATAATATAGCGCCAATGTTAGACCCGCCATTAGGAATCTCTAGTACGGTAAATAGTCAATAAATACACACAGAGAAAAATCTTTTTATTTGAAAAAAAAACACAGACACAATTCGGACTCCATCTGTATTATAAAAAGATCCGACGTAGTCCACAACGAAGGTCCCACGATGCTCGATCGCCTCCGACGTAGTCCACAACGAAGATCCCACGACGCTCGATCGCCACTGCTCAATCCAGAGACTGCAGCAAGGGATCAAGTGTCCTCTTCCAACAGCCTCTGAGGTCAGCGTTATGGTGCACTGTATGGCAATGATCTGTCATACAATTCACCAAGACTATGATCCCAGAGACCACAACAAGAGGACACTTGATCCCTTGTTGTAGTCTCTGGATCAGCGTCATCGTGCACGGTATGGCAATGGTCTGTCATACCGTGCACAATGACGCTGATCCCAGAGACTACAAGAGGACACTTGGTCCCTTGTTCTAGTCTCTGGGATCAGCGTCGGGTGCACGGTATGACAGATCATTGCCATACCGTGCACCATGATGCTGATCCCAGAGACTACAACAAGGGATCAAGTGTCCTCTTGTTGTAGTCTCTGGGATGAGCGTCATGGTGCACGGTATGGCAATGATCTGTCATACCGTGCACAATGACGCTGATCCCAGAGACTACAAGAGGACACTTGGTCCCTTGTTGTAGTCTCTGGGATCAGCTTCTGGTGCACGCTATGACAGATCATTGCCATACCGTGCACCATGACGCTGATCCCAGAGACTACAACAAGGGATCAAGTGTTCCCTTGTTGTAGTCTCTGGAGAGCGTTTCCATGACGATTGGATCCTCTAAGTGCTGTGATCCCTGAGATCACAGCACTTAGAGGGTTAACACAGCCAGGGCACAGCAATCACACAGATGCTGTGCCCTGGCTGTGACACCGCTCCTCTGCACACTCGTCTCTATGCTGGGAGATGACTGTGCAGAGGAGCCGACAGAAGAAGGAGGACGCCGCAGGAAGAGGACAGCGCAGAGAAGACCCGGAGCAGAGCGGAGGACAGAGGCAGAAGACCGGAGGAAAGAGGGAGAACAGCGGAGGACAGAGGAGAAGAAAGAAGACAGGTGAGGAAGAAGAGGGAGTGGGAAGAGGGAGCGGGAAGAGGAGAACGGGCGGAGGTGATCACCGCAGGCAGCGGTGGTCACAGGAGGCATGGGGAGGGATCGCAGGGCAGGGGAGACCACAGGGGGGGAGATCACCCACAGGGGGGAGATCGGAGGGCAGGGGGCACATCGGCGGCCCGGGGCAGAGCGGAGGGCCAGGGAACGACGGCGGCAGAGGAGGGAGGGGACCCATCGGCCACACCGCCCCCACATTTGATTGGAGAGAGACACTCTCTCCAATCAGATCTGAGGGGGGGGGTGACAAAGGGCCCCTTGTCCAGCCAATGCCTGATGCTGTCCAGCATCAGGCATTGACTGTATTGTAACATCTCACCAAGTTACATTGGTGAGATATTACAATTACTCCGATTGGCAGTTTCACTTTCACTTCACTGCCAATCGGAGCGGTTATAGCCATGGGGGGGGCTAAGCCACCCCCCTAGGGTATAGTGCAGGTCCTTCCGTACCTGCGGCTCTATTAAACCCTTAGTGACCGCGGTTAATAGAACCGCAGGCAGGGAAACCCGTGATGACGCAGCATATGCGTTCAAGGTCGGGAACGAACTTGTTTTGATGACGCATATGCTGCGTCACGGGTCGTGAAGGGGTTAAATATTTCAAAAACTGCCCATCTGTCTGCTATGCTCTTAGCCACATCTGTACCAAATTTCAAGTTGGGATTGCGATGGGATCATATTTTAAAATATTTTAATATTAATAGCGTCAATGGGTCATTCTATATCAAGTGATCTAAACATGAATATTTTTTTTTTCCTGACGTCTTTAGATTTTTTTTTATTCTTTTTCTTTATGAAGTACAACTTTAGTTAATTACAAATTAAAAGTTTAGAATTTTTTTCTTCATCAGTTAATTTTTTACAGATTTTTAAAGTTTAAAAAAAGGGTGAATTTTGGCCTGGTATGACTTTACATTTTTTTTTATGTCAGGCTAGAAATAAGATAATGAAGTGGGAGAGGCATCATTTTACTCAGAACGGTAACAGCTTTCATTTGATATGTTACAAGACTATGTTTCTTTATATCAAATTCAAACTATTGACGGGCAATTGTGAAAAAATGACTGATTGTGTTCTTGGTTATATTTGTGCAGAGATTCAACTTGGGACCTGTCAAATTTATATATTTTTTATTTTATGGTTGTATGAGTTATCACAACTTATTGAATAAAACATTTATATGCAACAAAAAAGAAACACAAAAAACAAATCCCATAAGTGCCAGGATAAATCCATCTTAATCATCAGAACACAACGCTCAGCATTTTCAACTTGAATGTATTGAACAAACCAAAAGAAGAAAGGTGATCATATCCTCAAGTTTGATTAAGCAAGATTAAAAAAACCAAAAATGTTAACCCCTATTTATACATATAAATTTGTTTTCTATTCTATCACTAAACATGTGATTTATGAAGTGTTTAATAAGAATAGTACAGTAGTTAAATCATCGTTCTATAAATTATGAACTAATCAAACAATTAATAGTATGTTTTTAAAGTGGCATTTTATCAATTTGTCCCTTCTAGTGGGTGAAATGTAATCTTGTCCATAAACGCTTACTAGCAATCGCCATTTCCTTGTGTGTCAAAGAGTATGTCCGGCCTGTCACGGTGTTAGGCTCCGCCTGAGTTATTATCTGATTTTTGTGCACTTTTAAAATGTCTGGCTTTCTTGGATACACAAAGGATGGCGCTGGACCAGAAGGATGCAATAAAGTCAATTCTACTTCTTCATTTTCACAATCTTTGGAGAGTACAGTAGCCAGCCACCAGCGCCAATCATATTCATATTTTTTCAAAAGGATTGCAACAGTGTCTATGATAAAATGCTGTTTCTTGAGAAGTAGCAGCCATTGCTGTGTGGGAAAAATACAGTTAATATTAAGTAAGGAAGATAGGTAATAAAAATAAAGATTTACAGTACACTTGAGATAGAACTGTATTACTATAAAGTGAGTTTTAGGGCTAGCGCGCACAGTTTTTTCTGTCTGCAGATACACGCTGCAGTTTTGGCAGCTTGTTTTTCTACCACGTTTTTACCACATATGCGTTAGTTTTTTTTAATCGCTAGTGAAAAAAATGGCAGTTTTTTATATAAATGATAAATGCTGCATTTATTGCAGCGATTAAAAAGTAGTTCAAGCAGTGATTTACTCACTCTTGAGTGTTTCCAAAAACACTGCATGTGGTGAACCCCACAGAAATCAATGGGGCCGTTTTTCTGAATGATGATCCCTAAGAATAGCACTGTGTGTATTGGCCCTTAATAATAAAAGCATTAAACTATTAATATATTTACTCACCCATATTTTAGTACACAGCCTTGATGGCTTTGTACAGACTATTGTTTGTTCAGGAGTGAAGATGTCCAGACATGTCAGGACATGAAAGGTCTGAACGAGCTGTCTTTCTTCCTGAATGCAGTGGGTAGACACTTAACATGATTGACAGAGCTGCTGGCCTATCATCTGCTCTGCATTCACTGTCTATCCCTGTGCTTTCTCAGGTTGAGCCCTAACAAAGCTTTTTCCTATATGTCCTCTCCTGCTTCTAAGCTGTAACATATCAAAATAATACAGTAATGTCTAAAAATAATGGATTTGATAAATATAGACCCCACGCTTTTAGACCACAGGTTGAACAGATCTGAATTCAAGATTTTTGAATTGACACTATAATAGTTAAATATTTTAAAATATGATCCCATCACGATCCCAACTTGAAATTTGGTACAGATGTGGCTAAGAGCATAAAAGACACATGGGCAGTTTTGGAAAATTTTTATTAAAACGTTTTTTCGGAAATGCGTTTCAAAATGTTGCGTTTGCGTTCGCATGGGTAAAAAATTAAAATGAACAAATATACTCTTGTGACATATCTGGTGAAAGCCTGGACAGTTCTGAGTAGAATGGTGTTTATTTTGTTTCTCTATCTTATTTCTAGCCCAAGATAATAAAATGTAAAGTCATACCAGGCCAAAATTCACACTTTTTTTAAACTTTAAAAATCTGTAAAAAATTAACTGATGAAGAAAAAATTCTAAACTTTTAATTTGTAATTAACTATAGTACTTCATAAAGGAAAAAAAATTAAAAAAATCTAAAGACGTCAGGTAAAAAAAAATATTCATATTTAGATCACTTGATATGGAATGACCCATTGACGCTATTAATAGTAAAATATTTTAAAATATGATCCCATCGCGATCCCAACTTGAAATTTGGTACAGATGTGGCTAAGAGCAAAGCAGACACATGGGCAGTTTTTGAAATATTGAAAGCGCGCCGATTTTTCGGAAATGCGTTTTAAAGTTTTGCGCTTGCGATCACATGGGTAAAATATTAACAAAGATCCTCTTGTGACATATCTGGTGAAAGCCTGTATAGTTCTGAGTAGAATGGTGTTTATTTTGTCTCTCTATCTTATTCCTAGCCTTAGTTATGAGGAGAAACGTAAAGGCAGGCAACAGCGAAATTCGCACTTTTTCTGAGCTTTGAAAATCATTTAAAAAAAAAATAAATTTTAAAAAAAAATTTCTCTTCACATTTTGCATTGTCTGACATGCTATTATCAAATAACAAAATCTCAAAAGAATTAAAAATATAGAGGTAATAATCATTGGTTCACTTGACATGGAATGACCCTTTTACAGTCATCGGATGCCTTCATAAGAATATTTCCATCAGCCCCCTGTTCATTAGTCCCTTGTGTTCCTTTGTGGTTCCATTAAATTCAGTATGCCATTTGATTGCAAAATAACCTACGACATACTGATATGCTTATTGAGAGTATGCCGCAGCTGCAGATACTGGAAAAATAAATTCTGACTCAGGAAAATATTTCCTGAGCATTTCAAATGATTTAAGCGTACCACCATCGAGCAGCTGCGACACGAACCAAATGCCAATTCACCTCCACTGACCAAGTCCCCTAAGCTACATCAACTCCACCATCCTAGGGCAAAACCAGATTGACGTATATCTTGTGTATTCTGTTATATCTCTCTTATTGCTTAATTTTTTGCCAAATTTTTTCAATCATGGCCACTGTCGGAAAATTTTGGGGTTCAATTTAACTCTACCTGTCTCTAAACTAGCTAGCAGTGTTCCTTTCCCTACTATACTGGGTGGGCCATTTATATGGATTCACCTAAATAAAATGGGAACGGTTGGTGATATCAATACTATTGTGCCACAAACAGGAAGTTGATCTCACCAACCGTTCCCATTTTATTTAGGTGTATAAAAATGGCTCACCCTGTATATTCAGTGAGTATCCTGGCTAATGTAGCTTGCCTGCGTTCCTCCCACCCCACCATGTGCTGACATTGGGAAGCTACATAGTATATCCACGGGTTAGGTACCGCCAGCCCTCCCTCATCTTTTGATCTAAATTCTAGTTTAATGCGTGCCCGCCCACCCTTCCAAACCAAGTCCCTAAAGAGGGAATTAATCCTATGGAATTTATTCTGTGCCAACCACACCAGGGCATTATGAAGCACATAAAGAAGCTGGGCCATGAGTATCATTTTAATCAAATTAACTCTTCCGCCACTGACCAGAACTGTTTATTCCAAGACTCAATCTTTTTTGTTTAAACTTACCAAGTAGAGGGTTTAAATTGAGTCACCTCCTACAGTCTGCCTTTTTCAGGGCCATGTTACTGACTCTGGCTTGAGCCTCCTTTAAAGGGATCCTGTCACCCCCAAATCGCCTCCTAAGCTATCCAAACATGTCCCTGCAGCATAGCATCACTAATCCCACACTCCTTTTGGTGCAGAAAAGCATCCTTGTGAAAGTGTAGAAAAGTGTTTTAGAACTTACTCATTCGTGATGTTAATGAGCAGTGGCTATATTCTTTAGTCACCAAGGCTGGCCATCTTCGTCCTAATATCACGCCTTAATAGGCGTGATCGTCTATGCATATTGTAATCAGCGCCTCCCTGCTCTCCTCGGCGCTGTAAAGGCTGTAATGGGGCTGTAATGACGCAAATTGCGTCATTTCCGGCATCAGGTGACGTTAGTACACCCACGCCGCATGCGCGGCGCGGGTATACTGACGTCACCAGATGCCGGAAATGACGCGGTTTGTGTAATTACAGCCCCATTACAGCGCCGAGGAGAGCAGGGAGGCGCTAATTACAATATGCATAGAAGATCACGCCTATTAAGGCGTGATATTAGGACGAAGATGGCCAGTCTTGGTGACTAAAGAATATAGCCACTGCTCATTAACATCACGAATGAGTAAGTTCTAAAACACTTTTCTACACTTTCACAGGATGCTTTTCTGCACCAAAAGGAGTGTGGGATTAGTGATACTATGCTGCAGGGACATGTTTGGATAGCTTAGGTGGCGATTTGGGGTGACAGGATCCCATTAACCTCTCCTGTGCTCCTGGAGTTTGTTCTAAAACCAGTGCCTTCTCTGCCTCCTTCAGTGCCCGAATCAATGCCCTATCTCTCCTGCTAGTTTCTGCCTTGACCGGAGATATTTCCTTTATGCACAAACCCCTAAGGTAAGCTTTCATGACTTTCCACACCGTCGGTACCGAAGCGGTTCCTGCATTAATCTTAAAATAATCTTTTACTTCCCCCTCCATATGCCATCCAAAATCTATTAGCTGCAGCCAGAACGAGTTCAGTCTCCACATAAGCCCCCTGGTTGGCAAAGAACTCTCCACCTCAAGCACAACACACAGAGGAGAATGTTCCGGCCAGATAGTTCACCTCTCCAACAAGGCCCATCATTTGATCATTAATGCCAGATCAATTCTCGATAGTGATGCAAAGTTAGACGAGAAGCAAGAGTATTTATAAACACCAAGATAAGATGATGGACCCTCCACAAGTCGATTAACACCGTCTCTCCAAATATAGCACCAAATGGGGTACAGTTACCTCCCGGCCTCAATGCCTTTCGTCCACCCCTATACCAATGAGCATTCGGGATAGTACTGAAGTCTCCCACTATTACAAACAGTATTCCCGGGAATTTCCCCATCACCCCCAAAACCTTATGGAGCAGCTTCCCACTGTATGGCGTTGAATATATATGGAAATCAATAGCACTAATGGCCTATATAGTTTACAGAACAGGCACACAAATCTACCTAGCAGATCTAGGATTTCACATACACACTTCACACCCTACAACTAAGGAGATCTATAAGATTTCAATATCCTCTCCAATCTCACCCATCACCACTATTGGGGCTATTCAATAATCCAATGTTTCAACCTGGGGTCTCCTCCAAAAACCACACATGGTGGGAACAAAACAATATACGCTGACTGCAACAACTTCGTAACCACTCGACACTTATGCCCAAACACGCACTCCTTACGAGATATAAAATTCTACTAACAGAAACTTTCAGACTAGAACAAATATACCACTCTATACATTCCCTACTCAAAACTATAGCACACCCAAAAGCGACAAAATTTGAACTAAAATGTATACACGATCCCCTGGGCAAAGGATTAATATCACAAATATACACATTGCTCAACCACCCTAGGATAAATCGCAAGCTAAAAGTTATGGAGCTAGAACTGGGAATCACACTCACACCAGAAAGATGGCACAGATGTCACGAAAACATCATGAAGGAAAGCCATCAGGTATCACTAACGGAAACGTCCTTCAAGCTTTTCCACAGGTCACACCATGTCCCTAGCTTCATGCACAACATATGCAACTCCAAACCCGACAGATGCTTTAGAGGCTGTGATGAAGTTGGGGACACACTTCACACATAAAATCCCTCTGGAAGGACGTCATAAAACTAATCGACTCCATCCTAGAAAACAAACTTACACTCACCAGTATTACAGTTTGGGGACAAACCACCTAATGTGAGTAACAAATCATATTGGCTGCTCACTTACATAACCATAGTCACCAGAAACCATATAGCCAAACAGTGGAACACGAACACGTTATCAGTAGGACAGGTAAAGCGACGGAACTACTCCATAATGCTCTTTGAGAAAATAGAGGCAACTAGAAATGTCTCCATGGATCTCTTCAAGGCTGTATGGGACCCCTGGATAGCCAAAAATGAAGACCGAGACCTCTTCAGAGTAATGTCACTATCAACCTAAGAAACACAATAACACTAACCTCTATGAGGAAAACGAAACCCTCTGATAAACAGACCAACGAGATAATATTCCGTAGACGTCCACACACCATCCCATAGAGTTACCCCCCCTTCCCCCTCAACACTGTCCTTCTCGCTCTGCGCGTCCTTGTGGTGTTGACGCAAGCGCAGAGCGAGGTTGAGGTGCATGACCTGCCTCTCGCTATGACGTCATTTCTCGCCCTGCTCCATAGCACAACACGGAGCAGGGCGGGGAAATGAAAGGATGTCATAGCAAGAGGCGGGGCATGCACCGAGACCTCAACCTCACTCTGCGCTTGTTTCAACACAAGGACACGCAGAACGAGGAGGACATGAAGGGCACAGGGCAGCACAGAATGAAGGGGGCGTGAAATGCCCCTGTGGACAAGCTGCCTCAAAGCACAAAGGCCTGCCTCCTATATATCGGGGTAGCAGCCCCACAGAGCCATGGGGGACCCCTTGCCTGAATGCAGCAGACATGCTGCATTTAGCGCTGGGCTTAGATTCTAATCCATGTGGGGGGGGGGAGGGGAAGACAGGTCCTCTTTAATCTTTTTTGACATTTTGTGATTACCACAAAATTATTTGCACTTAGCACTTTACTTACTAAGGGTATACTACGCATTATTTTATGTTCTAATTTCCCTATATTGTATAGGTTCTACTTTAAACCTTTCATATTGCTTACCTGGTTACCATGGGTGATATTTTAAACAAACTATCGCAATATGTTTGATGCTATTAGCCTCCTTTAGTTCTAACTAGCCACAAGAGTTTTCAATTGTATTTTTTTTCTATTTTGTATTTATATCCATCATTGTATTTTTCTTGTAAATATTTTAAAGCACATTATTGTTCCTTTTTTGTGATGTGCAATATGCATCACGTGATTGACTGAATAAATGAAAGATCTATGTATAAAAGTTTCATTGCCTTGTGTCAGAGCTACAATTTCTGTAGTCCACATATGTAGCCTATATGTATGTACAACTATACTCTAGGATCTGCTTTTTTCCTTATAAAAATTCTAAAAAAAAAACAATGAGCAATAGGTTATGTCTTATTGAAATTAATAAAGTATCATATTTTATTAAAAAATATTTTCCTCTTGATGCGCTTATATTAACTTTATTAGTGGGAAAACTCATTTACAAAGAATCACTTTATAAGCTAGGGACAAGGTTATTTTATACTCATTGCCCTTTTTATTTATTTTGTTAAATCTACCATATAGTTCCAGAGATATGCTTCTTTCTACTTAGTGTTAATTTTTTTGAGGTCGGTGTTCACAGGATTCTCTGACTATAAAATTTGGCAGCAAATATAAAACCCATATCCCTACAACTAAATGGTGGATGCAAAATGAAACAACATAAATCGGGAGCAGTGGAAATAAAATAAGTAAAAACTGGAGATTTTTCTCTATGATTACATACTATTTTGTTCGAATCTGATTATAATAAACGGATTTTTGTGCACTCACCGTAAAATCCTTTTCTCAGAGCCATCATTGGGGGGGGACACAGGACCATGGGTTATCCTACTATGCTATCCTTAAGAGGCTTGACACTAAGTGAATTCTGAAAGAAACAGAACAGATGGCTCCTCCCCTACAGCTTATACCCCCTGGGTGTGGCAGGCCCCGACCAGTTTAGTGACCAAGCAGTAGGAGAATAGGTATAAACAATGGAGTACAACCAAAGTTAACATGCCAAACTCAAATAAAGAACCAGAAGAAAACAACGCCCGAAATGGGCAACAGGGTGGGTGCTGTGTCCCCCAATGATGGCTCAGAGAAAAGGATTTTACGCTGAGAACACAAAAATCCCTTTTTAATCTTGCACCTCATTGGTGGGCACAGGACCATGGGACGTCCTAAAGCAGTCCCTGGGTGGAAAAATCCATAACCCAAGGAATGAGACGCCCCTGTACATGAAAAAGAAAACCGTTACATGGAGAGGTGTGCCACAGCCGCCTGTAGCACATGTCTGCCAAGGCTTGCGTCCGCAGAAGCCCGAGTATAAACCTTATAGTGTTTTGCGAAAGTATGTAGGGTGGATCAGGTAGACGCCCTACACACTTGTTCCACTGATGCTTGGTGCCGAATAGCCCAAGATGCTCCCATTCCATGAGTAGAGTGTGCTTTTAAACCACTAGGAATGGGTACGTTCCGCAGCTGATACGCTTCATGGATGGTAGAACGTATCCACCTAGCCAAAGTGGCTTTAGACACTGCCAGGTCCTTTCTGTGACCTTCCAGAAGGACAAAAAGATTGTCCGTCTTACGGAAGGCAGCTGTTCGTGAAACGTAGTATCTAAGGGCTCTCACTAGGTCCAGGGTATACAGAGCCCTCTCTATACAGTGCACCGGAGCCGGACAGAAAGATGGAAGGACGATATCTTCGTTGAGGTGGAAGGAGGAAACCACCTTTGGATGAAAAGATGGAACTGGATTGCACCAGTGCGTCCACTCCAATTGAAGTCGGATCGTGAGAGCGGGCCATGAACACCGGGACCTTGGCGTTTATTCGAGAAGCCATGAGGTCCACGTCCGGTGTCCCCCAGCGGCAAATCTATTGAAACACTTCCGGGTGCAGGGACCATTCTCTTGCGGCGAGGCCCTGCCGCCCAAATGTCCACTCTCGGGATGTGCACTGCCGAGATGACGGACCCGGTCGACTCGGGTCAGGAGAGAATGCTTTCTACCTCGCCGAGAGCCCTTCTGCTGCGGGTGCCGCCCTGGTGATTGATGTAAGCCACTGCCGTCGCGTTGTCATATTGGATGCGGATGTGACGACCCGCCAGGTGACTCTGAAAACGTAGAGATAGGGATATGGCCCGTATCTCCAGCAGGTTGATTGGAAGCGTTGACTCCTGTTCGGACTAGCGGCCCTGGCCAGTATGATGACAATAAACAGCCCCCCATCCCAGGAGATTAGCATAAGCTGTGAGGACTTCCCAATCGACCGGAAGGACCAGCCCTTGGAGAGAGCCGTTGGGCACATCCACTATTGTAGCGACCTCTGGACCGAAGGGGTCAGGAGAATACCCTGTCCAGTGAGAAGGGACTCATTTCCCAGGTCGTCAGCAAGGCCATCTGTAGCAGGCGAAAGTGAAATTGAGCGAATGGGACTGCTACTATTGTAGCCACCATTTTGCAGAGAACCCTCATTCCGTAATGGATGGGGTGCATGGAGGATCGGAGCAGGGTGCACTCCCCGACGCAGGGCTTGCACTTTGTCTTGAGAAAGGATGACTAACCCCCCCGAGACGTGTTGAAGACCTTGCTCAGGAAGGTGATAGACTGTGCAGGAACCAGAGAGGATTTTTCAAGATTGACTAACCATCCA
Source organism: Allobates femoralis (assembly GCA_033576535.1). Lineage (NCBI taxonomy): Eukaryota > Metazoa > Chordata > Amphibia > Anura > Aromobatidae > Allobates > Allobates femoralis. Next base: position 378,830,546 of record JARQOC010000003.1, read on the forward strand.
AGTCGCGAAAGAGTGTCCATGGTTATTTGGACACTCTCCTCGCAGGCTGTGAAGGAGTGGCATTTGACGAGGAGGTCATCCAGATAGGGCAGGACGACAATTCCTCTGGAATGAAGGATGATCATGGCAGCAGCAATGACTTTGTGAATACTCTTGGTGCCGTGGCGAGACCGAAGGGTAAAGCAACGAATTGGAAGTGGTCCTCATGGACAACAAATCGTAGAAAACGTTGATGCGCCTGAGCTATCAGGATGTGAAGGTACACATTCCTTATGTCAATGGAGGCGGGAAACTCCCCTTCTTCCTTAGATGCAATGACGGAATGCAGGGATTCCATCCTGAAACGACGAACAGCGACATATCTGGTTAGATGTTTTAGGTCCAGGATGGGACTTACTGACCCGTCCTTCTTGGGAACAACAAAAAGGTTTGAGTAAAATCCTTTGAAACGCAAGAAGTCCAGCACAGAAACGATTACCCTGGCGAGCTGAAGCGAGGATATTGCGTGGAAAAAAAGCAAAAGCTCGTATCGGTAACTTTGGTGGATTGGAGGGAAAGAAACAGTTTGGAGGGCTGACTAATTATTCTATGTAGTAACCGGAAGACATGAGATCTATGACCCATCTGTTGTCGGTGACGATTGCCATACGCAAAGAAATAAGCGTAGATGACCGCCTTCAGTGGGAGTGTCTTCCGGGAATAAGTGCGAGTCATGACGAGAAGAAGCGATTGCATCTGGACCCTTTGGATCTAGATTGCTTTGGCCTATTTTGCCAGTTTTGATTCCACTTGTGAGATGACTGGTTGCTCCTCTCCGTACGCGGAGAACGGCTTGCAGATGTAGGTGCTCAAGAGGATGTCCAGCCGAATGAGGAACGAAAGGGACGAAAACATGGTTGTGGTCTTTTTTTTTAAACCATTTTTATTTTGAAGATTACAAAGAGGTATCTAATATCATTTCAGAATGACTTCATTTAGCTAAACAATAAACAAAGGCTAACAAGAATCTTAGAATCCAGTCCAAATTTATAGTACCGTGAAGAAGCCACCCTAACCAAGCGGGTTAGCCCCTTCACAGTTAACAACTTATCAACTAAATATTATTAGCAAAGGGAACCATAAAGAGAAAAATAAATAAATAAATAAAAAAGGGGGGGAGAGGGGGAAGGGGGTGGAGGGTATTTCAAGGATAGAGCGATTGGCTAGCATTACCTTTAGAGACACGTAGGGGGGGAACATCACACAAGGGGGTAGAAAGGGGAAAGGAAAAGGAGCCAGCTGATATTGTCTTGTTCTCCATTGTTTGAGACTCATCAGATGCCAATTTGTAGCATTTAAGAGGTGATTTTATATTCAGGTTTCAGATCCATATACCCAAGTCCTCATAGAGGAAACGGGCAATGTCCCTATCCCAGTCAGACAGCAACTGAATTATAAGGGGAGTCGTTGTGGTCTTTTAAAAGGGCATTTCGGTTTGTGCTGGGGAAGAGATGTACTTTTTCCACCAGTTGCGTCCGAGATGAGTTTATCTAATCGTTCGCTGAAAAGTCTCCCACTTTGACAAGGAAGGCTGGTTAAGGACTTTTTCGACGCTGAATCCGCTCGCCATTGCCTGAGCCAAAGGGCTCAGCGAATAGCGATGGCATTAGAAGTTGTGAGGGCAGCACAAGTGGCCGAGTCCAGAAAAGCATGGATTAAGTAATCTCCGGCCATAATGATTTAAGATGTCAGATCCACCAGCTCAGGGTCTGAACGTTTGAGGGATTTTGCAAAGTTTCCGCCCAAACTACAATTGCCTTGGCCACGCAGACCGAGGCGAACAAAGGCGATAGATCAGATACCACTACTTCAAAGGCGGACCATGCTAAATGCTCGACCTGCCTGTCTGTTAGGTCTTTAATAGAGGACCCATCCGACAAGGACAACAGTCTTTGCCACTAGACGGGAGACTGGGGGGCAGAAGGTCGACCGGCGGCAAATGTGCCCAATCTTTAGTGAGGGCTGGGGGAAAGTGGTAACGAGCCTCAATGGGTTTGTGACCTCGAAACATTTTATCTGGTGTTTCCCGTTTGTTTGGACAGAAAATCCTGGAACTTGGGATGGTCAAAAAAAATTTTTTGCTGATGTTTAGCCCTCTTAAATGACACAGTATGGTCCGTAGTCGTGGTTATAGGGTCATCAATCTTAAGCATTTGGTTAAGGCTGGGGTCACATTTGGAAGGCACAATCCGGTAACCGGATCCATTACCAGATCCCATATTACCGTGTGCCGTCACATTTGGCATCACATTGCAGATCTGGATCCAGTAATGGATCCAGATCTGCAATGAGAAAAAATTGTGGCACCAAAAACCGGACCCGATACCGCAAGGTACATTCATGTACCTTGCGGTACTGGATCCGGTTGCCATAGGCGGCCATTATAAAAAACTGGAACCAGTTTTTCAACTGCTCTGAAAAATGCATCATGCATGATTTTTATCGCAGGCTGCAAAACCGGATGCGGTAACCGGATTGCATAAAGTGCAATCCGGTTTTTCTATTGCAGCCTATGGCTGCAGATCCAGTTTTGACCATTTTTAATGGACAAAACCAGATCCGGTTTTGAAAACAAAAACGCAAATGTGACCCTAGCCTAACTGCTGACACCAGGTCATCGACCATGGCCTGAGTCTCAGGGGATTCTAGATCAAAAAGGTCGTCCATGTCTGATTCTGAGTGTAGAATATGAGGTTCAGCCGTAGTAGGGAGCCTGGTTTTGAATCCCGTGAGGGAGAGGCGTGAGAACCATGGGAAGAAACGGATGAGACGTTTCTGTGAGACCTTTTCTTAGTTGCCTCTGTAGTAGCTGGACGTCGCCTGTCCTCGACAGTTGTGGTCTCCCGAATAGGGTTCTGCACCATCCTGGGAAGACGTGGCCAGGGGACGGTGCTGCATAGCCTGGACCAGGAAGTTAGACAGCTTTTCCAAAAATTGGGTGAGGAATGGCCCAATGTGACGTCACATCAGGGGCGTGTGCGGAAACCCCGCGTCAACACAGGAGCGGGCCAGAAGCGAGAACTGCAACTAGGCCGCAACCGGGGCCTTCATTTATCGCCGCAGTCGGGAAGCTAAGGTAAAGAAGCGGATTGGTGGCTGTCCAGAAGCCTAATGTGTAAGGTGGATTGTTAGGGATCCCTCCGCCATATAGACACCGATGTCAGGAGCTACACCAGCACCAGGTCTCGACTTACCCTGGAGGTCTGTCACGGTCTCACAAGATGAAATGACTGCCAGCAGCGCTGTTTGTGTGCAGCAGTGTTATCTCAGGAGAATATGCTGCTGAGTGACTCCTCGGTGTGACTGTGGGCTGTGATTGAGGCGACACTCCACATGCCCTTCTGTTGATGGCTGGGAAATCCGCTCCTTTAAATGAAACCGTTGCCCTTGATATCCATGGAAAAATTTAAATATGGCGTATCCCTCAGAGATCCAATGAAGCAGACAGAAATTTGTGAAGGCGACTCTCCATGGTCCTACCTGATGATGGCTGGGAAAGCAGCCCTCTTAAAGGAGGGCTGTCGTCCGTCTAAACTCCTTCTGTGGAAAAAAAAGAATAAATAATAAAAAGATGTGGATCTCTACACCACATCTGCCTCCTACAGACACTAAGCAAACTGGTCAAGGCCTGGCCCAGACAGGTGGTGTATGCTGTGGGGAGGAGCCAATCTGTTATGTTTCTTTCAGAATTCACTTAGTGTCAAGACTTCTAGGGATAGCAGCATAACCATGGTCCTGTGTCCCCGAATGAGGTGCAAGAGAAATACGCATTTTTCTATCTACTAGCTACCACGGAACACACATTTTTTACATTATCTATTTTGTTAATAATTCAAAAACTCTAATTCAACATTTGCATTTTCTTTAAGTCACTTTTCTTTTTCAAAAGTTGCATGTTTTTCAAAATGCTGCAAAAGATGCAACTTTTTGAATAACATGCAAGAAATTACTCTGGAGGACCTGAGGGGAGTTGTACCAAATAGAGGAATCAGGAGAAAACATGTGGAGTTACTAAACTCAACCCACAAAGCAGATAAAACAGCAGGCGAGTAAAAGTGAAAGAAACTACAAAAAGGCACAATTAAAATAAGGAATTGAGTGCAAACAATAAAGGAGCAACACAACAAAAGACAACAAAATCAGGTGTAAAGGCAATGATGAATTGGAGCCAAAATGATGAATGAGCCTACTGCGGGGAATCTTGAAGTACTGTGCTGCAATTGTAGCCCATTCTTACTATATATCAGTCTAACAATACTGTGTATATGGAGTAAACATTTAACATTTTTAGAACAGCTGTAAAATGCACAAGCAACTAGGTTTCTTACGTCCTGTATTTTCAAAGAGAACTTTGTCATTCAACCCAAGGCGCAGTTCAGGCATTCCAGATAGAAAGACTCTCATTTTAATAGACCCAACAATCTCACTTCGCAGGACATTTCCATTGGCACTAACCTACAATTAAAAAAAAAAAAGCATTTTAGATTTATTATGAGCACTGTCCATAGAAGAAAGAACAGGAAACAGTACTTTAAAAAAAAAAAAAAAAAAAAAAAAATTGAAGTGGACTAGAAGCAGCTATAATACTTCAGCATATTGGACTAGCATATCATATCCATGTAGATTGGATCTAAGATGTGGCGCTCACTGCCTTCTGTGGGCCCACATCTGTAATATGACACGAATGCCCATTATAGGTCCATTCTACTCCTTACATTGTTACATTACAGACATGGGCACACAGCAGGCTGAAAGGATTAACTTGGATCTAGAATGTGGCACTGACATTGTCACATTAAAGATGTGCGGACACAGCAGGCAGTATGTATGTTCTGTAATATAGAACTCCCCGCCTGCTGAGGCCCCACATCTGTAATAAAAGTGTCCATTATAGATTCAGTCTAGTAGTTATGTTGTTATATTAAGAACATGGACCCACAGCAGGCTGTAAGTACTAGATTGGATCTGTAATATAGAACTCCCTCCCTGTTGTGGGTCCATGTACATAATTAGGTAACATAACTACTGAATGCCCAACTATTCCAGATATGTGCATGTTAAATTTGATATACCGTATATTTCGCTTTATAGGATGCACTGGATTATAAGACACACCCCAAAGTTGGTGAAGGAAAAGAGAAAAATAAATATTTTCAATGTTAGAAGGGGTCGGTCTTATAATGCCAGTGTCCGTCTTACAAATCATATATATGTAATATATTTGCATACTGGATTGTGAAAACTGGTTATAGATTTGCTTTAAGGGACATCAGTCTAAACTAAGATAGGGCATGGAGAGAGAGAAGTGCACGATGGCTGGGTGTTTTGTGCATGTGTGTTATTAAAATGAATAGGACCAATGGATAATATTCGACAAAGGTTTAGTTGCCCTTACACTGCCATGCTTGCTGCTGGCTGAAATATGCTTGGAGACTTACATTTCCATTAGAAAAATGTAAAAATCCCACAATTAATACCGTATATACAAATCCAAAAGATAGTAGGGACAGGATAGTGATCGCCCCTCATCCTCAACTATTAAGGCTGGCTTCAGACTTGCAGATGCATCTGCAGCGTTTTGCACATGCATCTGCAAGCATCTGCATGCAGACCGCGGCCCCTATGTTTATAATGGAGCGCACGGCGGTCTGCAGATGCTTGTGGACCGCCGTGCGCACCCATTCACTCCTATATGTGATCTGTGTGCACGCGGATGCCTGTGCGCACAGATCACATATAGGAGTGAATGGGTGCGCACGGCGGTCCGCAAGCATCTGCAGACCGCCGTGCGCTCCATTATAAACATAGGGGCCGCGGTCTGCATGCAGATGCTTGCAGATGCATCTGCAAGTATGAAGGCAGCCTAATAGGTCTCAGAGAAAAAGATTAGAATCAGCCAAGAGTGACCCCAAGTCCCTTAGGCTGCTTTCACATCAGGTTTTTTTTCCTGTCTATGGGATCCTACTTTTTGTAGGGTCCCACGGACAGGAAAGGAAAACATCGGAGGTGACCTCCAGATGCTATTTCTGTGTCCGGGTCCATGATTGTCACAGACCCCAACACAGAAAGCCCGAGCCTGCAATGCGCAGGCAAGCTGGGCACTTTCACTACTGCCATGTATATACATTGTGGGAGTGAACAAAGGGTTAAAAAAAAAAAAAAAAAAAACATGCTCACCTCTCCGACGGTGTCCCGTGCTGTCTCGCTCGCTCCTGGGACTGAAGGACCTGTGGTTGCCTGGCATGATCAGCTGATCGGGTTGTCACATGACCGCGCGGTTTAAACCTTCACCCGAAAAAATTGACCGGCGGGTGGGAGATTTAAACCGAGTGCTCATGTGACAACCAAATCAGCTGATCGGGTTGCCAGGCAATCACAGGTCCTTCAGTCCCAGGAGCGAGCGAGACAGTGCGGGACACCGTTGGAGAGGTGAACATGTTTTTTTTTAACCGTTTAACTAAATTTCACTTCCGCAATGTATGTATATACATTGCGGAAGTGAAATTAGATGGCTCAGTACACTAAAATCGGGTCCGAAGAACGATCCCGTTTCCTCAGACCTGTGCTCCATAGGCCCCATGTTAAAGACCAAGGATCGGATCGGATTTGGCCTAATTGCCATCCGATTTTGTGGGTTCCGATATGTGTCCGATTTTTGGCTGTGCCCAAAATCGAAGCAGTCTCCGATTTTGGGTACAGCAAAAAATCGGACACAAATCGGATCCAACAAAATCAAATGGCAATTAGGTCAAATCTGATCTGATCACATGGGGGCCAAATCGGATCCGTGGCTGTTCGCTTTACAACGGACAGCAACGGATCCTCTAAAAACATAATGTGAACGCACCCTTATATCTACTATAAAAGCATTGTCCAGCCCAGTACAATATTTGGCCAAACACTGCAGCTAATCCTAACAGTTGACAGACATTGTTCCGTTCAAGTGGCCATTATGTCACCGCTAATATGCTATTTGCACCTTTATGGTCACATACCAATGAGCTCCCCATCTGTTTCTCTCAATAGAACATTTTTTGGCAATGCTTGCCAAAAAATATATTACACTGAGCATGACAAACCCTTTAAGGTTAAAGTTCACTCAGTTTTCTGTGTGTCACTAACGGATGGTGGACATTAGTTGTAAGCTCAAAGCTTCCACAGAGATTGGATAAAGAGAAGAAAAGAATGGAGTGTGTGACGTGTCTGGCATCGCCCCACGCTTCACCCTAGCCTCCTGTAGAAATCAGGAAGTGAATGCAGAGGAGCTGCAAGCTGGTAAATGTACCCCCAGCAGCCTGCAGCCCAGGCTCCATGTGCCCCCGGCAGCCTGCGCCCCCTCGGCTCCATGCTCTCCCAGAAGCCTGCGCCCCCTTGGCTCCATGCGCCCCAGCAGCCTACCCCCCCCGGATCCATGCACCCCCCCCAGCTCCATGTGCCCCCAGCAACCTGCTCCCCCTGGCACCATGCGCCCCCAGAAGCCTGCGCCACCTCGGCACCATGCGCCCCCAGCAGTCTACGCCACCCGGCTCCACGCGCCTCCCCCAGCAACCTACGCCCCTCGGCTCCATGTGCCCCTCAGCTCCGTGTCCCCCCCCCCAGCAGCCTACGCCCCTTGGCTCCATGTGCCCCCAGCAGCCTACACTCCCCAGCTACATGTGCCCCCAGCAGCCTGTGCCCCCCTCGACTCTAGCTAGTGTAGTAATAAGGTAACACATAAATACCCTCTATTCCTAAGCCTCACAGCAATGCAAAACTAAGATCTAATAAGAAGTCTAGAATTACACTTTAGATGGCAAAGTGAAAAAAGTTTCATTTGTCTTTAAATTTCTTTTTGTCATCTGCTCTCCTGCATAAATCTATGAAAGGCAATATCAGCAGCTCCTAATCATCTGCCAAGATAATTATTACCAAAACCTTTTCATTTCTAAAGGACACATAGCTACCTACATGTTCCTGTGCGATTAACTCAAGATACGAACTAGTTCAAGCTCCTGACTAAGCTTAGTACATCCAATCCACAAACATATAATATTATCCATGTATACCAAGCTGGTAATCATCCATACAGAAAAAGCAGAAGTTATGAAATCTAAATAGAAGGAAAGATGGGAGCAGAGTTATACAACCTCCTTCAATACAGAGCACAATTAATTTAACCTCTTCACCCCCCAGCCTGTTTTGACCTTGATGACCAGGCAATTTTTTTGCTGTTCTGACCAGTGTCACTTTGAGGTAATAACTCTGGAACGCTTCAACAGATCCCTGTGATTCGGAGATTGTATTCGTGACATATTGGACTTCATGGTAGGGGTAAATTTAAGACTATATTTTATGTTCAATTGTTGTAAATTTGGCGAATATTTTCCAATTATCAAACGTTGAATTTGTATACCCTTAACCTTTTCTCAACCGCTTGCGGGGCTTTGTGCAACACTGTCGTTTTCTATGATCAGCGATCAGGCTTGGACCAGGACCACAAACGCCAGGATTTCCAGTGCAGAACGCTTATTTTGACCGGCGACATCAGGACCTTTTTGGAGCTGATCCCTATGGTGTTTAAACTTTGATATTGTAAAAATAATTTGAATGAAAATCATCAAATAAACAAAATTGAAAAAAAAATATATGAAAAAACCCCCACAGCAATAAGTTTATAAAACCAGGACTGGAACTAAAGTGAAACTCTGCAGTGGTGCGAGTTCACACTGGCCACATAATGGAAAACACAAACCTATTGCTAAACACAACAAAAAACAACAAATGAGCAAATACCCTAAAATGATAAAAGTAAAAACGCTATAGTGCAAAAAAAATAATTAGGCTACGTGGTGACATAGATATGATCATATGAATGCACAAGATGTCCCACCACCGACAAGTTGACCCTATAGAGACAGTCCCTGCCTAACAATATACTAATATCTTGCCATCCCATTAGTGTGGTAAGAGACGAACCAGATGCCTCGAAGAACGAGCGTGCCAGTTGTTCCACCTGTCTGTCGGTTGGACCTTTAATGGAGGATCCATCTGGCAGAGAAAGTAAGGTTCTTGCTGCCAACTGGTAAACTGGGGGGTCAACCTGTGGGGAGTCCGCCCAGTCCTGGCCTAGGGCAAGGGAGAAAGGGTAATGAGCTTCGATAGCCTTGCGGTTTCCAAATCTTCTACCTGGTCGAGTTCGATGTTTCTTTAGGATCTCCTGAAAGTCAGGATGATCTGGAGAACATTTTTGTGTGCGTTTGACTGTCTTAAAAGACACAGCATGGTCTGGGGTCTCACAAGGGGGATTGTCAACCTTAAGCATCTGATTGACAGCCGTGATCAAATCCTTGACCATAGCCTGCATGTCAGAAGTATCTAAGTCAAATGATAAATCCGGCTCAAGATCAGAGTCCGGATCTTGAACTGCATCAGACAAGGGTGAAGCCGGTTCTAGCTCCCGGATAGGGGAGGTGTAGGAGCCCTGTGAGGACGCAGGAGAAGCATTTTTATGTTGCTTAAGTGTCGTACCAGCCACAGACTGTTGCTTATGTCAAGGCCTGCCCCTATGTGGCGTACCGTCGTGTACCGGGGAGTCAGCTTATGATGCTGATTAGCCAGAGGTGCCTGACGTGTGGCAGTTCTGCAGTGCCAGGACCAGGGTAGTAGAAAGTTTGTCCATAGATTGTGACATGGACTGCGACATGGATTGTGTAAGAAACAGAGCCCAATCAGGTGGGTTAGGGGCGCAGAAAGGTGCGGTGTCGGTGGGGGGCTCTTGAACGGCATTGGGGTCACAAGTCTGGCAGTGCAGAGCAGAGTGTCCACTAGGTAGCTGAGTACAACATGTAATGCAAGAGGCATATAAGACCGTGTATGTGGGTCTTTTTGGTGGTCTTTGACCTCTGCATGGTTATGTGGCATATTATCTAGGCCCAATATAGGTCACACTGCGGGGCACAGTATACTGAGACAGAGAGAGGCATCAAGAGAATGAGCTGCAGCAGAGCAGGATCTGCTGAGCTCCTTACCCAAGAGCTAGGTCCGGCCTCCGAAGCGGCTGTGCCGTGATCCGGTGTCCCCCTGTGCAGAGAGGCTGTATGCCGCGGTACACTGCTGGGATACCAGTGCTCCAGTGTTGGATTGCAGGCTGCACGTGTGAGGAGGAAGTGGGAGGACCGCAGAGAAGGCGCGCAGTAAATCTCGCAATGAGCAAGAAGCGCCAAAAATAACCGGTCCGCTGCTTCTGTGAAGCGGCTAGGGGGCGTTCTGGCCGCAGATGTTGTCACACGGAGGTGGGTAGGAGGCCGGTGGGGGCAGAGCCACTCGGGAGCAAGCCGGAGCATAAAATAAATTGCGGCCCCAGGACCGGTGCAAGGCCAGCAGGAAGGACAGGCCGCTGAATTGTCGCCCATTTTAGGGAGTCCTCTGCCATACCCCCTCTGGAACAGAGGGTGGTCTCGGTATGTGTTTTGTGACCGTTCTGCAGGCATCTCCAGTAGGGGCCCAAGAGGGAGATGGGGATAGCCTAGAGGCCTTACCTGGTGCTGGCTCCTGCAACCCATAGTCCCGGTGAGGGAGTGAGGGAAGAAAGGGGAGGGCGGTGTGCAGATATCAGCTCCTGCGACCCAGGGTCCCTGGGGAGAAGGCTGGGGATTTCAGACATGTAACCAGGCTCCTGCAACCCAGTGTCCCAACTGTAGGATCAGGGGAGGACCGTAGGGCTCGTGCATGTCACCGGAAGTCTCGACCCAATTCTCCCTGGTGGGAAGGAGAGAGATCTATGCTGAAGCAGACGATGCAGAGGGGGAGGTAACACTCCGCGTGCCCTTCGGAGGATGGTGGAGATCGGAACGGTAATGGAACCGTTGCCTTGTGAATAAAAATATTATCCCTCGTCGCAGAAGGGGGTACGTGGAGGTAACACTCCACGTTCCCATCTGTTGGTGGTTGTGGGAGAGTGGTACGCGAGGGCCTTCATTCAGAGGGAAAATTAAAGAAAAAAGTAAAAGAAAAAATAGAATAATAAAGATAATGATGTGGGTCAGTAGAGCCAGCCAGTGGGTGTATACTGCAGGCAAGGAGTTAGGTTGGCTTCACACCATGGCGCAGTCCGGTCCGGGGCTGTCCGGTGTAAACCAGACAGCCCCGAACCGGTTTTTGGCCCCATAGTAGCCTATGGGGCCGGATGGAGCCAGATGGCAGCTCTCTGCCATCCGGTTTCATCTCTGCGGTGGAATCCGGGAGAAATTGGATTTTTCTCACCGTACACAAAAACATTGCATGCAACGTTTGTGTGTCCGGGGAGAAAAATCTCCCCAAGAAGCCGGATCCCGGATTTTCCCAGATTGTCCCGGATCCGGGGCAATCCGGCGCTCCCTAACATGGGAGCCTATGGAGCCAGTCCGGGCGAATCTGGGAACCGGATACCGGCGTCTGCACGCTGCTGTTGTTTCAGGACCGTGGCTAGCTCCATGCTAGCCGTGGTCTTGAAAAAATCAGCAGCTGCGGCTGCAATTACAGCCATCCGGCTACACACAGGACTGGAGGGCACATTTGGCCCTCCGGTTCTTTGTGCTGATCCGGTCCGGGGCTGTCAGGGTCATCCCGGACAGCCCCGGACCGGATCACACCGTAGTGTGAAGCCAGCCTTACTCTGTTCTTTTTAGATTCTACTTAGTGTCGCCTCCTAGTGAACTGCAGCATACCGTTATGGTCCTATGTCCCCCAATGAGACAATTGAGACACAACATTTTCAGCTTTTACATTTTTATTTATATGTGTGTTTTAGTCTACTTTTGTGTCAGCTGCATGATGAAAAGACCACAGTTTTTGCTACACATTTTATTTATTTCTTTTACGGTGTATACTGAAGGGGTTAACTAGTGTGACAGTTTTATAGGTTGGTTTGTTCCTGAAGCAGCAATTCCAAATAATTGGACTATTTATGGATTATTTTTGTCATAAACATAAATATACATATACCGTATGTTGGTCTAAAAATTATTTTCTGACTATTTTCAAAGATTTTTTGTTTACCCGTATATACTCGAGTATAAGCCGATCCGAGTATAAGCCCAGGCCCCTAATTTTACCCCAAAAACTGGGGAAACCTATTGACTCGAGTAGAAATCTAGGGTGGAAATGCAGCAGCCCCCCATCCTAGTATATTACTCCTCATCACTGGTATATAGCGCCCCCATCATGGTAAAAGTCCCCTCATCCTGGTATATACCCCCATCACTGGTATATAGCCCCCCCATCAGTGGTATATACCCCCCATCATGGTATATACCCCCCCATCAGTGGTATATACCCCCCCATCAGTGGTATATACCCCCCATCAGTGGTATATACCCCCCCATCAGTGGTATATACCCCCCCCATCAGTGGTATATACCCCCCCCATCAGTGGTATATACCCCCCATCAGTGGTATATACCCCCCCATCAGTGGTATATACCCTCCATCAGTGGTATATACCCCTCCATCAGTGGTATATACCCCCCATCAGTGTATATACCCCCCATCAGTGGTATATACCCCCCCATCAGTGGTATATACCCCCCCATCAGTGGTATATACCCCCCCATCAGTGGTATATACCCCCCATCAGTGGTATATACCCCCCATCAGTGGTATATACCCCCATCAGTAGTATATAACCCCATTAGTAGTATATGCCCCCCACCACTGGTATACTCACCCCCCCCACCATGTTCAGTATATGCCCCCATGCTGCCGCACAGCATAAAATAATAAATCATTCATATGTACCCTCCGTCGCTCTGTCACTGCTGCGTTCTTCGGTCCTCCGGTCTTCCTTCTTCCTGCTTTTGCCGGCGTCATGTGATAGGCGCAGCAGCAATGACGTCATTGCTCCTGCGCCGTCACATGATGCCGGCAAAAGCAGGAAGAAGGAGGAAGACCGAAGAACGCAGCAGTGACAGAGCGAGCAAGGGTAAATATGAATGATTTACTATTTTATGCTGTGCGGCAACATGGGGGCATATACTGAACATGGGGGGGGGGGGGGTGCGAGTATACATGGTGCAATGTAATATGCACCGCTTTGCCTGCTGCTGATGGACAGGGGGATGCAGTGCATATTGCATTGCACTAATGAGCGGCCCCACGTGACCGGCCACTCACTGTACAGCCTCCCCCGCCTCCTCCAGCCCCCGATCACTGCCCCCCCCCCAGTCAGCTTGTATACTGTGACGCGAGTATAAGCCAAGGCGGGCACGTTTCAGCACAAAAATTGTACTGAAAACCTCGGCTTATACTCGAGTATATACGGTAGTCTATTTTTACTTTGTCCCTCTGGGACATTAATTTTTAGTACTCTGATTGCTGGTATAATGTATTGCAAAGCAGCAGCATTCCAATACATTAAGTATGTCGGTCTGACACTGACAGAAGCCTTTTAGACCAGTGTCCCATAGGCTTGCCTTAACTGGCTGACCAAGAGGTCATCATGATGACTTCAAAACTATGAAGCCCCCATGATTACCTTGCAGTTGTCCCGATCGAGTGAAAGAGGGAGCAAACTCCCTCTCCCAGGCCTCTAAATGCAGAGATTATTATTCACCGTCCCTGGCGGTGACATCCAGAGCTTGGCTACAAGTTGCTCCTGGTGGCAAAAGTGCGGACACTGCTTTTGGGCCCTGCGTAATCGCCATGACGTACCTATAAGTCATCGGCCGGGAAACCCTAATCGACCAAGATGCATGTCAAAAGTTATGAAGGGGGTCCAAAGGAGTCTGTCAACCTGGAAAATGCCAATGCAAAAACATTTATAATAGGGGGTGTAACTCCTCGAAAAATCATACTATATATTTACAGTTTAACTTAATATTTGCTGAAAAATGTATTGTATTTAATAATTTATTTAATATGCTGAACCTTAGCATGTCCTATGCCTTTGTCCACGTTATGTCCTCCAAACACAGGCAGGAAAAAAATATTGTATGCGCACCTACACTGACACTTGGAGCAACCTAGTGTGCTATTCCAGTGGCCATGAGTTAGCCTAGACCAGGGGTCTCAACTCGGCTGAGTTGGTGGGCCACACATAGAAAAAATGTATATCGGGGAGCCGCATCCCTTGTAGGACTAAGTGATATTTTTAGTAATACCAGAATTTTTTGCTCAATGTAGTAAAGTAGAAATCCTGATCCCCTTCTTGTAGTAATGTCCCCATCCTGTAGTAATGTCTGGTCCCAATATTGTAGTAATGTCTCCATCCTGGTCCTCTTGATGTACTAATGTCCCTATCCTGGTCCTCATCATGTAGTACTGTCCCTATCCTGATCCTCTTTTGTAGTGATGTCCCCGATTTTGATCCCCTTTTCTAGTGATGTCCCCCATCCTGATCCCATCTTCTAGTGATGTCCCCCATCCTGATCCCTTTTTCTAGTGATGTCCCCATCCTGATCGCCTTTTCTAGTGATGTTTCCCATCCTGATCCCATTTTGTTGTGATGTCCCCCATCCTGATCCCCTTTTGTAGCGATGTCCCCCATGCTGATCCCCTTTTGTAGCGATGTCCCCCATTCTGATCCCCTTTACTAGTGATTTCCCCCATCCCAATACCCTTAAGTAGTGATGTTCCCTATCCCGATCCCCATTAGTAGTGATATCCCTCATCCTGATCCCCTTTTCTAGTGATGTCCCCCATCCTGATCTACTTTTATAGTGATGCCCTCAGCCTGGATTACCTTCTTTTTACACCCTCACACACACACACACTCTCACATACACACACTCATTCACACACACACCTACACACCCAACTTCACACACACTTTCGTATACACACACACACTTTCACACACACACACACACACACACACACACACACTCACTCACTCCTTGATGACTTCCGGCCTCCACTGTGCTATGACTTCCTCCAGCCACCACTCAGACAACCTCTGTTGCTCAGCAAGATCAATGCAATCTGCCAGCCAGAGAGCCGCAGTTGATGTCATACGCCGTCAGCTGCGGGCCTCTCATTGGCTGGTGGCTTGCATTGATCTTGCTCAGTGGCAGAGCTTGTTGGTGCCAAGCCGGACGTCCTAACACAGCGGGGACTGCAGTGGCCCACTGCACTGGGAGATGCATCATTAAGTTGCCCAAGGTGCCGCGGGCCGCACAGTGAAGCCCCAGGGGCCGCATGTGGCCCTCGGGCCGCGTGTTTGAGACCCCTGAGCTACAGTATGTACACCCCGCCCTTTTGCCTTCACTCTGCGGTCAGGCTCACCCTAAACTATCTCGATTGGGTTCAGGTCTGGTGACTGTGGGGAGGTCAGGTCATCTGGAGTAGCACCCTATCACTCTCCTTCTTGGTCAAATAGCCCTTACACAGCCTTGAGGTACGTTTGGGGTCATTGTCCTGTTGAAAAATAAATGATGGTCAAACTAAATGCAAACCGGATGAAATAGCATGCCGCTGCAAGATGCTGTGGTAGCCATGCTGGTTTAGTATGCCTTCAATTTTGAATAAATCCCCAACAATGTCACCAGCAAAGCACCCCCACACCATCACACCTCCTAATCCATGCTTCACGGTGGGAACCAGGCATGTAGAGTCCATCCGTTCACCTTTTCTGCGTCGCACAAAGACAAGGTGGTTGGAAACAAAGATCTCAAATTTGGACTCATGAGTTCAAAGCACAGATTTCCACTGGTCTAATGTCAATTCCTTGTGGTTTCTTTAGCCCAAACAAGTCTCTTCTGCTTGTCCTTAGCAGTGGTTTCCTAGCTGCCACCATGAAAGCCTGCTGCCCAAAGTCTTCTCTTAACAGTTGTTGTAGAGATGTGACTGCTGCTTGAACTCTGTGTGGCATTGACCTGGTCTCCAATCTGAGCTGTTGTTAACCTGCGATTTCTGAGGCTGGTGACTTGGATGAACTTATCCTCCGCAGCAGAGGTGACTTTTGGTCTTCCTCTCCTGGGGCAGTCCTCATGTGAGCCAGTTTCTTTGTAGCGCTTGATGGTTTTTGCAACTGCACTTGGGGAGACTTTCAAAGTTTTCCCAATTTTTCAGAGTGACTGACCTTCATTTCTTAAAGTAATGATGGCCACTCATTTTTCTTTACTTAGCTGCTTTTTTCTTGCCATAATACAAATTATAACAGTCTATTCAGTAGCACTATCAGCTGTGTATCCACCAGACTTCTGCACAACACAACTGATGGTCCCAACCCCATTTATAAGGAAAGAAATCCCACTTATTAAATCTGACAGGGCACACCTATGAAGTGAAAACCATTTCTGGTGACTACCTCTTGAAGCTCATCAAGAGAATGCCAAGAGTGTGCAAAGCAGTAATCAAAGCAAAAGGTGGCTACTTTGAAAAACCTAGAATATAAGACATATTTTCAGTTGTTTCACACTTTTTCATTAAGTATATAATTCCACATGTGTTAATTCATAGTTTTGATGCCTTCAGTGTGAATCTACAATTTTTATAGTCGTGAAAAAGGAGAATTTTGTGTACTCACTGTAAATTCCTTTTCTCTTAGCCTCTAATTGGGGGACACAAGATGATGGGTTATGCTATTCTGCCACTAGGAGGCGACACTAAGCAATTAAAAAAGCACAGTGGCTCCTCCTAGCAGTATATAACCCCCTGACTGGCACAGCTCAGCCAGTTTTGTGCTAAAGCAGAAGGAGGAAAACTACATAAGCCGATAAGGCAACCAGGAACATAGACAAGAGAACACCAACCACAACAAGGCCAACGGGCCACAGGGAGGGTGCTGTGTCCCCCAATTAGAGGCTAAGAGAAAAGGAATTTACGGTGAGTACACAAAATTCTCCTTCGCCTCATTGGGAGACACAGGACGATGGGACGTCCCAAAGCAGTCCCTGGGTGGGAATACACATCCACATTCTGAAATGCATGGTCTACAGGTTAGAAGCCGCTGCCTGTAGGATGCGTCTACCCAGACTCGCATCTGCCGAGGCCTGAGTATGAACACGATAGTGTTTCGCAAAAAGTGTGAAGGCTGGACCGGGCGGCAGCTTTGCACACCTGCCCAGCCTTAGCCTGCTGCCAGATAGCCCAGGAAGTACCCACCGTGTAAGTGGAGTGAGCACGCAACTCTGACAGAATAGTCAGATTACGTAAGGAATAAGCTTCCTGAATGGTAAGCTAAATCCACCTGGCAAGAGTGGTCTTGGACGCTGCCATACCTTTACGGTGCCCTTCTAGAGGACGCAAAAAGGGAATCAGATTTCCTGAAAGGTGCTGTCCTGGAGATATAATTCCGGAGAGCACTGACCAGATCCAGGGAGTGCAGAGCCTTTTCAAAGCGGTGCATCAGAGCCGGACAGAAGGACGGGAGAAAAATGTCCTCATTCAAGTGGAAGACGAAACCACCTTGGGAAGAATGGACGGTACCGGACGCAGTACCACCTTATCCTAGTGAAACTTGAGGAAAGGTGCCTTGCCGGAGAGTGTCGCCAGTTCCGATACCAGCCAAATGGAGGTGATCGCCACGAAGAACACCACCTTCTGAGAAAGCAGGGGGAGCAAAACTTCCCTGAGAGGTTCAAAGGACGGCGGACTTCTGAAGCACCTTCAAGACCAGATTCAGGTCCCAGGCCTCCAAGGGCCTCTTATACGGTGGAACAATCCGAGAGACACCCTGCAAAAAAGAACGAACCTGGGGTCTCATGGCCAAATGGTGCTGAAAAAGCACAGAGTCGATACCTGTCCTTTGAGAGAGCCTAGGGACAGGCCATTATCCAGCCCAGATTGAAGAAAAACCCAGAATCGCTGGAATCGAAAAAAGCAAGGGTGGAAGACCTCCAGACTCACACTAGGCGAAGAAACCTTCCAAGTCCTGTGGTATATGCGGGCAGAGACAGGTTTTCTCGCGCTGACCATAGTGCGCGCAACCTCTTCCGAAAATCCCGCCCAAGTCAAAATCCGAGCCTGAAGGTCCACGCCATCAAACGAAGGGCCTCTGAGTTCTGGTGACAAAATGGGCCCTGGGAGAGAAGATCCGGACGGTCCGGCAGGCGCCATGGGACGTCTGCAGCGGGCTGCATGAGATCGCCGTACCACGGTCTCCTGGGCCAATCCAGGGCCACTAGAATCACCGGGACGCACTCCATTTTGATCTTCTGGACCACTCTGGGAATGAGGGCCAGAGGAGGGAAGATGTAAGACGAAAATGTGTCCAAGTCTGGACCAGAACATCCGATCCCAGGGCTCACGGATCGCGGTAGCAGCCAAAGAAGTTGGGAACCTACGCATTCATTTGCGATGCCATGAGGTCCACATCCGGAGTCCTGAAGTGACTGCAGATCTTGCGGAATATTACTGGATGTAGAGCAGATTCTCCCGAGGCAAGGCCCTGACGGCTGAGAAAGTCTGCCGCCCAATTGTCGATCCCCGGGATGTGAACAGCCGAGAAAACCACTCCGGGAGACTAGGCCCAGCTGAGGATCGGTTCCACTTCCTGCATAGCAGACTTGCTGCGGGTTCCGCCCTGATGGATGACATATGCCACAGCCATGGCATTGTCCGACTGAATGCGGATGTGACGGCCCTTCTGAAGATGAGGAAAACTTTGCAATGCCAAGTAGATGGCCCGAATCTCCAGGAGATTTATGGGCAGAGAAGACTCCGTTAGAGACTACCGATCCTGGGCTGTGTGATGGTGAAAAACCGCTCCCCAGCCGAGAAGACTGGCGTCGGAGGCCAGCACGACCCACCGAGGCGGGAGAAGGATCTCCCCCGAGAGAGAGACGACGGGATCAGCCACCATTGAAGAGACTGCCTTGTTTCCGCTGATGGACGGAATGTCCAGTGAAGGGTGAACGTACTGCAATTCCAGGCTAATAGCGGGGCCAACTGAAGTGGCCGGAGATGGAGTTGGGCAAATAGTACTGCATCCAATGTCGCCACCATCTGTCCCAGAACTCGCATTGCAAACCGGAGGGAGTGCGGGAGAGGAGAAACATCCGAACTGCACAGCGCAGGGAATGAGCCTTGTCCTGGGGGAGAAGCACAAGTTCCTGAGACGTGTTCAGAACCATCCCCATGAACGTGAACTTGCGGCTCGGAGTTGGCGAGGACTTTGGTAGATTGAGCAGCCATCCTAGGCATGTGAGAGTATCTACCGTGAGGCGTACATTGTCCTCGCAGTCCCCAAAGGACTGACCCTTGACCAACAGGTTGTCCAGGTAGGGGAGAACAGAGAATCCACGTGAATGCAGGATGGTCATGACAGCTGTCACGACCTTGGTGACTTGTTGAGCATTATCAATCCAGACTGGGACGGGCAGACCCGTCCTTCTTGGGCATGATAAACAGATTCGATTAAAATCCCTGGAACCGCTCGTTCCGAGGGACTGGGACGACGACCCCCGCCTGCTGGAAAGAGTCGATGGCCTGAAAGAAGGCGCGCGCCTTTGCCGGCATTCCCGGAGGTTTGGAAGGGAAGAATCTTCTGGGGGGGGGGTGGGGAAAGAGTGTGAAACTCTATGCTGTAGCCGAAGGACACCAATTCCCGAACCCACTTGTCGTCTGTGACAGCGAGCCAGGTGTGCCGAAAGTGAAAAAGTCAGCCGCAAACTTGGGAGGTGTCTTCCGCAGGAACCGAGTCATGAAGAGGAGAACCTCTGAGACCCGGACTCATTCGACTTGGCTGTCGGTTGCAGTGGCTGCCAGCTTGAACACGGCTTGCTGGAAGCCTGGGAACCCGTCTGTGTGAAGCGCACGGGACGGCCGTGATGGGCGGGAAGTGGACCACGCAGACAAGTTCCGAAAGAACTGAGGCTTCTGCTGAGGAAGAGAGGTACTCTTCCCTCCCTTTGCGTCCGAGATTGGCTTATCAAGCTTTTCACCAAAAAGATGCCTGCCTAAATAAGGCATGCTAGTGAGAGACTTCATTGAGGCCGAAATCGCCTTCCACTCTCGAAGCCAGAGGGTGCAGCGGATCGCAATGCCATATGAGGCCGCCACCACAGTACAGTTGGCCACATCAATACAAGCATAACCAAGAAATCCCCTGCTACAGAAATCTGAGCGGCTATATCCAACAACTCTGGATCTGAACCCCGGTGACGCAAGGCGGAATGCAAATCACCTGCCCAGGTCACAATGGCCTTAGCCACCCACATGGAGGCGAAGGATAGGGATAGGGACGAGCCTGAAGCCTCAAACAGCGATGTTGACAAGTGTTCTAGCTGACGGTCAGTGGCGTCCTTGATAGACGCGCCCTCAGAGAGAGATAGCAAAGTCTTAGAGGCCAAACGGGACACCGGAGGGTACACCTGCGGGAAGTCTGCCCAGGCGTGTGATACCACTGGCAAGAATGGTTAACGGGACTTGATCACCTTACGATAACCAAAAAGCTTATCAGGCTGAGACCAATTATTCTGCAGAGCTTCCTGAATCTCAGGATGGTCTGAGAATACTTTTTGAGGTCTTTTGGATCTCTTAAAAGAGACCACGTGATCCAAGGAAGCGACCTGGGCTGGGTCAGCCACTGACCGGGCCTGATTAACGGCCGAAAACCAGGTCGTCCACCATGGCCAGAGTATCAGAGGAGGTCGAATCAAAGGTAGCCTCCTGGTCCGGATCCGAATCAGAATCACGGAGCTCACCAGACTAGCGTGATTTATGGGACCTGCTCCTTGTAGGGGAGACCAGACAGCCCTGTGATGGGGCTGTGAAGGAGCTCCTGTGAAGCCTCTCTCTACCAGAATCATGGAAGAGAGTGAGGGTACGAGCTCGTCTCTGAGAGCGTATCTCCTCGCGACTGGAGAGGTCGTCCTGGGAACCAGGTTGGTCTGAGGTGCTGGCCAAAGCTCGGGGCTGCAGAGCCTGGATCAGTGTCTCAGAAAGTTGTTGTATAGATTGGCTCACGGACTGCGATAACACAACCGCCCTTCGGGGGTAGCAGGGCCACTAGAGGAGGTATGCTCACCAGCAGGGGCTTGCACAGGGCTGAGTGGAAACAGAGGCACAGACCTGGCAAAGCGGAGTAAAACAACCGCATGGCAGTGCAGCCTTGCATGCAGTGCAAAAAGCATATTACACAGCAAAGGTCTTTGGTGCTCTCTTGTTCTTATTGCCAGACATCATAGCAAAACTCCCCCTGCTACACACAGAAGCATACACTGCTGGATGTGAGGCACAAACAGACAGGGTAATGGTGCAGCAGAAAGAATAAATCGCTGCTGAGCACACAAACAGACAGCTTAGGGCTACAGCAGAAATATAGATCGCTGCTGAGCCCTGTCACCTGAGAGTCGCTGGGAAAGAAGCGCTGGCCCAGCATTCTGTGTCCCCCTGCAGAGATCCGACTGTGCCCACACGGAGTATCCCTCTGCTGCTGAAAATGGTGCCCAGAGCGACAAAGAAGCGTCAAAATGATGAAAAACGCTAGGCCATGCTCCCTGGAGCCTCCCGCTAGTCAACGCCCCCCCCCCAGTGATGCAGAGTCCAGGGTGGACACCATAGGCCGATGGGCGTTGTCGGCAGGGCCGCATCATCACCAGGGGCGGGGAAGGGGGGATCGCACTGTGTAGGCCCGAAGCCGGGGCCTAAATTAATGCAGCAGGCCGCCGGCCGAGAGGGGTCCGGTGCGGAGCACACAGCGGGCACAGGGGATCACAGGGGAGCACCGGAGGGCAGCGCAGCACCATACCTTATGACGGCTCCATCCCTGGACCCCATAAGGGGAAGGGGAGCGGACCATCCATCCCAGGGCAGCATGAAGCAGTTCCATCTTCCTTGTGCTGCAGGGGCCAGAGGCCAAGGGAGATCTCCTGCAACCCAGATTCCCGTTCTGTGGGGTCTGGGGAAGGATGCTGCAGGAGCCGGCCATCAACCTGCCACCCAGAGTCCCATCTGTGGGGTCTGTGGAGGGACGGTGCAGCGGTCCGAACGCAGGCTACAACCCATAGTTCCAACTGTGGGGTGTGTGGAGCGAAGAGAGAAAATAATAAACTAACAAAACAAACCGTGTCTTGCCTCCTAAGACACTAAGCAAAGAACTGGCTGAGCTGTGCCAGTCAGGAGGTTACACACTGCTGGGAGGAGCCACAGTGCTTCTTTTTTAATTGCTTAGTGTCGCCTCCTAGAGGCAGTATAGCATAACCCATCGTCCTGTGTCAGCCAATGAGGCGAAGGAGAAATAAAGAAAACTCTTTGAATGAGAAGGTGTGTCTAAACTTTTGGTCTGTACTGTATGTGAAAAACGAAGAAAGAACTGAAATGATGCAGATTTTCTGCAAGAAAATCTGCAAGGAAAAAATATGCAATGTGCACAATTGACTTTGTTGGCTTAAGGATTTGCATGCAGATTTGTGAGAAATCTACATCTAAATCTGCATCAAAAATGCAACATGTGCAACAATTCTGCAAAGATGAGTGGACCAAAATTCCTCTACAATGTTGGAAAAGACTCATTATCAGTTATCACAAACTCTTGAATGCACGTTTCTCCTGAGAGTGGCCCAACCAATTATTAGGTTTAGGGTGCAGTCACATTTTCACCCAGGGCCATGTAGGTTTGGATTTTTCCCTTAACCACTTAGTGACGGAGTCAATTTTTACCTTAATGACCAGACCAAATTTTATCATTTTGACCAGTCATTTTATGAGGTAATAACTCTTGAAAGCTTCAACAGATCCCATTGATTCACTATTGTTTTTTTCGTGACATATTAAGCTTCTTGGATCCTGGAAATTATAGGCCAGTAAGCTTAACCTCTACTGTGGGTAAAATCCTAGAGGGTTTTCTAAGAGATGCTATACTGGAGTATCTGAAGAGAAATAACCTCATGACCCATTATCAACATGGTTTTATGAGGGACCGTTCCTGGCAAACTAATCTGATAAGCTTCTATGAAGAAGTAAGTTCTGGACTGGACCAAGGAAATGCAGTAGACGTGGTGTATATGGACTGTTCAAAAGCTTTTGATACGGTGCCACACAAAAGGTTGATACATAAAATGAGAGCAATGGGGATAGGGGAAAAATATGTGTAAGTGGGTTAAAAACTGGCTTAGCGATAGAAAACAAAGGGTGGTCATTAATGGAACACACTCAAAATGGGTCACAGTTAACAGTGGGGTACCACAGGGGTCAGTATTGGGCCAATTTTTTTTAACATCTTTATTAATGACCTTGTAGGGGGCATACAGAGTAGAATCTCAATATTTGCAGATGACACTAAACTCTGCAGGGTAATCAATACAGAGGAGGACAATTTTATATTACAGGAGGATTTATGTAAACTAGAAGCTTGGGCTGATACATGGCAAATGAGCTTTAATGGGGATAAATGTAAGGCCATGCACTTGGGCAGAGGAAATGAAAGGCATAATTATGTGCTTATTTGTAAAACACTGGGCAAAACTGTCACTGAAAAATACCTGGGTGTATGGGTACATGACAAACTCACATTTAGTGGCCAGTGTCAGGCAGCTGCTGTAAAGGCAAATAAAATACTGGAATGCATTAAAAGAGGCATAGATGCTCAGGAGGAGAACATAATTAAGTCACTAGTGCGACCACATTTAGAATACTGTGTACAATTCTGGTCTCCGGTGTATAAGAAAGACATAGCTGAACTAGAGCGGGTCCAGAGAAGAGCGACCAAGGTTATTAGAGGACTGAGGGGTCTGCAATACCAAGACAGATTATTACACTTGGGGTTATTTAGTTTGTAAAAACAAAAGCTTAGGGGTGATGTTATAATAATATATAAATATATGAGGGGACAGTACAGAGACCTTTTTAATGATCTTATTACTCTTAGGCCTGAGACGGGGACAAGAGGGCATCCTCTACGTCTGGAGGAAAGAAGGTTTAATCATAATCACTTGTGGATTCTTTACTGTAGAGTCAGGAAGGCATTGTTAACCCCAATGTGGAGCTTAGTGTTGCCACGTTTTTTTTTGCTTTCCTCTGGATCAACATTTTAGGCTATGGGTTGAACTACCGTATTTTCTGGCGTATAAGACGACTGGGCATATAAGACGACCCCCAACTTTTCCAGTTAAAATACAGAATTTGGAATATACTCGCCGTATAAGACTACCCCTCTTCTACGGTACGATTCCCACTATGACCCCCACATAGTATAATGGACCCACATATAGAATAATGACCCCTACATCTCTTCACACTGTATTATGGCCATCACACAGCCCTAAAATAGCCCTGCATAAAGTATAGAGGCTCCCTCATACCCCTTCAAATATTATCATGCTCCCACAGAGCCCTCTAAGTATTATAATGGCTTCCATATAGTATAATTGTCTCCATAAATTATAATGCATCATCATAGTGCTCCATATAGTGTAATGCACCCCCATAGTTCTCCATATAGTGTAATGCACGCCATAGTCCTCTAGATAATATAATGCACCCCGTAGTCCTCCATATAGTGTAATGCACCCCCGTAGTCCTCCATATATTATAGTATTACAGTGATGGTGGGGAAATACAGCGCCCATCAACCCCCAATATTCCTCTGCAGTCACACACACACACAGTCAGACATACACACAGTCAGACACACATGTACACAGTGCCACCAGACCCTGTCGGAGCTTACCGCTGCCATCACCACCGTACGTAGCCGGGCACCGTAGATGTACGATAATAAGCCATCAGCCAATCAGGCGGCTGCTGGCATCTGATTGGCCCTGGCAGTACCATACATACACACTGAGCGGCGCAGTTACCTCGGTACAGGAGATGTACGGTAATGCCTCGGCCAATCAGACACCAGCAACCGCCTGATTGGCTGATGGCTTATTATCGTACATCTATGGCGCCCAGCGGCTATGTACACGGCGGCGGTGGCAGCGGGAAGCTCCGGAGGACATGGACGGCAGAGGCTGGTGAGTATAATTTTTTTTTTTCTTGCCTGCCACAAATCATTTTCGGGGGGGGAAGGGGGGTGCCCTTATATGAAGCACGGCGGGCCGATGCCGGCATTTTTTTCCTCAGCAGGCGCCCTGTACCCGGCGTATAAGACGACCCCCGACTTGGGAGGAGATTTTTAGGGGTTAAAAAGTCGTCTTAGGGCCCTTTCACATCAGCGTTTTTTTAAATTCGCGGCAGATGCGGTGAAAAAACCGCATCTGCCGCGATTACCGCATACCGGCTGCACTTGCGGCGCGGTTGCGGTAAACGCCATGCAAAGTATAGGCGTACTTGCGGCAGGTGCGGCAAGTGCGGTTTTGCACTTGCGGCAGGTGCGGCCGCGAAAAAAAACGCGACTGACCGCTGATGTGAAAGGGCCCTTATACGGCGGAAAATACAGTAGATGGACTTAAAATCTTCCTCAACCTTAAAAAAAGAGAATTTTGTTTACGTACCGTAAATTCTTTTTTCTTGAATCATCAATGGGAGACCCAGACAATGGGGTTTAGGGCTCTGCCCTCCGGAGGTCACACTAGGTACTACAAGTTTGTAGACACCGCCTCCTCCGCTTATAAACCCCCACCGTAGGAGACATCCTCAGTTTAGTCCATAAGCTGCGAGGAGAAATTAAACCACACCCGAAACATCGGGAAGAATGCCGTGCACAGACGGTTCAACAACCCGGCAAACACTGTCTCAACAGAGAACAGAACAAGTGCAAAATATGCAACGGAACAACTGGGTGGGTGCTGGGTCTCCCATTGATGATTCAAGAAAAAAGAATTTACGGTACGTAAACAAAATTCTCTTTTTTCTGATCATCATAATGGGAGACCCAGACAATGGGGATGTCCTAAAGCAACACCCCAGGGCGGGAAGAGTTCCTCAACAAGACGGATAACACATGGTTCCCTTTTAAAGGTGGGCAACCGCCGCCTGGAGAACCCGCCTGCCCAAACTCGCATCCGCAGAGGCATGGGCATGCACCATATAGTGCTTAGAGAAAGTGTGCAGGCTGGACCAAGTGGCCGCTTGACACACCTGTAGAGCAGAAGCTCGATGTCGCAAGGCCCAAGAGGCACCTACAGCTCTAGTAGAGTGTGCCTTCAAACCCACCGGGAGAGGCAAACCAGAAGACCGGTAAGCCTCCTGAATGGGAGCCTTGATCCATCTGGCCAAGGTCGACTTGGAAGCCGCGGACCCCTTACAGCGACCCATCGTGAGGACAAATAAGGAATCCGAACTCCTAAAGGAGGCGGTCCTGGACACATAAATGCGTACAGCTCTCACGAGGTCCAGAGTATGGAGGTCGCGCTCAACCTGATGAACGGGAGCGGGGCAAAATGATGGGAGAACAATCTCCTGGTTCAAGTGGAATGTTGAAACCACCTTCGGCAAAAATTCAGGCCGTGGGCGCAACACCACCTTGTCCTGGTGAACCACCAGAAAGGGTGACTTGCACGAGAGTGCAGCCAATTCTGAGACCCTTCTCAGAGACGTAATCGCCACCAGAAAGACCACCTTCTGGGACAGACGAGAGAGAGAGATGTCTCTCAATGGCTCAAACGGCGGTTTCTGCAGTGTCGTCAGGACCATGTTTAGGTCCCAAGGGTCCAGAGGTCGCCTATAGGGCGGGACCACCCGAGACACCCCCTGCAGAAATTGACGTACCTTCGGGAGGAGCGCCAAGCGCCTGTCAAACAACACTGAAAGTGCTGATACTTGACCTTTCAGAGAGCCAAGGGATAATCCCAACTCCAACCCCGACTGTAGGAAGGCCAGCAATGTCGGGATAGACAAAGGCCACGGTGAGCGGCCACCAGAGGCACACCAGGTAAAAAAGATTTTCCACGTTCTGTGGTATATCTTCCTGGAAACAGGTTTCCTTGCCCGATTCATAGTGGCAACCACTGTAGGAGAGAAACCTCTGGATGTCAGCAGCCAGGCCTCAAGAGCCATGCAGTCAATCTGAGAGCCCTGGAATTGAGGTGGAAGAATGGCCCTTGCGCGAGTAGATCTGCGCGTTCTGGAAGGGCCCACCCGTGTCCGCCTGACAGTTGCCACAGGTCCGGGTACCAAGACCTCCTGGGCCAATCTGGAGCCACTAGAATGGCCACTCTGCATTCCGTCCTGATCTTCCACAGGACCCTGGGAATCAGAGCCAGAGGCGGAAACACATATGGCAGCTGGAATCTGGACCAGCCCAGAATCAGGGCGTCCGCCCCCAGAGACTGGGGATCCCAAGACCTTGCCATGTATTGGGGCACCTGATGATTCAGCCGTGAGGCCATCAGATCCACGTCCGGAGTGCCCCACCTGCCGCAGATGTCCCGGAAGACGTCTGGATGTAGAGACCACTCTCCGGCGTCCATCCCCTGTCGGCTCAGATAGTCGGCCTCCCAGTTCTCGACCCCTGGGATGTGAACTGCGGAGATCAGGCAGCCGTTTTCCTCCACCCAGAGTAGAATGCGGTGGACTTCGGCGAGGGCCTGAGCACTTCTGGTCCCTCCCTGATGATTTATGTAGGCGACGGCCGTCGCATTGTCGGACTGTACCCGAATGGGCTGTCCTGACAGGAATTTCTGAAACGCCAGTAGCGCCAGATAGACCGCCTTGATCTCCAGCACGTTGATCTGCAACGCCGACTCCGACCGAGTCCAGAGGCCTTGAGCCCTGTGGTGCAAGAACACCGCCCCCCAGCCCTTCAGACTGGCGTCGGTGGTCACCACTAACCATGACGGTTTTAGGAAGGACCGGCCCCGTGACAGGTGAAGTGGCAGGAGCCACCACTGTAGAGAGTCCCTGGTTGGTTGTGACAGTGTCACCAGCCGATTCAGAGAGATCGTCCTCTTGTCCCATCTGCGAAGAATCTCCAGCTGGAGAGGACGGAGGCGAAACTGTGCGAACGGCACCGCCTCTATCGCCGCTACCATGCGACCCACCAGTCTCATCAATACCCGTAGGGATGACTGTGGAGACAGGAGGACATTCTGCACTCCTGATTGAATCGCAAGCTGCTTGGTTTGAGGTAGGGACACCAGGGCCGAGTCCGTGTGGAAGTCCATGCCCAGATATGTCAATGACTGGGTCGGAACCAGGGTCGACTTCTGAATGTTGATAAGCCACCCGAACTGTTCCAGAGACTTCATGGTCACCTCCAGGCTCACCCGACAAAGGTCTTCCGATGGCGCCCTGACCAACAGGTCGTCCAAATAGGGTATGACGGCGTGTCCCTGCGCATGCAGGAGAGCCATCATGGAGGCCATCACCTTTGTGAACACCCGTGGTGCTGAGGCTAGCCCGAATGGCAGTGCCACAAATTGGAAGTGCTCTTCCCCCACTGCGAATCTCAACCAGCGCTGATGAGCTGGTGCAATGGGGACGTGAAGGTAAGCGTCCCTGATATCGATGGACGCTAGGAAGTCTCCCTGTGACACAGCCGCGATCACTGAGCGCAGGGATTCCATGCGGAACTTCCGAACCAACACGTGACGGTTGAACAACTTGAGGTCCAAAACCGGGCGAAAAGAGCCGTCCTTTTTTGGGACAATAAAGAGGTTGGAGTAAAAACCCCTGAACCTCTCTTCCGTGGGCACAGGGACCACCACTCCGTCTCTGCGGAGTCCCTCCAACACCAGGTAAAAAGCCTGAGCCTTTTCTGGAGATGGAACCGACCGATGGAATCGGTGTATTGGTTGTGACGTCAGCTCTATCCTGTAACCTCTTGAGACTACGTCTCGAACCCACTGATCTTGAATGTGAAGAAGCCACGTGTCCTGAAAGCGGGACAGGCGGCCCCCACCTGTGGGGAGGCAGGATGAGATAGCGAGTCATGTCGAAGCGGGCTTGGGGGTGGCAGCCGCTGCCCCCGCCGGCTTCTTCTGACGACTCTTGGAACGC
Organism: Allobates femoralis; assembly: GCA_033576535.1. Classification (NCBI taxonomy): domain Eukaryota; kingdom Metazoa; phylum Chordata; class Amphibia; order Anura; family Aromobatidae; genus Allobates; species Allobates femoralis. The sequence continues at coordinate 378,859,364 of JARQOC010000003.1, forward strand.
CACTGAGTAGCAGGCTTGCCCCCTCGGTCTGAGCGAGTGGACGCCGTTGATGACTGTGAACCGGAGCGAAAGGACCACTGCTTAGGGTTCCTTTTCACGGTGTACCGTGGCTTAGGCTTATTCTGCGGTATCTTAGACTCAGCAGAATCCTTTATCAATTTATCCAGTTCGGTGCCAAAAAGCCTGTCACCAGCGAACGGAAGATTTTGTAAAATCTTCTTAGATGTGGCATCTGAGTCCCAGAGACGCAGCCACAATAGCCTGCGGATCGCAATTGCATTGGCCGAGGCCACAGCAGAGCGAGTGGCAGTTTCCAAAGATGCCGTCCTGGCATAGTCCGCATAGGCCCTTGCTCTCTCAGTGAGAGCCAGGACCTCTGGGCTGGACCTAGCTAGATCAGTGATACCATCCAAACAGATAGTGATCGCTTGGAGGGTCCAGACTGCGGCAAAATTAGGGGCAAATGAAGACCCCACAGCCTCATAGGAAGACTTGGCGAGTTGCTCGACCTGTCTATCAGTAGCATCCTTCAACGAGGAGCTATCCGAGGCAGAAAACAAGGAGCGCGCAGCAATCCTAGTCATGGAAGCATCCACCTTGGGAGACTGCGACCATTCCTGGAGCGCCTCCTGGGGAAAGGGAAAGCGATTGTCCTTAGTTTTACGGACATAACGCCGCCCAGGATGCAACCTGGGAGCTTTAATCACCCTTCCGAAATTAGTGTGGTCCATGAAGGAGCCACTTGGTCTAGCCTCTGGCCGCAGCCATTGATAGATCTCCTTGGGGTGTACAGTCACCTCCTCAGGAGGAGTGACAAGACGCAATGTCTCATTGATGGAGGACACCAGATCCTCCACCCCATCTGGAGGTTCAGACATAGACCCAAGAGTAGAACCCCCATCATCTTCCTCACCATCAGAGGAATGCTCCTCCTCAGAGAGAGTCTGGAGCTCAGGAGAGGCCTCACGGGCTCGCTTAGGGGGTCTTACAGCAGAAGTAAGAGACACCCGGGGGTAACTAGGAGGAGTAGCTGGGTTCTCCAGTCTCCTATGCAGTGCCTCCAGGGTTTGCGACATGGAGGACATCTGGGACAGCAGAGATTCATTGATCTTATTCTGCGTTTCCCATGGCCCTGGGATCACCTGAACCTCAGGGTATAATCCCGGATTTGCAGACTCAATAGTAGCAGATCGGGCCTCTGGGCGTCCGCAGTTATTGCAGGACCCCTCCACCAGTGTCCCGTTGCATGTAGTACAGACAATGGTGGCCACAGCCGCCTTAGCAGCATGCTTCCCAGCTGAGGACATCTCCACAGTGAGGGGAATATAAGCCAAAGTTCACAAACAAACCGGGAATCCCGGTGGCTTACCGACCGCAGTAAAGCGGTAGGAGGAAGCGGTGTGTGTGTGTGACCTCCGCGAGTTCCGGTCTCCCTTGCAAGTGCAGCCACGCGCTGCCGTTCAGATCCCAGCCGGGAAGTGAGGGAGAAGATGGCCGCCGACAGTGAAGATGTGGGCGGAGCCAGGAACACGCGGGAAGAACACACAACACGCCCAGCGGTGATGTCACCATAAGGGCTGCCTCCTCCTCCTCCAGACTGCCTCAGCAATGGAGGTGCCGGAGCCCGCAGCGCGGGAAACAAGAGTGAATATCACCACACACACTCTCAGACTGCTTGTTCACATAAAAACACCCGCAGTCTACAGCCTCAGCCCCTGTGAAACACAGGGCGGTCAGCCAGGGTGACCCCAGCACAGGGTCACCGCCAGAACCGCGGACCCGAGGGTAACCGCGCGGTCTGAGTGTCATGACACCACAGTGACAGACACTACCCCCAAGCACACAGGAGACACACCAGGTGCCTCAGTGCCGGTCCGGTCTGTAAGCACCTTTAGGGAGGCCTCGGACGGGGGTACAGCACCAGTCCGGAGTGTAAGCACCATTTAGGGAGGCCTCGGACTGGGCTGGCTCCGTCCGGTCTGTAAGCACCATTTAGGGAGGCCTCGGACGGAGCGGAGCTGTGCAAGGCTCCAGGCTCCCCCTATCCAGAGCCTCCATGGAGGGATGGAAAGGAAAGGAGCGCGACAGCGTACCGGGAGAACACTAAAGTGTCTAGGCTAAAAGCCCTCCGGTACCTCCACCAGCGTGTTCCACAAGGGTGAGCGGGGAGGCTGTCGAGGATCCCGAATGGGACCATTTTACCTTGTCTTCATACGCCATCACGTAAGCTGTGAGAATGCAGTGAAGTGCAAGCAAAGCGTGATCCTCCGAGCACACTAAGTTTAAAACTGAGGATGTCTCCTACGGTGGGGGTTTATAAGCGGAGGAGGCGGTGTCTACAAACTTGTAGTACCTAGTGTGACCTCCGGAGGGCAGAGCCCTAAACCCCATTGTCTGGGTCTCCCATTATGATGATCAGAAAACTATGTTAGGCTGCTTTCACATCAGTGGTTTTTTGAAATCGCGGCAGATGCGGTGAAAAAAAACGTATCTGCCGCGATTACCACATAACCGCTGCACTTGCGGCAAGCCCCATGCAATGTCTATTGGGCTTGCGGTAAGTGTGCAGCAAGTGTGGTTTCGGCACTAGCAGTAGGTGCGAGCGCGAAAAAAACGCGGACGGCCGCGAATAAAACCGCGGTCAGTCGAGTTTTTTTTGCGGCCGCGCCTGCCGCAAGTGCCGATACTGCACTTGCCGCACCTGCCGCAAGCCCGCATAGACATTCTATGAGGCTTGCCGCAACTGTGCCGCAAGTGCAGCGGTTATGCGGTAATCGCAGCAGATGCGGCTTTTTTCACCGCATCTGCCGCGATTTAAAAAAACCGCTGATGTGAAAGTACCCTTACTATGTTCTTGTTAGTGGTAAATTTAGGATTATCCTTTTTTGCGTTTGTAAATGAAAAAAAAAAACAACAGGATTTTGGTGAAAACTTTGAAAATTTAGCAATTTTGAACTTTTTAATTTTTATTCCATTAAACAAGAAAGTTATATCACAGGAAACAGTAGATAAATAACATTTCCCACGTCTACTTTACATCAGCACAATCTTGAAAACTAATTTTTTTTATGTTAGGAAGTTAGAAGGGTTCAAATTTTAGAAGCAATTTCTAATTTTTTCTTCAAAATTTGCAAAAATTTTTTTTTTAGGGGCCTCATCACATTTGAAGTCACTTTGAGTGTTCTATGTGACGGAAAACACCCACTATCAGGTGCGTCACAAGAATGAATGCAAAGTGGAATAAAAAAAATAAATGCATTTACACATTACCTAAAAATGTTGCTTTATCCTCACTTTATTCACTTTTATAAGGGACAGCATGACAAATTGGACCCCATAAATTTGTTGTTCAGTGTATATTGAATGTGCTGATGTCCCACATGTGGTCAGAAGCCTCTGTTTGGACCAACAGGAGGGCTCAGAAGGGAAGGTGCGCTATTTGAAATAGGGAACACAAATTTGGCTGAAATGGATAGCGGTCACATTTCCAGTGCTCCTAAAGAGCAGAAGCCCCCCACCCAACCCAAGACTCCCCATTTTGGAAACTAGACCCCTCAAGGATTTTATCCAGGGGTATAGTGAGCATGTTGAACCCACAAATACTTCACAGAATTTGATAACAAGTCGTCATATTGAAAAACAGGGATTTTTGTGTACTCACTGTAAAATCCTTTTCTCCTAGCTCATCATTGGGGGACACATGACCATGTGATGGGGGGTGGATGCTTCTCTGCCACTAGGAGGCGACACTAAGTAGAGATTAAAATTGAGCCCTCCTTCTTGCAGTATACACCCGTACATGGGCGTAGATATTCAGTTTAGTACTAAAGCCGTAGGAGAGCTGGTAACAAGGTACGAATGGTGTAGGGTACGATACTGTGCCCGTTAGGTACACGTAGCTTATGGTGGTGTACTGTGGATATGGATGCGTTAGAGGGTGGGTGCTGTGTCCCCCAATGATGAGCTAGGAGAAAAGGATTTTACAGTGAGTACACAAAAATCCCTGCTTCTCCTTTGCATCATTGGGGAAACAGGACCATGGGACGCCCATGAGGCGCCTACTGACCGAGTCGAGTATGCCTTGATTCCTTCTAGGATTGGCATTCCCTTTGATGTGGTAGGCTTCCTGGATCGTGGAACAGATCCATCATGACGATGTGGATTTGGCGGCAGCCATTCCCTTTCCAGGACCCTTGGGTATGACTAACAGAGTTTCTGTTTCATGGAATGGGGCTGTTTGGGAGATGTAGTGTCTGAGGGCCCTTACAAGGTCCAGGGTATGGAGCTGCTTTTCGACCCGGTGTATTGGAGTTGGGCAGACGGACGGGAGTACGATTTCTTCGTTAAGGTGGAATTGGGATACCACCTTGGGAAAAAAAGATGGAGAAGGACAGAGGACTACTTTATCCTTATGGAAGGATATTAGGGGGGCCGACAGGATAGGGCGGCCAGTTCGGACACGTGCCTAATTGATGTGATAGAGACGAGGAAGGCGACCTTGTACGAGAGATGGGCTAGAGGGACCTCTTTCAGGGGTTCGAATCGAACGGCATGTTTTGGAGGGCATCAAGAACTAGGTTTAAGTCTCAAACAGCCACGGGCGCCCTGTAAGGGGGGGGGGGGGTCATGTGTGGGAGACTCCGTGGATGAATGTTCTGACCTGTGATTTGGACGCAATCCTGCGTTGGAAAAGGACACTTAAGGCCGAAATTTGGCCTTTGATGGAGTTTGGTGCTAGGCCCGCGTCAAGGCCATTCTGGAGGAACTCTAGGATCGAGGGGATGGAGAAAAGGAGTGATTTAAGGTTGCGGTCTTCGCACCACTTGAAGTAGGTTTTCCAGTTGCGGTAGTAGATGCGTGAGGACGTTGGTTTTAGGGCATTGACCATTGTGGATATGACCTCTGGTGTAAACCCTGCTTGGGTCAGGATCCAGGATTCAATCGCCATGCCGTTAAAGACAGGGCTCCCGAGTTCTGGTGGTAGAAGGGGCCCTGAGAAAGGAGGTCCGGCCTGTTTGGGAGTGGCCAGGGCGCCTCGATGAGCAGCTGTACGAGCTCTGCGAACCATGGCTGCCATGGCCAGTCTGGGGCGATGAGGATTACCTGCGGCCTTTCCGCCTTGACTTTTCTGATCACTCGAGGGATTACAGGGAGTGGCGGGAAGATGTACAGGAGTTGGAATTGGAGCCAGGGGAGGACTAGGGAGTCCACTCCTAGGGCCAGTGGGTCCCGGGATCTGACTACAAACGTCGGGACTTTTGCATTCATTCTTGACGCCATGAGGTCCACATCGGAGTTGCCCAGCGTCGGCAGATTTGGTGGAAGACTTCCGGGTGTAGGGACCATTCCCCTGAGGCCAGTCCCTGGCGGCTTAGGAAGTCAGCTGCCCAGTTGTCCACCCCCGGGATGTGGACTGCTGATATGATTGACCGGGTTCTTTCGGTCCACTGTAGGATGTGACCTACCTTGTGCATTGCTGATTTGCTGCGCGTGCCGCCCTGATGATTGATGTACGCAACCGCCGAGGCGTTGTCTGATTGAATGCGGATGGGGCATCAGGCCAGGAAGTGATGGAAGTGTTGAAGTGCTACTCGGATTGCTCGCAGTTCTAGAATGTTGATTGGGAAGAGTGACTGTTGGGGCGTCCAGCGCTCGTGAGCCGTGTGCTGAAGATAGACGGCCCCCCAGCCGAGTAGGCTGGCATCGGTGATTCCGATAAGCCACTGGAGTGGGAGGAAGGATTTTCCTTGAGAGAGAGATAATGGCTGTGTCCACCATTTGAGCGTCCTTTGACTTGGGCGGATAAGCGGTGTTTCCGGTTGAGGCTGAAGGGGCTTTTGTCCCAGGTCGAGAGCAGGGAGAGCTGTAAGGGTCGGAAATGTTGCTGGGCAAAGGGGACTGCCTCAATTGCGGCCACCATTTTGCCTAGGACACCCATACCAAAGCGGATGGACTGGGGGGAGCGGCTGCGAAGAACCTGCACGCCTTTTTGGATTGCTGTGGCCTTGTCCTGAGGAAGTATGACTTGCCCTCTTGCGGTGTGTAGGGTCATTCCGAGGAAGTTGATGTTTGGGCTGGCTTTGGGGATGATTTTTCAAGGTTTATGAGCCATCCTAGGCGGGAGGGAGTGTCCGTTGCGATTCTGACGCTGTTGAGGCATGCCTGGAAGGATGGGCCTTTGATCAGCAGATCGTCTAGGTACGGTAGGACGACGACTGCTCGTGAGTGGAGGATGGTCATGACGGTCGCCATGACCTTTGTGAAGACTCTGGGTGCGGTTGCCAAGCCGAAGGGCAGGGCGACGAATTGGAAGTGGCGTTTTTGTACCGTGAACCGCAGGTATCTTTGGTGGGGTGGGAAGTTGGGGATGTGGAGATATGCATCTTGTATGTCGATGGTTGCCAGGAATTCTCCCTTTTCTAAGGACGCGATTACTGAGCGTAGGGATTCCATTCTGAACTGTCGGATTTTAACAAACTTGTTGAGAAGTTTGAGATCCAGGATGGGATGCACTGATCCGTCCTTTTTTTGGGATGACGAACAGGTTTGAGTAGTAGCCCCTGAACTGTTCATCTTCTGGTACTGGTTTTATGACGCTGGTTTTGAGCAGAGTTGATGGCCTCGAAGAACGGTCGGGCGTTTCCGTTTGGGGCGAGCGATAGGTAGAAGCGATTTGGAGGGCGGGATGTGAATTCTATCTTGTAGCCGGACGACATCAGTTCTCTGACCCAATTGTCATGTACGACATTGAGCCATAAGTGGCGGAAGAGCTGAAGGCGTCCGCCTGTTACGCTGGTGTCGGTCGGTAGATGGGGGGAGTCATGTGTTAAGCCTTTGTGGTTTTCCGCCCTTAGAGTGAGTTTGTTTAGGACGGGCCTTCCATGTTTGGTTGGTCTTAAAGGAGTGTGTGTAGCTGGTGGCCCCGCGGGTCAGCCGACCTGCGTTTGTGCTGGCATTAGAGCTGGACCACCGTGGTGCTCCTTGGGTAGCTTGAGATCGTGAGTGTGACTGTGGGCGGCGAAAAGCCCGCCTGAACCTCTGCTGGGGGAGAAACTTGCTTTTGCCTCCTGTGGTTTCGGAAATAAGTTGGTCGAGCTTTTCACCGAATAGGCGACCTCTCTGGTATGATAGGTTTATGAGTGATCTTTTTGATGTTGAATAAGCGTGCCAGCCCCTAAGCCACAGGGTTCGATGCATGGAAATGGTGTTTGCTGCTGCCAGTGCGGCGCAGTTGGCTGCGTCTATGGATGCTAACAGGAAGTAGTGCTGTGCTTTTGCCAGCAGATCGAGTTGGTCTGCCGGGTTCTGGTTGGGGTCTTGCAGCGTCTGCAGTATGTACTGGATCCAGGATCCCGCTGCTTTGGCTACCCATGCTATAGCGAACAAGGGAGAGAGGGCCGGCCCTGAGGCCTCAAAAATTGAGCGTGCTATCGGAGATAGTATGGTTTTATTAGCTAGCCGCAACACTGGGGGGTCTATGGCTGGCGATTCAGCCCATTTTTTGTGTTGGTCTGGAGCAAAGGGATATTGGCTTTGATTGCCTTGCAGCCTGCGAAGCGCTTGTCGGGCCGGTCCCAGTGTCGTTGGACTAAGCCGTCAACCTCCTTATGGTTAGAGAAAATTCGGCAAGGGCGCTTAGTCTTTGTGAACAAGAAGCTGCGCTCTGGCGTGGCGACGCCCTCGTTCTTGATGTCCATTGTCGTGTTAACAGCTTCAATGAGGCTGTCAACCAATGTCTGGATGTCCGTGGTCTCACTCTCGCAAGCTGCGTCTGGGTCTGATAGTTCGCCCTCGGAGCATGAATCGGATCGGTGACGAGGTGAAGGGGAGCGGGACCTGTCACTTGATGACATATTGGGAGATTGTCCCTGGGACGGGCTGGAATTGGTCCGTCTCCTAGTGGTTAGGGGGCCCGTAGGCTGGGACTGTTCCCTGCTGGAGTGGGAGCGGTGACATTTATGGGCACTGGTTGCGTGAGACTCAGGACGGGACGGGCCTGCAGCATTTGGACTATGGAGTCCAGCCGTTGCGACAAAACTATACCCCATGGAGGGATGTCAGGCGCACTGACTGGGCCCTGCGTCAGTGGTAGCTTCAGTGGGACTTTCAGGTTCACAGTCCTTACAAAATTGTGACGTATGCTTGCGAGGGAGCGGGGTCTGGCAGCTGGTGCATGATGCCTTGTTCCCTGCGCTGCTTTTGTCCTTGGACGGTTTGGGATCTGCCATTGCGTGCCATTACTGTCAGCGATTGGCACTACGGTGTACTAACCGGCTTGTTATGAGGGCAGGGGTGGATATCTGCAGGAAAGAGGGTCTCCTATGGAGTTTACCCGGATCCTGTGTCCCCTGCTATGTCGTCCGTGAGGTGCTGAGGTCTTTCCCTTGAAGAGGCACCGGAACAAAAGGACTGTGACCTGAATGTGTCCCTGGGTAGTATGTAGGCTCTGTGTGCCCCCCCTGTGAGGGGTCTAAGCCCACCCTGCTTAGCATGTCTCCTCCATGAGGGGTAGGCAGGTATCAGCTCTAGGTTTATTACCTGAGAGCTGTACCTTTGTGCAGCAGCACTATGCTGGCTGCTTTGTGCAAAATGTGCGCTGGTTTGGGGGGGTGTTTGAGGGCTGTGCCCCTGGTACTGTGCTTTAATATGAATGCAGAAATTCTTGGACAAAGTGCCTCAGTGTCCGCGCTGCTGCTCCGAGACCAAAGAAACACAGACACTGGAAAGTCTGGTTCAGCTACAGCCTTTATTTTCTGACGCGTTTCGGAGCCTCCTCCCAAGCTCCTTCCTCAGGGAACATCCATTAATATGAATGGCTCCTTTTTTGACCCAGCCCCGAGTGCCCTTCTGTGGGGCTTGTACTTCTGGCCCTGAGCAACATGCTCAGGGACCAATTGCGGAGCCGTGGGTGTGCTCTCGCCCCTGCGTCCGCCCATATGCACGGGGCGATGACACGGTGCCAGGCAATAGCTTTGGGGCCTGGCCATGAGTGATTCACTTAGTGGCCAATGGATGCGCTGTTGGCCGGGTCATCACGTCCTCCCCAATAACGCGGGGCGGTGACGTGTATGCGGCCAGTGAGCCGGGGGCGTGGGTGGTGCTTGAGTACAGGCCCAGACCGGGGCCTCAATTAATTGTGGCTCCCGGGAGCGGCATCGGGTGGCCGTGGTGACAGCCTCCGGCGTCAGAGGTCCTGATCGCTGCGGCTCCTTGGTCTGTGCGCGCACCCTGACTTACCGGCAGTGTGCGTCCCGGCATGGAGCCGCCGCGTCGTTCTGGCTGTGGCTCCCCAGGTGGGCATAGATATTGCAGCCTGTGCTGCCCCAGGACTCTTGGGGATGGCTGGGTGCCCAGAGTGTGCTGGCTGCAGGGCTCCATCATCTGCCTCCTTTGTTGGAGGAGGTGAGAGCTGTCCTAGGTCGTGTGCTACCCTGTCCTGCAGGGTGATGGCATGGTGCCCTCTGGGTGTCGGTGACTGTGCATCCCCCTATCCTGCAGGGGGATGCCATTGTGCCTCGTGGCTGGTGACTCTTTGCTGGGGGAGCGGGGGTCCTTTTATGAGGATCCGTCCCTTCGTGAGCTGCCCTCGGGTTCCCGTGAAAATGAGATGTAAAAGTGAGAATCAATAATAAAGGGTATGTGTGGTCTGAGTTACAGACCGCATGTGCCTCCTGCGACACTAAGCTAAAAACTGAATATCTACGCCCACGTACGGGTGTATACTGACTGCAAGAAGGAGGGCTCAATTTTAATCTCTCCTAGTGGCAGAAAAGCATACAGCTCCATCACACGGTCCTGTGTCCCCCAAGGAGAAATCTCTTTTTGTTCATAAAAATGTTGCTTTAGCACCAAATTTCTCACTTTCACAAGAGGTAACTCCAAAAAGTGGACCCCACTGTTTGTTACCCAATTTCTTTTGAGCACGGCAATACTTCATATATGGTCAAACGCCTCTCTTTGGTCAAATGGAAGGACTAAAGTGGAAGGAGGAATTTTTCAATTTGGAAAAGCTGAAATAAATTGCAGGCACCACGTTGCATTTGCATGGCCGCTAGGGTGCCTATTCAACAGAAACTCCCCACAAATGATCTTATTTTGAAAACTAGACCCCTCAATGATTTTATCCAGGGATATGTGCACACGATTCAGAGACACTGCGTCCTAGACATAGTGTCTCCTCTCCAGCGGGGATGCCGGGAATCTCCGCGGGTGAACGCAGCCGCCAGTGCCTACCATCTGCATTCGAGGCACGGCAGGTATTCCCTGCATTCAGCAGAGATTGCCTCTGACTCCGCAGTGCTAAATTAACATGCTGTGGACAAATGGCGGAAAGGAAAGCCGTCCTGCAGGTCAGTTAATGCTGCAGGGAAAACTAGCACAGTGGGCACAGGATTTCTGTAAATCCCATCCACTGTGCTTGTACTGTACAATGCAGCAGTGTAGATGCAGCAATAACACAGTGTGTTCAAACTATTGCAAATATTGATCGTGTGGACATACTCTTAAGGTACAGTCACATGCCGCCATGTCGACGGCGAGATGGCTGGCAATTCCCGATTTCGGCAATGTGGAAACACACATCTCATGTGCGTAGTGGCATGTGACTGGGCGATTCTACGGCGAGAAATCGCTGGTGGAGCGTTGCCTGATTGCCCTGCACTGCAGTGAAATCAGGTGATCTCCACCAGGCGATTTCAGCGCATCGTGGCGTATGACAGGGCGATAACGACGTACACAGCAATCCTGAAATCAATTTCGTAGGCGTGCTTGGATGGTGTTTTTTTGGGCAACATCTGCGGTGATTGGTAGGTGATAATGCGTTCCGAGGCGCCTTATTTGATGACCCGTGCGTTCACGCACGGCTGACCAATGCGAACGCAGTTCCGTTCACAAATCGCAGTGATCGGGGTGCGGTGAAACACACTCTAGCATGCCCCTATCGAAACAGTATGGCCACATCGTTGCTACGATTGTGGTGTGTGACCCGGCGAAGTGTGAAGGGAAGATCGCTTCTGATCTTCTGCAGGCGATTTCCGGGACGCAGGATTGCCGAAGATCGCACGCTAGATAGCTACGTGTGACTGTTCCACAGCGATCACAAAAAAGTGTCCGAAAGTGCACGCTCACGTCAAATCGCCGGCGATATGGAAGCCATATGGCGGCGTGTGACGGTAGCTTTAGGATTCACTCACATTTGCATACAAAATTTGCAAGTGCAATGAAAGAAAACATTGCATTGCACTCGCATCAATAGGTCAGAGCATATCTGCTACTTTTTCATGTTCAAAATTCGGCTAGGGAGCAAATCGCAGCATATTTCTCCAAAGTCATTGGGTGCGAGAAAAACATGCGGCACACAGACCACACATGGAATGTTTTTTTTACTAAATCTTTTACATATTCTAAAAAGCTAAAATAGCTAGATAAATGGATAGATAGACAGATGACAAACAGCTATATAACGTTTCTCCCCCACATTGTAAGCTTGCACCCTTTAGTGTCTGTTATGTGGTACTTAAAGGTGTAAAGTCTTGTATTTAGCGGGTAAAAATTTTTTTTCGTAAAAAATGATGTGGGTTTCCCCCTATTTTTGATCGCCAGATAGGGTAAAGCCGACGGCTCGAGTCTACTGACCACAGCTGACAGCTTTACCTTGGCTGCCAATCAAAAACTGAGGTTATTTCATGCTCTCATGCTATTTTTTAGAAATGAATTATTTAGAAATAAATTTGAATAATAAACAATATAGGGTCCTCCCATTTGGAAAACCAGTCAAAGGAAAACAGACAGCTGGGGCCTGGTGTTCTCAGGGTGGGAAGAGCCATGGTTATTGGCCCTTCCCTGCCTAAAAATAGCAGGCCACAGCCCCCCAGAACTTGCGTCTCCATAAGACACTTCAACCTACGGCAGTCGAGGTAATGGCATTTGGAGTTGATGCAGGTTGGGTAATGTCCCCTGGCATCAAGCCCAGAGGTCAGTAATATTGAGCCGTCAATCAGATACCAGACTGCTAACAAAATCAGCAAGAATACAAAGAAATACAACAAAAATCTCAATCTTAAAACATATAGGTGCTTCACTCATGTGCTTTAAGAGCAGGCATCATCCCAGGAGACTGACGTGTGATGACTTTAGTGAGGTTGTTACAGTTGAGGATCCTCGGGTCACGAGGTTAACTGTGATCTCATGATGATCTCTAGAGCAGACACTGGAGATCTCTATCGGATCACACCTGACTCGTGTGTGACCAATGGATCCTGATCTGTAATAACTTCACTGAGGACATCACACGTCAGGCTACTTGCAGGGCAGAGACTCCAGTGCCATCTTCCCGGAAGAAGCAGCGCAGGAGGGAGACGATGGGGTATGCAATCGGAGTTGAGGAGGTACTGGTGGGGGGTGGGAAGGGGGCAAACAGGAGGGCATGGGGCAGTTGGGAGGGGCAGTGGACACGAAACGTTAGGGGTTTACATTTCTCTCTCATCTGACATGTATGACCGCTGGTATACAGTGTAAACGTGAAACCCTAGACATTTTCTGACACTGGGGGGAGGGGATGATACAGGGCTTTTTCCTTTCTGACGTCTCTAGACATTGAAAAGGAAGATCTACCCTCAGATATAGATGTCTAGAGTCATATGACCGTTGCTATTGGGTTAATAATAAAGACCTTCGTTTATAAACTGCATTTTGTGTTTACTTGTGTTATCTTTGTCTAATATTTAAATTTGTTTGGTGATTTGAAACATTTAAGTGTGACAAACATGTAAAAGAATATGAAATCATGAAGGGGCAAACATTTTTTAACACCACTGTATATAGACTAATCTGAGAAGATGAAGAGAGCAATGGAATCATTCAAGAAAGGTTCAAAAAATCAAGTTTATGCATTTCTCATGTACCAGAGGGTCGCTTTTTATGAACAGGCTGTCATTTACTGATGCAGTCACTTACAAGTAGGTTGACTGACTCAATCACATCCAGAAAAACTTCATTTTTTCTATATTTTATTCCTTCTGATCTCCAAGAGACAGCATTGGTGACAGTGGCGGGAGGGCGAGGAGCCCCAGTTTCCAGCTTGTGTCCTTCTTGAGTTATATACCTGTACAAAAAAGACATAAGACAAATCTAAGATTTGTTTATATACGCTTTTCTAATAAACTTGATCTGGGAAGGAAGTTTATTTGTTAACAACATAACCGCTCTTTTGAAAACCCAGTAAGAGTATGAACTGTATACCACCTCTACAAGCTTTAATTTCTTCAAGAGAAAGAGTACACAGACAACACATGCTATTTACACTATGACATAAAAGGTATTATAAAACATTAGATGGAGGCCCTAAGTCAGTGATGGCGAACCTATGGCACGCGTGCCAGGGAGGGCATGCAGAGCCGTCTCCGCTGGCACGCGGCCTCGCCACTACACTGCTGCTTTGATCTGCCAGCGCGCGCTGCGGCGCCGGCAAATCAAAGCTGTGTCGGATCAGAGGACATTTCTCCTCTCTCAGACACTTCTAGACCCGCCCTCCCGTCCGGCGTCATGTGACAGCGGTCATGTGACGCGCCCAGGGTCACGTGACCGCCCTCAGCGCGGGAGACAACAGAAGATGAAAGCTGCAGCAGGGTGAAGGCAGAAAGGTGAGTATGACTTTTTTTTTTTTTACCAGCAGCCAGAATGGGGCAATACTAGGAGGATGGATGTATGGGGCAATACTAGGAGAAGGATGGATGGATGGGGAAATACTAGGAGGAGGATGGATGGATGGGGCAATACTAGGAAAAGGATGGATGGATAGGGCAATACTAGGAGGAGGATGGATGGGGAAATACTAGGAGGATGGATGGATGGATGGGGCAATACTAGGAAAAAAGAGAATTTTCTTTACTTACCGTAAATTCTTTTTCCTTTAGTCCGTAAATCTGGGAGACCCTGACATTGGGTGTTATATGCTGCCCCCTGGAGGTCACACCAAATATAGAAGAGATTTACTCCTCCTTCTCCCCTGCAGCATATACGCCCCCTGCAGGAATACTGTCAGTTTGGTATATAAGCAGTAGGAGGAAAACATTGCACTTCAAACCACATTCCCGGCAAACAGGGCCGAACAGGAAAAGTATAAGGCCAGAACCATGGCCAACAGAAAGACTATGTGCTGAGAAGAGCCACAGGTACGCCCGTAGGGCCAAAAGGGGAGGGTGCTGGGTCTCCCAGATTTACGGACTAAAGGAAAAAGAATTTACGGTTAGTAAACAAAATTCTCTTTTTCCTTGTTGTCCAAATCTGGGAGACCCTGACATTGGGACGTCCAAAAGCAGTCCCTGGGTGGGAAAAAAACCACTGCACCCTGAAAGGCAACTCAAACATTTACAGGTGGGCAACAGCCGCCTGGAGGACGCGTCTGCCCAGACCTGCATCCGCTGAGGCATGAACATGTACCTGGTAATGCTTTGAGAACGTGTGGAGGCTTGACCAAGTGGCAGCCTGACACACCTGTTGGGCCGAGGCTTGGTGCCGCAAAGCCCATGAAGCGCCCACAGACCTGGTGGAATGCGCCTTGAGACCCGCTGGGGGTGACGTGTGCGAGGCCGAATAGGCCTCCAATATGGCCGACCTGATCCAACGGGCAATTGTGGCCTTGGAAGCGGAAGAGCCCTTGCCGCGTCCGGCCGTGAGAATGAGGAGGGAGTCCGTCCGACGGAGAGGAGCTGTACGAGACAAGTACACCCTCAGAGCCCTGACCAAGTCCAGAGTGTGGAGGGCCTTTTCAACCCTGTGAACTGGGTTTGGGCAAAAGGACGGAAGAGAGATATCCTGATTGAGGTGGAAAGGAGAGACCACCTTCGGTAGAAAAGAGGGAACGGGGCGCAGGACAACCTTGTCCTGATGCACCACCAAGAATGGGGGCTTGCATGACAATGCCGCCAAATCAGACACCCGCCGAAGCGAGGTGATAGCCACCAGAAATGCCACCTTGTGTGACAGGGTGGACAAAGGGATACCTGAGATAGGTTCAAACGGAGGTTTCTGAAGAGCCGAGAGAACCAAATTAAGATCCCAAGGATCTAGAGGACGCTTGTAAGGAGGGACAATGTGGGCCACTCCTTGCATAAATGTGCGAACCTGAGGGAGCCTCGTCAGCCTTTTGGAATAAAGGACGGAGAGAGCTGACACCTGTCCTTTCAGAGAACTCAAGGCAAGACCAGAGTCCAGCCCCGACTGAAGAAACAAAAGTAATGTCGGCAAGGAGAAAGGGCACGGAGAATGGCCTTTAGTAAAGCACCAGGAGAGAAAAATTCTCCACGTCCGGTGATAAATCCTTTGCGAGACAGGCTTACGAGCTTGTTTCATGGTGTCCTGAACTTCCCGGGGAAGACCCGATTGTGTCAGGATCCAGGATTCAAGGGCCAAGCAGTCAACCTGAGCGCCGCAGAATTGTGGCGGAAGAATGGACCTTGAGACAGAAGGTCTGGACGATCTGGTAGACCCCACGGTTCGCCGTCGGCGAGGCGGAGCAGTTCTGGGAACCAGGCTCTCCTGGGCCAATTGGGTGCGATTAGAATCGCCCGGTGACATTCCGCCCGAATCTTGCGGAGCACTCGAGGCAACAGAGCCAGAGGTGGAAACACGTATGGCAGTCGGAACTGAGACCAATCCTGGACCAGAGCGTCCGCCGCCAACGCCCTGTGGTCGTGAGCCCTGGCTATGAACACCAGAACCTTGTGGTTGAGGAAAGATGCCATCAAGTCGAAATCCGGCGTCCCCCACCGCCTGAAAATGGCTTGGAACACTTCTGGGTGGAGAGACCATTCGCCCGGGTCCATACCCTGCCGGCTGAGATAGTCTGCTTCCCAGTTGTCCACCCCCAGAATGTGGACCGCGGAGATAGCGGAGCCCGTAGCCTCCGCCCAGCACAGGATTTTTTGAACCTCCAGCATCGCCAGGGTGCTGAGAGTGCCTCCCTGATGGTTTATATAAGCGACGGCCGTCGCATTGTCTGATTGGATCCTCACTTGGCGGTCGCTTAAGAGCGGCTGAAACTCTAGGAGAGCCAGGTACGCTGCCCTGATCTCCAGAACGTTGATGGGAAGGGAGGACTCCACCGGAGACCATGTACCCTGAGCCCTGTGGGGAAGAAACACCACTCCCCAGCCGGAGAGACTGGCATCCGTAGTGACCACCGACCAAGATGGTGGGAGGAGGGAGCGACCCTGAGACAGGGACTGATTTGTCAGCCACCACTGGAGAGAGTCCCTCGTTACGGGGGACAGGGAAATCTTGTGATCCAGGGTCCTCGGATTCTTGTCCCAGACCCGAAGGATCTCCAGCTGAAGGGGACGCAGATGGAGTTGTGCAAATGGGACTGCTTCGATCGAAGCTACCATTTTTCCCAGGATCTGCATCAGATGCCTGATGAAGTACAAGCGAGGAGGGAGGATGGAGCGAACACCTGCTTAGAGAGAGACGACCTTCTCGTGAGGCAGAAGTACCAGCGCTGCACGAGTGTCGAACAGCATGCCCAGATATACCAGGCTCTGGGAAGGCACGAGGACCGATTTCGGGAGGTTGACTATCCAGCCGAACCTCCGGAGCGTCGACAGAGTCGTGGACACTGCTTGCTGGCATTCCTGATGTGAGGGAGCCTTGACCAGGAGGTCGTCCAAGTAAGGGATGACCAACAGACCCTGCGAGTGCAGTATGGCGACTACGGAGGCCATCACCTTGGTGAATACTCGTGGGGCGGTGGCCAAGCCGAAGGGGAGAGCCACGAACTGGAAATGGTCGTCTCCAAATCGCAAAACGCAGGAACCGTTGGTGAGCTGGGACGATTGGGATGTGTAGATATGCATCCTTTATGTCTATGGATGCCAAGAATTCCCCTTGAGACATTGAGGCTATCAAAGAACGAAGCGATTCCATGCGAAAATGCCTCACTTTGAAGTGTTTGTTGAGAAGTTTTAGGTCCAGCACATGGCGGACGGACCCGTCCTTCTTGGGCACAATAAAGAGATTTGAGTAAAATCCCTGAAACCGTTCCCTGACGGGAACCTGGACAATGACTCCTTCCCGCTTCAGAGCTTCCAGCGCTTGTTGAAAAGCGCGGATCTTTGCGGGAGGGGGAGACGTCATGAAGAATCGGCTTGGGGGGACGGAGTTCAGTTCTATGAAGTAGCCGTGAGAGATAATGTCTCGCACCCATTGATCTAGGACGTCGGAGAGCTAAACGTCCCGAAAGAGGGACAATCTGCCCCCGACTCTGGGTGCGGAGCTGGAGCCATGCGAGTCATGCAGAGGCTGTCTTGGACGGCTTCTGACTAGAGGATTTCTACTGGCGAGAGCGCCAGGAAGAACCCGGACCTCGGGAGGGCTGGGCCTTGTCGGAACGAAAGGTTCTGTTAGAGGAGGACTGTCTGGAGGACCAGCCAGGGGAACGAAAGGAACGGAACCTTGCAGACCTTTGCTGCGCAGGTTTTCCACTTTTTTGTTGGGGCAGAAGAGTACTTTTGCCTCCTGTTGTGTCTTTGATAAGTTTGTCCAGACGTTCCCCGAAAAGACGATCCCCGGTACAGGGAGTCCCTGTAAGATGCTTCTTGGAAGAAGCATCACCTTTCCAATCCCGGAGCCAGAGAATTCTTCGAATGGCGAGGGAATTGGTGGCTGCCACTGCGGAACGACCGGCTGAATCCAGCACGGCGTTAAGAGCATATTTCGAGACCATAGCCATTTGTTCTAGAAGGGGGGACAACTCAGAAACCGCCTGGCGAGTCTTGGCATAAACTGCGTCTGTAAACTTAGAGAGTGCCTTAAGAGACCAAACCGCTGCAAAGGCGGTGGGAAAAGCAGCGCCGACCGCGTCATAGATGGACTTGGTCAACAGTTCAACCTGACGGTCTGCCGAGTCTTTTAAAGATGAGCTGTCGGCAATGGAAATTGTGGTTCTAGTAGCCAATCTGGCTACGGCCGGGTCCACCTTAGGAGGTTGAGACCAGCCAGATAGTACTGCCGGGGCAAACGGATACTTGACTTGGGATCCGTGGATTTTGGCATAAAACGTTTGGCCGGATAAGCCCTAGGCTTTTGCACCGTGTCTGTAAAGTCATGGTGATCCGAGAAGATGTTGGCAGGTCTCTTCGGATCCCTGAGAAAGACCTTGGCTCGCTGCTCAGACTGAGTGTCGGGAGCAGGAAGGCGAAGAATGTCATTAATAATGGAGACAATATTGTCAGCCAGAGCATCCCCTTCCGGGACAGAGTCAGAGGCCGCCTCTGAGCCAGAGGACGAAGAGTCCAGTTCCTCACCCTCCTCCAGAGGTTCCCTAGATTGAGATCTGGGCGAGGAGGGGGAAGGGCCTCAGCGAAGTCTTTTGGAGCTGGGCTCTCCTAGAGACGGAGAGGGCCTGTTACGCCCAGGAGGAAGAGACGGACCCGGGACCGAGGGAGAACCCTCCACGTCCTGGTCCGGGCTCTGGTTGATGGCCTGAATGATGGACCTAGTCATGGAGGCTACGGATTGTGACATAGCTCGTGACACTGCCAAGGCCACTGAATCAGACAATGACTGAGATAAGACGTCAGTCCATTGAGGAGCTGGAGTTAAAACCAGGGGAGCGGACGCCTGTTCCTCAGAGGGGGTAGGGGCATCCACCTGGAGCCGGGTTCCGAGGAGATCCGGTGACTCATTCTGCTCACAGGCAGTGCAGAGAGGATGGACACTCTGCGCAGGCCATGTGACTTTCCACCCTGTACAAGTTGCATATAATTTTGCAGCCTGGGGGCGGGATCGCGGCCTAGGCCTCCGGCGAAGCCAGGGACTAAATTTGAGGTCGCGGCCGGCCTGCGTGAGGGGTCCGGCGCGGAAGTCCCGCAAAAACACCCGCGGATGCGGGAAACGGAGACCCATGCCCTGAGCCCCGTCCACCTGCTGTGCTAAGACAGGCAAGGAGGGGATCGCTGGTGGACTTACAACCAGGCTAGGGGCCAATGCAGGGACACAACAGCAGGTCCAGTCCTGGATCCTGCTGTGGATGCGGTGGCCCCCAAGTGTCAGCACATACCTGGATCCCCAGAGGGGAAGAAGACGGGGGGCCAGCTCGGTACCTGTGGTGGAGCCTGCATGCATCGCCTGTGACTACCAGGAGTTGAACTCCGCCACAGGGGGCCACACAGTGACTGTGTAACGGCCAGGGGCACAGGGAACTGTGAACCCCTCAGTCAGCTTCCACCTCACCAGAGGCCCTTTGAAAGGGTATGGTGAGGGAGCACGGCATATGGGGCCGAAGGCCCATGCCGGGGGACCCCGATGGTCCCCAAAACTTCATCTGTAGCAGGAGCTTTAGTGTGGAGATGTGCCTCCAACGACACCAAATAACAAACTGACAGTATTCCTGCAGGGGGCGTATATGCTGCAGGGGAGAAGGAGGAGTAAATCTCTTCTATATTTGGTGTGCCCTCCAGGGGGCAGCATATAACACCCAATGTCAGGGTCTCCCAGATTTGGACGACAAGGAAAGGATGGATGGGGCAATACTAGGAGGAGGATGGATGGATGGATGGGGCAATACTAGGAGGAGGATGGATGGATGGATGGATGGATGGATAGGGCAATACTAGGAGGAGGATGGATGGATGGATGGGGCAATACCAGGGTGGATAAAAAATCAATGTTTTTTAAAAAAAAAAAAAAATAAAAAAAAATAGGATTTTTTTTATTTAAATCGGATTTTTTTTTTATTTAAATCAGATTTTTTTCAATAAACTGCTTTTTGAGAAAAATATTTTACCATCCAAAGGTTCTTCCATCATGAGATAAAGCTGAGTTGTTTAACTCAGTAGAATAAAGGCTGTATATGTGTAACATTCACAATGCCATGCTCTTCCAGAGGTTTCTGTAGGATTAGTGGGCAGTTTCTCTCCTATATTATCACAGACGCTCGCTTTACTTACGCAGTTCTCAAAACTGAATTTGACTCCGCAGAGGTCCCAGCCTCTTCTTCACGGCAAAAATGTTACAACATAAACAGAGTTGAGAAAAAGACCTTAATCCTATTGTTCTACAAACCTATGAATACAGAATCAACCCCTTCAGTGCCAAGTCCGAGAAGTTAGACAATATGTTTCTGATTGTTTGGAGTGGAATAGATCTGCACAACACAAGAAGAATGTGAATCTAAGTGTGAGGAGGAGGAAGGGCAAGCAGACAAGAAAATGAAAGTGAAACTTTGAGCACAATACTGCAGCATAGCCACAGCAGACAAGTCTGGATCTGTTTGTGTGTACGATCTGAGGTTTATTACATTCTTTCCTTATAATGGCAGCAGGCCGTAAAAGAGACCCAGTTTGGGAATATTTTAATGAAGCTCCTTCGCCTATCGGTAAAGCAGGCATGCGTGCAAAATGCAAACGATGCAACAATGAGATGCAAGGCCTGGTGGTGCGAATGAGGCAACATCATGAGAAGTGCGGTGATGAAGATGACCAAAGAAACACTTCTGAACAGGCAGGATCTTCAGGTTGGTAAACATTTTTATTGAATCCTATTTCTAAAGACTGAACTGTCATGTGTGAGAAAAAATATATTTCTTATTATTACTGCATATTACTGTCATTTGGTACAGTTATGAAGAAAAACAAATATTCCTTTTGGGGCAGGGGCAGTGATGTGTTGCGTACAATAAGCAGAAATTGTATAATAAACAATAAAATAACAGCATTGACTTTTTTTGTTTAGGGGAATTCATGGATTTTGGAAACTATCCACCCCCAAGATCACCATCATCCTGTTCTACAGTTTCAGAGTTATCCATCCAGGATAGTGCTTCATTAGCAGCAGCATCATCATCAGACACCCACAGCCACATATCACCATCACCCAAAAGGAAGAAAAAATCTTTACCTCCTGGAACCAGCATAGATAGGTTTGTGATAAGAACTAGCAGATTAGAAAATGAGTTGATTGAAGAAAAAATTGCCCAGTTTATTTCTGCAACGAACTCTTCTTTCCGTCTGACTGAGAACCCACATTTCATTAATATGGTTCAGTCACTGAGACCAGGATACAGTCCACCCAGCAGAGCTGATGTTGCAGGGAAACTGCTGGATCAAGTGTATGACAGAGAAATGGAGCAATGTGCAAAAGCTCTGGAGGGTAAAATTGTTAACCTAAGTATTGATGGGTGGAGTAATGTCCACAATGACCATATTGTATGTGCTTGTATAACAACAGAAGGTAAAGTCTTCCTTGAACAAACAACTGATACGTCAGGAAATGCACACACAGCAGAATACTTACAAGAAGTGGCAGTATAAAAGCTATAACGACATGTGAACAAAAATTCAAATGTCTAGTACGCAGTTTGGTCACTGACAATGCTGCAAACGAATCCAAGATGAGAAGAGATTTAGAAGAGCAGGGAGGGAATACAAAGCTGCTAATAACATATGCTTGCAGTGCTCATTTGCTGCACCTCTTAGCCAAAGACTTAAGTGTTCCAGAAATAAAGGCTAATGTTGTTGAAATTGCTAAATACTTCCGTAATAATCATTTTGCTGCAGCAGCTCTGAAAAGGATGGGTGGAACCAAGCTAACGCTCCCACAAAATGTTAGATGGAACTCTGTGGTGGACTGTTTTGAGCAGTATATCAAAAACTGGCCTATTCTGATGACACTTTGTGAAGAAAATCGAGATAAAATAGATGGCACTGTCACGGCCAAAATCCTCAACATTGGGCTTAAAAGAAATGTTGAACATATGCTGAGCTTCCTGAAACCCATTTCTCAAGCTTTAAACAAAATACAGAAAAATAGCTGTTTTATTGCGGATGCTGTTGAAATTTGGAAGGAACTGCGTGAACACTTAAAAACAGAACTACACATGGACAGAATTAAATTACAAGCAGTAAACAAACGAATGGGACAAGCACTGACTCCAGCTCATTTTTTGGCAAATATTGTCAATATCCAATATCAGGGTCAAAACCTAAGTGCTGAGGAAGAGGAGTTAGCTATGACATGGGTATCCAGCAATCATCCATCTTTAATGCCAACTATAATAAACTTCAGAGCTAAGGGGGAACCATTCAAGAAATACCGTATATACTCGTGTATAGCACCTGTATAAGCCGACCCCCTACTTTTGCCTCCAAAATCTGAGAAAACCTATTGACTCGTGTATAAGCCGAGGGTGGACCCCAGCACAGGTATACAGCCCCCCAGCAGTGTGGTATACAGCAGCCTCCCCAGTGGTATATACAGGGCCCAGCAGTGTTACAGCAGCCTCCCCAGTGGTAGTATACAGCAGCCCCAGTGATAGTATACAGGTATATACAGCAGCCCCAGTGGTAGTATACAGCAGCCCCAGTGGTAGTATACAGGTATATACAGCAGCCCCAGTGGTAGTATACAGCAGCCCCAGTGGTAGTATACAGCAGCTACAGCAGCCCCAGTAGTGTATACAGGGCGGGCCCCAGTGGTGTATACAGGGCGGGCCCCAGTGGTGTATACAGGGCGGGCCCCAGTGGTGTATACAGGGCGGGCCCCAGTGGTGTATACAGGGCGGGCCCCAGTGGTGTATACAGGGCGGGCCCCAGTGGTGTATACAGGGGCCCCCCTTCCCCCTTGCTGTCAGCCACCTGTAAAGAAATAGATCGTTATACTTATCCCTGTCCTGTCCTGTCGCCGCCGCTCTCCGACACCGCGCGCTCCTCCGTCTTCTTCCTGCTGTGACCGGCGCACAGACAATGACGTCATTGCCTGCGCCCGCCGGTCACAGCAGGAAGAAGACGGAGGAGCGTGCGGTGTCGGAGAGCGGCGGCGACAGGACAGGGATAAGTATAACGATCTTTTTCTTTACAGGTGGCTGACAGCAAGGGGGAAGGGGGGCCCCTGTATAAACCACTCATGGTATATGACTCGTGTATAAGCCGAGGGGGGACTTTTCAGCACATTTTTTGTGCTAAAAAACTCGGCTTATACACGAGTATATACGGTATATGTTTGCTGAAGATATTTTAAGGAAGGTCACACCAGTAAACTGGTGGAAGTCACTTAAGCGCTTGGATTTAGAGACTGTTCAAGTAATGATTTCACTTTTAACAGCAGTAGCTTCTTCTGCAGGCGTTGAAAGAATATTCTCTTCCTTTGGACTCATTCATTCTAAATTGAGAAATCGGTTGGGACCCAATAAAGCAGGAAAGCTTGTTTTTCTTTTCCAGATTATGAATAGGAACAAAGAAGAAGATGATGATGAAGATGACGACAAGTGAGCTACAGAGGACAGCAGGGACAGTAGTATTTAAGTTTTTCATGTGTCGGCTGGGCTGACAGTCTAAGTTTCTTAAAATATATATATATGTTGTTTAGCCAAATTAGTTAACAAACATGGATGTTTGTTTAAGCAAATAACTTATGCTGTAATGTTGTTATTGTTTCAGTTGAATAAATCTATTTAAATTGTTATTAAGGTCAGGGTTATTTTTCTCCTTCCTAAGTACAACAGAACAGTGGTGTCCAAATATGAATGATTAACCCATTAAACTGGGGAGAAAAAAGTAATATAAAAAGTGATTCTAAAAATCTTCATCTACTTGCATGTTAAAGTAGCAAGAACTAGTTTAGGTAGAAACTTTGATTTAAATCACTGATTTAAATCAAGCCTTACTGACTAGTGATTTAAATTGTGATTTAAATCGTGATTTAAATCAGTTAGATTTAAATCAAATCCACCCTGCATTGAACATTGTCTTGGGAGGTTATTGTGTTGTTACAACAGGTTGCTGAAACTGCCAACCTCGAGTAGCAACTAGTCCTGCAGAAAGAGATAAAAGCCCTGAAGCAGAGGTAGCAGGTGGAGTTGTCCGAAGAAGTCAGCAGTGTAAGAGTAAGTGATCCAGTACCCATTGTAATACCCCCAAGAAGTGAAATGATAATCTGGTGTAGGATAGGCCTTGGAGGGCAAGATTTCCAATCCCCGATAGAGACCATGTACTCAGACAGTAGGCCCACTGTCCTGACAGCTGGAGGGGTAGTTGATGTCCGCAAGAGGAGGGTACCTGTACGTGTATTAAACTGCGGTGAAGAAGAAGTCAAACTGCCTAGGTTTGCTACCACTGCTAAATTGTACACTGTCAATAACAACTCAATCAAGGCAGTAGAACCCTTGAACCCATCTAACAAGGCGGAGGACAATGGCTCTGAGGAGAAGCTGGAGGATTGCTGCCAGAAGTTACATGTAGATACTGACTCCACCCCTTCACACCAAAAGCATGGAGTTTACAGGGTAGTGCGGGAGTATAAACAAGTTTTTAGCAAACATCCTTTAGACTTTGGGCAGGTAAAAGGGGTTCAACATTATATCCCCAGAGGTGATCATCCGCCCATTAAAGAGAGATATGTACCATGAGCTCACTATCAATGTGCCAAAGAAATATGACAGGAGATGAAGGAGGCTGGGGTTATAAAAGATAGTTGTAGCCCCTGGGCAGCACCTCTAGTCCTAGTTAAAAAGAAGGATGGTACAATGAGAATGTGTGTAGATTACAGTCAGATTAACCGCATAAGACATAAGGATGCATACCCATTACCCAGAATTGAAGAGTCACTGGCTGCATTGAGAACTGCTAACTACTTTTCCACCTTAGATCTTACCAATGAACATTGGCAAGTTCCTGTAACAGAGGCGGACCGAGAAAAGACAGTGTTTGCCATGCTGATGGGCCTCTGTGAGTTCAACTGCATGCTATTCAGACTCTGTAACACAACGGGAACATTCCAGACGTTGATGGACTGCTGCCTGGGGCACAAGAACTTTGAAACCATACTTAGATGATGTCATAGTCTACTCCAAGACGTATGAAGACAATCTGGAGCACTTGGCAGAAGTGTTTGAAGCGTTAATCAGTTATGGCATGAAAGTGAAGCCATCCAAGTGCTAACTGTTGAAGCCTAAGGTACAGTACCTCGGTCATATTGTCAGTGTTGAAGGTGTAGCACCAGATCCAGAGAAGGTTACTGTCATTAGGGACGGGAAAAGACCCACTAGTGTCAAAGAGGTGAGGCAGTTCCTGGGGCTGGTAGGATACTACAGGAGATTCAACAAGGGGTGTACAAAGATGGCTGCACCCCTGCAGGACCTCCTGGTAGGGCAGTCCAAGAAGGCTAAGAACCCAAGCCCTCCATTCGAGTGGGGCAGCAAACAAGAAGACTCCTTCAATCAGTTGAAGTGGGCCCTGATGGGATATGAGATCCTAGCCTACCCTGATTACAGTCAGCCGTTTGTGTTATATACAGATGCCAGCAATGTGGGATTGGAAGCAGTGTTGTCCCAGGTGCAAAGAGGCAGAGAAAGAGTGATAGCCTATGCCAGCAGGAAGCTCCGTCCTACAGAAAGCAACCCAGAGAACTGCAGCTCGTTCAAGTTCCTAGCCGTAGTCTAGGCAGTCACAGAACGTTTCAAGCATTACCTGGCTGCAGCAAAGTTTACCATCTTCACGGACAACAATCCGTTGACTCACTTGAAGACAGCGAAGCTAGGTGCATTAGAACAGCAATGGATGGCCCGACTGTCCAATTATAACTTTACCATCAAGTACCGAGCAGGCCACAAGAATGCCAACACATGCATTGTCCAGGACGCCTCATTTGCAAGATGCAGGAGAAAATCCGGAGCAGCTGAAGAGATACAGCTATCGGCTTTTCACTGCCCTAGTGTGTCTCAGTGTTCTACTTGTGTAAAAGATAAACGTCAAGAGGCTACGTTGAATCCACTACCTCAACCATGGATGGGCATAAACGCAAGACAGTGATCCAGCTGTTCGCTTAGTAAAAGAACTGTTGATGCAGGAAGGCTCACATCCTGGTCCAGATGCTCCATCAGAAACACAACAGCTGTGGAAACAAAGAAGTAAATTGCTCATTTATGGAGGTAAACTGTGCAGATGCTACATGAATCCCAGAACTCATGAGCTTGTCTGGCAGATAATAGTGCCAAAAAGAGATGTTCAGATGGTACTGGAGGCATATCATGATGGTGCAGGGCATTTCGGATGGAAAAAGTTGGAGGTTCTGCTGAGAGAAAGATTCTACTGGGTTGGCATGAGACAAGCCATTGAAAACTGGTACAGAGACTGTGGACCATGCAACCTGAGAAAGAAAGATCGAGATAGCCAGAGAGCCCAACTACAGCCAATTGTCACCAAACAACCCCTGGAACTAGTCTTAGATCATGTGAAACTGGATCCAAATAGATCAGGCCATGTCTACACCCTCATCACAGTAGACCACCACTCTTGTTTCTTGGTAGTAGTACCTGTGAAGGATCTTACAGCCAAAACAGCTGCTAGAGCATTTCAAACCCACTTTTGAAGACCTCATGTTTATCCAGAACAAGTGTTAACAGACCAAGACCAGCTTTTGAAGACGAGAAATTCCAAAAGTTCTGTAACATGTACAGGTGTAAGAAAATAAGAACCACTCCGTACCACGCACAAACAAATGGAATGTGTGAACAGATGAACCAGGTAGTCATAGACCTGCTATAAACATTGCCATTGGAAGAAAGAAACATGTGGCCAGAAAAGTTGCTAGATTTAGTGGACCTACACAACCAAGTCCCAGTGAGTTCCACCAATTGCACACCTGCATATCTCATGATAGCAAGACCTGGCAAATTATCCATTGACCTGGACATGGGAATAGTAAAACCAGGTGTAGACTCACCAAAGTCTGATTGGGATGCAGAACGCCAGCAACAGTATTAAGTACAAGAAAGCGTGGAAAGAAGTTTGTCCCATGTCAGAGAAAGACTAGAGAAATCATATACCGTATATACTCGAGTATAAGCAGAGTTTTTCAGCACAATTTTTGTGCTGTAAAGTGCCCCCCCCTAGCATATACTCGAGTCACTGGGTATTTGCTTGGGGGAGCTGTGACCGGGGGCTGGACGAGGCAGGAGGGGGATGCAGTGACCGCGGGCGGTCACGTGGGGCCGCCCATTAGTGTAATGAATATGCAATATGCACTGCATTCCCCATCCATCAGCGGCGGGGGGAGAAGTGCATATTGCACTACACTGGCCCCAATCAGTGATATACAACCCCCCAGGCTGCTGCACACATTAAAATAACAAACATTTCAAACATTACCTTTCCGGCGACTCCTTGCTGGCATCACCGCTCCCCCGGTCTCCGGGCTTCTTCGTGCTTGTGCCGATGTCGTGTGACTGGCGCAGCAGCGATGACGTCATCGCTGCTGCGTCAGGGCCACAGCAGTAGAAGCCGGCAAAAAGAGGAAGAAGCCGGGAGACCGGAGCAGCGGCGGTGCCAGCAAGGAGTCGCCGGAAAGGTAATGTATGAAATGTTTGTTATTTTAATGTGTGCCGCAGCCTGGGGGCCTGTATACTAAGGAGGGAGCTGTATATAACTGCAGGGGGCGTGTATACTAAGGAGGGGGCTGTATATAACTGATGGGGGGCCTGTATACTAAGGAGGGGGCTATATATAACTGATGGGGGGACTATATACTAAGGAGGGGGCTGTATATTACTGCTGGGGGCCTGTATACTAAGGAGGGACCTGTATACCAATGCTGGGGGGTCTGTATACCACTGCTGAGGGGCCTGTATACCACTGCTGAGGGGCCTGTATACTGGGATGGGGCGCTATATACCAGTGATGGGGGTCTGCTGCATTTCTCACCCTAGGCTTATACTCGAGTCAATAAGTTTCCCTAGTTATGGAAGGTAAAATTAGGGTCCTCCTCGGGTCGGCTTATACTCGAGTATATACGGTAACAAGCTTGCTCCTGCAACTCCCTTACAACCAGGTGAACAAGTACTCAAGAGGAGGAGAACGCAACCAGCAAACTTGATGACCAAAAAGAAGCAGTACCATATATCGGGTTACCATCAAACTTTGACAATACTAAAGTGTGCCTTCTTAGTAAAGACAATGGAAAGACATCAGCAGCAGTTTCCAGAGACCATTTTAAGGTATGTCCTGATACATTGAAGTATCAAGAAAAAGTTCCAGAAGTACCTATACATGTGAAACCAAAAGAGGAGGAGGTAATCCATACACAACTTGGAGACGTGCACACAGTACAATAGAGCAGTTGTCGTTCCCATGTTAACTTTTCCCCAAATAGTGGTACCAGAACCAGGAAGAACAGCAAGCTGAGGTATCAGAAACAGCACCTGTAGAAGAACAGGAAATTCAACCGCCTGCTAACAGTGAGCCTGTCAGTTCCATGGCAAGATTAAGACAAGAGTCAGAAACACCAGCACTGCACAGAACTACACATAGCATAGTGCTCAGTATACCAGTAGTAGAAACCCCTGTAGTACGAAGGTCACAACACACCACACAGGGTCAGACCCCAGCACGTTACAAGGATTAAAGTGCAGTTCAGATGGTTAAAATATAAATAGGTTTTCCTTGTTGTACATAAACATGTAAATACGTAACTATGCAACCACCAAGCATATGTACTTACAGAACTTTACTGTATGAACCTTTGAGTTTTCTTAAACTTTTATTAAATAAAAAGTAAATATGGACCATTAAGCCATAGGACTGGTTGCAGCAAAGACTGTGTGTAAATATTCTTCATCAGCAAAGTGACTGCTTTTTGAATTTTCTCGGTTTTTGTATTTTTTTATTTTTTTTGAGACTCTGTACCTTTTATATACTTCTTTATTAATTGTTTATGTTTTCTCTTTACAAAAAGGTTTCAGCCCAGGAGTACTGAATTTCACTAGGGGGGGAATGTGGCACCCCAGAGTTCGGCTGCCACTATGTCATTATCTCCATCGGGGGGTAGTGTCATACCTGAGGAGCAACCGAAGGGTATTTACACCAGGCAAAACCAAAGCACTTAACTTTTCCGGTTCAATTCTGGTCTGGGGCAGATTTAGTCAGTTCAGTACGGAGCAGTACTGAGGAAGACATCCTGTGGACTTGAGCACTGCTAAGCTCGTCCCAGGGTAGCTAAGCCTAGCTGAGGGACCTAAGACGAGAGTCTGAGGAAGTCGAGGAGAGCCTGCGGAGCAGAGCAGTGTCAAGCTCACCCCAGAGGAGTAAGCGCCAAGAAACAGACACGAGAGTCCAAGCTGTGCAGGGCCTAACGACCGACAGCAAATACCGGAGAGTGGAGAATTCCAAGATCCCCATCCACACAGAGTGCCCGGAGGTAAAGCAGCGTTAAGAGCCCAGTAGTAGCTGCCCGTGAAGTGGGGCTAAAGAAGGACTCGAGCTGCCTGTCAGAGCTGCCTGTCATACTGGCACATGCAGGAGAGAGAGAGAGAGGGGGGGGGGGCGCAGCTCAGCTTCAATCAGCAGCAGGGACCTGCCAGGAGAAAGCGCAGCAGGGAGGCCTCAGAACTTGCTGGGTGAGGAAACCCCCGAGTTGCTCCCAGGTTACACGGACTCAAAGAATCATCACCTGTTGCTGAATCGGTATTGCCAGTAAAGAATTTGAGGAACCAACAAAACGTGAGTCTGTCTATTATTGCGCACCCACCATCCTGCACTCTACACCTTGCAATATTCACTGCCCTGGGGATCCGCTCCACCTGTGGAGAGCCAATCCATCCCAGCTGCCCGTCCATCGTCCCCAGAGGTTCTGCAGCAGCGGTGGTTACCCATAACCACAAACCACAGGTGGCATCACGAATAATCTTTATTTTCCCCAAGAACTCTTAACACTGAACCCAGCGTCACGGAGGCGGGTCTCGACCCCTGTGACTCCCCAGAAACACCACAGCCCGGTTCAGAGTACCCCACGGCCCTGGGGCGTATCAGTAACGTAATGTGAAGCTCATGAGCCCTGAGGCAAAAGCTCTAACGGGGTCCCCCAATTATTGCAAATCTTTAATAGCAAGTCTTTTTCTATAGGTCAGAGGAACTTTTGGGGCCCCCTAGGATCCATGACTCGGGTGCGATTGCAACTGCTGCACCTGTTGTAGTTATGCCCCCGACTAGTCGAGGGGGCATTAGTTAGTTTTCCCGCACAGCACTGAGCTTCTGAAGCCCGATGTACGGCGCATTCCGGTTTCAGAGAGGCTCACTGCACATGATCAGGGGTAAGATGTGTACGCCTAGATTAAGAAGAAGTCACAGGCGCGTGATAAGTTGGCTGTCAGGAAAATATAACAAAAATATGCTTTCCCTTGTTCAAGATGCTGACCGCTAATGGCCTGGGTTTTTCTGGACTAGGATGCAGGAAGAGGGTTGAGGGAGGTTGAGGCAATCAAAACTCAGTTGAAAGGAGGATATTATAAGAATAACATATATAGACATTTTTAAGATACCTTTTATGTTATTGCTAAATGTACCTGAGGAAGACTTGTATCTAGATCGAAACGCGTTGTACTATACTGTATCGTTTTTTAATTTTTTACAATCCGAATGAAATGAAAATATTTTTTTAAAAACGAAAACCCTGGATGAGTATGGAAGCGCCGCACCAATTTGAAACCGGTTTTCATTACCTTTCTACGCAAATGTTTTATTGGGAATTGATCTGGGGCGGTTGGTTGCTCGATATTTCCTCAATTTGATATCGTGTAAACGTCATGTTGATGATTTGAGCAAGGATAGCAATGTTGTGCATGATAATAAAGTGGATCATGGTGTCGGGGCACTCACCTGTGTCACCCTGTGGGGTGATAATACTGAGATTCCCCTGAAGATAGCGGAAGTCAGCGCTAAGGGAGATGGAGGCAGGCATGGCAGCCACAAAAGCAGAGGAACACAAGAGAAAAAACACAGTGGTTGGGTGCAGCTTGCCAGTGTCATTATGGACTGACAGCGCTGGTGGAGCTGCTCCATAATTAATACCGATTCTGAGGCATCACAGCTTGATGGGCCTCATCGTGTGGGAGAACTCAAACATGTCACGCTACGGGGTGACATTGCTGATGTCCCCTCAAAAGCATAGAAATCGTTGGTAAGGGAGATGAAGGCATGCACGACAACCACAAGAGCAGTGGTTGTGTGCAGTTTGCCAGTGTCCCGACGGACTGTGACAAGGCTGGTGGTAGCTGCTCCATGATTAGCACCAGGGCCGACTCTAGGTTTTTGTGGGCCCCGGGCAAAAGACTTTTAGTGGGCCCTTTTTACACATAGAGGCTGGGGGCTGTGTATATATATTATAAATCTATATAAATATATATATTTAGCACTGATCTAGAGAGATCACATGAAAAGGGAAAAGTGTGTCCCACAGCCCAGCAGGATGATGGGAACACTGTACCCAAAACCTGTCTGGATTGCGGGAAGATGTGCTCACTGCTTGTCAGAGTGATGGAAAAACAATACCCATAACCTGTCAAGAGTAATGGGAAAGAGATACCCACAGCTGGCCCGGATGATGAGAGAATTGTGCTCACTGCTTGTCAAGGAGATGAGGAAGCAGCTCCCATGACCTGTCAAAGTAGCGGTGTTTCCAGAGCGGGCCTAGACTATGTATAAGTCAAGCCTGTAATCTATCTAGCTGATGGGAAAGCGGTACCCTCTGCTGGCCAGGACATAGGAAAGTTGTACCTATGGCTTGTCCAGATGGGAAAGTGGTACCCTCTGTGTCAGGGAGATGGCAAACCAGTACCAATCAACTGTCAGAATGGCAGAATGGTAGGTCCCACAGCCTGTCAAGATGTGGGACAGTTGTTGTCCACAACTTGTGGGGTGATGGGAAATCGGTATCCTCAACCAGTCAGGCCAAACGGAAGGTATCGTTACCCCTGGCGAGACAGCCTACCTTGTCGCTGTCGCCCGCAGACTGAGTACTCGGAATGCAGTTAACACACTGCCTTCTTGGCCCTCAGCCTGCAGAGGGATAACCAAACCAATTGCTGACCCAGAACAGGTCACAGGTCCGAGGGGGCTCCGGAAAGTTCGGGCTTTAGCGCCACTTCTGGCTATCTCTAGACAGGGGTCTTGAACAGTAATACCAGCAGATGCCAGTCGTGAGGTGGTGAGTGACCTCACGGAGACGCCCGTATCAGAGTCCATGCACAAAGGTGCATTTATCAGTTATCTACAGTGGTATGAAAAAGTTTGGGCTCCCCCTTAATCTTACTCTTTTTTTTTTTTGTTTAAAATAGTTTTTTTGCAACAGCAATTTCAGTGTGATATATGTAATAACTGATGGATACAGTAATATTTCAGGTTTGAAATGAGGTTTTATGCAGTAACCAAAAATGTGAAATATGCATTATTTCAAAATTTGACAGGTGCAAAAGTATGGGCACCCTTCTGATTTTCATGATTTGAATACTCCTAACTACTTTTTACTGACTTACTGAAGCACTAAATTGGTTTGGTAACCTCATTGAGCTTTGTACTTCATAGCCCGATGTATCCAATCATGAGAAAATCTATATCAGGTGTCCACTTGCAAGTTGTTCTCCTAGTTGCATCTTCTCTGAGGAGTGGCATCATGGGATCTTCAAAACAGCTCTCAAATGATCTTAAAAAAAAAAGATTGTTCAACATAGTTGTTCAGGGGAAGGATACAAAAAGTTGTCTCAGAGATTTAACCTGTCAGTTTACACTGTGAGGAACATAGTAAGGAAATGGAAGACCACAGGGACAGTTCTTGTAAAGGCCAGAAGTGGCAGGCCAATAAAAATATCAGAAAGGCAGAGAAGAATGGTGAGAACAGTCAAGAACAATCCACAGACCACCTCCAAAGACCTGCAGCATCATCTTGCTCCAGATGGTGTCACTGAGCATCGGTCAACAATACAGAACACACTGCACAAGGAGAAGCTGTATGGGAGAGTGATGCGAAAGAAGCCGTTTCTGTATGCACGCCACAAACAGAGTCGCCTGAGGTATGCAAAAGCACATTTGAACAAGCCAGTTTTATTATGGAAGAAGGTCCTGTGGACTGATGAAACAAAGATTGAGATGTTTCGTCATACAACAAGGCGTTATGCATGGCGCCACAAAAACACAGCATTCCAAGAAAAACACTTGCTACCCACTGTCAAATTTGGGGGAGTGTCACTCATGTTTTGGGGCTGTGTGGCCAATGACGGCATCGGGAATCTTGTTAAAGTTGAGGGTCGCATGGATTCCACTCAGTAACAGCAAATTCTTGAGAATAATGTTCAAGAATCAGTGTCAAAGTTGAAGTTACGCCGGGGATGGATCTTTCAGCAAGACAATGATCCAAAACACCGCTCCAAATCTACTCAGGCATTCATGCAGAGGAACAATTACAATGTTCTGGAATGGCCATCCCAGTCCCCAGACCTGAATATCATTGAACATCTGTGGGATGTTTTGAAGCGGGCTGTCCATGCTCGGCGACCATCAAACTTAACTGAAGTGGAATTGTTTTGTAAAGAGGAATGGTCAAAAATACCTTCATCCAGGATCCAGGAACTCATTAACAGCTACAGGAAGCGACTAGAGGCTGTTATTTTTGCAAAAGGTGGATCTACTAAATATTGTCACTTTTCTGTTGAGGTGCCCATACTTTTGCACCTGTCAATTTTTGAAATAATGCATATTTCATATTTTCGCTTAGTACAATAAACCTCATTTCAATCCTGAAATATTACTCTGTCCATCAGTTATTACGTATATCACACTGAAATAGCTGTTGCAAAAAAAACATTTTTTTTAAAAGAGAAAAGAGTAAAATTAAGAGGGATGCCCAAACGTTTTCATATGACTGTATATGATTAGTTGTTTGTACACTGGAGTCAGCTTTGGTGTCTGCGTGATCACCCCTAATTGAGCAGCAGCTAAAAATCTATGAAGAGTCAGTGTGTGTATAATCTTCAATATTGGCAAATAGTGTTTAAGATTTAAGATCTAGCGCTTACTAAAATGACAAATTTGTAGCCCGCCTAGAATTACTACCCAATCACTTTATGAAAAAAAACTCCAATTTATTTTTATCATCTAAAAACACAATAATTTTATTTTGTTAAAATGCATGAAATGCTTTAAAATATCTTTAAAATATCAGGTTGATTCCTTGATGGTTTCGGTTGTTTACATGGGGTCTTCTCCTAAAGTTGCTATGCTATTATTTTTGACTTGATGTCGTTATCTGGAGAAGATAATATACAGTAAATCTGATTGGGCATATATTTCTTTTTATAGAGTTCACTGATTGGTAGAACACCAGACTCACCTGGTGAGTTTTTGTTGTTGCACAAAGTTTGAGTATCTGCAGCAAAGGCAGTATAATTATTCCATGTCTTTCTGAATAGTGGCAAAAGCAAATTTTCCACAGAACAAACAGATCCAGGACCAAACAGAAAACATACAAGGTGTGTATATTAACCATTTGTATGAAGCTGTTTTAACCATTTTACACATAACTAATCATAAGGGTGTCCTCAAATAGGTCTCACCAGACAAGTAGAACTAGAGACATATTTGTGTGCAACAACAAAAACTCACCAGGTGAAAAGAATAGCATAGCAACTTTAGGAGAAGACCCATGTAAACAACCGAAACCATCAAGGAAGCAACCTGATATTTTAAAGATATTTTAAAGCATTTCATGTATTTTAACAAAATGAAATTATTGTGTTTTTAGATGATAAAAATAAATTGGAGTTTTTTTTCATAAAGTGATTGGGTAGTAATTCTAGGCGGGCTACAAATTTGTCATTTTAGTAAGCGCTAGATCTTAAATCTTAAACACTGTATGTAGATATGCCGTAAAAGTGTCAGAGGAGAAAATCCTTTAAATCCATTTCCACAAAAGCATGTACTCGTTCCGTGTCCTTATGTCTTTGACTAATAAACACTGCAAGAAAAAACTATTCCTTTAAGCGTTGTGAGACAGTGCGGGGGATCATATGCGAGGGACGCTATGTCTCCCCCAGAGTGCGTACTGTCACAAATTGAACCCGATATAGGGTGTAGGAAAGAGGGACAATCCACTCCCTCCGCTCTGGGTTTTGCAGGTTTCCCCGGAAGGAGACAAAGGGTTAAAAGCCTGGTTAGGAGACAGGGCGGGGTTCCCTGTGAACAGTTTTGGCCTGAAGCTGAAGCAACAGCATATATCAACCGGACAGATCAATAGCTCCAGGGGCCGTGTGCGGTAATAACACGGTCTAGCCCGGGAGGGCTGGGAGCTCGGTGCGACCTAGACCAGAGAGAACTCCTAACCTGAAGGGACCGTGTTGCTGTCCGGGGAATGTATGCATTGTACCCGGCTGCGTCCCGGAACCCGGCAACTTGTGCCACTGCTGTACCTCATGAATAAATCCGGGTACTGTATAAACTGATACCGGGCTCACGGCTGTTTGTCTTGCAATCCCGGCGCTACCTCACAGCGTAATTTAAAAAAATATTTGATATCACAGCATCTGTAAAGTCCCATACGATAACATGTATAAGTAAATAAGCCACATAATAAATGCTTTGAATAAAATACCAGAATTGATATTTTTGTCGATCTATCTTTTCTTTACTTAGTATCTGACCTGTTATAATATGTCTCCATCTCCTCCTGTTGTTATGTGCTGCCCTTTTGTGTACATGTCTTTCAAGCAAAAAACCCTACATTTTAAATTCATTACTAATAAAGATTTAAAAGTATGTTTACCTTCCAAAATGGCTGTGTGAGAAGAGGCTTTGTAATTCACTCTCTGGCTATATATAATACTACATCTTGGGTATTGGGAGATTGCATATATTGGCATTGATTGTCTGGACACAAGGTTGTACACACTCCCTCTCTGTTTTGGGGCTGATTCTTTTTATTTATTGCTTTTGAATTCTGCATCCCCTGGCAGATGCATACATACAGACTATAAGGCATGGCTCACATGCCTGGGTTACATTTTTTAAAGAGGAAAGAAGGTCTTGCATCTATTGTACAAAATACACCAAACAGACCCCAAAATAATCAGTGGGGTTCCACTGCAGCCATCTGCACAATTGATGCACTGGGTAGCAAATTCAATTTGTTCCTAAAAAGGGCACAAGGTGTTATTTCACAATATGAATAATACAGTATTTACTAAAACAGACATTTGAGGAGAACCAACTGGTCCTAAATAAACTAAGCCTTCCAATCAGGCAAGCTTGTTAATACTCACTCTTGCAAAATTTTGCTATCAGTAGTTTGAGGGTAGCCAAAATCCATTAATTCATCTAGCAACTCGTATATTATAACAAAATTATCCCGGATACTTTCTTCTTCTAATTCTTTGAAGTATTCAGAAAATACCTAGATGAACATGAATACACTAGTTAAATGTCCAGTAAATCATCATTCATATTTAGAATGCAAATTTTGAGTTTCCACAGTAGTTTTTATGACGAGAGCATAGACTGCATTAAGCAGGAAAAAGGAGAATAGGGATATCTGCAGATGGGAGTATATTAAGGCAATCAAAAAAAACATTGTTTTCGAGTAGAAACTCTTTAAAGGATATATCCACTACTCAGACAAGACTTTCTAAATCACTATGTTTTCCCTGTGTAGAATAATAACGCCTATTGCCTTGGATGCTGAAGCTTTTTCAGCGGTGTCAACATTGATTTTCCCAAGGCTTGTTTGAGAGAAGCCGCAGCACACGCTTCCTCCAAATGTCATTTACATCCGAAGGAAGGGAGAGTGAAGCTGTTGTAGATTGGCTGCAGCAATTGTGAGCTATAATGTCACGAGAACCTCAGGAGAACTAGTGCCAACACCACTGGAATGACCCATCGTAGATGGGTATAAGTGTCATTGTTTTACAAGGGGAAACATACAGATTAAGGAGTAGTCCGAGTATCTCTCCTTTATGAAGTTTAGGAAGAGCTCTTAACTAATGTGTTTTTTTTTGCAGCCTTCTGATTGGCCAGTGCCTGCTTTAGATCAGATTCCATCAGGGGCAGTTATGAAATGAAAAGCATTCTTTTTTTTCCACAAAAGGTTCTATACAACCTAAAATAAAAACACTCATAACACTGTGCATATGAAAAGAAAATTGGTTTTACACTAGAAATGAATAGGAAGACTCTTTCAAGCATTTTTAAAACAAATTTTCAGGTGTTTCTGCAGTGGACACTTAGTGTGCACATAGCTTAAATTCTCCATTCATTTTTCTCATTCAATTGCTTTAAGTAGATTTGTCCAACATGTGAGTCCAGTGTAAAACACATTCTCTGAGGAGCGCACAGATAAACGGCGGTACGTCTCTAACAAGATGCAAAAGGATTTATATATCTCTAAAGGTACCTTTACACGCCACAACTATCACTGGCGATCAGTAGCAACCGTACGTGCACATTTTTAATGGTTGCTAACGATCGCCGATGCCGCATGTACACGCCGCAATTGCGTAGTCAACCCAAGGTATCGTGGTTCCCCGGAAGTTGACACAGAACCTGCGGTTAACTTCTGGTTGAATACCGCCGCCGCTTCACACGCTGCAATCCACAAAGGAATATGGGCGTACCTGTGCAGCAGCTACAACACATAGGCGTCCACACACTCCGTTACACCGCACCCAAACTACAATCATTGGCCAACACAATAGCGTCCCGATTGGTCAGGGTGCGCAGGGAGGCTGGCGAATACGTGACGCAATTGTGTTTGGCTTGTCACACGGAATAGACGCTTGTGGCGTGTCGAAGTGTGCCTATATCCACTTAGGAGACGCTCATGCATCACACAGGAACGGTTTGGAGTTACACAGTCAGTGCGTTACCATACTATGTGGTTTGCTATGTGTGCGTCTGTAGCTAAATGTGGGAATATAGGCACAATGCAGATAACATATGTGGCTACATATGTCCATGGCATTGAGCAGCTGCCATGCCACCACTACAGTGTGTGTGTGTGTACATGTCCTGCACTAATTGACTAAACCTACATGGCCCACAATATCATGTGCTGGATCAATGTGTTGTGTCCAGGTGACCCTCTGCCCACACCACACCACAATGGATATGTACACACATTTGTCACATAGACTGTTGACCAAATAGCTTAACCTGGCTCATGCCTATCAACACAATGTGTCTCGTGCCCAGCCATAGGTGCCAATGGGTGTCAAAGCACTGGGCACACCAGACAGCTTGATAAACCTGCCCTCCATCCCCAAGTAATCAGTCTTACACGTAGTCATTTGGATCCAAAAAAATATATGTATTATTTTTTGACAAATAAAAAAACAAGGCTACAGAAAGGAAACACAATGGACATTAAAACATCATGTTACATTGTAAACATACAACAAAAACAGACATACAAATACATAATAAACTTGGAATAAATTTTACAGTGTGCATCACCCACATAACACAAATAAAACCTAAACTTACTAACTAAAAACATGTGCACACAAAAACATTTAAAAATCACAAACCATGGTGCATCCACCCTGCTGTGTACACCATGGCCAGCCCTCATAGCTGGTTCTGCCAGCCCACTGCCCCAGGGCCATTAAAGTAGGAGCAGTATGCCTCTCTACTGTTCCTGGCCTCCTGCTGAGTGCGACCATGGGTCAGCAGCTGGAGTGGCGCCACACCATGGTCGTCATCACGCCAAGCCCCTGGAAGGACCTCCCCTGTTGTGGGGTCCACAGAATCCACAGAACTTGCCGGTGTGTATGATGCTCGATCCCTACGATGCAGGAAGTTATGCAGCACACAGCAGGCCAGCACTACCGCGTCAATAGATTCCAGTTTCATATGCAGACGCATATGAAAAACCCGGAATGTATTCGCCATGATCCCGAACGCATTTTCAACCACACGGCGGGCCCGGGATAGACGGTAATTGAAAATGTGCTGCTCAGAAGTAAGGGTCCTCTGGGGATATGGCCGTAGTAGGTGTGCCTGAAGTGGGAACGCTTCATCCCCCACAAACGCAAAGTTGAGATGATGGCTTGTCTCTTCATTTGAGGGCAAGTTCAGCCCACCTGTCCTCAGTTCTTGTGCTAAGGAGCAGTGTGCGAACAAACCCCCATCTGAGATTCGCCTGTTCATGCCAACGTCCACGTAGAGGAAGTCATCCACCAGGGCCATGAGGACTATACTAAAATACCCTTTGTAATTATAATACAAAGACCCCGAGTTGGGGGGTTGAGTAAACCTCACGTGCTTTCCATCCAAAGCGCCACCGCAGTTTGGGAAGTTCCAGCGGCTTTCAAAGCCTCGGGCTACTTGCATCCATTCTGCGGGTGTTTCTGGCAACTGCATATAGGATGGCAGCAGAGGACAGTGATACACGTGAAGTGTATTGCAGGTCGGTCCTTGACCGGCCTGTAGCCAGGAACCGCAAAGTAATAGCCAAACGCTCCTCAGCTGATACAGATCGATGCATGACAGTGTCCTGACGGGCTATCAATGGCCCTACGCGATCGAAAAGGAAGGTGAAAGAGTCCTCGGACATATGGAGGTAGTTCCTGAAATCATGCAAATTATTATCCTCCAGCTCACGCAACAGCTGCATGTGGCTGCAGGTGTCCCAGAGGCGAAGCCAATCCCGACTCCACACACGCCGTTGTCTGCGACTCCGCAACCTTTCATATCTATCCTCCAGCCACAATTGCTCTTCCACCAAGGCAAGAGCCACGAAAAGATCTCCATCAGGGTCAAATATCATCTCACGTATCAGCACCTGTATATGATAAACAGAACATATAAGTACAATGTAAAATAGTTTCACATGTTTGCATATAAAGTAAGACTCACAATACTTGGACTGGCCACTAGGGAAAAGAATATACAAACAGTCGTGTGTGTACAACACACAATTTTTCCCATTGCAAGCCCATCAAGCAAAGTGCCCCAAAAACAAAGGAAACATGCTCACTGATCAGCCCTGTCCATCCTTGGCCACTTTGTAGAGGTAAAATTTATTATGTTTCAGGCCATATCTGGGGCAAAAATGTACATGTGTCACCACAAGGCAGGTCTATACATGTCAGTAAAATATTGTAGTATACCATATGTTTACACATCTACACTATGCAAGTAAAGATATACCACAGCCTTTGTGGGTGAGTAATCTCAGATGCGACGAAGAAGAGTATACATGACTCATCATGTAGTGGTCAAGGGCCAGATGTGTTGGCAAGGGTAGATGTCCACATCTAGACATTAAGTGCTGTCAGAAGGCTCAATCCATGCCTGATACTAGCCATGTACGTCCCAGTGTGTGTTTGCCCCAACCAGTATCATATGTCTGCTAATTTGTTCATCACCGCTAACAAACACTCAACCATCCTGCTACCATGATCCTGTATGGCAAATGGAAACAACATTACTACAAAAACTACAAAGTGCCAAATTAGCCTAAAAACATGCATTTGAGACCACACAATAGTGTTTGGCAACCTCATTGTTTTACATAACTGACACCACATGGGTGTCACGTACACTACACTATTGCGTTACCAAATGTTCTTTGCCTCACACTTTAAACACGCATCAACATCCATGTTTGCACACAACTACTTACTTAATGTCTCTGGGCAGCAAGCGTGTCGGACATCCGCCGTTAGCACATTTTATCTGTGAATCAACCAATCACAATGCTTTGGCGTCACATAATCAGTAGGCGCATGGATGTTCGCAGGTGTTATAAACTAATGTGCCTAATTGGTGTTTGATGATTTGTCAATGTCAGGATAAATAACCCCTGTTTTCGGCTAGCCCCTGTCCAGACTGGAATGTGCATTGAGCTAGTAGTGTCTAATCAGCATTTCTCTGTTGGACAGACGGTAAGTGTACTCACATGGGTATCTTATTTGCGTGGTAATGTTTTTTGGATGACGCTGTTGTTGTTGCTACATGCTGCTTAGGCGCATTCTAAGTCAGTTCAGGGAGCGTCATGTAGAAGTGTATTTAGTGTTCTCAATTAGTATTTTATTCAAACGTATTTCTGTACTACACATTATAAAGTAGTTATCTAGCCATGTCTATGTGCAATGCAGAACATTGTTGGGGTGGGCTACTTCGGTGTGGGAGCTGTGTGTTTTCCAAATGTCATGGCCCATCATTAGTATATTTTGGTATTTTGTTCCTTCACATAGCCATAACTAAATTAACATCACAGCATATTGTTGCTCCACATGCCAACATACATGATCCACACGTTATTTCCGTGCCACCAGAGGGGATGTAGACACAGAGTAGTGAGTGATGTATGCTGGCCATGTGTTGGACACCATGAATGTTTATATGTTAAAATTATTCACAGATGGCGGGGTATCCGGAGTTTGTCACTCAACTCCTCACCTTGTATCAGGAGCACGAATGCCTGTGGCAGATGGCGCTGCCTGAATATCACGACCTGGCAGCGTGGGGTGCGGCCTACAAACCTCATGTGGCGCTGGCAAAACATCTCCAGCCCCACAAGAGGTGGGACACAATGAAGGTTGCCGAGAAGAACAAAGGCCTGCGCACCGCATTCCAACGTGCCCACAAAAAGTACACTCAGGCACAGTCCGGGGCTGGAGCTGAGGAGGTCCCAAAGCCCACTTTGCGGTACTATGACTTCCTCACCTTCACCCTGGGCCAAGAGGGGCCGCGTGGAACACGGTGCAGCATGCGGCGTAGGCAGCCTTCACTAGGCCCACCCCAAGACCCATCCCCGCCGCAGGAACTGGTTAATTGTGTTTGTGTGTGTGAGGGGTCCACCATGTTTTCTACACAGATGTGATTTGCTGCATGCATTTCCTAATCACCCTTGCCCATCTTTTTCACCTTTGTATTTCACTGTTTTGTAAAAGGCATCTTTTTGGGTATGTGCCCACAGGCGGGTTTTGAAACACTCGTGAACCCACCTAAACCTGAGGATCATACAGTCCTTCCCAGTAGAATAGCTATGTGTTTATAAACTTTGAGGGTGGTAGATTGTGTTTATTATGGGATTTGTTGTGTTGGTAAAGGTTTGTTTTTAAACCGTATGTTTGAGATGCGGTTTTCCTGCGTTTGGCCCATTGACTGTAGGTAAAACGCAGTAACAAGTTAGCATACTTTTCCAAAAGGAAATGGTTTGCAGCATGCCTAAACAGCTGTAAAAACGCTGCTTAAACCTCCTGTGGGCACACACCCTACTTGTTATTGTGTGTCTGGCTGTTTATGTGGTTTGATTTTTTTTCCTAGATATGTTGGTTCCGTGAGTATACGTCACTAGTGCAGTTGTTGTCCTTTTGAAGCTCTCTATTCCTCTCTTTGTTTCCGTGGTTTTCTACATGGTGTGTTGTGTGCTTGGTTTGATGGTGTACGTTTGTCACCGATTGTGATCAATGATATTGCTACATGTTTTTGATGTGTTTGTTTTCTTCTTTCTTTTTCAGGCCCCTCTGGCGCCTGGCTCCAGTGAAGAGGAGTCAGCAGCTGGTGAGGGTCTCCCATCGACATCTGCGGGAGAGCCAGTGCCCGGGACCAGTGGTGGGGGGCTGGGCCGAGCTCAGATTCATAGAAGACCACCTGCCCCACCAAATACGGAGCTGTGTACCTGGGCAAAACAAGTCCTTCTCGACCGTGAGAGGACACACGGCTCTGGTCTCGGGTATTTGCCAGCGAAATGCTGGCCCAGATGGAGTCAGAGCAGCGGACCATTGCAGAGCGGGCCATGTTTCGTGTCCTGAAGGTGAGCGTAGATGGGTCGCTGCGATGGGGGGCCTTGATGGCCGTACCACAGAAGACCACCCCATGGCCCACTTGGCTTTTTTTTTTGTTTTGCTAGAAGTATGGCTCATTTAGGCCATTTTGGTTCATTTCAAATATTTTTTTTTTAACTTGCACTATGTCCATATCTGTCTTACCTACACACGTGTGGAGGGGTGGGTTGGATGTGGAACACATCTAGGGTACATTCAGGTCACATTGTGGCCCATGGTGGTAGTTATGGGACAGTACGTTGACATGCTAACTATGTGACTACATAGAGCTGGGATTCAAAGGTGGGCCACTGTTTGCCTCATTGAATATGTAAAACAAAAACATGTGGTTGTTGGGAACGACAAAACTGGCTTCTGGTTTAACAATTTTAATCATCAACAACATGTGTGGCAAACATTGCCAGCACACACAACAATGCTGTGTTGGTTTTGGAGCAGCCACGACACACCGTCCCAATGTGGGACACTATAAGAAAAACAGGGATTTTTGTGTACTCACCGTAAAATCCTTTTCTCCTAGCTCATCATTGGGGGACACAGGACGATGGGTGTATGCTTTTCTGCCACTAGGAGGCGACACTAAGTATAGAAAAAAGTTAAGCCCTCCTTCCTGCAGTATACACCCGTACGTGGGCGTAGCTAGTCAGTTTTGGTATCAAAGCAGTAGGAGAGTACGTTAACGTAACAAGGTACAAAAGGCGTGAGCCGGGGTCTGTACAGACTATCGAAGTTTGAGAGGGCGGGTGCTGTGTCCCCCAATGATGAGCTAGGAGAAAAGGATTTTACGGTGAGTACACAAA
Source organism: Allobates femoralis (assembly GCA_033576535.1). Lineage (NCBI taxonomy): Eukaryota > Metazoa > Chordata > Amphibia > Anura > Aromobatidae > Allobates > Allobates femoralis. Next base: position 378,902,759 of record JARQOC010000003.1, read on the forward strand.
ATTCCCTGTTTCTCCTTCGCATCATTGGGGGACACAGGACGATGGGATGTCCTAAAGCAGTCCCTGGGTGGGAATTAGTTGAATTATGCGTCAGCCGCCTACAGATGTACGATTGACGGTTGTAAAGTTTTGTTTTGTTTTTTTTTCTTCCTACCTAGGCTCGCTTCTGCGGAGGCCCGGGTGGAGATGTTTTAGTAATAGGCAAAGGTATGTGCCAGCCAGGCTAGGTTGTGGTCTTGTAAACCTGAGTTACCTGGAGCCTGGTGTTGGCTGACCTAGTTGAGTGAGCCCTGATCACTACTAGGATTGCCATGCATTTGACAAACTAGGACTGTTGGATTGCTGAGCGAATGTACATTGGCGATATGGGTTTAGGAGCAGCTATTGTTTTTCTAGGTGTTTTGGGGACGACAAACAGCGTTTCTGCTTAATGGACTGAGACTATACGGGAGCTGTAGCGTGTGAGGGCCTTTACTAGGTCCCGGGTATGAAGCCGCGTTTGAGGTGGTGTGCCGAAGCTGGGCTCCCTGAGGAAGCTGCCTAGTTGCAGCGTAACGCGTGGGGTCCCCGGTCACCCAGGTTGCAGCATCCAGTTTTGGTATGATCCTTTACGTATGATGCATGTTCACAGTGGTACTTGGTTCACACCAGGCTAATTTGGTTCCTTCATGTTCCTGGAGGACCTTGTTTTATAGTTGCCTCACAAACTCTACATGGTGTGCTATTTCGTTCATTTTGACATCCATCTGCTATCTTATTGTTATTGATTTGATTGCAACTGGCATACTGGGACCTACTTTGTTTTAAGTGGTTTTAATTTTTGTGTCCTTTGTGTTGTTCACCTTGGTTATTTTCAACAATAAACTTCATGTTTTGATTCTGGGTGTGCAAGTTTGTTCTGCATAATCTTTTTTCTTCTCCATGATATACAATTTCTTATGCAGCCTTGCACCCCTCACTCATTCGAGAGCTGTGCATCACCACCCTTTTTTGGTTATAGAAGCTGGGCGAAAAGATGGTAGGATAATGCCCTGATTGAGGTGGGGATAGGACACTACCTTGGAGGTCCCAGACGGCCAAGGGTGTTTTGTGTGCATGTGACCCTTTGGGTGAATGTTTTGTCCTGTTGTTTAGTTGCCATCTTGCGTTGGAATAGGACGCTAAGGGCGGAGGATTGGCCGTTGATGGAGCTGAGTGCTAGGCCAGAGTTTAGGGGTTACAATTGGGGTTTTTTTTTTCTTTTTTTTCTTTCCCAGCAGGGGAATGTTGTGTAGGTGTGTCGATAGACGAGTGAGGACCTGGCGTTAATTATGGTGGTTATGACCTCCGTTGAAAAACACTTGTTTGTGTTTGAGGCTAGGGTTAAATAGCCACCCCGTTAGAGACGGGATCTTCCCGAGCTCCTGTGGCAAATGGGGCTCTGGGTTAGAGGGTCCGGTCGGATTGGGAGTATGGCGATAAGCTGTACGGGCTTTACGTACTATGCCCGTTGTTGCTATTCTTGGTTGGTGAGTACTGTTTGACTCCTTTTTTCTTTGTTCGTCCTGACCAGCTGCAGGGCCAGCGGCAGAGGGGAACAGGTTGAGCCCCAGCATGCTGGGGCATGCAAAAAATTGTCTTGAACTTGGCTTTGCCTTTTTCCTACGAAAATCTTTATCAAAAGGCGGAGGAATTCTTGAAGAGAAAACCTGAGTATGTCTGGAAGTTGGGATTCACGCCATGGTACGGCCAGCGAGTCCGTTCTGAGTGCTTGCGGGTCCTGGAAACTGGCTACGAAGTTTGGGACCTTTGAGTTTATTCTGGATGCTCTGAGGTCTAGGAAGATTTCTAGATGTAGATATCATTCCACTGAGGACAGTCTCTTACGGTTTAGGAAGTTTGCTGGCTAGCTGTCCACTCCTGTGATGTGGACTGGCAACCTGGCCATGGCCGGTCTGTTCAGCGACCTTATAGTGATCCTTGCTCCAGGTATATTGTGAGGTAACCACACCTCACTTGACAGACTGTGGAATGGCCTCAATTGGTTTCAAACCTGTGTTTTGATGCCGCAGTGGCTTCTGCTACCACTGCGCCACGCTCACTCTGCCTGGGTGAGATTGGGCGGCTGGAAGGCGAAAGTGTTGGATTGCTAAGCGAATCCTTGTAGCTTCAGAATGTTGATTGGGAGGTGTGGTTTTTGGGCCGTGCAGAGTCCCTGGGTCGTGTATTGACGATAGACGGGCCCCTAGCTGAGCAGGCTGGTGTTAGTGGTTACAGGTAGCCACTGAATTGTGAGGAATGATTTGTCTTGTGTTAGAGAGGGTGGTTGTGTCCACCGGGTGAGTGTCTTTTTAGCTCATGTGGGTAGGTGGTGTCTGCGGTCGAGACTGCAGAGACTTCTGGCTGAGAGTGGGGCTAGTGTTGGACGTGTAGGTGCGCGTAGGGAGATGTTTCCATTGCCTTTATCGCTTTTTTTTTTTTTTTTTTTCCTCTGGGACTTCCCTGCTAAAGTGGATGGTTTGGGGAACTCCCGTGCGGTGTCCGAGTTCATCTTTAGAAAGTTAATAGTTTGTAGCCGACAAACAGCTTTGAATCGAAAGCTTTTATACTATTAGGTTTCCGATACTGGTGCTATGACCCCGGTCAGAGTAGAGAGTTGGCGGCCTTGAACAACGGACGTCGTTTTGTCGGTTTCCTTGGGTGGGCCGCACTGTGACTGTGTTGGCGGTTGATGAGGGTTATCCCGATTTTCCATGAGGGATGCGCGGTCGCGACTACGGCTATGGGTAGCAACAGGACCGCTTAAGCCTTTGTTGGGAAGAAGCATGCCCTCTTTCCTTCCCTGCATGGCTCTGGGAATTATCTGGATAAGCTTTTTATCTAACAGGTGACCACCTTGGTAGTCTAGCTTTATGAGGGACCCTTTAGATGTGGATTCCACGTGCCACCCTCTGATCTATGGGGTTCAGCGCATTGAGATGGAGTTCGCCGCTGCTAACGTATAACAGTTGGCTTGTCAATGGACGTACAAAGAGGTACTCCAGGGCCATTTAGGGTCGGCGTAGGAAATCAGTTGTCCTGTGAGTGGTTGTGGATTGTGATAGTGTGCGTAGAGCACGCAATTTAGGACACCACTGCTTTAGCGACCTACGCCACCGCGAGGGGGGGTGAGAGGGGCCGGCGCTGAGGCTCCAAATACTGAGCGTGCCAGGCTGTTTAGTGGGCGGTTGATAGGGTCTTTGGTAGACGAGCTGTCTGAGAGCACCAGCAGAGCTTTGTTAGCTAGGCACGACGCTGGAGGTCGATGGCTGGCAACTTGGCACGTTGCTTATGACGGTCTGTGGCGACGGGGTATTTGTCTTTGAAAAGTCTGCGATTTGCTAAGCGCTTGTCTGGCCAGTACTCATTACGTCGGGTTATGTTCTTACAGTCGACGTAAGTAGAGAAGTATTTGACTAGTAGTGTTCTGTTAACGGCCTCGATGAGGTTGTCGATCGTTGACTGGGTGCCTGTTGTCTGACTGTCTGGGGGCAAACCCGGCCGTGAGCATCCCTGTTTGGAGGGATGACTCAGGCTGGTAGTGGTGCAACGAGGAGCGGGGTGTGTCACTTACAGGAACCATGTTAGGGGATCGTCTCTGGGCTGGACCTCGTCTTCTAGTCGGCAGGGGGACTGCCGGCTGGTAGCCTCCCATACTGTCCCTGTATGGTTTACACGTCATTATTTATGTTTCGTCCTTGTTCTGCCCTTACACGTGTAAAGCACCATGGAACCAATGGTGCTATATAAATAATAATTTCCTGTCAGAGTAAGGGCAGTGACATTTGTTGTCACTGGCTATACGTGCACTCGGAAGCGACTGCGTCTTTTGGGCTAATGAGTTGACCTGTTGTGTCCATGCCAGGGTCCGGGGGGTTTTAAACCCACTGGGTACTGTGTTAGCGGTAGGCTCAGTGGGGCATTGGGGTTTGGAATTTGACTGGTGGTGCCCGATGCCTTCCGTCTTTTGTTATTTGTTTTGGTTAAAGAAACATCCAAGTGCTGCGTTGTCTGCACGCTATTCAGCTTTAGCCTATGTGCTGTGTTACACAGCACTATCGTAGTCAGGGGATGTGATCGCCCCGGGCCCTGTAGCCTATGGGGGGCCCAAAAGTCCTTTTGGCCTATTGAAAAGGACTAATGCCATTACAGATTTGCCATAATTGGGGGGGGCTGTGTTGCGGCTTTTGTATTGGGGCTCCTGGGCCTGAAGTTACGCCACTGGTCATAGCGTATGTGATTACAGCGCAGCCGGGTACTGGCGTGTCCAAAGCGGTTCACTTTGAAGGCAGGGAGCTGGCACTGGTCATGCCGTATGATGTGTGCTGGTCTGAAGAGCTTCTGTTTCAGATGCACAGAGAAGGGAGGGGTGTTTGGTGGTTAATTTTAAAGTTGAATCGCCCCTGTACTTAAGCTCACAACTTTCAGTTGAGTGAAAGTATAGTTATAGTTGCCAGAGCCTATGCACTCCTATTATAGCCACTTATTAGAGCTTACTGGGTTGGCTGCTTTGTGCTGCCTTTTCTTGTTGATGGAGGAGGGGAGGGTCAGGTTGCAGCATTGTGTTTGCTTATAGCCTGGGGCTGCTGCTGTGCCCCACATGCAGGCTCTTTGTTGTATTTCGCGCCAGAGTGGGGGCGTGGTTAGGGCGGGGCGAAGCAGCGTGGCCCTGGAGTGGTTGGCTGCTTGCCTAAGGGGGCGTGTTTGCCTTTTACTGGCCCAGCTCCCAGCGTTGGGCGTGTGTAACCGTGATTGACAGTAGCAGCTGCCAATCGCGTTTATCTGTGCCCCTCCGCGTCATCGTACCCGCCCCTATGACGCTGGGCGGTCACATGGGTATGTGCGGCCAATCACCGGCGGCGCCATTGTGTAGGCCCAGACTGGGGCCTAAATTAATGCGCCGGGGCCCGCGATAGCGGCAGGCTGCCGCGCTACACGGCAGCCTGCGGCGCCGCAACAGACTGTTGTTCCTCCGTCCCATGCCTTGGCCGCGCACCCCGAACTTACTGGCGGTGCATGGAGCCACCATGGAACACTGAGGGTGGGGGCTGTGGAGACTAAGCACCAGACCCTTTGAGGCTGGGTCGGTGCTAATGTGGCCAGGTTGTCCCAATCACCCTGTCCTTGGTTGGAGAGGGTGAGAGGTGGCGGCCTGGGAGCTCCTTGAGGGATGCTCTGCCGATGGCTAGAGGCTCTGGGGGGAGCAGGGAGTGCAGAGCCCTTTGTGGTTCCATCTTTCTTCCCCGGGGGGACGCAGCGAGAGCGGGGCCTTGCGGGGTCCGTTGCCCTTCCACAGCGGAGAGGCTTCGGCCCCGTCCCCTGAGCTTACCGGTGGTGCGCGTCCCGGCCTGGGGCCGCCGCGGGGGAGATGGTGCACAGTGTGTGCAGACTGCTGCTGTTGGTGCTGCACCAGATCCCTTGGGGATGGATCAATGCGGTGGCTGGGCACCTTGGTGGGCTCAATCACTTGACCTGTGTGTACAGGCTGCTGCTGTTGGTGCTGCACCAGATCCCTTGGGGATGGATCGGTGCGGTGGCTGGGCACCTTGGTGGGCTCAATCACTTGGCCTGTGTGTACAGGCTGCTGCTGTTGGTGCTGCACCAGATCCCTTGGGGATGGATCGGTGCGGTGGCTGGGCACCTTGGTGGGCTCAATCACCTGGCCTGTGTGTACAGGCTGCTGCTGTTGGTGCTGCACCAGATCCCTTGGGGATGGATCGGTGCGGTGGCTGGGCACCTTGGTGGGCTCAATCACCTGGCCTGTGTGTACAGGCTGCTGCTGTTGGTGCTGCACTGGATCCCTTGGGGATGGATCAATGCGGTGGCTGGGCACCTTGGTGGGCTCAATCACTTGACCTGTGTGTACAGGCTGCTGCTGTTGGTGCTGCACCAGATCCCTTGGGGATGGATCGGTGCGGTGGCTGGGCACCTTGGTGGGCTCAATCACTTGGCCTGTGTGTACAGGCTGCTGCTGTTGGTGCTGCACCAGATCCCTTGGGGATGGATCGGAGCGGTGGCTGGGCACCTTGGTGGGCTCAATCACCTGGCCTGTGTGTGCAGGCTGCTGCTGTTGGTGCTGCACCAGATCCCTTGGGGATGGATCGATGCGGTGGCTGGGCACCCTGGTGGCCTCAATCACCTGCTCCTTTGATGGAGGTGGTGAGAGGTGCTGCACTTGTGCTCCCTTTGGTATGGGTATGCACAGTGACTGGCAGGCTGTTTGGTCTGGGGTAATGAGAGCGGAGCCCCTCTATGAGGATCCGTCGCCCCTCCAAGGGTGGTGTGCGCTGCCTTGGGATCCCCTATGCTCTGTTAGAGCAGTGCCTTTGGCGTATAATAAAGATTAGGTAGTAACATTAAAAGTAAGAGTAAAGGATGGTAGATGTGGTCTGAGCTACAGACACACATGGTGCCTCCTGCGACACTAAGCTAAAACTGACTAGCTTCGCCCACGTACGGGTGTATACTGCAGGAAGGAGGGCTTAACTTTTTTCTATACTTAGTGTCGCCTCCTAGTGGCAGAAAAGCATACACCCATCGTCCTGTGTCCCCCAATGATGCGAAGGAGAAAAGGCCAAAGTGGCCTGAACAAAAAAAATAAGGCGCCAACAGGGCAAATTGGGGCAATATCAGGGTCCAACATGGACAATTATCAGTTTGTGTTTATGGGCCCATTATTGTGGGTGGGCCTAGGGGTCATGGGCCATGCGGCTCTGGTGTCGCTGGAGGGCACCAATCATGGCACCCAGGCGGGCAAGTTTTTACTGGCCTTCCTGGTGTGCCCTCTGTAGGTGCTGCTGGGCCTCCTGGTGTGCAAGCAGCAGATCCGAAATAGTTGGGACAGCTGTAGGGAAAAAAAGGAGGTTAATGATGTTGCAGGCTATGTGGATGTGTTACATTGTGTGTAATGAAAGTGAAGATACTTACGCTCTGCATCACCATCCCATGTTCCATCAGGTGGAGATGTTGATCGCCCAGCCGGCCGCACGTGCTCCATCGCCTGCTGCAAAACATTGACAGGAATGTTACCAATACATTCTTCTTAAAAAACATATTTGTAAGACACAGCAGTTATGACACTGGTCATGGTGTATGCGTTAGCAGACACTTACCAACATATGGGGAACCTTCAGCCACCATATGAGGAAGGGGGGGGGTTTGAGTCCACCTCACTATTCCCGCTCTCGGGCCCAGGTGATGGTGGTGTCCCTGGTGGTGCTGGGCTGAGTGGGGCCTCAGGAGCAGGGAATGGTGGTGTCCCTGGTGGTGCTGGGCTGAGTGGGGCCTCAGGACCAGGTGGTGGTGAGATCCTGGGTTGTGTGGGGGAAGTGTTGCTGCTCCCCAGAATCCGCATCCTCATCATCTGGAACAAAGCAGGAGGACCCAGGTATTAGACAAAAGGGACACAACATGGCTCGGCCAACTAGTGTCTTTGACAATGTCCGGACAGCGTGAATGTTAGGCGGAATTGTAATTGTTGGGGCATATACTGTGTTTTGGCCCATCATGTGTGGTCAACATGGCATTGATATGTAGTGGGAACATTGACCTGCTGCACCAAACTTAATTTGCAAAAAAACACGTTGAGGTACATTCAAGACAGGCACATTGCTATGGCTAATGACTTAGTCGCACACTAACATGTTGCAGTGTTGGCAACATGCAGAGGCACATTGGTGAGAACTCTACATGGTGTTTGGTGCCACATTATGTGGCCTAGTACAAGCATACATGATGGTTTGGTATTGTTTAGTATATGTAGGTTGCAATGTGTGTGTTGAGCCTTGTCACATACTCACCACGCAGCCTTGCAATCCTGGCCCGCAGATCAGCAATGCGGCCTGGGCACTTGTGACTCAGGTCCGCAATCTTTTTCTGGATCTGCTTGCAGGTCTTCTCCACACAGTTTGCTCAGCAGAGCACGCTGTATCCTTCGCAGGACACTGCGTTTGCGCAGCCGTGGGTGGCGGTGGTGGTGCTCAAACCAGTAGTCATGGCGGTCAGCAATATCTATCAGGAGCAGTAGCTCCGCAAGACCCCAAGGTGCTGCGCGCTGTGCGGCGGCCATGACTGTGCTGGTATGTGTAGGGGCGGTGCAGGCACCTGGCATGCGGAGCGAAAGCGAAACTAACGTCATGACATCCCGACGCACACTAGTGCCGCCAAACAATATTGTGTACAATAATAAGACAGCCGGCTGCGGAGCGGGAGTCGCATAGTTAACACAACAGCGTCACCAAAATCGGGCCGTATGGCAGTGCGTGCCCTATGACACCCATTTGCGATGAGTACATACATTCATGAACTGTCATGTGGCCCAGGATAATGTACACAGCACATAATCAGAACCACATTACATTATCTTGCGCTACTGAATGGCCGTGTCATTAGACTTAGGTAGTGTGTTGTTGTGTAGGTGCAGATGCGTGTGGTGCTGAAGTGACAGCTCATCAAAGATGGCGCCCTGTGCTGGGACAGCCAATGGTAACACAGTAGCCCCCACCAATCATCGCTGATGGGGCACGGTATCCAGCACGCTGTGACACGCCCCTTGGAAATCACTAGGCGACACAGATTCCATCCCTATCGCCCGTTTACACGCCAATACCAGGGCAATTCATCATCTGGGTTGCCTCTGATTTTAGAACAATGCTCTGAAACTGCAAGCAGGAGCAACTGCGAAAATCACGATCACTTTCCCAAATTACACGCCGCAACTTCGTAGCAATTTCAAGGCAACCGAGACAAAAGTCCCGATTGCCTGGCCGCAGTGGCGGCGTGTAAAGGTACCTTAATGTTACTGCAATACTGAAAGCTCAGTCTTTTGACTTGTAATTCTCGGAATGAAAGCAAAGCCGCCATGCCACGATTGCTGACCATGGGCATGGACGGCTGCCTTCTCCAGCGGAGTTCCCTGGCGTCCTCGCAGGAGAAGAGGCATTGCATTCAAAACGCAGTGCCTTCGGATCATGGGAACACACCCTAAAGAGAACCTATCATACCCCAAATAAAATTAACCTGCACATATGGGGTTATTCTGTAGGTGAATAGCGTCCTGATGAAAAGCGGCTGTCACACTGAGAGCCCGGTTACTGGGAGGAAACTATATGTATTCCAGCTGGCAGCCACGGTCATTCATAATCAATTTGAAGACCAATGTGTTATTACTAAGTGTCACAATGCTCCTACATAGATGAAAGGGTTATTCCAATCTCAACCTTTCATCAATGAATTGGTAGCAACAATTAAAGAGGACCTCTCACCCCCCTGCTGCATGGTAAACTAAATGCAGCACTGAATGCAGCATGTCTGCTTTAATCAGGGAAGGGATCCCCCATGGCTCTAGCCCCACTGTAAGCTTTTAAAAAGACATTAGAAAACTTACAGATAAGTAGTCTAATGCGTGGGATCTTATTAAATGTACCGTCACACGTAACAATATCGTTGCCGATATCGTTCAAAAGTCACGTGTTTAGTGACGCATGAACGATGTCTAAACGACATCGTAGCGTGTGACACTACTAATGATCAACACTCAGTCAGCTGATCGTTGGATTTGAGGACAGGACCTCAAATCTATCATTGGTCGCCCACTAGACACGCAGCATCGCTGCATGTGAAACCGGCCTTCTCCTTGTGTGTTTCTCCCCCTCTATGTCTCTGCGCCGCCTCCTGTTCTCCTGACTCTGCCCTCCTCCTCTCCTGCTTTCAGAATAAAAACATAAACAGGGCGGGCTCTGCTGCTGACATCAGGCCAAATGCTTTGCAGCCTCTCTGAACAACATCTGTGCAGCAGATTGAGTGACAGCAGAACAGGAGGCGGTGCAGAGACATAAAAAGGGGCGGAATACACAAGGAGAAGGTTGGAGGACTGTGCCAGCAGTGAAGATCTCTTAATTAGATCCCACCCATTAGACTGCTTATCTGAAAGTATTCTAATGTATTTTTTAAAGCTTACAGGGGGCTAGAGACATGGGGGAGCCCTTCCCTGAATGCAGCAGACATGTTGCATTTAGTGCTTCATTTAGTTTGCAATGCAGAAGGGGTGGGTGACAGGTCCTCTTTAATATTTATAGAATAGTAGAGTGGGAAGGGACCTCCTGGGTCATCTGCTCCAGCCCCCTGCTTAAAGCAAGGATTTACTAAATCCTCCTAGACAGATGTCTGTCCAACTTCTGTTTGAAGATTTCCATTGAAGGGGAACTCACCACCTCTCGTTGATGACCCTCACTGTCAACAATTTAATTCTTATATCTAATCTGTGTCTCCTCCCATTGCTTCATCTCATTGCTTCTAGTCTTTGCTTGTGCAAATGAGAATAAAGCTGATCCCTCCAGTGTGACCGCCCTTGAGATATTTCTAGACAGCTATTAAGTCTCCTCTTAATCCTATTTTTTGCAAGCTAAAACATTCTCAAATCCAGTAACCGTTCCTCATAGGACATCAATTGCTGACCAGTCACCATGCTGGTCACTCTACTCTGACCTTGGTCCAGTTTGTTGATATATTTTTTTTAAATGTGGTGCTCCGAACTGGACACAGTATTCCAGATAAGGTCTGACCAAAGAAGAGTAGAGGGCGATAATTACTTCAGGTGATATAGACTGTATGTTTTTCTTCATACATCCCAGAATTGTGTTTGCCTTTTTTGCTGCTGCATCACAATGTTGACTCATGTTCATTCTGTGACCAGTTAGTATACCCAAGTCTTTTTCACATGAACTGTTCCTTAGCTCTACTCCTCCATTCCTTTGTATGCTTTTTCATTTCTCTTGCCCAGATGTAGGATTTTGCATTTTTCCCTGCTAAAATGATGCTGTTCATTTCTGCCCACATTTCCAGTTTGTTTAGATCTTTTGAATTCTCTTTCTCCTGTAGCACAAAGCTATTCCTCCTAGCTTTGAGTCATTTGCAAATTTAATCCTCAATTCCTTCATCTAAATCATTGATTAACATATTAAATAACACAGGGCCCTCTAGAGTGCCCTGTAGTACCCCACTTGACACATACTCCCAACTCGATGTGCAGCCATTTATGACCACTCTTTGGGTCCAATCATTTATCCAATTACGAATTCACCTAATAGTTGCCTTGTCCATTCTATACTTGGTCATTTGTTCAATAAGGATGGTATGAGATGCTTTGTCAAATGCTTTGCTGAAGTCAAGATTTACTACATCTCCTGCGTTTCCCTGACCCACCCAGTCAATGATTCTGTCATAGAAGGAAATTAAGTTAGTAAGAAATAGTAACTCTCCTCACCTGTACCACCTTATAAAGGAAGGAAAATACCAAGGAAACAGAAGCATTCTTTTTGGAAGTGGCAACCACTGGAGCACTGCTAAGGATAATACACTGGCAAGTCAAAAAATTACAGAGCATATCATATAAGACTAAAATATCTTATAAACAGTTATACTTAGAGACTTTGCAAAGAGAGGCAACAGATAGATATAGTAAAAAGAGTTCAGCTCAGCCCTGTGTGTCCCAGGCATGCATGGTCCAAAACTGCTTGAACGGAGACGCCCCACTCCTGGCAGATAGTAATCCAAAATAAGTGAAGATCTCCAGCGAATACAGGCAGGGTAGATTAGTTAAAACCGGGTAACTGTATTTCACCGATTAAAAAATCATCAAGCAGGTAGCGGAATACCCCAGTAAGCAGGAAAAATCTTGGATTTTTCATGCTTACTGAGGTATTCCACTACCTGCTTGATGATGTTTTAATTGTTAAAATAAAGTCTACGTGATTTTAACGAATCTACCCTGCCTGTATTCGCTGGAGATCTTCACTTATTTTGAACAGACAGATATTAAACTGCTCGTAAATATGTAGAAATTAAATTATATGATGAAAATAAAATGCATCTTATACTGTAGATGTTCCTGCTCCTACAGTTGTGGCCAAAAGTATTGACACCCCTGCAATTCTGTCAGATAATACTCAGTTTCTTCCTGAAAATGATTGCAATCACAAATTCTTTGGTATTATTATCTTCATTTAATTTGTCATCAATGAAAAAAACACAAACGAGAATGAAGCAAAAAGCAAAACATTGATCATTTCACACAAAACTCCAAAAATGGGCCGGACAAAAGTATTGGCATGCTTAGCCTAATACTTGGTTGTACAACCTTTAGCCAAAATAACTGCGATCAACCGCTTCCGGTAACAATCAATGAGTTTCTTACAATGCTCTGCTGGAATTTTAGACCATTCTTCTTTGGCAAACTGCTCCAGGTCCCTGATATTTGAAGAGTGCCTTCTCCAAACTGCCATTTTTAGATCTCTCCACAGGTGTTCTATGGGATTCAGGTCTGGACTCATTGCTGGCCACCTTAGAAGTCTCCAGTGCTTTCTCTCAAACCATTTTCTAGTGCTTTTTGAAGTGTGTTTTGGGTCATTGTCCTGCTGGAAGACGCATGACCTCTGAGGGAGACCCAGCTTTCTCACACTGAGCCCTACATTATGCTGCAAAATTTGTTGGTAGTCTTCAGAAATCATATTGCCATGCACACGGTCAAGCAGTCCAGTGCCAGAGGCAGCAAAGCAACCCCAAAACATCAGGGAACCTCCGCCATGTTTGACTGTAGGGACCGTGTTCTTTATGTTGATGACTTTGCCCAAAAAGCTCTACTTTTGTCTCATCTGACTAGAGAACATTCTTCCAAAACGTTTTAGGCTTTCTCAGGTAAGTTTTGGCAAACTCCAGCCTTGCTTTTTTATGTCTCGGGGTAAGAAGTGGGGTCTTCCTGGGTATCCTACCATACAGTCCCTTTTCATTCAGACGCCGACGGATAGTATGGGTTGACACTGTTGTACCCTTGGACTGCAGGGCAGCTTGTACTTGTTAGGATGTTAATCGAGGTTCTTTATCCACCATCCGCACAATCTTGCGTTGAAATCGTTCATCGATTTTTCTTTTACGTCCACATCTAAGGAGGTTAGCCACAGTGCCATGGGCTTTAAACTACTTGATGACACTGCGCATGGTAGACACAGGAACATTCAGGTCTTTGGAGATGGACTTGTAGCCTTGAGATTGCTCATGCTTCCTCACAATTTGGTTTCTCAAGTGCTCAGACAGTTCTTTGGTTTTCTTTCTTTTCTCCATGCTCAATGTGGTACACACAAGGACACAGGACAGAGGTTGAGTCAACTTTAATCCATGTCAACTGGCTGCAAGTGTGATTTAGTTATTGCCAACACGTTAGGTGCCACAGGTAAGTTACAGGTGCTGTTAATTACACAAATTAGAGAAGCATCACATGATTTTTCTAACAGTGCCAATACTTTTGTCCACCCCCTTTTTTATGTTTGGTATGGAATTATATCCAATTTGGCTTTATGACAATTCTTTTTGTGTTTTTTCATTGAAGACAAATTAAATGAAGATAATAATACCAAAGAATTTGTGATTGCAATCATTTTCAGAAAGAAACCGAGTATTATCTGACAGAATTGCAGGGGTGTCAATACTTTTGGCCACAACTGTATGTGTGTATTTTATGGAAATGCAAAAACTGCTATTCGTGTCTTATCATAACTGTTAATATTAGAAACCATGATGCTGTGTCACCATCTCTTGTAATAATTCTATGCTGCAATGTTTCTCTGTTACAATTCTATGCTGCAATGTTTCTCTGTTACTGCTCAAGAAAATGCATGTAAATATTCCCAGTCCCATTGTCAATGATGTGCAACAGCCATCACAGGGCGGCGTGAGCGGGTGTACAAACTCATTACTATAGGTAACATACAATTTGAGAATTAAGAGAGGCGGGGGATTGGGCATTTTTTTGGGGGGCGGGGGATGGGTAGTGCTTGCTTGGGGGATACAAGTGGGGTGTTTTTGTGGGGTGGAGTTGTGGGTTTAGGGGGGCAGGAGGCATTATTTTGAGGGGTGCGGATTTGGGAGGGTAGGTTTTGTGGCGTGGTGGTGCAAGTTTGTGTGGGGGAGCAGGTTTGGGGAATGGGGGGGGCTGGTTTGGGGTTAACTTGTTTTTGGGGTGCACACTTTTTTGGGGACCCATTTGTTGGGTGGGTGCAAGTTCGGGGGGGCCACCTCTTTTGGGGGTACTGGTTTGTGGGGGAGGGGCATTTTTTGGAGGGGGCAGCGGATGTGGGTTTGGGGTGGTGGGGGGCTGGAAGGCTTTTTTTTTGGGGGAGGGAAAGAGGGTGGATTAAGGTTTGTGGTGAAATGGTGGTGGGTGGGGTGAGTTTGGGGGAGCAGATTTGGGGCATATAGTGGACATACTTATAGAGCCTGGTGTTGCACGGGCATAATAACTAAATCATAACAAAATATAGTGATTATTTTGCACATAAAAGTCATAAAGTGAATAAACAGAAAATATAGCTGTCTATATAGGGTGTGGTCATCAAAGCGGCATTGCTATGAAGGGGAGGGGCTATGTGTGGACATACATACACACAAGCAAATAATAAGCCTTTTTTGGCGACTGACTATAAGGCGCAGGGTTGAAATTTCCCTTCAAAACATAGGGATAGACGTTCCCTTAGTCAAATGGGTGTGTGTGCAAGATTCGGTGACTATAGATGCAATGATGCAAATTCCTTTAGTAAGTTATAAGTTATTCTGTAAGTTATAAAAGTTATTTTTCTGCTGTTTTATAGGGCGGATTTAGCTCAGAGAGGGATAGATAGGGAGCAGCTAGAAAGGTGCAGGGACAGGTAGTGATAGTGTAGGGGTTTAGATCCAGGTGACAGGTTCCCTTTATTCAATGGGGTTGTCCAGTACTAGGGCAATCCCTTCTGAATCTACTTGTTTCCCCCAATTAATATAATAAACCCTGTAGTCGACTCCTGTGCTGCTGCCATTCCAGCACTGACAGTGTGACGTCATGCGAGCCCTGCGCCCCATCCCCGCTGGCTTCCTTCTCCCCGCCTCTGTACATGAGAGCAATCAACTGGAAGTTAGCAGTACCTGCAGCGCTCATTTCCAGTTGATTGCTCTTTTGGTCCAAATGCGGGGAGAAGGAAGCCAGCGGTGATGGGACGCAGGGCTCTTGTAACGTCACATTGTCACTTGAGCAGTGGTTCCTGACAATGCTGGAATGAGAGCAGCAAGGGAGGCATGCACGGGGTTATTTTATCTGGGGGAAACAAGACTATCCAGAAGGGTTTGTCCTAGTAATGGACAACTGCTTTAAACATTACTTACCCCTTGAATTCCCTAATCATGTGATTCACTCAACACCTAAGGAGTGGCATTAGATTCAAGGTGTAAGAAATGTCCATTTTATCATTTTAGCACGTCCTTTGACCAGATTAAAAAAAAAAATTGGAAAACACCTTTTAACTGAGCATCCATTTATATTCTAACCAGAGAAAAAGGATACAGTATAAATTATTGTGTTTAATCCACATGAAGCGGACTCCGCCATGAGCCAGTATTGGTGAAAGTGCCCCTTCCTCTTCCTTTTCCATTAAGATTGGCATAAAGTGTTCAATTTCAGACATGTCCACATCTCCACGGTAATTTCGACAAATGAGGACCTGAAATAAGAAAAAAAAACAATTGAATAAATATGACACATTATTAGGAATATGTCAAGTGGGAAACATAACTTAAAAAAAAAAAAAGTAAGGTCTTTGTTGTACACTACCATTCAAAAGTTTGGGGTCACCCAGACAATTTTGTGTTTTCCACAAAGACTCATACTTTTATTTATCAAATGAGTTGCAAAATGAATAGAAAATTTAGTCCAGACATTGACAAGGTTAGAAATAATGATTTGTATTTGAAATAATAATTTTCTCCTTCAAACTTTGCTTTCGTCAAAGAATGCTCCCTTTGCAGCAATTACAGCGTTGCAGACCTTTGTCATTCTAGCTGTTAATTTGCGGAGGTAATCTTGAGAAATGTCACCCAATGCTTCCTGAAGCCCCCCTGACAAGTTGAATTGGCTTGATGGGCGCTTTTTACGTACCATACGGTCAAGCTGCTCCCACAACAGCTCAATGGGCTTGAGATCTGGTGACTGTGCTGGCCACTCCATTACAGATAGAAGACCAGCTGCCTGCTTCTTCCCTAAATAGTTCATGCATAATTTGGAGGTGTGCTTTGGGTCATTGTCCTGTTGTAGGATGAAATTGGCTCCAATCGGTTGTGGAGCCCACTGGGACGGGGCACTCGGTGCTGGACTGGGGTGCTCCTGGGGAATGTCACGGCGGTTCTGGTCCGGACCGTGTCCCGGGCCCGCACAATAAAATGGGGGGTTATTTACAGGGGATTTGTCACTCGTGACGCCACCCACTATATGCGGCCAGTAATGGGGCCGCCGCTGCTGCAGAACCTCCGGGGATGATGGGATAGCAGCTTGGGTAGAATAGTTCCTGTGGGCAGAACTGGGTTCCCCGGGGCAGTGGTAGAGGTAGTTAAAGTCTGTGAGGATGTTATTGATGCTGCAGGAGAGTAGGGGTAGCAGTAGAGATGATCAGAGTAGAGGCAATGGCAGTCTATGAGGGCAAGTGGGGCTTCAGCATAAGGATGACACACACACTCACGGTTTCTGTTGTTCTTCAAGTCTTTACTGGCAGATGGTATAATACAGTATTGTCCACGGAGTCTGTACCAGGTTGCTCCCACCCTGACCGGGTCCTTGGCTTCCTACTTAAGCGCTGTGTGTGGCCCTGCTGCTGCTTGTAGCTATGCTGCTGGCCCTGTCTCTGCTCACGGGTACCAATATGCTGGGCAACTTGAGTCCTCTGTGTCACTGACTCCTTCGTGTTGCTTTGCTATGGTGTGGTGAAGATGGCGGACCTTCACTATGCCAGTGTTTACTGTCCTGTCTGTCTCAGGCACAGTCTCAGATCCGGTATCCGTCTTGAGCGCCTCCCCGGGGTCAAGCTTTTGGGGAAACTCTTTATCCCGGGTATCTTCCTCTGTTACCCTGTCTCCTTTCCTCAGACCTCTCAGGACCTCCACTGACACTTGGCTCTGCTCCTGCTCCAGACTCAACTCTCCTCTGAATCCTGAACTGAACTAACTGTCACTTCTGCTCTGAGGTAAACAACTTAGCTCCTCCCACTAGTGCAGGTGCCAGCTAAGCTCCTCCCACTTTCTAGTGTAGTGTTGTGTGGGGATTAAACCTGTGTTGTTTCTGTGGCATATTAACCCTTGGGGTGCCACACATGCGCTGTCCATAGTGTATGGCATGGCACTGCAAAATGGAGTGATAGCCTTCCTTATTCAAAATCCATTTTACCGTGTACAAATCTCCCACTTTACCAGCACCAAAGCAACCCCGGACCATCACATAACCTCCACCATGCTTGACAGACGGCATCAGGCATTCTTCCAGCATCTTTTCAGCTGTTCTGCGTCTCACAAATGTTCTTCTGTGTGATCTAAATACCACCTCAAACTTTGATTTATTTGTTCATAAAACTTTTCTCCAATCTTCCTCTTTCCAATGTCTGTGTTCTTTTGCCCATATTAATCATCTCCTTTTATTAGCCAATCTCAGTTATGGCTTTTTCTTTGCCACTCTGCCCTGAAGGCCAGCTTCCCTGTCACCTCTTCACTGTAGACGTTGACACTGGCATTTTGCAGGTACTATTTAATTAAGCTGCCAGTTGAGGAGCTGTGAGAAGTCAATCTCTCAAACTAGAGACTCTAATGTACTTGTCTTGTTGGTCAGTTGTGCAGCAGGGCCTCCCACTTCTCTTTCTACCCTGGTTAGAGCCTGTTTATGCTCCCCTCTGAACGGCCTAATACACACCATTGTAGGAAATCTTCAGTTTCTTGGCCACTTCTCGCATGGAACAGCCTTATTTTCTAAGAACAAGAATAGACTGTCGAGTTTCACATGAAAGTTCTCTTTTTCTGGCCATTTTGAGAGTTTCATAGAATTAACAAATGTAATGTTCCAGAATCTCAAGTAGCTCAAAGGAAGGTCAATTTTAAATCTTCTCTAAAAGGAACGTCACACGCGTCAATGTCACCAGCGATCTCATCGTTGGAGACATTGAAGGCTGATCGCTGGTGAGCTGTCACACAGGCAGACTCACCAGCAATCAGTACCATGCGGCGCTTAGTTACCCACTGTTTACTATGGATACCAGCTCCCAGCGCTTGCTGAGAGGTGCTGGGAGCTGGCTGGTCGTGCGTCTCCCGGTGTCATCGCCAGATTTTAGAGCAGGTTCTAAAACCTGGCGACCATCAACCAGCGATTTATCGCTGGTTGATGCGCCCTGTCACACATGTCAATATCGCTGCAAAGTCATGTGCAGCAGCAATATTGCACGCGATATTGACGCGTGTGACATCCTCATAAGCAGTCAAACCGTTTCCAGGTGTGCTAACAGACTTGTGCAAGGTTTTCTAAACATCCATTAGCCTTTTTACACAGTTAGCAAACACAATGTACCATTAAATACAGGAGTAGTGGTTGTTGGAAATGGGCCTCTATACACCTATGTAGATATTGCATTAAAAACCAGATGTTTCCAGCTAGAATAGTCATTTACTACATTAACAATGTAGAGTGTGTATTTATGATTCATTTAATTTTAGCTTCATTGAAAAAAAAAGTGCTTTTCTTTCAAAAAAAGGAAATCTCTCAAAGACTCCAAACATTTGAAAGGTAGTGTATGTAATAATAAAGGCAAGCCAAAGTGAGAACTGGCATTCAGAAAAAATGAATGTGGTGAAAAGAGGCAGATGTTTGCTCACTCAGCTATGTAGAATGTTTCACAATTAAGATTACTCATTTCCAAGAATATTACAGCAAGCATAGAAATAACAGGCATCCTGCTCACTAAGCAGCCTAGCACTGCATGGAACCCAAGAAAAATCCTAATCCTTTCCTGCTCAGATCTGTACAGAAAGTCCTGAACATAGTCTGCTGAATGGCATGTGACAAGAAACAAACAAGTTCTGCTTATTGCAGGCACGAGACTTCGGGCACTGTGTGGCCGATGCCAGACCAAAGCCTTGTGCCTGCACAGTGCAATCACTGGCTCTTCAATAGGGCACAGTGAGGCATGCCAGTGCGCAGGCGCGAGACTTGAAAATGATGTCCCTGTCATTGCCTTGCACACACTCAGGAGGGGCGGCGTTTTCCATGGAGTGGGGCGGTGTTGACGTGGAGCAGGGGGGAGGGGTTTCCATGCAGCGGGGCGGCTCTGACCGCAGTGTGCAGTAACCCAGATTTACATACAACACTGGACAGATTAAAAGTAGTTTTCTGAGGTATGCAGGGGCACTTCTGGAGATGTAAAGGGGTTACAAGAACCCCAATTACATCATGTTCAAAGGTGGTGGGCAGGGTTTAGAACCCCAAAACCGATGACAGGGGCAAATTTATGAAAATGTCCTTTTTTAAATGGGATCTTTCACTAAATACATGCTCACAAATCCTAACCAGTGCAAGAAATGGTGATCTCAAAGTCCCCAGTGTGAAGGCAGCAGTAGTGAGCATAGGCAGTCAGCACTCCATTCACCGTCTATGGGAGTGACAGTGCTCAGGACTGACTACCACTCGACAGTTCATACCAATCCAGCCACACAGGAGATTTTAGGTCCCTCATTCTCAGTGGGGGCCAAAGATGCCAGACCCCTAGTGATCATCAATGTATGCAGAAGATAGTATATAAGCCGCCCCCTCTGTTGATGTGATCTCAGCGGAAGCAGCAAAATCATTGACATGAACGGTATCAGACCACTCTGGTCGGTGGTGAATGGCAGTGGTGCCAGGCACAAGAAAGGTAGGTGGCAGCTACTGCCTGTTGGTGCGTAGGCACAATTTTTTTTAAATTAACGGATATCCTCTTTTTATGAGCAGGAATTAAAAAACGTGTAGTGAGCTGTGCTGAAGGGCAACAAAGACAGTTTCATAAACCTGTCATATAGTCTTCCTCAGAATTTAACTCACACGCAATTTATTTATTGTAGCATAAAAAGTCTTCAAAGGGTTCACCAGGTTTTACTCTCTTATCTGAGAGCCGCATAATGTAAGAAAAGAGACACTAATTTCCGTGATGTGTCCCTTATTTTACTGGGTGCTGCATCATTGACAATTTGAATTCTTAGATGTAGCAGAGCTGAGTAAGCTAACCACATTCACATTACAGCTCTCTATGCACATTGTGTATTGGCAGTGAGCTGCTTATCATGGGGAGGGGTGTGGGGGTGTAGTCGGAACAGATTTCAAATGCTGCTCTGGGCTGCTGAAGATAAAACTTTCATTATAAGCAAACAACATCACACAACCAAATAAGTGACACATCCCTGATATGTGTGTTTCAGTCCCTACTTCATGCTATCCTCAGATTACGGTAGTTCGCAAAAACTTGTTGGCAGATTCCAATTAACTCATCTACCACAAGACGGCCTGTGATGTCATGAATACAATGTATGTGACATCTGTCACCAATAACTGGACTCAGTGGTATGGTGCTAAAAAAAAAAAAAATAGTGCTCACATGCAATGTAGTTGTGACTTTTTCAATGCAGTCTGTCAATAAACACTGAGAGGCTCTGGTACACCTGCGGTGTGTGAGCAAGAGATAGGAATTAAATAGGAAAACCCCTTTAGGCGGTTTCACACAACCGTGTCACCACGGACATGTGGAACATGGCCGTTTGGGGACGGGGCGTGCACACGTGTCACGGACGTATGACACTGTGTGCAGTCTGTGTGCTATCCGTGGAGCCGTGGATAGCACACGACAGCCTTACCTCCCTCCAGCGCCGCTGCTTCTCTCTCTTCCGGTCCATTCTAGGGCTCAGTGAAGTGAAGTGAATATTCATGAGCCTAATGAGCGGCATTAGATGTGAGAAGGAGCAAACACCGCTGGAGCGAGGGGAGTATGAAATAGTTTATTTTCAGGATTTTTGGTTTGTCCGTGGTCGTACACACGAATGCCACAGTGTGAACATCCGTGTGCAGGACGTTTGGACAAAAATGCGGTCCGTAGCTCCGCAGAAAAAACGGTCTTGTCGCCGTGTGGAGCACACAAACGCATCTGCTCCACACGGAGACACGGTCCGTGCGGAAACACGGATGAGTGAATTTGCCCATAAGGGAACATGTGCCCCTGTATGTCAGTGCCTCCGGCATGTGTCGGCATGTACTGATTACGTGGCGGAGGCACGGACATGTGATTGAGGCCTTAAACATTTTGGAGAGTGGATTTGACTGCACAGCTGGAGGTGCAGATAGGCTACATTCCCACACCTCTCCATTTTTACAGCCATCAATAAGGCCTGTTTTTCAGGTTTGCCTGGGTTTTTTTTCTCATCTGTTTTAACACCAGGACCAGATTTTCTGAGCTATCATTTATACATTGACGCTTAACAATGGACCAGTTAAAAATATATGAAAAACTAAGGTAAAAAAGATGGCTCTTATTAATAGGTCTGTGAAGACTGGCATGGCTGAGACAGATCCACAGGACAGATATGACTAAAGGCCCCGTTACACGGTACGAGATTGTGAACGATATCGTTGAAACGTCACGGGTTTGGGGTCGTTCAAACAACATCGTTAGGACGTTGTTGCATGTAACACCGAGATACGACTACAATAAATTGTTGGATTGTTGATTGCAGATTTGTGAACATGTTCATAAATCAGACGATCTTCGATCAGCCAACCTGGTGCATCGTTCTGACAATGTCGTTACAGACATCTCCTATTCACAACAGTGAACAAGTATTGTTCGCTGGGTTGTGGAACGATAGCTTCTCGCTACATTGTTGGTGCCTCGTTCACGATATCTGGACTTGTGACATCTCACCAACTATGTCAAAAAGATGTCCTAACGACTGCGCTCCCGTGAGATCGCTGGTGATATCTTAACGACATTGAAGAGTGTAATGGTACCTTAAGACACACTTTGAATCTCACATGTCCGACAAATATATGGTTTATGGAGACGTGAAGGTCTATGGGTAAGTGGGCCAGAGCGTGTCACACGGACAGTGCGATTTCAGCCTTAGGGTGCGTTCACACACTGTGTATTTGCTGTGCATTTTTAGGCCACGTGCAACACTGAGTATTTGATGAGTTTTTTACCTCAGGATTTGTAGACAAAACCAGGAGTGGATAATTAAAACCAGCAGTGGGTGATTAAAGGGATCCTGTCACCTCCAAAACGCCTTCAAAGCTACCAAAACATGTCCCTGCAGCATCCTATCACTAATCTCGCACTCCTTTTGTCTCCTAAAAGCATCCTGTGAAAGTGCATAAAAACGTTTTAATACCTACTCATTAGGCTTTATAATTGGCAGAGGCTACATTTTTTGAGCCCTTGGGGCTTGTTGTTACCCTCTCTCTGTCTGTGATGTGGAGCTAAAGGCAGGACTAATGATTTGCATTCTGTGACAGAGAGGGGGGAAGGCAACGCCTGCACAAGCAAAGCAAACAGACAGAGGGAGGGTGGATCCTGGAGGCTGCAAAACAACACGCCCTAAAGGTACCGTCACACGCGGCAATTTTGCAAGCAATTTCACTGGCAATTTGCTGGTTGCAGTGAAATCATGGATACATGGTTCTGTTTTGTTGCTGTGTAGAAATGGAACAACTGTGTCCATGATTTCACTGCAACCAGCAAATTGCCAGTGAAATTGCTTGCAAAATTGCCGCGTGTGACGGTACCTTAAGGGACTAAAGAATATAGTCTCTGCTAGTTATAATCACTAATGAGTAAGGCTGGCTTCACACCACGGTGTGATCCAGTCTGGGGCTGTCCGGGATGATCCTGACAGCCCCAGACCGGATCAGCACACAGGAACTGGAAAGCCAAATGTGCCCTCTCGGTCCTATGTGCAGCCGAATGGCTGTAATTGCAGCCGCAGCTGCTGATTTTTCAAGACCGCAGCTAGCATGGAGCTAACCGCGGTCCTGAAACAACAGCTGTGTTCAGCCGCCGGTATCCGGTTCCCAGATCCTCCTGGTCCAGGGCAATCTCGCCCCATAGGCTCCCATGTTAAAGAGGCCAGATTGCCCTGGTTCCGGGAGAATCCGGGATCCGGCAAATTGGGGAGATTTTTCTCCTTGAACAAAAAAATGATGCAAGCATCATTTTTGTGTCCGGAGAGAATAATCTGAATTCTCCCAGATTCCACTGGAGAGATGAATCCGGATGGCAGAGAGCTGCCATCCGGCCCCATAGACTACTATGGGGCCAAAAACCAGTCCGGGCTGCCTGGTTTACACCAGACAGCCCCAGACCGGATCACACCGTGGTGTGAAGCCAGCCTCAGTATTAAAAAGTTTTTATGCACTTTCACAGGATGCTTTTAGGAGACAAAAGGAGTGTGAGATTAGTGACAGGCTGTGCAATGACATGTTTTGGTAGTTTAGGAGGCGTTTTGGAGGTGACAGGATCCCTTTAAATACAGAAGTGGAGCACTTGTTTCTATCAGACATTTCCTCTGATTGTTCCACTTCTGGTTTTGGCTACAATAACTGCAACGGCACTCGCGTAAAAATATGCAGCATGTGAACGCACCCTTACGGTCAATCTGATGTCCACGTCTCTAGCCTTCATCCCATTCTTGTACAATGATTTATGGCCAAATTCAAGTTACACTTAGATCATGACCCGGCTCAGAATATCATGGAGACAGGGCACGGCCTCTGGTGCTGGCACCATCAGTGCACTTCTCATCCCGCCATGATCACTTATGCTTCTTTTTAACTATAACAAGTCAAATGTCCATTTTCTTATAGACAACAGCTAAAGGGGTCCACTGTGTTATTCATTATAACAGAAGCCACAGTGCATTTGTAGACTGTGCAGGGCCCTGTGGCTGAGATGATGGGGCCGGGGGCCCTATGAAGGAACCTCTGGCATCATGTGACTACATAGGGCACATATGGCCGCTCTCACCTTGCCCTTCAGGTCCAGCACATAGACCGCGCTGGCCGACATCCTCCCGCCTCTGTCCTGACCGCTCCCACAGGCCTCAGTGTCTGCTCATCCCCGTTACACGTCGGTGTAGCGGTCTGCGCTGCTCACAGGAAGCCACTCACAGCCTTTCCGGGCATCCCTGTCATAGAGCCCTCCGCCCCCAACATGGCTGCGCGGAGACGACATAGCTCGTCATCGCTGTGTGGCAGCAGTCCCCCACCAATATGGCTGCAAAAAAACAATGTGTGTGGCTGAGGAACCTTGTCCAGCTCCTAATTGCGTATTGCGCTCTGACTGAAAAGCCTGTAGCCTGTGCCACCCGGGCCAGTGCCCGGAGGATTGAGTCCATGATGGGGCAGGTAATCTAAAGAGATGCTGCACATGGTGAACATACAATTGGGCATGTGTACAAGCCCTATACCTTCAGCCAGCCCCATTCTCACACCAAAGACATACTAATAGAGAATATAGATTGTGAGCACCAATGGGGACAGCCATGATTACCTTTGTAAAGTGCTGTGGAATTATTGGCGTTATAAAAGTGAATAAAATAAATTCTGCTGGCTGCGGTCACACCAGACACAGGAGCCATGTCCTCCATCACAGCAGACTTCATCATACACAGTTGTGTCCTCCATCATACACAGCTGTGTCCTCCATCACAGCAGACTCCATCATACACAGGAGCCATGTCCTCCATCACAGCAGACTCCATCATACTCAGCTGTGTCCTCCATCACAGCGGACTCCATCATACACAGGAGCCGTGTTCCCCTTCACAGCAGACTCCATCATACACAGTTGTGTCCTCCATCACAGCGGACTCCATCATACACAGCTGTGTCCTCCATCACAGCGGACTCCATCATACACAGCTGTGTCCTCCATCACAGCTGTGTCCTCCATCACAGCAGACTCCATCATACACAGTTGTGTCCTCCATCACAGCAGACTCCATCATACACAGTTGTGTCCTCCATCACAGCGGACTCCATCATGCACAGCTGTGTCCTCCATCACAGCGGACTCCATCATACACAGCTGTGTCCTCCATCACAGCAGGCTCCATCATACACAGGAGCCATGTCCTCCATCACAGCAGACTCCATCATACTCAGCTGTGTCCTCCATCACAGCGGACTCCATCATACACAGGAGCCGTGTTCCCCTTCACAGCAGACTCCATCATACACAGTTGTGTCCTCCATCACAGCAGACTCCATCATACACAGCTGTGTCCTCCATCACAGCGGACTCCATCATACACAGCTGTGTCCTCCATCACAGCTGTGTCCTCCATCACAGCAGACTCCATCATACACAGTTGTGTCCTCCATCACAGCAGACTCCATCATACACAGTTGTGTCCTCCATCACAGCGGACTCCATCATGCACAGCTGTGTCCTCCATCACAGCGGACTCCATCATACACAGCTGTGTCCCCATCACAGCAGGCTCCATCATACACAGGAGCCATGTCCTCCATCACAGCAGACTCCATCATACTCAGCTGTGTCCTCCATCACAGCTGTGTCCTCCATCACAGCGGACTCCATCATACACAGGAGCCGTGTTCCCTTCACAGCAGACTCCATCATACACAGTTGTGTCCTCCATCACAGCAGACTCCATCATACACAGCTGTGTCCTCCATCACAGCGGACTCCATCATACACAGCTGTGTCCTCCATCACAGCTGTGTCCTCCATCACAGCAGACTCCATCATACACAGTTGTGTCCTCCATCACAGCAGACTCCATCATACACAGTTGTGTCCTCCATCACAGCGGACTCCATCATGCACAGCTGTGTCCTCCATCACAGCGGACTCCATCATACACAGCTGTGTCCTCCATCACAGCAGGCTCCATCATACACAGGAGCCATGTCCTCCATCACAGCAGACTCCATCATACTCAGCTGTGTCCTCCATCACAGCTGTGTCCTCCATCACAGCGGACTCCATCATACACAGAGCCGTGTTCCCCTTCACAGCAGACTCCATCATACACAGTTGTGTCCTCCATCACAGCAGACTCCATCATACACAGCTGTGTCCTCCATCACAGCGGACTCCATCATACACAGCTGTGTCCTCCATCACAGCTGTGTCCTCCATCACAGCAGACTCCATCATACACAGTTGTGTCCTCCATCACAGCAGACTCCATCATACACAGTTGTGTCCTCCATCACAGCGGACTCCATCATGCACAGCTGTGTCCTCCATCACAGCGGACTCCATCATACACAGCTGTGTCCTCCATCACAGCAGTGTCCTCCATCACAGCAGACTCCATCATACACAGTTGTGTCCTCCATCACAGCAGACTCCATCATACACAGTTGTGTCCTCCATCACAGCGGACTCCATCATACACAGCTGTGTCCTCCATCACAGCGGACTCCATCATACACAGCTGTGTCCTCCATCACAGCAGGCTCCATCATACACAGGAGCCATTGTCCTCCATCACAGCAGACTCCATCATACTCAGCTGTGTCCTCCATCACAGCGGACTCCATCATACACAGGAGCCGTTGCCCCATCACAGCAGACTCCATTATACACAGGAGCCGTGTTCCCCTTCACAGCAGACTCCATCATACACAGTTGTGTCCTCCATCACAGCGGACTCCATCATACACAGCTGTGTCCTCCATCACAGCGGACTCCATCATACACAGCTGTGTCCTCCATCACAGCTGTGTCCTCCATCACAGCAGACTCCATCATACACAGTTGTGTCCTCCATCACAGCAGACTCCATTATACACAGTTGTGTCCTCTCATCACAGCGGACTCCATCATACACAGCTGTGTCCTCCATCACAGCGGACTCCATCATACACAGCTGTGTCCTCCATCACAGCTGTGTCCTCCATCACAGCAGACTCCATCATACACAGTTGTGTCCTCCATCACAGCAGACTCCATCATACACAGTTGTGTCCTCCATCACAGCGGACTCCATCATACACAGCTGTGTCCTCCATCACAGCGGACTCCATCATACACAGCTGTGTCCTCATCACAGCAGGCTCCATCATACACAGGAGCCATGTCCTCCATCACAGCAGACTCCATCATACTCAGCTGTGTCCTCCATCACAGCGGACTCCATCATACACAGGAGCCGTGCCCCCATCACAGCAGACTCCATTATACACAGGAGCCGTGTTCCCCTTCACAGCAGACTCCATCATACACAGTTGTGTCCTCCATCACAGCGGACTCCATCATACACAGCTGTGTCCTCCATCACAGCGGACTCCATCATACACAGCTGTGTCCTCCATCACAGCTGTGTCCTCCATCACAGCAGACTCCATCATACACAGTTGTGTCCTCCATCACAGCAGACTCCATTATACACAGTTGTGTCCTCCATCACAGCGGACTCCATCATACACACAGCTGTGTCCTCCATCACAGCGGACTCCATCATACACAGCTGTTTCCTCCATCACAGCTGTGTCCTCCATCACAGCAGATTCCATCATACACAGTTGTGTCCTTCATCACAGCAGACTCCATCCTACACAGTTGTGTCCTCCATCACAGCAGACTCCATCATACACAGCTGTGTCCTCCATCACAGCGGACTCCATCATACACAGCTGTGTCCTCCATCACAGCAGGCTCCATCATACACAGGAGCCATGTCCTCCATCACAGCAGACTCCATCATACTCAGCTGTGTCCTCCATCACAGCGGACTCCATCATACACAGGAGCCGTGCCCCCATCACAGCAGACTCCATTATACACAGGAGCCATGTTCCCCTTCACAGCAGACTCCATCATACACAGTTGTGTCCTCCATCACAGCGGACTCCATCATACACAGCTGTGTCCTCCATCACAGCGGACTCCATCATACACAGCTGTGTCCTCCATCACAGCTGTGTCCTCCATCACAGCAGACTCCATCATACACAGTTGTGTCCTCCATCACAGCAGACTCCATTATACACAGTTGTGTCCTCCATCACAGCGGACTCCATCATACACAGCTGTGTCCTCCATCACAGCGGACTCCATCATACACAGCTGTGTCCTCCATCACAGCTGTGTCCTCCATCACAGCAGACTCCATCATACACAGTTGTGTCCTCCATCACAGCAGACTCCATCATACACAGTTGTGTCCTCCATCACAGCGGACTCCATCATACACAGCTGTGTCCTCCATCACAGCGGACTCCATCATACACAGCTGTGTCCTCCATCAACAGATCTCGGCCTGTCCTCCATCACAGCAGACTCCATCATACACAGTTGTGTCCTCCATCACAGCGGACTCCATCATACACAGCTTGTGTCCTCCATCACAGCGGACTCCATCATACACAGCTGTGTCCCCTCACAGCGGACTCATCATACACAGCTGTGTCCTCCATCACAGCAGGACTCCATCATACACAGTGGCCATGTCCTCCATCACAGCAGACTCCATCATACACAGTGTGTCCTCCATCACAGCGGACTCAATCATACACAGCTGTGTCCTCCATCACAGCGGACTCCATCATACACAGCTGTGTCCTCATCACAGCTGTGTCCTCCATCACAGCAGACTCCATCATACACAGTTGTGTCCTCCATCACAGCAGACTCCATCATACACAGCTGTGTCCTCCATCACAGCGGACTCCATCATACACAGCTGTGTCCTCCATCACAGCTGTGTCCTCCATCACAGCAGACTCCATCATACACAGTTGTGTCCTCCATCACAGCAGACTCCATTATACACAGTTGTGTCCTCCATCACAGCGGACTCCATCATACCAAGCTGTGTCCTCCATCACAGCGGACTCCATCATACACAGCTGTGTCCTCCATCACAGCTGTGTCCTCCATCACAGAGACTCCATCATACACAGTTGTGTCCTCCATCACAGCAGACTCCATCATACACAGTTGTGTCCTCCATCACAGCGGACTCCATCATACACAGCTGTGTCCTCCATCACAGCGGACTCCATCATACACAGCTGTGTCCTCCATCACAGCTGTGTCCTCCATCACAGCAGACTCCATCATACACAGTTGTGTCCTCCATCACAGCAGAATCCATCATACACAGTTGTGTCCTCCATCACAGCGGACTCCATCATACACAGCTGTGTCCTCCATCACAGCAGGCTCCATCATACACAGGAGCCATGTCCTCCATCACAGCAGACTCCATCATACTCAGCTGTGTCCTCCATCACAGCGGACTCCATCATACACAGGAGCCGTGCCCCCATCACAGCAGACTCCATTATACACAGGAGCCGTGTTCCCCTTGACAGCAGACTCCATCATACACAGTTGTGTCCTCCATCACAGCGGACTCCATCATACACAGCTGTGTCCTCCATCACAGCGGACTCCATCATACACAGCTGTGTCCTCCATCACAGCTGTGTCCTCCATCACAGCAGACTCCATCATACACAGTTGTGTCCTCCATCACAGCAGACTCCATTATACACAGTTGTGTCCTCCATCACAGCGGACTCCATCATACACAGCTGTGTCCTCCATCACAGCGGACTCCATCATACACAGCTGTGTCCTCCATCACAGCGGACTCCATCATACACAGCTGTGTCCTCCATCACAGCTGTGTCCTCCATCACAGCAGACTCCATCATACACAGTTGTGTCCTCCATCACAGCAGACTCCATTATACACAGCTGTGTCCTCCATCACAGCGGACTCCATCATACACAGCTGTGTCCTCCATCACAGCGGACTCCATCATACACAGCTGTGTCCTCCATCACAGCAGACTTCATCATACACAGTTGTGTCCTCCATCACAGCAGACTCCATCATACACAGCTGTGTCCTCCATCACAGCGGACTCCATCATACACAGCTGTGTCCTCCATCACAGCGGACTCCATCATACACAGCTGTGTTCTCCATCACAGCGGACTCCATCATACACAGCTGTGTCCTCCATCACAGTGGACTCCCATCATACACAGGAGCCATGTCCTCCATCACAGCAGACTCCATCATACTCAGCTGTGTCCTCCATCACAGCGGACTCCATCATACACAGGAGCCATGTCCCCCATCACAGTGGGCTCCATCATACACAGGAGCCGTGCCCCATCACAGCAGACTCCATTATACACAGGAGCCGTGTTCCCCTTCACAGCAGACTCCATCATACACAGTTGTGTCCTCCATCACAGCGTACTCCATCATACACAGGAGCCGTGTCCCCCATCACAGCGGACTCCTATCATACACAGGAGCCGTTTCCTCCATCACAGCAGGCTCCATCATACACAGCTGTGTCCTCCATCACAGCGGACTCCATCATACACAGCTGTGTCCTCCATCACAGCAGGCTCCATCATACAACAGCTGTGTCCTCCATCACAGCGGACTCCATCATACACAGCTGTGTCCTCTATCACAGCGGACTCCATCATACACAGCTGTGTCCTCCATCATAGCGGACTCCCATCATACACAGGAGTCATGTCCTCCATCATAGCAGACTCCATCACACACAGGAGCCGTGTTCTCCATCACAGCGGACTCCATCATACAGAGGAGCTGTGTCCTCCATCACAGCGGACTCGATCATACACAGGAGGTATGTCTCGGGTATCTGGGCCCTCTGCTTAGGTATGGATGTCACTGGTGGCCTGCCCAGACCCGTGGACCTGGGGTCTTACTTAAAAAAGGGGGGTAGTTGGTGTTGGATTGAGGATAAAAGTTTATAGAGATTATCGCAATGCCACCTGCAGATCCTGGTGAAAGAACACCAGCGCTGCTTCAGTCCTCCGGAGGGTGATGGTACAGCAGCCAAGATAGATATATAGCTCTCTGCAGGTGGAGCTGGCCCTCCGGGGCAGGGATGCACCTGTAGGGATAAAGGTGCAGATGATGGAGGTAGCAGTTGCAGCGCAGCAGTGAATAAGCACATGGAGACTCAGTCACTCTACCCGGGTACTTTACTGTAATGATGCAGAAGCTGATAGTGGCAAAACAGCCTCTATTTGGCCGGGTAGTCACAGTGGGCTGCAGAGTCTCTGGGAGTCTCCTGTGGTATGCCTTCCTGGATCTACTCCATGTCCTGCTGCTACTGCCTGTCCTGGGGCAGCCTGCTTAATACCAGGCCTGTTGAGGTGCTCTGACGATCCCGGCTTCCACTCTGTCCCTCTCCTGCTCTGGGATTTGACCCCAGTGGGTTAACCTGGTGAGACTGAGCCCGCCAGACAGGGTGTCGGCGCCGGTAAACAGATCCACAACCTGCGATGTTCTCAGCGCAGGGGCTGGGCTCCCTGACCGTCTTCAGAACTGGCACTCCGATGTATGTGGACCAGGGTTCCCTCCCTGAGTATGGACGCTCGGGGGGGTCCCCTCCTTCAGTCTGGGCTGCCCGTTCTCCTTTCAGGCCCCCTCCCTGGAAGTCTCCTTTTCTCACTCGGAGGCCCCCGGTTTTCCGTCTTTCCTCAGTGCCGTCTAGAACTCACTGTGTGTCCTCCCTCCTCCCCTAACTCCCCTCCTAGGGTACGGGTTCAAAACCATCTATTCTAGGTGGGTGTGTGGGAGTGCTGGGATGGGAGCCTCCCACAGACATCTGCCTTCCACTGTGACAGGGGTTACCGCACATTCATTTATGGGTGCAGTACCCCAATTGTGACGCCTGACCAGGTGGGGCACCACACTAGCTTCCCGCTAGCCGCAAATCTGAAATTGCAGCACTGGACAGCGGCAGCAGCCGCGCAGTGCTGAATCCTGGAGAAAACAGGACCGGAGAGCATATTTGCCCTCAGGTTCTGTTTGTCCGTAGCTGCCAGGCTGTGTCCGATGCATCCAGCAAAACATTGCCACAGAAGTGCTGCCATAAACCAACATGTGGTAGTTTAAGAAGTGCTGGTTACTTGTAGATACTTTATAGTTATATATTGTTGATCTGGTTAGGTCTTAAGGTACCGTCACACACGGCAATATTGCCTGCAACTTCACTGGCAATTTGCTGGTTGCAGTGAAATCATGGACACATTGTTCTATTTTGTGGCCGTGTACAAATGGAACAATGTGTCCATGATTTCACTGCAACCAGCAAATTGCCAGTGAAATCGCAACCAATATTGCCGCGTGTGATGGTACCTTTACAGTTAGTTTTTGTTTAGCTTAGTTAAGGAATAATTGCAAAGTGAATGTATGCTTGATGCTTGTGAAGTAACCGTTAATGTGTGACTGTTGAGGATGTGTGTTTATCTAGAGTAGGAATGTGTATCATGTATAATGTGTACAATGAAGATGATGTGAGCCAACGACTGAGTGGCTAAGGACAATATGTAACCTGAATTTTTAATATATATAGTTTGAATAATATTGAATGTATATAGTTAGCACCAAGGTATGCTCCCTGTTGTTTTTAGATCCGACATGTCAGTAAGACCGCAACAAACAAAAACCCACTGGCCTGGCCGAAGAATTGGTCCATTTAACCCTGTCGCCATGCCCAGGGCATGTGCTGAGGGTTTTCTTGTGGTGGGTCACTCCGAAGACAAAGGGAGACACCGAAATGACACTTGCCAGTTTAACACCCAGGACACTGTGATGGATACCCGGATAGTATTCGTATTGGACGTGGCAGGACTGTAAATAGTTATTTATGCCTTTTCCACTTTTTTATGTCACAACGTTAAAGTAATTGTACCTCCTGTTTACACGTCGCAACTTTTGGCGGCGATCGGAGGCAACTGAACATGCGCGTGCACGTTTTTCATGGTTGCCTCCGAACGCTGAAAGCGCATGTACACGCCGCAATTGCGCCCTCAACCTAACGGAATGTGCCTCCCCGGAAGTTGCCACTCATACTACGGGAAACATCCGGTGGCCTCCCGTCGCCGTTTCACAATTAGCAATCCCCAAGTGGGCGTACCTATTCTGCGCCGCGAAAACATAGGCGTGCCAAATAGATTTTCACCGCGCCCCAAACACGCTGATTAGACAACTCAATAGCGTAATGATTGGCCAGCCTGCGCTGGAAGGCTGGCTAATACATGATGCCATTGCCATTGTGTAGTGTGAATGGACAGCTGTTGAAATATGGCGCCCTGTGAAGGGACAGCCAATGGTAACACAGTAGCCACCACCAATCATCGCTGACGGGGCACGGTGTCCAGCACGCTGTGGCACGCCTCGGGAAATCAGTAAGCGACGCTGATTCCATCCCTATCACCCCTTCACACACCAAAAGCAGGGAAATTCATCTTCATGGTTGTGTCTGGTTTTTGAGCAGTGCTCTGAAATCGCAACCACGCGCAACTTTCAAAAACACCACCGGGTTCCCCAAATACACGCCACAATTTCACTGCGACGGTGACAGGGCTCCGGATTGCCTCTCAGTTTTCACAACCCAGTTGCGGCGTGTAAAGGTACCCTTAAAGGGATAAAAAGCTTTCTAAGGCCCCATTCACACACTGCTTTTTTTGCTGCATATTTTTAAGCACAAGCTCATCACAAACCAGGAGTGGGTGATTAAACATATAAGTGGAGCACTTATTTCTATTAGACCTTTCCTCTGATGGCCATTTTACACGTCCCAACATCGGTCCGATGTTGGATACAACGATGAGGGAGCGCGCTTTTTCTGGATAGAATTCCAAGATCGCATAGGAGATGTTACACAGCGCGATATCGGCAGGCAACGCCACTACGATGTGTACGCCCCCTTGTACGGGCGACCCAGGAAGCAGAAAAAAGAGCAGTGTGTGAATGGGGCCTTTTTCTTGTTCTTGTTGTTAAGCATTACAAAAAATTTTTGCATGTCTTTGATACCACTTCTTTTCTGTTTTCTTTCAGCCCGAAGATGGACTGCGTTTAATGAGGGGGGAGTATGGCGTCCCTGCGGATCCAATCGCCACAGAGGTACTGCACCCCTGTTGGGGTGTAGTATCCCACTCACAGGTAAGAGGGGCCCAGCCTTGTGTCGGGACAACCAGATAACACGCTAGAAACCATTGTAGTGGGGATGGGTGGTGGGGGAAGTAGTTAGAGGGAGCACCTGGAATTAGTGAAGTTGAGTTAGAGGGAAGCTAGAGAAATAAAGCCTGTCACAGAAGGAAAAGAACTTGAGAGAAGTGTCCAGAGCAGGGCCGGCTCCAGGTTTTTGTGGGCCCCGGGCAAAAGAGTCCCAGTGGGCCCCTTTAACACATACCATGATTCATGACGCACAAATATGGCGATATGTAATTAGACTACAACGCCAAAGGACAGGTTTCACGTCTTCAATTACATCTAACTCAGTGTGACGGGGCCTTTAAATGCACCCAAACACACGTGGGTTTTTTGTACAGACGTGTGAAAGGGGCCTTTCAAAGAAACTAGTAGCAACCCATGGTCATGTTTAAAAACTCTTGTTTTTAGTGGAACAAACAGGATGTATATCCTACCTCGTTAATGGATCATGATGGATGGATGATCATGGGTCCTGTCTCAGTCAGCGGCTGCGCCAATCATGGAGTGACAGAGCCTTGATGCCCGTGGCCGCCCGACGCCCGCAGTCATTGGGGTACGCTGACGACACAACGATGTGGACTGACCACTGGCTTCAAGCAGCTGCGGCTTAGATTGATGATGTTAAATAACTGTAAAGAAGTGATCAGAGACAGAGAGATCATCATTCATTGTAATAGTTACTATAAACTCAGTTTGAGCTGAATGAATCAAGTTCAGACTGCAAACTGTAGGCGGTGCTGAGTGCGTTCCACTGTGCGCTATTGCACCGTCCCATTAGTGTAGCATTTCTTATGGATCCACTAATTGCAGTGGAATGCTGTGACGTTTGCTGCGTCAGTCAACTCAATGTATTTCACAATTTAGCATTCACATGCTGCACTCCCCGTGTTCCCCTGATGACCACCAGTGATGTCCCCCCATACTGAGCCCACAGGACCTGTGGAGGATCTGGCACTGCACCATGTGACCAAGTAACATCATTCGTAATTGGTAACATGTGCAGGCGGTAGGGTCCTCGAGACAGCGATGCTGCAGACTCCACAGGTGTGAGGACACCACTGGAGATCACCGGAGGACTGCGGGAAGGTGAATTAGGCTAAGTTCACACATTATTGCTGTGTTCTCAGGATACATTTTTGGTGCATAAACTGCATTAAGAACGGAACCTCACAGAACGCAGCAATAACGCTGTGTGTGAATGGCCAGAGCCTTCTTCCAGCGCATTACTCACCTCGCCGTGCTCCATTGGTGACTGGCAGCGGTGTCTTCAGAGTCCCCGCCAGGCCCGCCGCAAGCTCGGCATCCAGGACCCCGCAGTACCATGTGACCGGGTGTCGGGTCATGTTGCCTGGTCACATGGTGCTGTTTAAGGTCCTACGGTGTCGGCAACATAAGCGATCACCCGGGGAGCGCGGCGAGGTGTGTAAAAACTGCAGGAGGTGAGTTGAGGTGTGGTGAGTACAAGCATTCTTTTTGTGCATGCGCTTTGCAGTGCAAAGCACATTTGCAAAATTATGGACAATGGGAACGCATTTCAGAAAAATCGATATGGCGTTGCATTTCAATGCATTTACGCAGCGCTAAATAACGCTGCAAAAATGCGAAGATACGATACGTGTGAACGTAGTGTAAACAATGAAGCAGCATTCACACAAACATTGCAACGCTTTGTGAGGATCCTGCAGTTTCTGCACCAAAAACACATCCTTATAAAAAGGCATCAAAAATGTTGTGTATGAATAGAAAAAACAGTGACTCACTGCTGTGAGTGCACTTTGGCTGGGGTCAGATTAGGGATAGGACCCCCGTTTCCAGGCAGCGCTGAAACCGGAAACCGTGAACGGCAATGGAAATGGAGCCCCATAGAGAGCCGGTGTTTACTTTGGTAACAGCCGCCAACAGAGCTTTTCAGCAGTGCATAGGAAAACACTGCATGTGGGTGTAACTAAGTACACAGCGGGTCTCTATGGGGCTCCGTTTTAGGCAGCGATTGCCGTTAATGGTGTCCGGTGTCAGTGCTGACTGGAAATGTGAGTCCTATCCCTAATCTGACCCTAGCCTTTCACTTCTTTTGTCCTAGGCTGCAAAATTACTGACGATCTTTAGTCACAGCATTTTGGACACAGTGTCTAGCTACTGCGTCCAAAACACTGCGTTGTACAGTATTAGCATAGTGGATGAGATTTCTAGAAACCCCATCCTCACTAGGCTTAAGTTGACCCGCATGCAGCGTTCTTTTACCTGCAGTGTGGGTTGCTGCCGGCATTCCGATCCTCCGCAGCATGTTCATTTCATGCTGCAGAGTCGGAAGTGGCTCCCATCAGGTGTGCGGAGGAAAAAGCCGCTCTGCACCCACCGCACATGGTGAGTACAGGGCGGCTGCGGTCTCCCTGCGGCCGGGTTCACTTAGTTCTAGAGGAGCTGCGTCCAACACGCAGCTCCTCCATACTGTGAACACATGCCGTATAACGTACGTAGTACCGTGTCCGTATAGTACTACAGAGGCGACGGGCAGGGGTAGGCTGTGTGGGCACACAATACTGATAAACAAGCATAATGGTGTGAAGACAGTCTAGGGCAGGGTGGGCACTGGGCAGGGACAGGGAGGGTGGAAGAGGATATCTTTAATTATTCTGGTATTTACAACCCACCGGACGTGTGTGTGCTCACTGTGCTGTCTCCTCCTGTCTGTGGATTTTCACACATCGAGCTGTGCTCCGTCCAGCTCGCTCTGCCTGGCTGGTGGCTGCAGCCTGTAATGTGGGGCTGGGCAGTAGGAGCAGCCTGGTAGGCGAACGTTATGGAGTCTCAGCCCAGGGCAGGGCTCAGGCTACGTCTGTGTACGTGTCCCCGCAAGCACAGGAAGGGGTTGGAGGCTGAGCGACGGGGGAGGCGCCTCTTCAATTTGCTCCACACTGTGTGGAACGCTAAATGAGGAAGTGAGGCACCCGCGGCCTCTTCTATGCGTTCAACAGGCCGGAAGTGACGACCCGGCCGGGCCGGATATGACGGGACGCCACAGGATATGACGGCCCGATGCGGGGACTGGCGCCGGCCGGCTTTTCATTTAAAGTCCGCCGGTAAGAAACGTAATAATACTGCGGGTGGGCGGCTGGGTGGCGGTGGGCCCCCCGTCACGCGTGGGCCCCGGTACTTGCCCGGGTACGCCGGGTGCTGACGCCGGCCCTGGTCCAGAGACCAGACTAATGAGCATAGAAGAAGAACTAGGTGTCTCCAGGAGGAAGAGAGGGTCCCAGAGGCACGGACAGTGACCATTGCACCCGTGGGACTCATATCCATTGTCAACACAGGCAGTGGAGGGACTAGGCCAAAGAACAGGGGCACTGGGAACCTTAGACTAGAGGAGAATACAGACAAGGCTCAGCTAGCAACCTGGAGACTGTGTGGTACTTCCATGGTGACACGGTCGACAACCGCGCACATCTGCTCAAAAAGTGGCAACCATAGGGCTAAGGGGGGAATAGTAACATAGTAACATAGTATTTAAGGTTGAAGGAAGACCTTAAGTCCATCTAGTTCAACCCATAGCCTAACATGTTGATCCAGAGGAAGGCAAAATAAAAACCATGTAGCAACACTAAGCTCCACATTGGGGGGAAAAATTCCTTCCTGACTCCACATACAGCAATCAGACTAGTTCCCTGGATCAACGCCCTATCGAAGAATCCAGTATATATAACTGGTAATATTATAGTTTTCAAGAAAGGCATCCAGGCCCTTCTTAAATGTTAGTAGTGAGTCACTCATTACAACATCATGTGGCAGAGAGTTCCACAGTCTCACTGCTCTTACAGTAAAGAATCCACGTCTGTGATTATGATTAAACCTTCTTTCCTCCAGACGTAGAGGATGCCCCCTTGTCCCAGTCTCAGGCCTAAGAGTAAAGAGATCATTAGAAAGGTCTCTGTACTGTCCCCTCATATACTTAAACATTATTATAAGATCACCCCTAAGCCTTCATTTTTCCAAACTAAATAACCCCAAGTTTAATAACCTGTCTTGGTATTGCAGACCCCCCTGTCCTTGGTCGCACTTCTCTGCACCCGCTCTAGTTCAGCTGTCTTTCTTATACACCGGAGACCAGAATTGTACACAGTATTCTAAATGTGGGCGCACTAGTGACTTGCAAGTTTACCCCTAAGAAAAGAGCACAGTCACTGGCTCAGAGCTCTGTGTGGCGAGGTGCAAGTGCAAGATGGGCGAGGCAAGCGCAGTGTAAAGAGGCTGAGAAAGGACAGAGAAGGGGTGCCAGCTTTGCGTCATCCTCCTATCCGGGAGTAGCTGGATCCCTGTTTCCGAGAACCCAGTGCTCAGCGGGCTGTTACACAAAGACTGTGAGTAAAAGATCTAAAGACTGCAACCTGCTGTGTCTGTGAACTTTCTTAAAGGGAACCTGTCAGTTAGTTTATGCCTCCCCAGCTATCACTGTCTGTAGCTGTAGCTTTATAATACTATTCTAATGATCCCTGTCTGAGCTCATAGTGTAATGTGAAAGGTGAAAGAAAAGCATTTATACGCTTACATTTCCTTATGTAATGAGGCAGTCAGTCCCCAGCTTGGAGGATGGGGACTGTTTGGCAGGTTAATAGTTAACATTTCAGCCTTGTGCTAGAACATGTTGGGAGACCTGATGTGATGTCACAACCATGTGACTACAATAGGCGGAGCTAAGTTCTCATAGAACATAATACATTTGCTGGCTTAGCTCCACCCATTATGGTCACATGATTGTTACATCACACAGGTCCTTTAGCTATCCAAGTTGAAAGTGAGTTAACTATTATCCTGCCAAACAGTCCCCCTCCTCCAAGGTGGGGACTGAAATGTAACTGTATAAATGCTTTTTTTCACCTTTCACATTACACTATGAGCTCAGACAGGGATGACTAGACTGGTATTATAAAGCTGCAGCTACATACAGTGATAGCTGGGGAGGCATAAACTAGCTGACAGGTTCCCTTTAACATGTCAAAAGCACCAGAAACACCACTACCAACTCACTCAGCGGATCAGCCCTACGCGTAGAGGGCTTAAGAACATTGCTGCCTCCCAACCATCGGTTCCTAGGAGAACTGTCGTGCAGCAGCGGCCATCTATAGTTGCAACCTGTGGGTCACGACACGTAAAATTAACAAGTATCTCCAGGTCCAGTTATCCCTTCCAGAATGAACCCTCCATGCTAGATACCCTTCCCTAAGAGAGTGAGCCACCCACACTGAACTTTTAATGACACTGCCAGGGTCACGTAGCCGGGTCTCGGTCTCTGTGATCCCCGTGATGAAGCCTCAAAGACCGGTTCCGAGTATACTAAGGCCCTGAAGGGGCGTGTCACGGTGACTTCCCAACCTGTGACGTTCCACAACGTCATGGCGGGATTGCGGCCCTGTACCTCTGGTGACCAGGTTTGATGAAATGTCACCAGAGCTACAGGCAGGAGAGGACCTTATGAGACGTCGGGGGAAAGTGGCTTTGAAACTTCAAACAGCCAATCACAGCGATTGTCACTGTACAGCTATGAAAGGGGTTGTCATAGCCCCTTCCATAGGATGGAGCACTTGACTGGGCGGCTATCGCCCTCTCCAGTCCTGATGGGAGTGATCTGATGGGACTGATCACTCCAATCAGAGCCACTCCACAGCCTGTACCCACTCCCATCCGGTCCTGAACTCCCCCCGTCTCTCTTCCTCCTCCCGCTCACCCTCTGGTCACCACCTCCACTTCTGTGCCGTCCAGTAATATGTTCCCTCTTCCTCCTTCTGCTCACTCTCGGTCATCCCGTACCCTCCTGTGCTCCCTTCCACTGACCTGACAGCTCCTCTGCACCCTCATCTCGCTGCATGGAGATGAGGCTGCGGAGGAGCGATGTGACAGCCAGGGTACAGCGTTCTGTGTGATCGCTGTGCCCTACCTCTGTGTCACCCCCCCTAAGTCTTGTGATCTCAGCGATCACAGCACTTAGGGTCTGGGGAGAGGGAGTGCAGCCTCCTAACTCTCCCCGCGGTGACCGGTTCATCTGTGGCGCCCCGCACCGAGTGCGTCACAGGAGGGTATTGCAGCCACAAAAGCAGCAATACTCTCTGACCCAGCAGTCACACAGTTAACTCAGAGATCCATACCCTGCATGCATCACCTAGCATAGAGGGCCAATCAGGTCCTGGTGGGCGGAGTGTAAGGGTAGTGTGTAGTGGAAGTTATTTCAATTAGTCGAGTTGAGGAGTCAGAGAGAACTCTCCGAGCAACGTAGGAGAAGGAGCCAAAACAACGAGCTCTACGACCTAGGAGAGGGGGTTGCACAGTTCCGTGTGGCCCCCTGGCCACCTTCTACCGGCCATCTCCCTACCGTCACCACGGTTGAGCACTATTACTCCCGGTGCATTACCAACCGATCTACGGGCTTCAAACTGCGGGCTCAAAATCATCCCGTGCCCATCTACAGCCGGTTTGCTGGTACCGAAGCTAGCAGCAGTTCAGCTCTACTATGCGAACCAGAGGAATGGAGGGATCGCTTTACAGGAGCACCCCACCATCGCCAAATCCAGTCGTCTAACCAGAGGTGTACCCACCAAGGGACCCAAGGCTCCCCAAAGCATCCGGAACGTATACCCCGGATAGGGCATTCAAGCAGCCTCCCTGTACCCGATCTGATATTCCTGGGCAACAACGGCACAGTACTTAGATAAAATGGAGGAACACCGTGGATCTCTGAGAACACACTGGTCATTGCTGAGTCCACCCGGTCCACTACCTACAACCTGTATACCATGTACTGCCTGCTGGTTACAGTAAAGAACCCATTACAGAGACTTACAGTGTCCGTGCCTTCTTATGAACTGCTTATCCGTGCACTAAGGTAACCGCAGCTGCCTCACAACACCTTGTGCAGCTTCTGGCTCCGGGATCATCGCTCAGCCTGTGGGGAGCGTTCCATCTTGCTGCATTCCACCCCCCGGAGGCCCCGCAGCGTCGGTACAGTTACCGAATCTCTCATAGGTGGCGTCACGAAACAATTAACCCCTTAATCTGTTCCCACAAGACGTCTCTTCTTTTTGATCTGCACCACCGGGCCCCACTACCGGCAGGCGCGGTCCACCCGTGACAAGGAGGAAGAAGCAAACGCCTGTCTAAACCGGAGTCCCGGCCACGGTGAGTCACATCGTAATGAGCCGATCATCATGGTAACCATGACCACAAAGACTACATCAAGTGGACACTTGATTCCTTGTTGTAGTCTCTGGGGTCAGAGTTATGGTGCACTTTATGGCAATGATCTGCCGTACCGTGCACCATGACTTTGACCCCAAAGACTACAACAAGGGATCAAGTGTCCATTTGTTGAAGTCTATAGGGTCGCAGTAATGGTGCACGGTACAGCAGATGATTTCCATACAGTGCACCATGACTCTAACCACAGAGACTACAACAAGGGATCAAGTTTCCACTTGTTGTAGTCTCTGGGGTCGCAGTCATAATTATCGGTACGGCATATCATTGCCATACAATGCACCATAACTTTGACTCCAGAAACTACAACAAGGGATCTTGTTGTAGTCTCTGGGGTCACAGTCATGATGCACTGTATGGAAATGATCTGCTGTACTGTTCACCATGACTCTGACCCCATAGACTGCAACAAGGGATCAAGTGTCCACTTGTTGTAGTCTCTGAAGTTACACAGGTGGTGCACTGTGAGGTAGATCATTGCCATACAGTGCACCATCACTGTGACCCCAGAGACTACAAAAAGTGGACACTTGATCCCTTGCTACAGCCTCTGGATGTAGCAGAGGCGATCGAGCTCCGTGGGACCATTGTTGTGGACTACGTCGGAGGATATGGAGTAATAAACATTGAATCTAAATTTGTGTTTGTGTTTTTTATTCTAATAAAAAAAACTTTCTCTGTGTGGTGTATTTTTTTACTATTTACTAGAGATTCCTAATGGCCAGGTCTAACATTGGCCCGAATTATGAATCTCGGGCTTGGTGCCAGCTGCCAATAACAAAGCTGGCATTAACCCCTTTATTACCCAGTTTTGCCACCGGCACCAGGGCAACTGGAAAAGTCTGGGTGAAGCGCTAGAAAATGGTGCTTCAATGAATGTGCCATTTTCTGGGATGGCTACGGGCTGCAATTCACAGCATGGATGGCCCACAACGCTTGGGCCTCTCCATGCTGACGATTCAAGCCCTCAGCTGCCTGGTTGTACCTGGTTGTATTATTATACAGCAAAGCTCCAAGTCGTTTTTTTCCCAAATTCTATAATAAAAAAAACGATGTCGGACTCTGCTGTATTTTTGGTTGCCAGCCAGATATGAGGCAGCTGGGGGTGGGTGGCAGTCAGTAGCTGCTGTGAGGCACCGCCGGCATGGTCCCCATGGCCGGGGCACATCACATGCAGGATCAGGGTATGATCCTGTTCACACTGGCCGGTTTTACTGTGATGACGCTGTGTGAACCTATCCTGTACACAAGGAGTTAAATGTGGTTGTGAGTGCTGTGAAGCTGAAACAGTCATGAGACTAGTGAGTGGCTCCTGAGATCGATGAGGCCCTGAGGAAAGGATTGGGTGTTGATTGCTGACAGCCCCGGTGGGTGTGTCAGTGGGTGTGTCCTGAGGAATAGCAGCCCAGCTGGATGAGTCAGTGTGGGAGTGGCAGGCACGATAAGAGCCTGCCAGCTGAGAGACTGGGAGATTCATTCTGAACACAGACTTGTGTGAGATCAGCTCAGTCCAGAGAGAGAGGCAGATCCAGTCTGTGTGAGGGACTGGGAGTGACAGTCTAGACCACCATAATGAGAGATGGTGAAGGGAGCATGCTAGCTCCATACCAGTAGCCAGGTCCGGGTTCGTTACAGCACCTGGTGTGGGAAAGCCGTGGCTAACCTGGCGGACGCTGGACTGGCCGTGGGGTGAAACACGTCCAGGAAGGAGCCCATGGGGAGGCTTGGCCAACCCGTTACCCAGGTAGCGAGACCCGGATCCGTGCCCAGTAAGACAGCAGTTCCCGTGTGATGGAGTGCTGTGTGTGATTAATGCCAGGCGGGCATAACCGCCATTGGGTCCGACTAGGTAGTCGGTGAAGGACCTGTTGATGTATGTGAGGGCTTAGGCAATTGCCCTGAATGTGAGATGATGGCCTATGTAAGAGCAATGTATAATAACGTGGGGAGAGAGTGACCCAGCTAGTATGGATGATATTGGAGGCGTTCCGTCC
This sequence comes from Allobates femoralis, assembly GCA_033576535.1. Taxonomy (NCBI): domain Eukaryota; kingdom Metazoa; phylum Chordata; class Amphibia; order Anura; family Aromobatidae; genus Allobates; species Allobates femoralis. The sequence continues at coordinate 378,945,898 of JARQOC010000003.1, forward strand.
CTGTGGGACGAGAGGGAGGCTTGCCCGGCTGCTTGCAGCGGGTACCTGTCCCTCAACCACGACCTCTAATGGTGTAGGTGTGCCTGTGGCCAGAGATAGGGGTCACGAAGGCTCCTAGAAAGGTAACCATGGCTGATCCGATAGGGTGCTACTCAGACGCAGGGTCCAGTCGTCGACCTGGAGACCTGCCATGAGATGGAGGTTTGGTGGCGACTGGTGGCCCGTACCGTGGTGAGTAGGCCAAGGTGACGCATGGTTAGCCCGGATTCTACGGTTGACCAGGTCCCTGTTATGTAAGGTAGTTGGTCACAGCACATGGGATTACTTGCTAGGCCAAACATTCCACCAGCCAGCACCAGGACGCACGTCCATTCCGGAGAGTCCAATCCGGAACAAAACCAGACATTAAAACAAAAAAACGGACAGCATCACAGACCTTTAGATGGTGCAAATTATCTTCATATTCTTTATTCCATGGTCAAATACAAGCGACGTTTCAACCACTCCTGTGGTCTTTATCAAGCTTGATAAAGACCACAGGAGTGGTCGAAACGTCGCTTGTATTTGACCATGGAATAAAGAATATGAAGATAATTTGCACCAGGTCCCTCTTATGGTCATGGAGGAGCCACAGTCCATGGATGTGTTATGATGGGCTGTAAGCGGGTGTACGAAATGTATGTGATCCATGGATGTATTATGATGGGTCACCTACGGTATGTAAGGTCCCGGTCAGGCAGGAATCCTGACTACGGGTTAATGTTATGTCATCGAGCTGGGTGACTAAAGCCAGGTGGCAGGTACCGCCATTGGGACCCACAGGGCCCGTTGAGGCGTAGGTAACGAAGGTCAGAAGCAGGGGTTAAAAAGGGCTCTTAGAGTGGGGACACCATGGTTGAACCAGGTGGACTCTGACCGGGACGTAGGTTGAGATGCGTCCAGGAAGGAGCCCCTTGGGGATACATGACATACCCGGTACTCAGGTTGCTCAATCCCTGTTATGAACCCAGAGGGGTCATCGTTGAAAAGGTGGATACTTATGTGAGATATTTATTATAAATGTATGTGTAAGGTATAGATAGGCCGGAGACTGTAGCCACCAACGGAGCGGTTGTTAGAGCTCCAATGGGGACAGAGACTTGGTTACAGGTCCCGGGTTACTGTGAATGTATATGTGTAATATTTGATGTACTGTATTATGTAAAGTAATGTATTATGTGACGTGTTTGTGTTAAATGTTAAATGTACTACCCCGGTTATTGATGTTGGTGAGAAATAAACGGGTAGACATTTGCAAAATTATACACATGTCTTGGCGTCATTACGCAGCAAGCGAGTCCCCCAGCTCGCTACCTCACACTGCCAAATTGTACATGGCTAGCAAACAAAAATATGGTGAAGGCCCACGTCGTTACTTTCTACAAATCAAAAAAAAAACATGTGGCGTCATCATATTTTTGGTTGCCAGCCAGCCCCTTATCCTGACCTCCGCCTTCCAAAAAGTCAACGAAAGCATGCGCTCCCATGCTGCTTACTTGGCCATGACCCAAATTGCCTATAGACTCCCATGTGTTCTCCCACCAAGTAGCCATCCAGGCTGCAACTTCTTAGCTTCGCCAAGAGCATAGACCAAGAGCATGGACCTTCTGACCAGACTAACCATTGACAATCAAGTATGTTATCTGTAAAGCTTTTGACTAGGCCTACATTTACTCAAGGCAGTTTTAGTTGTTGTATTACGTCAACTCTGACCTCTGCTTTCCAAAAACTCAACGGAAGCATGCGCTCAACTGCTGGTTACTTGGCCTTTGCCTCAAACGTCCTATGTACTCCCATCTGGTTTCCCATCCAGGTAACCAGCCAGGCCTCAACTGCGTAGCTTTCTCAAAGGACTAAAAGCATGGACCTTCTGGCCAGACTAACCATTGACAATGAAGTATGTCATCTGTGAGTCTTTTGACTAGGGTTACATTCACTCAAGGCAGATTTAGTAATTGATGTATTACATCACCTCTGACCTCCGCCTTCCAAAAATTCAACGGTAGCCTGAGCTCCTATGCTGTTTACTTGGCCTGGCCCCAATTAGCTTACATACTCCCATACAGTTTGTCATTCAGGTAGATGGCCAGGCCCTACCTGCTTAGCTTCCTCAATAGACCAATAGCACGGACCTCCAGGCCAGATTAACCATTGACAAGCATGTATTCCATCTGTGGGTCTTTTCAATAGGCCTACTGTAACTCAAGGCAGTTTTAGTTGTTGTAGTATAATGGAAACTCTGACTGCCTCTATGCAAAAAGGCAATGGAAGAATGCGCTCCCAGCCTGGTTAATTGCCCTGGCAACAGTTAACTTGCAATTTCCCATTCTGTCACATGTGGTCTCCCATCTAGGTAGGCAACCAGGCCCTACCTGCTTAGCTTCCTCAATGGACCATAAGCATGGACCTTCAGGCCAGACTAAACATTCACAAGCAGTATTCCATCTGGTGGTCTTTTCAATAGGCCTACAGTAGCTCAAGGCAGTTTTTATATAATGGCACCTCTGACCGCCTCTTTGCAAGAAGTCAATGGAAGCATGGGCTCCCATGCTGTTTAATTGGCCTGGCCCTAATTGGTTTACATATTCCCATGCCATCACCCATGTAGCCTCCCATCCAGGTAGGCAGCCAGACCCCACCTTCTTAGCTTCTTTAATAGACCATTAGCATGGACCTTCAGCCTGGACTAACCATTGACATATATGCATTCGATCTATGGGTCTTTTCAGTAGGCCTACAGTAATTCAAGGCAGTTTTACTATAATGGCACAACTGATCGACTCTATGCAAAAGGTCAATGGCAGCATGGGCTTCCATTCTGCTTAATCAGCCTAGCCCCATTTGGCTTACATAGTCCCACGCCATCTCCCATCCATATAGGCAGCCCAGCCCTCCCTACTTAGCTCCTTCAATGGACCATTAGCATGGACCTTCAGCCCAGACTAACCATTACCAACTATGAATACCATCTATTGGCGTTTTCAATTGTCCTACAGTAACTCAACCCAGTTTTAGTATAATAGCAAGTCTGGACCGCCTCTATGAAAAACATCTATGGAAGGATGAGCTCCCATGCTGTTTAATTGGCCTAGCCACAATTGGCTTACATATTCTCATGCAGTCTCCGATCCAGGTAGGCAGCAAGGCTCTATCTGTTTACCTTCATTAATGGACCTTTAGCATGGACCTTAAGGCTACACTAACCATTGACAAACATGTGGTCCATCTATAGGTCGTTTACATAGGCCTACAATAACTCAAGGCAGTTTTACTATAAAGGCACCTCTGACCGCCTCTATGCAAAAAGTTAACAGAAGAATGGGCTCTCATGCTGTTTAATTAGCCTGGCCCCAATTGGTTTACATATTCCCAAGTGGTCTCCCATCCAAGTAGGCAGCCAGACCCTACCCAGTTAGCTCTTCAATTAATAATTATCATGGACCTTCAGGCCAGACTAACCATTGACAAGCTAGTAATCCATCTATGGGTCTTTTCAATAGGCCTACAGTAACTAAAGGCAGTTTTAGTATAATGGCACCTCTGACCTCCTCTATGCAAAAAGTGAATGGAAGCATGGGCTCCCACACGGTTTATTTTGCCTGGCCCCAATTGGCTTACATACTCCAATGCTGTTTCCCATCCAGGTAAACAGCCAGGACCTACCTGCTAAGCTTCGTTACAGGACTATCAGAATGGACTTTCATGCCAGACTGAGCATTGACAAGCATGTATTTCATCTATGGGTCTTTTCAATAGGCCTACAGTAACTCAAGGCAGTTTTAGTATAATGGCACCCCTGACTGCCTCTATGCAAATCATCTTTGGAAGCATGAACTTCCATGATGTTTAATTTTCCTGGCCTCAATTGGCTTACATACTCCCATGCTTTCTCCCATCCAGGTAGGCAGCCATGCCCTACCTGCTTAGCTTCTTCAATGGATCATTAGCATTAACAATCAGACCAGACTAACCATTGACAAGCACTTTTTCTGTCTATGGGTCTTTTCAGTAGGTCTACAGTAGCTTAAGCCAGTTTTAGTATAATGGCACCTCTGACCGCCTCTATTCAAAAGTCAATGAAAGCATGGACTCCCACGCTGTTTAATTGGCCTCGCCTCAATTGGCTTACATACTCCCATGCAGGTATGCAGCCAAACCCTACCTGCTCAGCTTCCTCAATATACCATTAGCATGGACCTTCAGGCAAGCCTAACCATTAACAAGCATGTATTCCATCTATGGGTTGTTTTCAATTGGACTACAGTAACTCAAGGCAATTTCAGTAATAAGTCAATCATGTTGTCCAATTGGCCTGGCACCAATAGGCTTACATATTCCAATTCTGTCTCCCATGTGGTCTCCCATCCAGGTAGGCAGCCAAGGCCTACCTGCTTAGCTTCTTAATAGACCATTAGTATCAACCTTTAGGCCTGACTAACCATTGACAAGCATGGGTTTCATCTATGGGTCTTTTCAGAAGAACTACAGTAACTCAAGGCAGTTTTAGTATGATGGCACCTCTCACCACCACTATGCAAAAGGTCAATGGAAGCATGGGCTCCCATGCTGTTTAATTGGCCTGGCCCGAAATGGCTACCATACTCTTGTGCTGTCTCCAATCCAGTTATGCAGACAGTCAGCTTGGTCAGCTTCCTCAATAGACAATTAGCATGGACCTTCAGGCAAGACAAAACATTGACAAGACTGTATTTCATCTATGGGTCTTTTAAGAAGGCCTACAGTAACACAAGGCAGTTTTTGTATAATGGCACCAAGCCAATTTTAGTATAATGGCACATCTGAATGACTCTATGCAAAAGGTCAATGGAAGCATGGGCTCCCATGCTGCTTAATTGGCCTGTCCCCAATTGGCTTACATAGTCCCATGCAATCTCCCATCCATATTGGCAGCCAGGCCCAACCTGCTTAGCTTCCTCAATGGACCATTAGCACAGTCCTTCAGGTCAGACTAATCATTGACAAACATGAATCCCATCTATCGGTCTTCTTAATTGGCCTACAGTTAAGCCCCCGTCACACACAACGAGATCGTTGGCACGATCGTTGTAACGTCACAGGTTGTGACACTTAGCAGCGATCAGGCCCCTGCTGTAAGTTCGCTGATCGTTACAAAGTGCTCTGGGTCATTTTTTGGTTGTTGCCTCCTGCTGGTCAGCACGCATCACTGCGTGTGACAGTGAGAGACCAACGATCAGCGACCTCACAGGCTGGTAACCATGGTAAACACCAGTTATTTAGGCAGCAAGCGCTGCCTAGATACCTGGGGTTTATCATGGTTACCAGCGCTAAACAGGGAGGACCTGGTTACTATGATAAACAGCGGGTATTAGGCAGCGTGCACTGCCTAGATACCCGCTGTTTATCATAGTTACCAGTGTCCTCCCGCTTCCAGCAATGTATGCAAGAGGTCAATGGAAGCATTGGCTCCCATGCTGTTTTATTGGTGTGGTCCCAATTGGCTTACACTGTCCCATACAGTCTCCCATCCAGGTAGGCAGCCAGGGCCTAACTGCATAGCTTCTTCAATGGAACATTACCATGAACCTTCACAGCAGACTAAGTATTGACAAGCATGTATTCCATCTATGAGTATTTTCAATAGGTCTACAGTAACTCAAGGCAGTTTTAGTGTAATGGCACCTTTGGCCGCCTCTCTGCAAGAAGTCAATGGAAGCATTGGCTCCCATGCTGTTTAATTGGCCTGAAGTTGGGACTGTTGCATTGTTCCCATGAGTCTCCCACAATCAGAAGGTCGTCTATGTACAGTACAATGACAATCTGTTGTTCTCGCAGATGAGCCATCACTTCAACCATTAACTTTATGAAGATTTGTGGAGCTGTCGCCAGGCCGAATGGGAGGGACTAAAACTGGTATTGTCTGAGGACTCTGTTCATGTACAGCGCAAATCGCAGGTACTTTTGACGTCTCTGATATATTCGAACACGGTAGTACGCATCCTTTATATCCAGTACTACCATGAAACAGTTCTGGAAGAGAATCTTCATTGCCGACTTCAAAGTCTCCATCTTGAAGTATCTTTGTATCAAAAAACTGTTCAATCTCTTCAGGTTTATGATGGTCCTGTAAGGAATGACCCAGAGCAGTGTGTATCGATCAACGATCTCACAGCAGGGGCCAGATCGTTGGTGTGTGTCACACAGAACGACATTGCTGTTGCGTCACGAATTTCGTGACACAACAGCGATCCCAATAGCGATCTCGTTAGCAATCTCTTTATGTGTGACAGAGCCTTTACCCTAGATATACCGTGAATCGTCACAGAATCAGCATCCAAAGGATGGGCACAGGTGGGCTTAGGAGTTTGGCTATATAAAAGACAGTGGCAAGTATAAGATAATATAGTGCCTAAAGGGCTAATATAATAGATACGATTATCAGGGAGTAGTGTTAAGAGATAAGAAAAAAAATCACCTCTTTTGGATGTGTCAAATTGGACACATTATCATTTGATCCGGATCGTAAACTGTGAGCCTTCGCGGACAGGATTTCTCCCCTCTTGTATCTGTACAACTGAATTGTCCACATTTATTGTTACTTGTATTGTTACTATGTTACTTGTCCTAGTCTGCCCTTTTAACATGTAAAGCGCCATGGAATATAATGGCGCTATATAAATAAATAATAATAATAATCTGCACTGTAAATGGTCTAATCCGGTTGAGTCCTCAAACCTTTCCATTCAAAAAAGAATTACCATATGGGAACAGAATATAGGAGAAGGAACGTGCCAATAGAAATACATTTTTAGAAAGAAAAGAAAAAATTTATAAGGCAACCTTGAATATGGATAGGTGCCTAGGGAAAAATTGTTTCTTTCAGGGAAACTAATAGGTACATATAAAACTTCAGTAGAAGTAACAAGGTTCTCAATATACATGATAGTTTCCTTATATCAAGGGATGTGTTCAGCGATATTGCACAGAGCTCTATATATAGAGAAAGTTAGATAGGGAGCATTAATAGATATCATTTATTAATTTTAATGTGCAGTCCAAGAATAGATATAAGGTGATCCATATATAAGTGCACTAGAGATAACATAAAATACCATATGATTGTTTAAAAATGAAGTAATAGTGAATATCACTGAAGATTTAGTCATAATATACAATCTAATGGGAATGTAAAGGGTTCTAAGTATAGACACCCTAGAGGAAAAACTTACCCTCCATACAGCCATCCTGTGCCCATGGATGTGAAGTGGTATCTAACACTGATCCTATTTATGTGGATTCCAACATCTCCATCATTGGTGGTTAGTGGGTACAGGTGGTGCTAAATAGCTCCACCTGTTTATGCCTGTGACGCTTGATCTGGCGTCATCAGGCATTCTGTTGTTTGAGCTCCACGGTTATGGAAACCGTGGAGCGCAAAACAAACGGACCGCGCATGCGTGGTCGCGTCTGTGATGTCAGTGCATCGCGACATAGGACGTTGTACAACATCCTGGTTTTCTGGTCGTTCCCGACACAGGATGTTGTACAACGTCCTGGCGTGTTTGAGCTGCTGCAGCTCCTGTGAGCCGGGTCACTCAGTTGTCACAGTTGCTGCTGCTCTGTGACAACCTGTAGTTGACCCCACAGGGGGTGGATTAACCCCCCCTTGCCCAGGACCCCTCCGATCGGCAGTGTAAAAGTGAAACTGCCGATCGGAGCGAATCATAGGGATTCACCCCTCCAGATCTGATTGGAGCGGATCGGCAAGTGTCCTCCCCCTCCTCAGCCCCATTCCGCTCTGTGACTTACAGGGGCCCCCCCCGTCCCGACCAGCAGGCTGCACCTGCGGGTGCGCTCGCCGTTCAGACTATGTGGTCCCCTCCTGGCTGTGCCTCCCCAGGCAGCCCCCCACCTCTGGGCCCTTTGTCCTGGCCCCCTCACCTCCTCCTGCGGGCTGCACACGCCGCTGCGCCCCACCGCTGCTCCTCCTCTGCTCCGGTCAGTGGGCCCCGCCTCCTCTCCCAGCCTCCTCCTCCTCATCGGTGGATCGAGAGGGAGGTAAGTATCTATGTATGTATGTATGATTAAATTGATGGATGATGGATGGATGATGGATAGATGGGTGAATGGATAGATGGATGGGAGGTGCACGCATGGACGTGTGCGTGCGTGGACATGAGGGTGCGTGTGTGGTTGCGTGCATAGACGTATGCGTGCGTAGACGTATGCGTGCATAGACGTGTGCGTGGATGTGTGCATAGATGGATGTGTGCGTGGACGTGTGCGCGGATGTGTGTGTGTGCATATGTGCGTGCGTGGATGCGTGCGTGCATGGATATGTGCATGGATGGATGTGTGCATGCGTGGATGCATGCACGGATGTGAGCGTACGTGGATGTGTGAGCGTGCGTAGATGTGAGCGTGCGTAGATGTGTGTGTGCGTGCGTGGACGTGAGCGTGCGTGGACGTGTGCCTGCGTGGACGTGTGTTTGCGTGGATGTGAGCGTGCGTGGATGTGAGCGTGCATGGATGTGAGCGTGCGTGGTTGAGTGCATTGGTTGAGTGCATACATGAGCGTGCGTGGACATGAGCGTGTGTGGATGTGAGCATACGTGAGCGTGCGTGGACATGTGCATAGACATGTGCGTGAGTGAACGTGTGCGTGTGTAGACGTGTGTGTGCGTAGAGGTGTGCATGGCTGGATGTGTGTGTGGACGTGTGCGCGGATGTGTGTGTGCGTGCATGGATGCGTGCATGCATGGATATGTGCATGGATGGATGTGTGCGTGCATGGATGTGAGCATGCGTAGATGTGTGCATGCGTGGATGTGAGCGTGCGTGGATGTGTGTGTGCATGGATGTGTGCGTGCATGGATGTGTGCGTGAACGGATATATGGATGGATGCGAGGATGATGGGTGCATGGGTGGGTGGACGGATGGCTGCAACAAGGGATCAAGTGTCCTCTTGTAGTCTTTGGGATAATAGTCATGGTGCACTGTATCACAGATCATTGCCATACAGTGCACCATAACTCTGACCCCAGAGACTGTAGGAAGAGGACACTTGATCCCTTGCTGCAGTCTCTGGATTGAGCAGAGGCAATCGAGCGTTGGGGACCTTCGTTGTGGACTACGTCGGATCTTTATAATAAAGATGGAGTCCGAATTTTGTTTGTGTTTTATTCAAATAAAAAGATTTTTCTCTGTGGTGTATTTTTTTTTTACTTTTTACTAGCGATTCCTAATGGCCGGGTCTAACATTGGCCCGACATTATGAATCTCGGGCTTAGTGCCAGCTGCCAATAAAAAGCTGGCATTTAACCCCTTTATTACCCAGTTTGCCACCGGCACCAGGGCAACTGGAAGAGCCTGGGTGCAGCGCCAGAAATTGGGGCTTCAATGAATGCACCATTTTCTGGGGCGGCTGCGGGCTGCAATTCGCAGCATGGGGGGCCCAGAACGCTTGGGCCTCTCCATGCTGCGGATTCCAGCCCCCAGCTCCTTGTTGTACCTGGCTGGACCAAAAATGTGGCGGAGCCCCACGTCATTTTTTTTTGTAGAATTAATAAAAGAAAAAAAGGGATTTGCTGTATTTTTGGTTGCAGCCAGGTACAACGAGGCAGCTGGGGGTTGCTGGCAGTCTGTAGCTGCCAAGTTGTACCTGGCTGGACCAAAAATATGGCAGAGCCCCACGTAATTTTTTTTTTTCTAGAATTAGTTCTAGAAATAAAAAAAAAGGCCTTCGCTGTATTTTTGGTAGCCCGCTATGTACAACTTGGCAGCTGGCTGACTGGAATCTTCAGCGTGGAGAGACCCAAATGTTGTGGGTCCCCTACACTGCAAATTGCAACCCACAGCCACCCAAGAAGATAGCGCATTCATTAGAGGTGGCATTTTCTGGTGCTGTACCCCAACTCTTCCAGATGTCCTTGTGCTGGTGGCACACAGGTTCTCCATATGCGACATGTGTCCGCTAACAATTTCAATGGAAAATTAGCTCCAATTGTTAGCGGAAACCATGTCGTGTATGGAGAGCCCCTCCCTGTATGTCTGAACATTGGAGCTCCCTCACAAGTGACCCCATTTTGGAAACTAGACCCCCAAGGAACTTATCTAGATACATAGTGAGCACTTAGAACACACATGTGCTTCACAAATTAGTCTGTAAAAGGGAAAAAGATTTTTTGTGAAAAAAAAGTAATTTTTCATTTTTACGGATCTCTTTATATGCGACATGGTGTCCACTAATAATTCAATTGTTAGCAGACACCATGTTGCGTATGGAGAGCCCCTGTGTGCCCAAATATTGGAGCTCCCCCACAAGTTACCCAATTTTGGAAACAAGACCCCCAGGGAACATATCTAGATGCATAGTGAGCACTTTGATCTCCCAGGTGCTTCACAAATTGATCCGTAAAAATGAAAAAAGAAAATTTTTGTAGGAAAAAAAAGTACTTTTTCACATTTACGGATCAATTTGTGAAGCATTGGGGGTTCAAAGTGCTCACCACCCATCTAGATATGTTCCCTGGGGGGTCTAGTTTCCAGAATGGGGTCACTTGTGGGGGAGCTCTAATGTTTAGGCACACAGGGGCTCTCCAAACGCAACATGGTGTCCGCTAACAATTTGAACTGATTTTCCGTTCACATTGTTAGCAGACACCATGTCGAATTGGAGAGTCCCTATGTGCCTAAAGATTGGAGCTCCCCCACAAGTGACCCCATGTCGGAAACTAGACCCCCCAGGGAACATATTTAGATGGGTGGTGAGCACTTTGAACCCCCAGATGTAACACGAGTTTATAGCTCAATTGTTCATTGAGCCCATTAGGGTGGACGCTATTGAAGTTGTAAATCCACCTGGCTTCTTTTTGGAGGAGGATTCTACCAAAATCACTTTTTCTTGGTGATGGTTTTGGTACTTGCAAAACTCTAACCTTTAGACATTTTGGGTTCCCTAGGTGAAATTCCCACACATGTCGTGCGATTGGAGTATCCCCATCATTTCTCACATCACCAAGATGTTCTCCAAATCTTTTACGTAGTTCTCTCATTGTCTTGCCAATATACTCTTTAGGGCACGTGCAAGTGATCACATAGATCACTCCCTGTGTGCCACAGTTGGTAAAATCACGCAAAAAGTGAACTTTATTGGTTGATGAGCAGGTTACAGTTTTTGTAGGCTGTATCCAAGAACAGAACTTACAATGCCCACATCTGTAAGTGTCTACAGTTTTTAAATTTTGCAACCAATTAGTTTGCGGTTTGGGTGTTTGATAGTGACTGCGTACCAACCTATCACCTATTGATTGTCCTCGTCTATAGGCGACACTTGCATATGGCATAATATATTCTTTCAAATCAGGATCTGCAAGTAGAATGCACCAACGTTTCCTCATAATGTTCATTACCTCCACATTGTGAGCATCAAAAGTGCCAATCATCTTATGGATGAATGTTCCTCCTTTTCTTGGGAACAAGTAGTGCGTCCCTATTGCTAAGTTGTGCATTCTTATACGCTGCGCTCAGTGTTGAGCGTAGGTAACCTCTGTCAATGACCTATTCTATAGAATAACTGCCTGTTTCACTATTGCTAGAACAATTCCGCCGTATGCGGATGTAACTGTCCTTTGGGAATCCCTCTTTTTTGGGGTTCAGGATGGTAACTCCCCCAGTGTAACAAGTTATTTGTTGCAGTTGGCTTCCTGTAGATGGTGGAGTGAATTCCACCTCTATCATCCTTCAAAAGAAGAATGTCCAGGAAGGGTAATTTGTTATAACTGAACTCGCTTGACAGGATCTTAAGACCCTTTGTGCTCTCTCTACCCTCCTATATAAGGGACACTAGTGACCTCTTTGCAAAACTTGACGGAATCATGATGGATGAAAACACCTTTTTTGCATCTATTGATGTTGAGGCTTTATATAGCTCGATTCGTCATGATTTAGGTGTTAAAGCTGTCGAGTATTTTTTAAGAGCTAGAGGTAGACAAGTCATCCAGCATAACTCATTTGTTACAAAACTCCTTAGATTCCTGTTGACTCATAATTATTTTCTTTTCTCTGGCGTTTTCTACCACCAGCTCAGGGGTATGGCAATGGGGAGCTCGGCCGTGCCCTCATATGCCAACCTGCTCCTGGGCTGGTGGGAGGATGTACACGTCTTTAATGACCCTATGCGAAAATGGACCAACATATCACCTTTTGAGGCCGCTACGTGGACGACATCCTCCTTCTATGGAACTAGAGAGACCTTCCGTCTCTTTGTACAGGAACTAAACACGAACGATATGGGACTCTTTTTACAAGCGAGTTCAGTTATAACAAATTACCCTTTCTGGACATTCTTCTTTTGAAGGATGGTAGAGGTGGAATTCACTCCACCATCTACAGGAAGCCAACTGCAACAAATAACTTGTTACACTGGGGGAGTTACCATCCTGAACCCCAAAAAAGAGGGATTCCCAAAGGACAATACATCCGCATACGGCGGAATTGTTCTAGCAATAGTGAGTTTCAGAAACAGGCAGTTATTCTAAAGAATAGATTCATTGACAGAGGTTAGCCATGCTCAACACTGAGCGCGGCAAATAAGAATGCACAACTTAGCAATAGGGACAAACCACTTGTTCCCCAAAAAAGGAGGAAAAGTCATCTATAACTAGGATGATTGGCACTTTTGATGCTCACAATGCGGAGGTGTAGTTAGGTGAGCAATTCAGATTGTATTATTGAAATGGACACTGAAGTGAGCATTACACAGTCCGATACTGCCCCCTTGTGGACAAGTGCTGAAGCAAATGTGTTTACTCAGGAAGAGGGAGAGCAGGAAGTCAGTATAGATCCAGAGCCGAGCAAGGGAAGATCTGCCTGTGGATGTCTGTTGAAAGTGGACTACTTTGCTACACCTTGCCGGAAAAATCACCCCGCAGAAGCCCCTGTGACTGATCCTGGGCCACTGGACTTTGGTGCTGTGTATCTGGCCGCTCTGCAAAACCTTGCCCACCGAGCACCCAGAGTGCATGTGCAGGGGCCGTGACCGACATAAGGGAGCCATTTGTACTGCCGTGATCTCCCTCCTGCTCAGTGTGCCCTGAGACTGGGAGAGACTAACAAAGAAAATTCTGTTACCTGCGGAAGGAGACCAAAGAAGAAGACTGAGGAGACCCCCAGGCCTGCTACGTGGGAGCGACATCTTCTTCTGTGATAAGACTGGTACGTGATTTTAGGGAAAGTTAGGGAAAGATACCTTCATTGTTCTGTTTTCTTTTCTTGCTGCGTACCCGGCAATAGTGAAGATTCAGAGACTCTAATATATATACAAGTGCACATATAGTTCGGTTGACTGTGATATAAACATGTTTTACAGTAAAGAAATGTTACTACCGGTTAAATCTGAGTATGGGGATTCTGTTGAGAAAGATCATACACACACACCCGCGGCCTTACCACCGGTCGCTACATCTGGCGTAGTCGGCAGGATGTGTGATCAACAGAATCTCCTCCCGGTAGTAGCTTATAACCAGACTTATACTACGGCCTGCAGGTCCATATCCAGTGCCAGCACTCCGAACAGTGACACGGAAGAATTGAAGCAGATAGTAGCAGAGTTGCAGAAACAGATACTACAGCTACAGCTCATGCTAGACCAACAGGCGGACAGGCAAGCGAGACAGCAACCCAGCCGGCCTATGGGAAGGTGCTGGACATGCGGCGACCCCCGCCATAGGGCAAACCGTTGTCCGCATCCTCCACCCGTGGTCCGATATACCAGAACCAGTAAGTCATGCCCCCCAACAGCAGCCACCTTTAAACTAGACGCCCCCGCCAAAGCGGCTCGCTCGGCAGGGGAGAGGAGGGAAAAGGGTGTGAAGAGACAGAGCCAGACCGATAAGCAAGTGCTGGCCACTCGGGTCCAGGGGACGGTGAAGTGGTTTAATGTCCGCGATGGGTATGGCTTCATCAACAGGAATGACACAAAGGATGACGTGTTTGTACATCAGACTGCCATAAAGCGTAACAATCCTCGTAAGTGCCTCCGCAGCGTTGGTGATGGGGAGGTGGTACAGTTTGATGTTGTGAAGGGAGAGAAGGGTACAGAGGCCGCCGACGTCACTGGTCCTGGGGGTGTTCCCGTTAAAGGAAGCAGATTTGCCCCCAACCGGCGCCGCTACCGCCGGCGATCCTACTCTCCCCGGGTAGAAAACGGGACTGAGTTTATTGGAGATATTGTGAGCCCTGAACAAGGGAGCGAAGGTGAACAGGGGGATGACGGTTTCCCCCAAAAGAGGTCCCTACCCCGCCGGAGATCAATCCCTGTGATATCCACAGCCATCACTGCCTTGGAGCCGATGGTTGTTGACAGGGACTGTCAACCTTTAAGTGGGGGGGTATGTAGTGAGGTGAGCAATTCAGATTGTATTATTGAAATGGACACTGAAGTGAGCATTACACAGTCCGATACTGCCCCCTTGTGGACAAGTGCTGAAGCAAATGTGTTTACTCAGGAAGAGGGAGAGCAGGAAGTCAGTATAGATCCAGAGCCGAGCAAGGGAAGATCTGACTGTGGATGTCTGTTGAAAGTGGACTACTTTGCTACACCTTGCCGGAAAAATCACCCCCAGAAGCCCCTGTGACTGATCCTGGGCCACTGGACTTTGGTGCTGTGTATCTGGCCGCTCTGCAAAACCTTGCCCGCCGAGCACCCAGAGTGCATGTGCAGGGGCCGTGACCGACATAAGGGAGCCATTTGTACTGCCGTGATCTCCCTCCTGCTCGGTGTGCCCTGAGACTGGGAGAGACTAACAAAGAAAATTCTGTTACCTGCGGAAGGAGACCAAAGAAGAAGACTGAGGAGACCCCCAGGCCTGCTACGTGGGAGCGACATCTTCTTCTGTGATAAGACTGGTACGTGATTTTAGGGAAAGTTAGGGAAAGATACCTTCATTGTTCTGTTTTCTTTTCTTGCTGCGTACCCGGCAATAGTGAAGATTCAGAGACTCTAATATATATACAAGTGCACATATAGTTCGGTTGACTGTGATATAAACATGTTTTACAGTAAAGAAATGTTACTACGGTTAAATCTGAGTATGGGGAATCTGTTGAGAAAGATCATACACACACACCCGCGGCCTTACCACCGGTCGCTACAGAGGTAATGAACATTATGAGGAAACTTTGGTGCATTCTACTTGCAGATCCTGATTTGAAGGAATATATCATGCCATATGCAAGTGTCACCTATAGACAAGGACAATCAATAGGTGATAGGTTGGTACGCAGTCACTATCAAACACCCAATCCGCAAACTAATTGGTTGCAAAATTTAAAAACAGTAGGCACTTACAGATGTGGGCATTGTAAGTTCTGTTCTTGGATACAGCCTACAAAAACTGTAACCTGCTCATCAACCAATAAAGATCACTTTTTGCGTGATTTTGCCAACTGTGGCACACAGGGAGTGATCTATGTGATCACTTGCACGTGCCCTAAAGACTATATTGGCAAGACAAAGAGAGAACTGCGTAAAAGATTTGAAGAACATCTTGGTGATGTGAGAAATGATGGGGATACTCCAATCGCATGACGTGCAGGGATTTCACCTAGGGAACCCTAAATGTCTAAAGGTTAGAGTTTTGCAAGTACCAAAACCATCACCAAGAAAAAGTGATTTTAATAGAATCCTCTCCAAAAAGAAGCTAGGTGGATTTAAAACTTCAATAGCGTCCACCCTAATGGGCTCAATGAACAATTGAGCTATACCTGTTTCCTGTAAAGATACTTGTGTTACTTTAGTTTTTGGGTTGCACATGGTTCTTTGTTAAATAGTGGTGATCGGATCAATATAAATACCGGCCTGAAAGATGTTACCACCCGAGAAGGGTTACACAGTGGAAGCAGGAGCAAAAAAAAAACATATATAACTCCTGGTATATATTTACGATAGCACATTGTGCTTCATTGTCACTTTAAAGCATATTTCCATAATCTGTAAATCTTGATGTTATATATGTCTGCTCCCTTATATATAATTTTTATTTTTTATTTCTTATTTTCCTAATTAATTTAGATGTATCATTGGGTTTCCATGACATCTCTTTTGTCTAAATAAAAATAATATCCCCCTATACTGCTGAACATATGTTCTATCTCTCCCATCCTTATATAAATCCCTTTAGCTTTATTAAAATCTATCAAAATAAACCTTCCTGTCCTTTTGTGAATATTCCAGGCTCTCCTCAGCTTGTGGTTTAAGGTTTGGGGAGATATAAAGATCTGGCGCTTCATATTTCTTAATCTTGAAGCCTCGCTCCCCTTCTTCCGGGATATGCATGCCGCGCATGCGCACTAAGACACCTTGCGTTCCACGAGTGCTCTTTTGGAATTCAAGCAGCCGCGTCATTCTAATGCAACGCACTGACGTCACAGACGCGACCGCTCATGACCGGTCCGTTTGTTTTGCGCTCCACGGTTTCCATAACCTGGAGCTCAAACAACAGAATGCCAGATGACGCCAGATCAAGCGTCACAGGCATTAAAGGTGGAAGCTATTTAGCACCACCTGTACCCACTAACCACCAATGATGGAGATGTTGGAATCCACATAAATAGGATCAGTGTTAGATACCACTTCACATCCATGGGCACAGGATGCTGTATGGAGGGTAAGTTTTTCCTCTAGGGTGTCTATACTTAGAACCCTTTACATTCCCATTAGATTGTATATTATGACTAAATCTTCAGTGATATTCACTATTACTTCATTTTTAAACAATCATATGGTATTTTATGTTATCTCTAGTGCACTTATATATGGATCACCTTATATCTATTCTTGGACTGCACATTAAAATTAATAAATGATATCTATTAATGCTCCCTATCTAACTTTCTCTATATATAGAGCTCTGTGCAATATCGCTGAACACATCCCTTGATATAAGGAAACTATCATGTATATTGAGAACCTTTTTACTTCTACTGAAGTTTTATATGTACCTATTAGTTTCCCTGAAAGAAACAATTTTTCCCTAGGCACCTATCCATATTCAAGGGTTGCCTTATAAATTTTTTCTTTTCTTTCTAAAAATGTATTTCTATTGGCACGTTCCTTCTGCTATATTCTGTTCCTATATGGTAATTCTCTTTTGAATGTATAGGTTTGAGGACTCAACCGGATTAGACCATTTGACTGTGCAGATCCGGATCAAATGATAATGTGTCCAATTTGACACATCCAAAAAAGGTGATTTTTTTATCTCTTATGATTAACCTCTTTTTTTATTCATTTTTTTTAAAGCATTACAAGTTATGCATATAGGTATAAACCAGAAAATACAGGTAAAGGAATCACAGTAGTAATATCAGTTATATAGATATTGTAAAATAAACAACCACAAATTATGCACCCTCTTCTAGTGTAGGTTCATCCAATCCCTTATTTATATTCCAAAACCTACAAATAAAATGACCCTTCTCCGGGTAATAGGATTATTTTTTTATCTCTTAACACTACTCCCTGATAATCGTATCTATTATATTAGCCCTTTAGGCACTGTATTATCTTATACTTCCACTGTCTTTTATGTAGCCAAACTCCTAAGCCCCCCTGTGCCCATCCTTTGGATGCTGATTCTGTGACGATTCACGGTATATCTAGGGTAAGGATGAGTCTCATGGAACATTCAGCAGTCTATCTATACATTTTCATTTATTAAAGTAATTTTTGTTTGATCCCTTTTAGAAGATAAATATGGTCATTCTATTTCTTTGACCAATCCTTGGTCCTTGAAAATACCAATACTTTTGGCTTGTAGAGTCACAAGGTATGTTTTTTTTTGTTTGCTTCTTGCTTTTCTTAATTGAGATGTATTTGCTATACCTCACCAACTGTTTCTATGGGAGCAATCATATCTAACCAGCTAGATCAATTGTATATTTATTGTATATCAATTGTAATCGTATGCAGGGCCGGCCTTAGCCTGAATGGTGCCCTGTGCAAAACTGCCTTTTGCTGCCCTCCACATCGATTTGTTTACCCAGCTTCCAAGGACACAAACGCTGAGAGAAGCCATTTTTTCACATCCTAAAAAAGTTTATTACTTTGCATATATTGTACAATAAACGCCTCAAAGTTTGTGCTGAAGAATCGTCCCCTCAAATCCACATTAATTCCACCACGTGTGAACTCGCGCTTACAGGGGTCTTCTGACTGATTTTGCACATAATGGATAGGATAAGCGGCTCTCACCGCCATCCTATCTTCTGCCATCTCTTGGCTGAGAGCGGAGCAGGTTGTGGCCTACATCCCTTTCTACTATATAAAACCTGTGTATATACCTTACATTACAGAGAATACCAGACAATGCAAGATGGAGCTGCAGCCTGTCCTGCCTGTGCTCAGAGGTAAAAAGGCCAAAATATAAATGTTTGGCTGGGGTCAGGCCTGCGTCTGCCCTCAGCCTGGGGAATCTGTTAAAAATGTAGTGCTTGGCAGGCATAGTGCATAGTGTTACCAGCAGGTAACGCTATGCGCGGCCTGTCTATGCATTGCTATGGTAATGTGATGCTTACTGCACCCGCCGAACTCCTCAGAGAAGACGCGGATATGCTCTATTGCAGAGCGCACAGGAAACGCGGATTTGCAGCACACGCACATATCCGGGAGTGGTGAGTGGAGCCGGCGGGTGCGTGATCAGTCCAGTTGCCATAGGGATACTATACACAGGCTGCGCATAGCGTTACATGTGGCTCTGTGGCTCTGAGGGGGTGTTCTACATGTGCAGAGCCACTGAGCTCACTAATTGGCTGCCGCACTGATGCTGTGCTGTCATCCCCTCAGGCAATGTCAGATGCCGGAAACAGTGGCGGAGACCCAGCACTTGAGGTACCAAAATATACTGAAAAGGAAAAAAATCCCTTTAAATGATGTACTACATCCACCACAAAAGTCACAACAATCTCATATAATAGCTGCTATGAGAAACTGTGGTTGGGACAGAGTGTCAGTCTGACCCCTTGTTTGTTAACCCCCTGCATGCCACAACACTATCCAGCTCTGTCATTTCATTCTGAGATCCCATCCCAAAAATGCTACAGACTGCAGGGCAGGAGGTCACCTGACTGATCACAGAATGATTTTTGTCATGTACCTGTCAGGGTCTGTGTCATTCACATGATTTGAGCTGTAGACTCTTGAGTTCTTCTTACTATTCCTGATACTATTCAGCTTTCTCGCCAGTTGTTTATCTGCCATTAAGATAACAGCCCCCCTAGGTCCTCGGGAGCTGCCCTCTGCAAGGAACAAGACAGTGAAGGGACTGCAGGTAGAGAGAGGCGCCCTGCAGTGAGCCCTGCCCTGCACAGCATAATAAAAGCAGGTGACAGGAGGTGCAGAGAGCGGGACCCACTGCTACATGGCTCATGGTACCATACCGGTCACTCGTGCATCTGTTCACTGGTGCAGTCTTGGCCTGCCAGGCACTGTATTACCAGTGGGAAGGGTAATTGGAATCACACAGTCACTGATTGGAGCAGGGGTTGCCGGTGAAACTTAACTTGCTTTCTCTGCTCTAATCACACTACTTGCATTCATGGTGCCAACTTCCAGACCTCAGGAGGAGTGTGGGAGAGGCGCAACTTACTTTCACAGTCTCCCAGCAACTCCTCCCACCAAAGTCGGGCTGCCTGCTGACAAACAGCGCTGTGATAAGATTGGACCGGCAGAGACAGTGAGTTTCCGACTTTCTGATTCCTGGTGGCGCCCCCCGCTGAAGCATGGCCTGAGGCGCCCTGTGCAACCGCACCACTCGCACATGGCAAAAGCCGGCCATGATCGTATGTAATCAATCAGAGCAACTGTATATATATTTAATGAGACTATGAACTGTTCTGTTTTTTACATGTACCATCAAGTCTTTATGTGGAAACTAATGCTTTGACCATTTCTGTTTTTAGACTGAACAATAAATGTAATTCCCAAAAACTTCTGATCAGCCCTCTAACATAGGAGAAGGCGAAACGCGTCAAGCGTGGTGGATCAGTTTATATAACTTTGGGAACTCAGTAAGTAAGTAAAACTTATAAGCTTTGCCCCTTGTCATCCTCTTCCTCTTTACCATACTGCTCATAGGGTGAGCATCGACGATCAGACAATGGACTCCTGGGAGCGAGGTAGGAGGGGACCGGCCGGTAGGGAACCAAATGGCTCGCCTCCCTTGTTGGCACCATCTCTCTCTCGGTCGGCCCGCATATTAATAACAAGCCTATGGCGCACAGGCTATCTATGTGTAGAGCCTCCGAGCATTTTCATGTACCCCCCATTGTACTATTCGGCACATACAGGTTTGTGCCAGTCAACAGAACAGGCCGGGCTCTACAGGGTTCATGCTGCATAACGGGCAGCATCGCCCCCGATCATTCAGGGTGGTCCTATAGACTCCCTCGTGCCCCCCGCACAGCAGCGGCGGTCGGAGTTTTCCCTCCGACCACCTCAGCGTTCTGGCCAGTGCTCTGGTGCCCTGGATATTTGGCAGAGCGTGCAGGTTCTGGGTGCGGGACCGCATGTCTCCGACCGCACACTCCGGAGTCCTGAGCCCGAAGGCCTCGGTCTCCTGGAGCACGTGCAGGACTGCGAGTGGCTGCAGCGCTGCTTGCCACGTCACTTCCGGTCGCTTAGGGTTGCGTGGTCACCTCGTCACTTCCGGTCGCGCGGTCACCTCGTCACTTTGGTCACGCGGTCACCGTGTCACTTCCGGTTGCACGGTCTCCGCGACATTTCCAGTCGCGCAGTCACCGAGTCACTTATGGTCGCGCTGTCACCGCGTGACCGCGCATCACTTCCGTCTCCAGCAGCTGGCGGGGATTATGGCAGGGTGCAGCATACAACCGGCCACTGCGTTGCGCCGTTTCACTTTCAGCAGACGCCATCACACACTTTCCGGTCCCACGGGCTGCACTGCATGTCCACCTGCATTCGGACATACAGAGTGTGTGACGCAGCGCTCTCCCCTCCCCGCTGTCGCTGATAGGAAATCCTTTCTGCTGTCGCATAACAAATAAATACTGAGAAAGCATAATTATAAAATGCCTCCGCAACAACCCCTGTTCTATGTATATGTGGAGCCCAGTGGGAGGGGTACTCGGTACCAGACCTGGGTACTGCTGTACTGCTGGGGATATCACGGTGGTCTTGGTCCGGACTGTGTCCCAGGTTCCGCAAGTAATGGGGGGATATTCACAGGGAAGTTTGTCGTAACGCACCCACGGGTTGTGGTCAGTGAGGGGACCACCGCTGCTGCAGAACCTCCGGGGATGATGTTTAGCAGATGGAGATGTAACGGCTCTCCACGGGTAGATCTTGATTCCCCGGGGCAGTAGTAGTTATAGTCTATGATTGAGGCTATGGATGTTGTAGGATAGGGGTAGTAGTAGAGATGATGGTAGTTTGTGAGGGCACGCAGGGTTTTGAGCACAAGGATCACACAACTCACGGAGTCTATACCGGGGCCGGGTTGCTCCCACCCTGTCCGGGTCCTTGGCTTCCTACTCCTGCGCCTTGTGTGTGGCCCTGCTGCTGCTTTAGCTGAGCTGCTGGCCCTGTCTCTCCTCACAGGTACCCCTTTTCCTAGGCAACTTGAGTCTTTCAGTGTGCTTCTGACCCCGCCATGTTGCTTCGCTGTGGTACAGTGTAGATCTACAACCTCCACTATCCCGGTCTTTTCTGTGCTGCGTGTTTCAGTTACAGATTCGGATCCTGTATCCGGTCTCTGCGCTCCTCTGGGGTGAGTTATGAGGTAACTCAGTCTCCCAGATATGTTCCTCTGTTTCTTGTACTCCTCTTCTTAGACCCTGGCCTGAAAGTAGTCAGTGGTCCCTGTCAAGAGCTCAGCACTGCTCCCATTTACAGGTCCTCCTCCTAGTGCTCCCTGCACTAAACTGAACTGTCAACTAACTGCTTCCTCCTCAGACCAGAATATATAAGGGAGCTGCTTTAGCTCCCCCTTCTGGCCTAGAGGTGCTAGTGCAGTGTCAGGTGTTGTGTGGGGAGTTAACCCTTGTGATGTTACTGTGGCATTTAATCCTGGGGTGCCACATTCCCCCTTTGTGAAAGACAGTACTCTGGGACTGTGGAATAACAAACAAACAGTTAACATAGCAATACAATTAATATTTACAGAGTCTTAAAAAGTAAAAAGTACAAAAACAATAAAAACTCAAAAAGAGTCCAAAGTTCAAAATAGCAGTCCTTCCGGGGGTTTTAGTCTATTGCCTCCGGGGCTGGTAAATATATACAAAGTAGTCTTTACCACAACCAGTCCAGTGATATATATGGTCCATAAATAAATAAAGTAAAAGTTCAAGAATATGCAAGAAGTTCATACAGGATAGTCTCTGTAGGTACTGGGCTTTTTTAACGTTGCAAAACAATATAACACGTACGGGTGTCTCTGTTTACAAGTGCAGTAGGCCTCTAGGCCCTCAGGTCACCGCATAAGAGGCCAAGTTCTTACTCTCCGTGGCTGCCACCTAACACCAAGCTATTCTCACCCTTTCTATACACTTTACACAGTAACGGGTTCAATTTACTTTTACACAAACATTTACATTTCACATTTAATTTTACGTTTTATTCTCTGTACCTAGCCGGTATCTGACCCTTGGTACTACGCTCTGATCTGCGTAATGCTGGTGTACTGGGTGTACTTATCCTGATGGTGTGGGTGGACATGTACCTACTTGGAGTGTCTGCTACTATTGCAGAATGAGATCTGACAGTAGGACTGGCAAGCTCACTGGGACCAGGAATTTTTACTTACTCTACGGGTTCTACTTCCAGTTTGTCAGGTCTTGGGACTTCTGGTTGTACGGGTTCTGGTGTTGGTTCAACCAGTGGAGGGAAAGCAATCATTGGGACTACAACTGCTCCGTAGTAATTTGGCCATGTTTTGGGGAAATCTCCTAGAACTGTATGGAATACTTCTTCTTCTTTAACAGGTTGGACCTGTACGGGTATGGTTATTTCTGGTGTCTTTAGGGTTTCAGGACCCGGTTTGAGATGGTCTCTTGACACAGATGCTGACGTTCTTCCTTCATCTTTGCTGATTAGGCACACTTTGGCGTTATCTAAGTTTGATGGTAAGACGGTATATGGGGTGGTTTCCCACTGATTATCCAATTTGTTTGTGCATCTATTTCTCTTGAGAACTTGCTCACCAGGTTGTAATGGAGTTGCTTGAGCACATTGGTTAAAGGTTCTCTCTTGTCTTACTCTAGCTTGCTGAAGATTTTTCTGTACGCACTCCTGTAGTTGGCGATACTGTTGCTGATGTAGGGTATCCCAATTGGATTCTTCAACTTCTGCATCTGGTTTTAAAATTCCCATATCTAAGTCAATTGGCAGCTTACCGGCTCTTGCACGCATAAGGTAGGCTGGGGTGCAGTTTGTAGAACTCATCGGGACATGGTTGTACAGGTCTGCCAAATTGGGTAATTTCTCTGGCCATTGATTTCTCTCTGATTCTGGTAATGTTTTTAACAGGTCAATCACAATATGGTTCATCTTCTCGCATAAGCCATTGGTTTTGGGGATGATAAGCTGTCGTGCGGATCTTCTTACAGCCGTACATATTGCAGAACTCCTGGAAAATCTTGATTCAAAGGCTGGACCTTGAGCTGCAAGGACTTGTTCCAGGTAGCCATGAGGTCTACAGAAATGCATCTGAAATGCTCTTGCAGCCTTCTTCACTGTCAGGTCCTTGACGGGTACCACCACTAAGAAGCGAGAGTAATGATCCACGATGGTTAAGGCACAGACATAGCCTGACCGGCTTGGTGACAACTTGACATGGTCTAACACAACTAACTCAAGTGGTTGCTTGGTTACTATGGACTGGAGTGGGGCTCTCTATTGATCTTTTCTTCTGAAATTGCACAGGCCACATTTTCTGCACCAATCTTCAATTGATTTTCTCATGCCAACCTAGAAGAATCTCTCTCTTAAGAGCACTTCCAACTTCTTCCATCCAAAATGACCTTCACCGTCGTGGTAGGTTTCTAAGACCATTTTGACGTCTCTCTTGGGTACGATAATCTGCCAGACTAGTTCATCTCTTTTAGGGTTGGTGTGCCTTCTGCAGAGCTTCCTTTGATTCAGGAACAATTTGCTTCTCTCCTTCCAGAGGTATTGGGTCTCAGCCGGGGCATTCTGATTAGGGTACGCACCTTGTTGTGTAAGCAGTTCTTTCACTAGCTTCACAGCTGGATCGCTATCTTGGGTGTCAGCCCATCCATGGTGTTCTAACGGGTTGAGATTTGCCTCCTGTTGCCTTTGTTAGATGCCGGGTTGATACTTTTCTACCTTAGAACAATGAAAGGACTGTAGCTCAATTTCTTTCAGCTCCTACTGTAATGGATGCCCCCCACACCTTTCGGGTGAGGCTGTCGTCTTAATTGTCTGCCGCCGAATTGGATGCTTTGTCTATAGGTGCGTGCACGTCACCGGAAAGAACCCACGCTGACACGTTGTCAATGTAGAGGCTTAATGACAAAGACCTTTATTAAAGGAAAAACTAGCAGTTTTATTACTTATCCTTAAAGGGATGTGCAGAGGGGTGTGACTAGATAATTGCGTCATTTTATGCTGAATATACATCTTATTCTGTGTGTTAGTAAGTTTAACTAGCCTTGAAGTTGTACAGGACGTTCAGAACATGTTGATAAGAACTTCTATATGGCTACCTCTAAATCAAAACATTTATACAATACAGAAAATTCTAGAGGAAAGTGCAAGGATCACATAACCATGTCTTTGGCAGGGTTCTGAATTGGCTTCAATTATTCCAATAAAATTATTAACTATTTATTGCCATAATATTACGGTTCCTCTTCCATGTCTTCCAGGTGTGGCATCCGGGATAAGGCATCTGCGTTCCCGTTCTTGCGCCTGCCCTATATTTGATGACAAAATTGTAGTTAGACAGCCGGGCTATCCATCGCTGCTCCAACGCACCTAATTTTGCTGAGTCCAGGTGGGTCAATGGGTTGTTATCCGTGTAGATGGTGAATTCTGCAGCTGCCAGGTAGTGCTTGAAACGCTCAGTTACAGCCCAAACTACTGCCAGTAGTTCTAATTTGAAGGAACTGTAATTCTCAGGGTTTATTTCCGTAGGCTGGAGTTTCCTGCTTGCAAAGGCAATAACTCTCTCTTTGCCTCCTTGCCTCTGTGACAGTACTGCTCCCAGTCCCACGTTGCTGGCATCCGTGTATAGAATGAATGGTTGATGGTAATCCGGATATGCCAGGATCTCTTCTCCTGTCAGTGCCCACTTTAGCTTTTTGAAGGACTCTTCCCTCTCTTCACTCCACTGGAAAGGAGGATTACGGGTTGAAGACCTTTTCGACTGTCCTACCAGGATGTCTTGCAGAGGAGCTGCTAACTTCGTGAACCCTCTGATAAATCTTCTGTAATAGCCTACCAGACCCAGGAATTGCCTCACTTCTTTCACATTAGTAGGTCTTGGCCAATCCCTTATCACGGTGACTTTATCAGGATCAGGTGCTATTCCCTCTGAACTCACGACATGTCCCAGGTACTGTACCTTTGGCTTGAGAAGGTGACACTTGGATGGCTTGATTTTCATGCCGTATCCGGATAAGGCCTGAAACACTTCTGCCAGGTCTTGTAGATGTTGCTCATACGTCTTAGAGTACACTATGACGTCATCTAGGTACAGGAGGACAGTTTCAAAGTTCTTGTGTCCTAGGCCAGGGGTCCCCAACCGCCGGGGTCTTTGCGCCGGTCCGTGGCAAGCTGCCAGCATCCCCGCCCCCTGTGTGTCCCCGCCCACCGCGCCCTCACCTCCTGAACTATGCCGCTCTAAGCTGCAGCCGAGGCCTCTGCCTCAGCTGCATGCATATGTATGAGGGGAGCTGTCGGTCAATCAGTGCACCGGCCATGCCCTGCCGCACTGTTATTGGCCGACGGCTTCTCTCATACAGCAGCAGCTGAGGCAGAGACGTGGCTGAAGTTTTTTTCATATCTCGCGCTATTTCCAAGCGCAACAGTGATGTGTGCTTCACGTGATGCGCTTGGAAATAGCACGAGATATGAAAAAACTTCAGCCACGTCTCTGCCTCAGCTGCTGCTGTATGAGAGAAGTCGGCAGGAGTGGTGAGCATCTGCGTGTGAGTGTGTTTCAGGGGCAATGCCTGTGTGTGGGAGGTGGATTGTACTGGGGGCAGCATCTCTGTGTGTGGGGCATTCAGGGGTCAGTGTGTGTGAGGGGTATATACAAGGGGCAATGAGTGTGTGGTGGGGGGTTACACAAGGGGCAGTGTGTGTGTGTGGTGGGGGGTTACACAAGGGGCAATGTGTGTGTGTGTGGTGGGGGGTTACACAAGGGACAATGTGTGTGTGTGTGGTGGGGGGTTACACAAGGCGCAATGAGTGTGTGGTGGGGGGTTACACAAGGGGCAGTGTATGTGTGGTGGGGGGTTACACAAGGGGCAATGTGTGTGTGTGTTATACAAGAGGCAATGTTTGTGTGTGTTGGGGTGTTATACAAGGGGTAATGTGTTTGTGGGGGTTATACGGGGGCAATGTGTGTGGGGGTTATACGGGGGCAATGTG
Organism: Allobates femoralis; assembly: GCA_033576535.1. Taxonomy (NCBI): domain Eukaryota; kingdom Metazoa; phylum Chordata; class Amphibia; order Anura; family Aromobatidae; genus Allobates; species Allobates femoralis. The sequence goes on from JARQOC010000003.1 coordinate 378,972,549, forward strand.
TGTGTGGGGGTTATACTGGGGCAATGTGTGTGTGGGGGTTATACGGGGGCAATGTGTGTGTGCGGGGATTATACGGGGGCAATGTGTGTGTGCGGGGGTTATACGGGGGCAAAGTGTGTGCGAGCAGGGGTTATACAAGGGGCAATGTGTGTGTGTGTGTGTGTGTGGGGGTTATACAAGGGGCAATGTGTGTGTGTTTGGGGGGGTTATACAAGGGGCAATGTCTGTGTGCGGGGGTTATACAGGGAGCAATGTGTGTGTGTGCGGGGGTTATACGGGGACAATGTGTGTGTGGGGGGAGAATTTATGCTATATGGAGGGATGTGACGTTGAAGTATATTATATGAGATTGCATTATACTTTATGGAGGGATGTGACGCTGCATTGTACTATATGGAGAGCTATGAGGCTGCATTATATAATGTGGAGGGCTGTGACGCTGCATTATACTACCGTGTATAAAAATAAGACGTAGCGCTTCTTTTGAGGAAACAGGGCAGTAAACTCCACCCCTTCTCCATAGCCCCACCCCATAAGTTCAAAGCCCCGCCGGGCCCCAGAAGGACGGTCTTGCATGAAGCCGGTCCCCAGTGCAAGAAAGGTTCGGGACCCTGTCCTAGGCAGCTCTCCATCAAGCGTTGGAAGGTACCGGGTGCATTGCAGAGTCCAAATGGCATACAATTGAACTCACAGAGGCCCATTGGCGTAGTAAACGCTGTCTTCTCTTTGTCGGCCTCTGCCACAGGAATCTAGTCAGATCAAGGGTAGAAAAGTAGTTAGCAGATTTTCATGCAGCTAATGACTCCTCAATCCTAGGTAACAGGTATGCATCCTTATGTGTGATGTGGTTGCTCTGCCGGTAATCTACGCACATTCTCATGGTCCCATCCTTCTTTCCAACCAACACTAAAGGCGCTGCCCAGGGGCTACTACTGTCTCTTATTACCCCTGCAGACTTAATTTCTTTGAGCATGTCTTTGGTGGTTTGGTAATGAGCGGGTGGTTATGGTCTATATCTCTCTTTTATAGGGTGATGGTTACCTGTGGGTATAGTGTGCTCTACCCTTTAATTTGCCCAAAGTCTAATGGGTGTTTGCTGAATATCTGTTCATATTATTTTACTAACCGGTATACTCCATGCTTTTGATGGGAAAGTGTAGAACTGGTACCCACTGTGACGAAATGGACTTCTTCAATGTAGGACATATGATGGTTTCTTATGTAACTCAGACATATTATATTGTATATAGGCTTGTAAACTTGTATTGGCCAAGGAGAATTTCCTACAGTATTTTCATAGATTACTTTAAGTTTAGCATGGTAATGTAATTATCTAACCTTTTTGTCATTGAAGGCCAGAGAACTTAATTATGCTAATCGTCCATTGTCTATTACCCTGTGAATGTTGATTCCATGTACAGGGGCCCCAGCCACGATTGTTTAAGTGTCATTGATTGCAGACTCAATGTCTCATACTAACATTCCATTGTATCACTGCTAGGTGCTATATCAATCAGCATTTGGATTGCAATAGTACTAGAATATGTTAAATGAGGATTGGAGTTCAGCCAATGACAAGACTGTGTTATTGCACCAATCATGACGTCCCCAATATCCTACAATGAGGGCTGAGGGTATATAAGGAGGACTGTTCACTTTGACCAGCAGATTGGAATTAGATTCTGTCTAGTGGCCTCAGTCTAGGGATTGCGGTCCCGGCTCGAGGTCCACTGGATTGAAGATTGGAGATTGAAGATTGGATACCGGCAGCTAATCTAGGGTCTTCGGGTCCGATTAGCGAGCCATAACCCCAGGCCTAGGCATTTCGGTGCCGACCAAGGGGATCAGAACACGGACTATAGAAGCACAAGGACTTCAGTATCGGATTATCGGATTCGGCTGTGATAGACTGCTTAAGGACAAGGAAGCAACCCAGGTTGGGACGATACAGTCACCTGGCTACAGACTTTGCCGTGCTACATTCTAAACCCTGGTGAGCCAGCGGAAGGGTGAGACTCTGTTGCCTGTTACATTTATTTGCTGTGCTTGGTTATGCGTTATATGCTGTTAACTGTTTGGGGATCCAATAAAGCCTTAATATTGTGATTCCCTCACCCTGTGTTGTCTGAGTAGTGTTCCGCCCACGGTTACGGAGCTCGGGCGTTCAGTTGGGGATGAGCTCTGGTCCACGTTGTCTTTGTAAAGGCGGCTGGGCCTGTGGACGAGAGCACCCACTGACCCCCGGGTCTCCACACCCACATGTAGCTTTTGGCACCAATCCTCCAGCTTTTCCCTTGAGCCATCCGCCTGACTTGACGGGTTCAAGGGCTCGACGGCTGTGATGGCATTGTTATCAACCGTGAACAATTTAGCCATGGTAGCATACTCTGGTAATGTGACCTCATCTTCCCCGCAATTTAGAAGGTGTAATGGCACTCTTCCCCGCTTCCCCGGTGTACCTCGACTACCCCTCTGGCTGTCAGTATGGTGGGTCTACTGTCTGAGTACACGGGTTCTACCAGGGCTTGATAGTAAGAGGTGTAGCTCCACTTTTCATAGATACCCATACATCAAATACAAAAAAATCAATGAATGATCCAGTTGGTCAAATGTAGATGCTCTCAAATAAATAATGGTATGTGGTGAAGTTATATATACACACAAACATACCTTATAACTCTACAAGCCAGAGAGAATAATATTTCAATGGGCTAATAAATCCATGGAGCAGAACTTGGTCAGTATCAATGAATGGCCATAAGCTTCGTCTATAAAGATCAAAAGAGTGCATATTTTTTATACGCCAAAAAGATGTATAACATAGCATATGTGGCCCACATTAAGTGACCACTGGTATTCTGTATAGAAAAATAACCTTACCCAAGGTAAAGAAGTAGTGTCATACAGATGACATCCAGAGGATGGGCATCAAAGGAGCTAAGTAATAGGCTATATGGAGATTAAAACAATATTGGAGGTGAGGCCTAAATGGCATATAAATGTATATAACAACCAAAGATAAAAATAAGGAAAAATCACCTTTCATGAGTATGTCTTAAAAGACGTTTATCGTCATGATCTCCAGTTCTTATGCAAATAATGATTTAGACAGGATGAAGCCTATCCAAGGTGGAGTCATCATGTAAAAAAAGAAATATTTATATTATATATATATATAAAGACCCATATAGCTATTCCCCAAAAACAAAACCCCCCCAAGGGGCATTAATCTTAGCCTCCCAAAAGATCCGCCCTCCTCCCAGAATAAAGAGGTACTAAATGCAAAGAGGAAGTTTCAATATAGCATTACTTACCCTCCATACAGCCACCTAATGCCTCTGGATGCATGGAGGGGACTGACAAAAAACTCCTATTTATAGGGGAGAACCAGTTAACTAATGATGAGGAAACAGGCTCCTGTTGACACACAACTACTTTATCTTCTCTGGCCAATTCTACCACCAGCTCAGGGGCACGGCAATAGGGAGTTCGGCTGCGCCCTCATATGCCAACTTGCTCCTGGGCTGGTGGGAAGATATAAGTGGACCCAACATATCATCTTTTGGGGCCGCTACGTGGATGATATTCTCGTCTTATGGTCAGGAAGCAGAGAGACCTTCAGTCTCTTTGTGCAGGAACTTAATACAAATAATTTGGGACTCTTTTTCACAAGTGAATTTGGTTATAACAGATTACCCTTCCTGGACATCCTCCTTTGTAAGGATGATAAAGGTGGAGTTTTTTCCACTATTTACAGGAAGCCCACAGCGACAAACAATCTGTTACATTGGGAGAGCTGTCATCCCGAACCCCAAAAAAGAGGTATCCCAAAAGGACAATATATCCGCATTAAGCGGAATTGTTCTAATTTTGGTGAGTTCTACAAACAAGCAGATGTTTTAAAGAACAGGTTCCTCAATAGAGGGTATCCACGCTCAACTTTGAACGCAGCGTATAAGAACGCACAATTAAGCAATAGAGATGCTTTATTAGTCCCCAAAAAAAAGGAGGCAAATCCATCAATTACCCGTTTAATCGGTACCTTTGACGCTCGGAATGTGGAAATAATGGATATCATGAGGAAACATTGGTGTATTTTGCTGGCCGACCATGACTTGAAAGATTACGTCATGCCTTATGCAAGTGTTACTTACAGACGAGGACAGTCGATAGGTGATAGGTTAGTCCACAGTCACTACCAAAAACGAAAACCACAGACTAATTGGTTACAATTAGTGATGGGCGAATCCTAAATTACTCGGAATTGCTTGATTCTAGCGAGTCCGAGCCCAGGACTCGCTACTCGTTGCGAGTCTAGCGAGTCCAATGTTAATGAATGGGGAAGCGAGTAATAGCGAGTAGTGTGCGATTTACAAATCACAGATGTGTCTCGGAAGCTTCAGCCTGAAGCAATCCTAGTTTTGCCATTGATTTGCATTGGACTCGTTTACTTTGCAAGTAATCGCTGGGAAACTCGCACAGATAAGAGTCCTGTCTGCTCTGTGTGCTGGCTGCCGCAGCTCCAGGGTCCTAGAGCCCGCCTGCTGCCTGATGTAGCAGAGCTGAGATTGTTCTCAGTCTGCTCATTCCCTGTGCATAGACATCTATATCTATGCACAGGGGATGTAGCAGAGAGGACATCGCGTTTTGGACTGCGTCGGACGGAAGAGGATTTTTTAAATTAAAGATGGAGTCCCTAATGGCTTTTTTTTTATTCTTAATGAAAAATTTTCTCTGTGTTGTGTTTTTTTTAAAACAATTTAATAGAAATTCATGGCGGTCATGTCTAATATTGGCGTGACCGCCATAAATTTCGGGCTTAGGGCCAGCTGATAATACAAAGCTGGCCCTAACCTCTTTATTACCCAGCGTGCCACCGCCACCAGGGCCGCTGGAAGAGCGGGGTTCAGCGCCAGAGGATGGCGCTTCAATGAACGCGCCATCTTCTGGGGCGGCTGCGGGCTGCAATTTGCAGCGGGGGGTGCCCAGAAAGCTTGAGCATCCCTGCGCTGCGGATTCCAGCCCCCAGCTGCTTAGCTGTACCTGGCTAGACCTAGAAATTGCGCGGAGCCCCACGCATTTTTTCTTAATTATTTCATGAAATTCATGAAATAATAAAAAAAAAAGGGCTCCCCTATATTCTTGTGTCTGGCCAGGTACAAATAGGCACCTGGGGGTTGGGGCAGCCCGTCGCTGCCTGCTGGATCTGGCTGGTTCCAGAAATACGGCGAAGCCCATGTAATTTTTTTCCTGAAAAATCAATAAAACAATCCTAAAAAAAGGGACTGTATATTTATTAACCCCTCGCCCATGGTCCAGGGGTTAATAAAGATGCAGTCCCTTTTATTTACATTGTTTTATGGATTTGTCAGAAAAACATTTCACGTGGGCTTCGCCGTATTTCTGGAACCAGCCGGATCCAGCAGGCAACGACGGGCTGCCCCCAACCCCCAGGTGCCTATTTGTACCTGGCCGGACACAAGAATATAGGGGAGCCATTTTTTTTTAATTATTTCATGAATCTCATGAAATAATAAAACAAAAATGCGTGGGGCTCCGCACAATTTCTATGTCTAGCCAGGTACAGCTAAGCAGCTGGGGGCTGGAATCCGCAGCGCAGGGATGCCCAAGCTTTCTGGGCACCCCCCGCTGCAAATTGCAGCCCGCAGCCGCCCCAGAAGATGGCGCGTTCATTGAAGCGCCATCCTCTGGCGCTGAACCCCGCTCTTCCAGCGGCCCTGGTGGCGGTGGCACGCTGGGTAATAAAGGGGTTAATACCAGCTTTGTTATACAAGCTGGTATTAAGCCCGAGATTCTTAATGTCAGGCCACGTTTGACCCAGCCACTAAGAATCTCCAATAAAGGGTTAAACAAACACAGCACAGAGAAAATTTTTTATTTGAAATAAAAAAAAAAGCCATTAGGGACTCCATCTTTAATTAAAAAAATCCTCTTCTGTCCGACGCAGTCCAAAATGCGATGTCCTCTCTGCTACATCCCCTGTGCATAGATATAGATGTCTATGCACAGGGAATGAGCAGACTGAGAACAATCTCAGCACTGCTACATCATCTCTGTGAGCAGGCGGGCTCTAGGACCCTGGAGCTGTACAGAGAAGACAGCTGGACTTGGCTCGCAAAGTAACAGCAGTTACTTTGCGAGTTTCCCTGCTATCACTGGCACAGTAGCCGAGTCTAATGCAAGACAATGGCAATCCTAGTTTTGTCAGCGTTTGCCATTGATTTGCATTGGACTCGTGCGAGTAAACGCTGGGAAACTCGCAGAGTACTGAGTCCTGCGAGTCCCTTATTACTCGCCGAGTAACGAGTCCTAGCGAGTAGATTCGCCCATCCCTAGTTCTATTTTTGTTTTCGTGCTCTCTTATTTCTATATATAAGCGGCTTATGTTCCTAAAACATAAGGTCCTAATGCATATAACCATTGATCTCTGGGGTCAGATTTTTTCTAATGTGATTAGGAGTTTATTAGTGGTAAATTCTGAACTAGTCTTTTTTATAATCTTGAATCTTTAATTTTGTGTTAGGGTTCGTCCCGCCCCAATATATTTTATACCACTGAGCTGCCTCTATATTCCTTTTGTCGAAGGTCCAATCCTTACACCAGATAGAAGCTGGGGTTATTAAGGTGGGCAGACACACATATTTATCTGCCCATGTTAACTTAGATGCATTCTCTTTTACCAGTGAGCAGAAATCCACTTCTACTGTAGATGTCTCTCCCTGGCAAAAAGTCTCATTAGTTACTGGGTAGTCTAATCCAAAATTACCATAGTTTCTTGTAGGTGGGATATATACCCCTTGGATTCTTAGTAGGATTACAGTTAATGGTCCTAAAATTAATGAAAATTCTTATATCATATTCATTATATTCTTTTTAGGCTTTCCCTTTCTTATTCAGAATCCTATCCAACACCGTCCACCAGAAAAAGGGTTTTGGGACTCTTCACCGGGTTGAGACGGACTCTCCCTAGTGGAGAGGCCCCCTTTGTATCCGGACTTAGGTTTCAGGTGCATGGGTTGCTTCCCTGTCTATCCTTGTTGTTTCCCTTAAATGTTTTAACAGTTTACAATGTGACAGGTGTATCCATGAGGTTCTGTCTGCTATCTTTACTGCTATAGGTGCGGATAATAATACCTGTATGGTCCTTCCCACTTTGGCTTGTGCCAATATTGTTTTCTTTATTATCTCCACTAGTATCCAATTAGCAGGTTTCACTGTTTCAGGTACAGACAGTGGCTCTCCTGGAATAGAATTAGGAGTAGAAATCTCTTTATGGTTTAAGATTTGTGCTATGTTAGGTGGAAATACTTAAATTTACTGACAGCATTTCCACCCTTCACATGTACTAAATTCAATAAAATTTATACAAATCTGTTGAAAGGATACTGTGGGTGTGGGTATTGACCTACCTTTGTCTTATATTACTTTGAGCATTTTTTTTCGCACAGAGTAAACATCTAGAACAAAAAATGTTAGTAGTTATTGAAGCCATAGGCTGTATATACCTTATTTATTACCTGTACCATCCCTCCTGTTGAAACATGGCTAATACCATGTTCAATGCTCAATAAAGCATTATACCTAAAACAAATTGGCTGGTAGAATGTATTTCTTTTCAGAGGACACATATAACCTATTTTCTAGAATTGCTCCTTTATTTGTCCATTCTTGTAAAAATACATGTGTGGTAGCATAGGCATATTGATTATCAGTGTAAAGCTCCCGTTACACACAACGAGATCGCTAGTGAGGTCGTTGTAACGTCACAGGTTTTGTGACGTAACAGTGATCTCGCTATGTGTGACACTTAGCAGCAATCAGGCCCCTGTTGTGAGATCGCTGATCATTACAAAGTGCTCTGGGTCATTTTTTGGTCATTGCGCTCCCGCTGGTCAGCATGCATTGCTGCGTGTGACAGCGAGAGACCAATGATCAGCGACCTCACAGGCTGGTAACCATGGTAAAGATCGGGCATTTAGGCAGTGCGCGCTGCCTAGATACCCGGTGTTTATCATGGTTACGAGCATTAAGCAGGAAGGACGCTGGTAACTATGATAAACAGCGGCTATCTGGGCAGCGTGCGCTGCCTAGATACCCGCTGTTTATCATAGTTACTAGTGTCCTCCCGCTTCCAGCAATGTGGAGGATCGTTATTGTTGTTGGGATCGCTGTTGCGTCGTTGTGTGTGATGGGAGCTTAAGTAGTACTAAATCACTGTTTGGAATTGGCCAATCTTTGAGGTCAGTCCTTTGCAGTACTCTCAGAGATTAAACTCAAATAGGCATGTGGTTTTCCATCCTGAGGTGTAAGTAAAAGCATGGATGGATTTAATGTGGTACATCTCTCCATGACCAGGTGTGGTTATAACAACAACAAGGTCATACAGAAAAGATGTCTGGAAGGTGAGAGATGTAACACTCCATTCTGCAGGAGGATAATGACCACAGCATGTCGGACTCTGAGTGTGAGAGGGTGGAACAAGACCAGTGAGGCAGATGATCTCACAGCCTCAGCTGCTGCCACAACAACCTGCACACATGGAGGCAAGACTCTTGCCACTGTGTCCAATTTTGAAGCTGCTTTTGTCTCTATACTCCTGCAGAAGCACCAATGTCACATACCCATCTTTACAATTAACTGTCTGGGTAAAGAGCCTATTGTAGATTAAACCCAAACCGTCCGAGTACTGCAGAGCTGACCAAAGTTTGTTTCAGCTCACAGAAGGTCTTTTCTGCTTCTGGAGTTGAGGAGATATGATCCTATGTTGCCAGTGGTTCATCATAGATCAGAGCAGTGAGGGGCTTGTGATGGTAGTATAATTGGTGTTTTCCCTCCTGGGATAGATTATATTGCAGATATCTGACACTTGCTTTCCGTTATTGTAATTTACTTTTATTTAGTTTATGTCCCTGTTCAGACAGGAACAGCAAGGCATATCTGCTCTACAATCCTCCTAAACTTTTATATACTTGTTCATGTAAGGCTAGGCATGTGTGCCTAGAAATCCAGTGTGTTGAGCGCTTTAGCCACCTGCCCGCAGTGTTTTCTTGTACTGGTCTACCTGAGATTAGTAAATGCTTCCTGATCTTGTTCATCTCAATACAATGTCCCCCTTTTTTTTTAATTGCTTTCCTCAAAACTTTATATATCACCAGAATGGGTTAAAAACTCCCACCCTTAGGAAAGATTCCACATAAAGATTTACTTTATAACAATTAATCTTTATTATATATCATCATAAAATTTCTTTAAAACAGAGCATTCCCTCCGGGGGGATGCACAAGAAACAACAAAACAGACTGTTCAGTACAAGATATAGTATGTAATACAACAATCCTAAAGATCACAACAGTAGTGGGCCTTCAAATCATATAAAAAAATGAGCTAACTCTACTGCATTGACTAAAAAAAACATCTATCCTATGTGCGCTATCTGAGACAACCCTGACAATAATCACTTCAGCTTAATTATCTCACAATCGCTAAAGTGATGCCTAGTATATCTCAATCCCACATAAGATGTCATATGGTAGCTATGGAAAAAATATCTATCTCTATTCACACAGCTGCCAGGATATTCAATATAATATACAGATGGTGCGGTTGTGCTTCATACCATATTGACTGAGATGTCTGTGCTTGCTTGCGCTCCCTCCTCCCCTACCACCTTTTCGCTTCCCGCTTCATCTGGAGATATACTAGGCATCACTTTAGTGATTGTGAGATAATTAAGCTGAAGTGATTATTGTCAGGGTTGTCTCAGATAGCGCACATAGGATAGATGGTTTTTTTAGTCAATGCAGTAGAGTTAGCTCATTTTTTTATATGATTTGAAGGCCCACTACTGTTGTGATCTTTAGGATTGTTGTATTACATACTATATCTTGTACTGAACAGTCTGTTTTGTTGTTTCTTGTGCATCCCCCTGGAGGGAATGCTCTGTTTTAAAGAAATTTTATGATGCTATATAATAAAGATTAATTGTTATAAAGTAAATCTTTATGTGGAATCTTTCCTGATCTTGGTCATGTAAGGCTGTCAGCTCGGCCCCCCTTCCTACAGCTGTGGGGGAAGCCTTGTCTGCGTTACTGCTACAGTTATACAAAAGCATTTCAGAAATGCCCTCAGATTCACTCACTGCACAATAGTTTATGTCATAGCTTTTTATACTATACATCATACACACATTCACGTTTGATTGTGAAAACATTCACACAACATATAGCTTTGTCACATCATCTTTGTTCTCATCAGCAGCCTTATTTTTCATTTTCAAAAGATTACCAATATTCTGCCTCTAAACAGGTAAATACAAGACTACAGATGTGACCAGCGGGACTCGTACCTTTTACTATAATAGCTTACTCTGGATTTTTTTTCCCCTTATCTGACCATACTGTCAAACAAATTCTAGCAGCTCCCATGCCCGCGGTCAGAACCAATTTGGCAGTCTTGTACTATATAACACTTATACTGGCAATCATCATCATAATTTTTATCAATGCAATACAGACAGTAAAATACTGAATTTACACCTACGCACTTCAAATATGGGCATTAACATTCATCTTGTCGTCCTTGCCAGAGTAGGTAACAGTAAGTGGCAACAAAAAATTGGAATTATAATAAATTTTCAACACACTCATGATCCATATATGTTCACTTATTCTAACAATCAAAAGTATCATTCATGCAAATCAGTCACTAGACAACAGGACAGTGGTGTGTTCAAGATAAGAAAGACATAGCTGAAAGACATAGCTGAACTAGAGCGGGTCCAGAGAAGAGCCACCAAGGTTATTAGAGGACTGAGGGGTCTGCAATACCAAGACAGGTTATTAAACTTGGGTTATTTAGCTTGGAAAAACGAAGGCTTAGGGGTGATCTTATAATAATGTATAAATATATGAGGGGACAGTACAGAGAACTTTCTAATGATCTCTTTACTCTTAGGCCTGAGACGGGGACAAGGGGGCATCCTCTACGTCTGGAGGAAAGAAGGTTTAATCATAATCACAGACGCGGATTCTTTACTGTAAGAGCAGTGAGACTATGGAACTCTCTGCCACATGATGTTGTAATGAGTGAGTCACTACTAACATTTAAGAAGGGCCTGGATGCCTTTCTTGAAAACTATAATATTACCAGTTATATATAAAAGATTCTTTTGAAGCGACCGGTGGTAAGGCCGCGGGTGTGTGTGTATGATCTTTCTCAACAGAATCCCCATACTCAGGTTTAACCGATAATAACATTTCTTTACTGTAAAACATATTTATCTCACAGTCAACCGAACTATATGCGCACTTGTATATATTAGAGTCTCTGAATCTTCACTTCTTCCGGGTACGCAGCAAGAAAAGAAAACACAACAATGAAGGTATCTTTCCCTAACTTTCCCTAAAATCACGTACCAGTCTTATCACAGAAGAAGATGTTGCTCCCACGTAGCAGGCCTGGGGATCTCCTCACTCTTCTTTGGCCTCCTTCTGCAGGTAACAGTCTGTCTCTCCCAGTCTCAGGGCACACAGAGCAACAGCAGAAGGGAGATCACAGCAGTACAAATGGCTCCCTTATGTAGGTCACGGCCCCTGCACAAGCACTCTGGGTGCACGGCGGGCAAGGTTTTGCAGAGCGGCCAGAGTCACAGCACCAAAGTCCAGTGGCCCAGGATCAGTCACAGGGGCTTCTGCGGGGTGATTTTTCCGGCAAGGTGTTGCAAAGTAGCCCTCTTTCAACAGACATCCACAGGTAGATGTTCTCTTGTTCAACTCTGTGTCTGTACTAATCTCCCGCCCTCTCTCCTCCTCAGCACATGGCTGTTGGGGGAGGGGAGCAGCAATCAATGCTGTTTTTTTTTTTCCTCTCTGCAGTCATTTCAGCAATTGTCCACAAGGGGCAGTAGCGGACTGTGCACAGTTCATTTCTATATCCATTTCTATTATACAGTCAGAATTGCACACCTCATTACATACCCCCCCACTTAAAGGTTGACAGTCCCTGTCAACAACCATCGGCTCCCGGGCAGTGATGGCCGTTGATATCATAGGGATTGTTCTCCGGCGGAGTAGGGACCTCTGTCGGGGGAAACCATCATCCCCCCGTTCACCTTCGCTCCCTTGTTCGGGGCTCACAATATCTCCAATAAACTCAGTCACATTTTCTACCCGGGGAGAGTAGGATCGCCGGCGGTAGCGGCGCCGGTTGGGGGCAAATCTGCTTCCTTTAACGGGAACACCCCCGGGACCGGTGACGTCGGCGGCCTCTGTACCCTTCTCTCCCTTCACAACATCAAACTGTACCAGCTCCCCATCACCAACGCTGCGGAGGCACTTACGAGGATTGTTACACTTTATGGCAGTCTGATGTACAAACACGTCATCCTTTGTGTCATTCCTGTTGATGAAGCCATACCCATCGCGGACATTAAACCACTTCACCGTCCCCTGGACCCGAGTGGCCAGCACTTGCTTATCGGTCTGGCTCTGTCTCTTCACACCCTTTTCCCTGATCTCCCCTGCCGAGCGAGCCGCTTTGGCTGGGGCGTCTAGTTTAAAGGTGTCGGCTGTTGTGGGGCACGACTTGCTGGTTCTAGTATATTGGACCACGGGTGGAGGATTCGGACAACGGTTTGCCCTATGGCGGGGGTCGCCGCATGTCCAGCACCTTCCCATAGGCCGACTGGGTTGCTGTCTCGCTTGCCTGTCCGCCTGTTGGTCTAGCCTGAGCTGTAGCTGCAGTATCTGTTTCTGCAACTCTGCTACTATCTGCTTCAATTCTTCCGTGTCACTGCTCGGACTGCTGGCACCGGATATGGACCTGCAGGCCGTAGTATAAGTCTGGTTATAAGCTACTACCGGGAGGAGATTCTGTTGATCACACATCCTGCCGACTACGCCAGATGAAGCGACCGGTGGTAAGGCCGCGGGTGTGTGTGTATGATCTTTCTCAACAGAATCCCATACTCAGGTTTAACCGATAATAACATTTCTTTACTGTAAAACATATTTATCTCACAGTCAACCGAACTATATGCGCACTTGTATATATTAGAGTCTCTGAATCTTCACTTCTTCCGGGTACGCAGCAAGAAAAGAAAACACAACAATGAAGGTATCTTTCCCTAACTTTCCCTAAAATCACGTACCAGTCTTATCACAGAAGAAGATGTCGCTCCCACGTAGCAGGCCTGGGGATCTCCTCACTCTTCTTTGGTCTCCTTCTGCAGGTAACAGTCTGTCTCTCCCAGTCTCAGGGCACACAGAGCAACAGCAGAAGGGAGATCACAGCAGTACAAATGGCTCCCTTATGTAGGTCACGGCCCCTGCACAAGCACTCTGGGTGCACGGCGGGCAAGGTTTTGCAGAGCGGCCAGAGTCACAGCACCAAAGTCCAGTGGCCCAGGATCAGTCACAGGGGCTTCTGCGGGGTGATTTTTCCGGCAAGGTGTTGCAAAGTAGCCCTCTTTCAACAGACATCCACAGGTAGATGTTCTCTTGTTCAACTCTGTGTCTGTACTAATCTCCCGCCCTCTCTCCTCCTCAGCACATGGCTGTTGGGGGAGGGGAGCAGCAATCAATGCTGTTTTTTTTTTTCCTCTCTGCAGTCATTTCAGCAATTGTCCACAAGGGGCAGTAGCGGACTGTGCACAGTTCATTTCTATATCCATTTCTATTATACAGTCAGAATTGCACACCTCATTACACTTTGATAGGGCGTTGATCCAGGGAACTAGTCTGATTGCCATATCTGGAGTCAGGAAGGAATTTTTTTTCCCCAATGTGGAGCTTATTGTTGCCACATGGTTTTTTTTTGCCTTCCTCTTGATCAACATGTTAGGTTATGGGTTGAACTAGATGGACTTAAAGTCTTCCTTCAACCTTAAAAACTATGTTTTGATCTTTGGGACTTTGGTGTCAAGTGTGTCTGCCACGGTGGTGGATGTTGTAGAGGTGTCATCTGGTATGCAGCTCCCACCTCCTCTAAATTGGGATAGTGTTCTAGTTCGATACTTAGCTCCTGGCACATCCCTTTGATATCGGCTGATGTTCGACCTTGGAGCCTTTTGTCTCCAGCCGTGACTGATATGCCAAAGGGGAACAGCCATATGTAAGGGTAATTTCTTTGGTGAAAAATTGTGGTTAACGGTTTCAAGGGGCGTCGCTTGGCTAGGGTTATCCAAGAGAGATCCTGGTAGATCTGGATTATAGAGCCATTGCATGTAATGGTGCTTTTCTCCCTGGCCCTTTTCATAACCAGTTCTTTTGTCCTGTAGTCCAGGAAACGGCAGATAACATCCCTTGGGGATTCATCTGATGGCGGTTTCGGGCGTAATGCTCTGTGTACCCTTATTAGCTCCATGTCTGATGGGTTCTCTGGTTGCAGTAATGAACGAAAAGTGTCTATGATGGTTGGAGTCAGAGCATCCTGTGTTATTGTTTCAGGAACTCCCTTCAAGCGCAGGTTATCTCGTCTGTCCCTATTCTCATGGTCTTCCAACATCGTATAGATCTTGTTAAGGTGGTCCTCATGGTATTGGAGACCAGAGAGGGTAGCGTTAGCTTGTTTGACCACTTCTGTATTAGCCGATGTCAGAGTTTTGACTCTGCGGCCCGTCTGTGCCAAATCCTGTTTAATATCCGCCGTCTCTTTGACCAGAGGTTCTAGAGCCTTGTGTAGTATCTTTTTAAGATATGATCTGGTAATCGGGAGTTCCTCGTCGTCATCCGTACCCTCACAGTCGCTATCATGGTCCGGTTCCATGGTGTCTTCGACCAGGAGTCGTCTCGATGTTTTGGAGAAGGATGACAGGCCAGCTTGCTTTTTTAGGTATTTATCTAGATCCATTTGTGTGGTGCTAATAGTCGCCTTGGTGGGAGGTTTAGTGGATTTTGTGTTTGATTTAACCATTGCGACAGGATGTAGAGGTTAGAATTTATCCGGTTCTTGTTCTCCGCCAGTCTCCCCAGAGCGTCGTGAGGTCCTCACATAGCGGGATCTGGAGTCGCGCAGAGAGAATCTATTATTATTAGTTTAAGTAGAGATCCAGAAGATGGGTTGTCCTTGGAAAGGAAATATGTCCTTATAGATTTTCCACTGAGCAAATTGAGAGGGGGGGTCTGTTAATATGTTGCAATCAAAAGCTGTAGAAGTTTGAAAAAGATGCTGTTTTATGACGCTTTGAAATCAAGAGATTTCTTTGTAAGAACACTGTAATTAATGCTTTGGGTAGTCTTCTAGCGCCCTCTGCTGGCAGTTGGTGGTATGGACCAGTGAGTGTTGCAAGGGCAGGGAAAAAGTTAACCCAGCATTCAATGCTCCTGTGTAGGAGGATTTGAAGTGGTGTGGTATAGGATTCTTCTTAAGACAGTGCCCCTTTCCTCAGACTGTCTTCAGAGCTTTATCAAAGTGACAGTAATTTATCAAAGTGGCAGTTTACACTGCGTTCTACAACCCCGGCTTTGCCGCCTTTTCCTGTGGCTCTGCAGGCGGGGAATAACATTTCCCTCCAAGATGCACATTCACTGTGTATCCCCCTCAGTCCTCCTTTCCTCTCACCCACCTCACGTTCTCCCCCCTCGGGCAAGATTGACAGCCCCGGGTTCGTGCAGTCTCCGGGAGACTCTCCTGCCGGCGCGGCTGCTAGGGCACTTCCCTCAGTCTCTTCCGTGCCTCGCCCAGCAGGGGGCAATCAATGACCGCTGCAAGGGGAATCACTGTGGGTTCTGTGTTTGCCCCGCTCACCCTTTTTATCTCGGTCGCCTGCACGTGGCGGTGGGCTTATGGAGGGGACACAGGGAGAGCTTCCCTCACTGGGCACAAGTTAAATAGATGGGGAGGCAGCGTGGGCGCCAGACCGAGTGTGCGCCCTCAACTCGGGCCGCAACAGAGAGTCCCCTGCGCACGGCCGGTAACCGTCCCCCCACTATTCTCAGCGGTCGAGCCGCTCACTCACCGCCGGTATATGTTGGTTGGTGCTGGTGGGGATTAGATGTCTACAGGGGGAGAAGCAGAGATGAGGCCGATCGGGGCAGACGAGCGGGTCTCCAGCTGCAGGAAGATGGCGGATGGCGTCCATGAGGGGTTGAGGGGGTGTCTCCCTTGCTGGGAGTTGAAAAGTTCCTAAAGTTGTCCTAGGTAGCTAAATAGCCATTCCAGATGGTGCAGGGCAGTGTAAGCTGCTTGATGCTGCAGTTTTTGAGGTTGTTTGGGTGTTCCTTGGGGCTGGATGCCGCAGATGCAAACTATTGAGGGCAGAGGTGGTTAGGCACGTCCATCCTGCATCGCGGCCATCTTGGATCTCCTTAAAAACTATGTTAAGAAGTCTCACAGCCTTACAATTTAACCATGGTATCATTCAGATCAGTGAGTGGAGATAACATAAATATAAATCTTCTGGTCCCTGATATCTACTGATAAAGACCAGTCTCATTGATACATCTAAAGACACATTAAAACATATAATAAACCACAAAATATACATATAAAATTCAAACACTGGCAAAGGTTTGATAGAGATTGTCTTGCTTAGATCATCAAGTACCCATACCCGAATCCTCTAGATAATACTGAATTATTAATAATGCAAGAGATTACTTAATCA
Organism: Allobates femoralis; assembly: GCA_033576535.1. Lineage (NCBI taxonomy): Eukaryota > Metazoa > Chordata > Amphibia > Anura > Aromobatidae > Allobates > Allobates femoralis. The sequence continues at coordinate 378,989,173 of JARQOC010000003.1, forward strand.
CAGATTTATTCAGTAGTTCCAGAGCAGTCCTTACAGTCAGGTAGTTAATGTGAGACAATCCCAGAGTTTCAGTACCATATATTATTGTGGTAATCCTTTGTAGAATGGACGATTTTTGGGGAGACACTAAGGGTCTCAATATGTTTGCCAGGTTTGTCCAAATTAGAGCATCGATTGGATGGGTGCAAGCAAAAATACACATTTATCCAGTGTCTGTCTATTGGGAAACATTTCTCTCTAGTCATTGAGTAGGGTGATTTACTTCAGTCTGTCTGTCGGGGCATTCTCAGAGAGGTAACATCTCACTTTTATTTACCTCCTTTCTTTTCTTTCTACCCTTTTCTTGACTTTGTACCACCTGTAACCATTTTCTTGCACTTTCTAAACCATACTTTCTTCTACCTTTTTCTTTGCACTTACCAATTTCCTTCAACAACATCTCACACTGACTCAAACTGAGTGTTCCTTTGAAACCATACCTCTTCTCCCACCTGTCAACATACTTTACACATTCTGGATCAACTTAACATCACCTTCTAGTGGTCTTCCTTGTGGCACATCTAACAATCATATTTTATTCTTTTACCTGACACGTTACCAATGTTATAGCTGGAATCCACTGAGGAGAACAGAAAGTTTTGCAGACTGGGTATGATCCTCTGGTTTTCCGTTATTTAGAGAACACCGGAATGGTATGTATTTAGGATACCAGAGATTATATTCCTCTATGTGATTCAACAATGTTCCAGGGGTCCACTGAACAATGGGGATCCCATGAACATTAAGTCGGAACACTTTAAGCTCTGGATATCTTTCTGATAGAGGTCCAAACCCAGTATACACTTGATTATAACCCTTGTTAACAAGTTTAGCAATTCTCCAACCTTCAGAGGATATAGCTAACGGCAATCCAAATTTATACTCAGGGCACGACATCTACAAGATATTTGCTGGAGGACTTTGTTTCATCATATTCCATATCCTAACTGCTACACAAAATGCAAATATTACAATTCCCAGAAAAATAAGAGCAGTGCCTTCGGCACAATGTAGATAACATGTTTCAATGTAATAATGTTGTGGGATTCAGCGCACAAAAAATCAATAAAATATAAATAAAGTATAGTTTTTATTTTTTCTATAAAATCATATCATATAAAAGGTTTAAATTTAAAATGTTAAATATCCACGGAATATCCGGAACCTTGCTTTGTTCCTTTAGGTTATCTTGCTGAAGTGGGGATATTGATTTCCTATAATACAGGATAAACGTATGTCACTTGTTTGCGGATTGAGTATTACTATTAATAGATTTGTTGATATCTAGGGACCTACCTCTTTAAGAATGAGCTACCAGTGGAGTATACCTCTGGAAACCTGCATCTTCAAAGAAGGGTGGGTCTAGGATCAATCTAGATGCTAAAATAGGGATTGTATTAATTTCAATCTACAAAAGTGTGTTAAATTAAATAGGTTTATTATTTACCTCTTGAATGAATTACTTTTTCTTGACAACGCTTCAGCTTCTGTCAATAAAGGGGATGTCATTATTTTACTACGGGTATGTGCTAATTAAAGGACTAATCACATACTTATATTTTATTCCTGTGTGGCTTAGCTTCATATAATAGTCTTCAGCCCTTTCTATATTATTATCAAAATCAACCCTGAAGAAAATCTATCGCTTAGTACCTTTTAAACTATTAAATGGTGACTAAATCCTCATACTAGTATCACACTGATTAGGGACATGAACCAGGTGGTTTAGAATGTTTAGAATGAGTTATAACTGCTAAATGATTACTTACCCCAGGATGGGAGACAAGAGACGTGGAACACGCTTATGTGATACACATGGAGCGGCAGGCAGGCAGTAGCTATCCTCTGGAGTATGCTATTTGGATGAAATTCCGCCGCTGCAAGAAACGTTACCATAGTCGGTCTTAGGGATGTGCACAGCTTAAAGCGAACCTGTCACCCCCTCCAGGCATCTAAAGATAACATAGCCACCTTCTGCAGCACTAAGGCTGCAGTCTGACAAGGTGTCTATAGCATTTATGCTCCCTTGATTCACTGAAATAAAGACTTATATAAAATCTGTTTCAAACCTGATCCAAGACCGGGAGGCGGGTTTTCAAGTGTCTGTCTCCCTCCTCTGTGGTGTCAGTCATCCCTCTCTGCTCTCTGTGTGCCGCCTCCAGGGCCACCTCCCTGCACTACAGAGCTTTGTCAGCTCTGCTACAACATAGAGCTGCTGTTATAGGAGACCCCACAGTAGTAAATCTAGCAGGAGGATCGTGCACAGAACAGCAGACAAAGCACTGCCTGCTACGTAGCAGCCCCTGAGCTGATAGTTTCACTTTCAGTTTCTTGTACCCAGCAGCATTGCTCCTCAGCCCCTGATCTAAAGTACAAACTCAACTCTGCTGCACTGCTGACAGCTCAAGGGCTGCTACGTAGCAGGCAGTGCTTTGCCTGCTCAGGATCCTCCTGCTACCGGTAGATTTACTACTGTGGGGTCTCCTATAACAGCAGCTCTATGTTGTAGCAGAGCTGACAAAGCTCTGTAATGCAGGGAGATGGCCCTGGAGGCGGTGCACAGAGAGCAGAGAGGGATGACTGACACCACAGAGGAGGGAGACAGACACATGAAAACCCGCCTCCCGGTCTTGGATCTGGTTTGAAACAGATTTTATATAAGTCTTTTTTTCAGTGAATCAAGGGAGCATAAATGCTATAGACACCTTGTCAGAATGCAGCCTTAGTGCTGCAGAAGGTGGTTATGTTATCTTCAGATGCCTGGAGGGGGTGACAGGTTCGCTTTAATGGCGGAGCCTGGTGCCTCGGGAGTGTTATACTGCTCCAACACACTTCATGGTCGCGGCTCTCGCTGCGGTCACGTGAGGTCACGCGTCTGTGAAATCACCTGACTTCCTCCGTCAGGACGTCAATGTCGTCAACTAGGGGCGGTCTGAGGTCCTTGTTGTTGGTGATAGTCAGGGTTGCTAGGGAAACTGGTGTAGACGACATTGACGTCCTGACGGAGGAAGTCAGGTGATTTCACAGACGCGTGACCTCACGTGACCGCAGCGAGAGCCGCGACCAGGAAGTGTGTTGGAGCAGTATAACACTCCCAAGGCACCAGGCTCCGCCATTAAGCTGTGCACATCCCTAAGACCGACTAGGGTAACGTTTCTTGCAGCGGCGGAATTTCATCCAAATAGCATACTCCAGAGGATAGCTACTGCCTGCCTGCCGCTCCATGTGTATCACATAAGCGTGTTCCACGTCTCTTGTCTCCCATCCTGGGGTAAGTAATCATTTAGCAGTTATAACTCATTCTAAACATTCTAAACCACCTGGTTCATGTCCCTAATCAGTGTGATACTAGTATGAGGATTTAGTCACCATTTAATAGTTTAAAAGGTACTAAGCGATAGATTTTCTTCAGGGTTGATATTGATAATAATATAGAAAGGGCTGAAGACTATTATATGAAGCTAAGCCACACAGGAATAAAATATAAGTATGTGATTAGTCCTTTAATTAGCACATACCCGTAGTAAAATAATGACATCCCCTTTATTGACAGAAGCTGAAGCGTTGTCAAGAAAAAGTAATTCATTCAAGAGGTAAATAATAAACCTATTTAATTTAACACACTTTTGTAGATTGAAATTAATACAATCCCTATTTTAGCATCTAGATTGATCCTAGACCCACCCTTCTTTGAAGATGCAGGTTTCCAGAGGTATACTCCACTGGTAGCTCATTCTTAAAGAGGTAGGTCCCTAGATATCAACAAATCTATTAATAGTAATACTCAATCTGCAAACAAGTGACATACGTTTATCCTGTATTATAGGAAATCAATATCCCCACTTCAGCAAGGTAACCTAAAGGAACAAAGCAAGGTTCCGGATATTCCGTGGATATTTAACATTTTAAATTTAAACCTTTTATATGATATGATTTTATAGAAAAAATAAAAACTATACTTTATTTATATTTTATTGATTTTTTGTGCGCTGAATCCCACAACATTATTATATCTTACGGTTAAGGCAATTTTTAGCATTTATAACCATAGAAGAACTTTCACACGGGGTTCTTAGGGATTTTCTAGCAGCACACGTGGCTATATTTGTAAATATCCACGGTTTGAAACTAGCCAGCTCCAGTGTAATCTCAAATATAACATATTTCAATGGTTGTTGACAATGATCAGTACTGTTTTCCATTCATATAAATACATACAAATATGTATATATATGCATATAGATATATACAAATATTTAATTAAGAGCTCTGTTTCTAACACATATGTGCTTGGTGTGTAAGACCTGTCCGTCCAGACTTTGACATAAATACAGGACATTATTCTTCAAGTCTGTTGGGGTATGGTTTAAATGAGAATTACTTATAAGGGCATGGATATTCACATACCAGAGTGCCCACCGGGTATTACCTTGTATCACAAATCTTATTTTTGGAAATACTTTAGTTAGTAACCACCTACCACAAAGGACACAATTCACAGCTCACACTCAATCTGCGGAACTTTCAACACAATTGTTTCACTAGCAACTTCCCCAAATATTAGTTAGCTTGTTGCAAAACTATAGTCTACCAGAAAACACGGACAGGACAAGCCCGACTATGTGTATTCAAAGTCTTTCTGATTAGTTTTGCGGTGCTAGCAAAATACTTGGTTTCAGCTTATCTCATTCTCACAAATGTGACTATGTGATTTTCACTTGCTAAATGTTCCTGGTTATTATCTCTGGCCCATTTAACCAGGGATCACACCTAATTGGACTCCTTTATACAGTCAGGATTTTATGTTCAAATCTTTTTATATGCATACGTTCATTCAGTTCAGTCAAGGAGTCTCATACCACGGCTGATTTTCACTGTCTTCTCATCTTCTCATGAATAGACAAACATCCTAACAAACAACAAAAAAAGAAGGGTCTTACCAAAGTCAGACGTGTCTGGCCACCAGTTTCTCCTTGGCCATGTTCAAATCCGTCACCCCTCCTGGAGTCAATGAGAAAACTGGCCTCTTTTGACGTCAATTCAGACAGAGGACTTAGATGTAGAGAGTCTGTTTCCCTCCCCATGCACGGTGTCAGTCTTGCTGTTCAAAGACCGCAGGAGGGGATATTTGGACTCTGCTTCGAAAAAACCAGAATGTCAGGAAGATCTCCCTTATGGAATGGAATGGCTGGAGACGGCTGAGATCGAATCAACACCCAGGTTTATTTCTCATATGAGGAGACAACTCAAAACATCAACTCTGAAGGTATATGGCAGAGTGTCTGCCTTCTCTAGGCTTACACTTATTTTTATAATCAACATTGAAAGATGACGTTATACAAGTTACACTGCAGGTGCAAGCATTTGGTACTTTTCCATTACTATAAGATAAGAGAAAACTTTTCTCACACGTTAATTAAAAAGAGGAGTACATTCCACAACCTAGGAGTATAACACTCACCAGCCCTGGAATATCCCACTCACGCTATTTGGCCTTGAATGTTTCAACCAGACCTAAAGGAAAAATACCTCACCACATCTGCAAGCAAAATATAATACCTTCATATACGAACATAACTACATAATGAATATAGACTATATAGAAGATTCTATTACATTAAGCTATCAAACATCAATATAAGACTATATAATATTAAACTATCAAAGATTAATATAAGATTAAAATTTCTATGACAGTCACTCATTACAACATCATGTGGCAGAGAGTTCCATAGTCTCACTGCTCTTACAGTAAAGAATCCACGTCTGTAATTATGATTAAACCTTCTTTCTTCCAGACGTAGAGGATGCACCTTTGTCCCCGTCTCAAGCCTAGGAGTAAAAAGATGATTAAAAAGGTCTCTGTGGGGCGTGGCTTAGCGCTTGATGTGATCAGACGTGTGGCAGAGAACCTCCGCCGCCACAGCGTCCATTTATCCTGTATAGAGCCCGAATTCTGCCTGTGAAAAGCCGGTGGCTGATGTCGGAAGGTCCCTGGAGCCAGGGGAGATCATCAGGACATCTCAGGGAAGCGGAGATGGTCCGAAAACGGCAAAAAGAAGTCGGGGCCGGGAGCAGTGTGGCCGGGCAAGATGGCGCCGAGACGGAAGAGGGGGCGGGTAAAAGGAATGCTGCTTATGCATGGACCCTGGAAATTGCGGAGCAGCTGCAGAGGTATGCGAGGGACACAGCCTGCCCCAGTGCACAATATCAGCAGGAGGGGGAAGGAGAAGATGAGGAGGAGATGACTGTGCAGAAGGAGGATGGGAGAGTAATAGAGGAAGAATTAACCCCTCAGGTGGGAGAGGAGGCTGCAGGAGCCCAGCAGACTACGCACACAGAGGAGGGAGAACCTACTCTACGGGACGTGTTCCAGATAGTGTCTTATTGTAAAACTACTCTGACTGCCCTGACACAAGTGCACAATGTGAGAGAGGAGATAGGAGGGATTAAAGCAGCAATGCAAAAAACTAATGCAAGGCTGACTGAAGTAGAGAAGAGAGTTGGTGACTCAGAGGATCGAGTGATGGCAGTACAAAAGACACAGCAGCAGCATGGTGCTAAGATAATGGTAGTGGCTAACAAGTCTGACGACCTAGAGAACCGGTCGCGGCGCAATAACCTGCGTCTAGTGGAATTTCCGGAGAGAGTGGAGGGGAATGATCCCACAGACTTTGTTGAAAAATGGCTGCTGGAGAAGTTTGGGGCGGATCAGTTTTCACGTGTCTTTGCAGTGGAGAGAGCTCACCGGGTTCCCATGAAGCCCTCAGTACCCAGTACCTGGTGCTGACCCCCGCACTATGCTGGCCAGAATCCTTAACTGCAGGGATAGGGACAGCATCCTCCGCAAAGCTAGCAGAATACCCAACATTACTTTTGAGGGGAAACGTATTGAGCTGTATCCTGATTATTCAGCAGAGGTCCAAAAGCTGCGCATGAAATATAGTCATGTGAAGCGACAGCTCCGTGCATGGCACATTAAATATTCAACCATATACCCGGCGAAGTTGCGAGTGGAGGCATTGGGTAAAGTCCAGTTCTTCCCAGACCCGGAGGCTGCCACTGCCTGGATGGAACGTAATCGTACCAAGTTACAGGAAGGTGGAGATCGTGACCGCACCACTTGAATGTGATACACAGACTTCGCCAAAAGGCGGTGCAGGGACCGTTGGGTGCTGAGTTGTACCATGGACTTCTTATATTGGTTTGTGCTGGTTGTTGTGGCACAATGAGAGGGGACGGTTAAGGACAAACTGCTGAACAAGTCTCCTTTTGTTATTTTCTCCTTTTAAGGATGTGTTTTTCTTTTTTGATTTTTCTCTCTTTCTCAATTTTTCTTAATTTTTCATTCTAGTCAGGGGTTCTTTCCGACTGTTACTATACTTAGCCAAGGACTGTTTTGGTTCGGGACTCTAGAGATGAAGAAATTTTTCTTTGACTTATATCTAGGCGGAGGAAATGCCTGGAATATCGGACATACAGGTTTACTTGTATGCATAAGCTGTTCACACGGCGTTGGGATTGGTTGTATCCCCACTCCCAATGCATACAGAGGGGGGTGGGGAGAGTGGGATGGGGGTGCGGTACACAAAAGTTTATGTATCAAGACACTGGTAAATGTGTTGGGACACTGGGTCAGTTTGGACTGTACAGAAGCCTGCATGACATGTCTTTATTTCATAAGAAATGAGTGGTAGTAATGTACGATTACTAAGTTGGAATGTTAGAGGGGTTTCAGACAAAGCTAAAAGAGCGGCAGTTCTACAGTATGTTAAAACATGTGCAGCTACGGTTACTTGTCTACAGGAAACTCATCTTACAAAAGATAAACTCAGAACTGGGGGGGGGATGGCGAGTGACAGGACGGATAAATTATCATCATTTGGGAACTACGTGACTGAACTAGGCCTGATTGATATATGGAGAGTGAGGAATGAAATGAAAATCTTCTCCTGCCACTCAGCCACACATGGTACGCTTTCCCGGATAGATCTTGCATTGGGGGATGCGGCCTTGGACGCAATGGTGAGGGAGGTTGAATATCTACAAAGAGCGTTATCTGATCACAGCCCGTTACAGGTTACACTACAGCTGGATGACAGAAGGGGAAGACAGGGGGCTGGTCCCTGCATCCGACATGGCTTACGACAGTAGACTTGAATATTATAGGGGATGAATTGGACCAATTTTTTCGTAACAATGAGGGAACTGCGGAGGTGACAGTAGTGTGGGATGCCATGAAGGCCTTCTTAAGGGGGATTTTTATTAGAGACATTGCCCAGTGCAAAACCCGACATAAACTAGCAGACCAGGAGGTGAAGGATGCTCTGAATAAGGCAGAAGTGGACATGACATTGAACCCTACAAGGGAGACTCATGACAGACTCAAAGCTGCACAAGAAGCGGTGAATAAGATGCATATGGAAAGGAGTGAGAGGAAGAGAGCTTTCCAGCAATCAGTATTTTTTGAGGAGGGGGAGAGAGTGGGACATTTGCTGGCAGTCATCTCGGCAGCGCAAAAGGAAAGTACACGTGTCTACAAATTGAGGGATGCTGGGGGCACACTGGTTACAGACACTCCAGACATTCTAGATGTTTTTCAGGACTTTTACTCTGACTTGTATACATCTGTAACGGGGGCGAGGACTGGGAGGTAGAAGAATTTCTGGAGGGAGTTCCCTTACCTACATTGACGGAGGACGCCAGACAGCGACTAGACGAGCCCATTGGGGTGGAAGAAGTTGAAAGAGCTATTCTCTCTATGCCGGCAAATAAGGCGCCTGGGACTGATGGTATCCCGGGGGAGGTGTATAAAGAATTTTCTGATTTGCTGGCTTCCAGATTGAAACAAGTGTTTTATGGGGCGCGAAAAAAGGGGGCACTTACACAATCTATGGAAGAAGCAACTATAGTGGTGTTGCCTAAGGAAGGGAAGGATCCTGAGTGTCCGGAATCATATATCAATATCCCTGCTGACAACAGATGTCAAGATGCTAGCTAAAATTCTGGCCACTCGACTCTCTGGTGTTATACAGGGTCTTATTCATACAGACCAATTTGAGGCGTTTGTGGGGGCAGTGTGGGTTGAGTAGGGGGTAAGCAGGGGCAGTGTGGGTTAAGTGGGAGCAGTGTGGGTGAGTAGGGGGTAAGCAGGGGCAGTGTGGGTAAGTGGGGGCAGTGTGGGTGATTGGGGGGGTAAGCAGGGGCAGTGTGGGTAAGTGGGGGCAGTGTGGGTGATTTGGGGGTATAGCAGGGGCAGTGTGGGTAAGTGGGGCAGTGTGGGTGAGTAGGGGGTAAGCAGGGGCAGTGTGGGTAAGTGAGGGCAGTGTGGGTGATTGGGGGGGTAAGCAGGGTCAGTGTGGGTAAGTGGGGGCAGTGTGGGTGAGTAGGGGGTAAGCAGGGGCAGTGTGGGTGATTGGGGGGCTAAGCAGGGGCCGTGTGGGTAAGTGGGGGCAGTGTGGGTGAGTAGGGGGTGAGCAGGGGCAGTGTGGGTGATTGGGGGGGTAAGCAGGGGCAGTGTGGGTGCAGATCTCAGCCCCGGTGGCCCTGTAGCCTTAGTTGAGGAGTGGGGGTGGAGGGGGGATAGCAGATTCCAGGGCTGCCGCCCCTGCAGCTTACAGTGGCAGAGCGCCGCCGCCATCTTACCATGGGACGCTGCGGCGGCCGACGTGTGTCATGACGCCGGGTGGTGATTCTGGCGACGCCCCCTTTGCTAATGCCGCTCCCCCTGGCTGCTGACGCTTGGGAGTCAGGGCTGACACTGTGTAATGGACGGTGCGGCCCGGCGGCGGGGGAGCGGGAGCATGGGGCGAGGGAGCGGGAGCATGGGGCGAGTAGGCGGGAGCATGGGGCGAGGGAGCAGGGGAGCGGAAGCATGGGGTGAGGGAGCGGGAGCATGGGGCGGGGACCGGGCAGTGGTGGGGGTTTGGGGCGATAAAGAGCAGTTTAGTGTTTCCGGGCAGAATCGGCGGCTCGCGATGGCGCATGCGCGCCATCGCTCGATAGCGGCACAGTGGCCGAAAGCGCAAAACTGCTGATTATGTATATAGATAGATAAGAGCTGCAAAAAGAATAAAAGATCGCTCGCGGCGGGGCAGATGGGTGGGCAGTGGAGATGGCGGTTGGGTAAGGGAGACGGCTCGCGATGACGCTGTCGCGTCATTGCTCGCAGTGCCGCAAAGGATTTTGGGATTCGGCTACAGTGGCCGAATCCCAAACTCCCGATTATATAAATAGATGTTGGGTAGCACGAAGGGTGTTATTACGGGCATTTATAATGATTTTCTGCATGCTTTTCTGGGAGGGTTCCGACCGGCAGCCAAAAGTAAATGGGAAAATGATGTGGGGGACTTGACGGAGGAACAGTGGGAGTCCATATTGGAGACAGTGCCCCGATTATCCCTCAGTGAACCAGCTAGACTTTCTCAGGTGTACATTATCCATAGGACTTATAGGACACCGGAGGTGATGTTCAAGGCGGGCCTGAGGCAAGATTCTCGATGTCCCAGATGTGGATCAGAGGGGGCTGGGTTAATGCATATGTTGTGGTCATGTGCTCACTTGACTGCATTCTGGATAACGGTCATTACAAAGATTGAAGGAGTGTATGAATGTAGGATCGAAAGAAACTCAATAGTGTGTGTGCTGGGCGACGTGTCTACGATCTCAACATCAGAGGCTAGTGGGATAGCCATAGCCAGGTTACTATATGTATCGAGGAAGTTGATAGCCAGTAAGTGGATTGATGATGTACCTCCAACTAGATGGGAATTCCTACGCAGGGCACACCAAGTTGTAAGGCTTGAGGAAAAAATATATAAAAGGAGGAATAAGGAACAAACATTTGACAAAATATGGGCAGCTTGGCTGGCAAGGACTTAATGTGGCTATCGACCCAGAGAGCCTAATAAACTGTTTTATTTGGGAGTGTACTGGGGAAGGGGAGTGGGGGTGGGAGGGGTTGTTCGGGGTATTTTATGTTCCAGATTCATTGTTAGGGAGTGCAAATGATGATGTGTATTGTACTCTTTTGTTATGCGATATGAAAATAATAAAAACAACTGGTTAAAAAAAAAAAAAGGTCTCTGTACTGTCCCCTCAAATATTTATACATTATTATAAGATCACCCCTAAGCCTTCGTTTTTCCAAACTAAATAATCCCAAGTTTAATAATCTGTCTTGGTATTGCATACCTCTCAGTCCTCTAATAACCTTGGTCGTTCTTCTCTGCACCTGCTCTAGTTCAGCTATGTCTTTCTTAGGCTATGTGCACACTTGGAGGTTTACTGCAGGTTTAGCAGCGGAAACCGCCGGTCGGTTTCCATGAGGTTTATGTAAATTTATGTTAATCCAAAAGCGGCTTTTGGGTTAACATATAAACCTATGGAAACCGACACCCGGTGTGCACACACCGGCGGTTTCCACATGCTCATCTGTTGCTAAACCGCTGGGTTCCCAGCGGGTTAGCAAAGAATGAGCATGTCCTATAAACCGGCCGGTTCTGCAGCGGCTGCAAGCAGAATCATGTGCTGCTTCCAGCCGCTGCAGAACCGCCGGCGCTAACCCGCTGTGCACCCGCCGCAAACCCGAGGCACAGCCGCCGCACATACCCGACAGGAAGCCGGTGGACGGCTGCAGAGCTTCCTGTCGGGTCCGCCCAGCCGCCGACCCGCTGTGCACCCGACAAGTGTGCACATAGCCTTATACACCAGAGACCAGAATTGTACACAGTATTCTAAGTGTGGTCGCACTAGTGACCTGAATAGAGGTAAAATGATGTTCTCCTTATGAGCATCTATGCCTCTTTTAATGCATCCCATTATTTTATTTGCCTTTGCAGCAGCTGCCTCACACTGGGCACTAAATGTGAGTTTATCATCTACCCATATACCCAGGTCTTTTTTGCCCAGTGTTTTACAATTAAGAACATAATTATACATTATTTCCTCTGCCCAAGTGCATGACCTTACATTTATCCCACTTAAAGCTCATTTGCCATTTATCAGCCCAAGCTTCTAGTTTACATAAATCCTCCTGTAATATAAAATTGTCCTCCTCTGTATTGATAACCCAGCAGAGTTTAGTGTCATCTGCAAATATTGAGATTCTACTCTGTATGCCCCCTACAAAGTCAGTAATAAATATGTTATAAAGAAGCGGGCCCAATACTGACCCCTGTGGTACCCCACTGTTAACTGTGACCCATTCTGAGTGTGTTCCATATCACTGAGCCAGTTCTTAACCCACTTATATTTTCCCTGATCCCCATTGCTCCCATTTTATGTATCAACCTTTTGTGTGGCACCATATCAAAAGCTTTTGAACAGTCCATATACACCACGTCCACTGCATTTCTTTGGTCCAGTCCAGAACTTAACTCTTCATAGAAGCTTATCAGATTAGTTTGACAGGAACGGTCCCTCGTAAACCCATGTTGATATTGGGTCATGAGGTTATTTTTATTCAGATACTCCAGTATAGCATCTCTTAGAAAACCCTCTAGGATTTTACCCACAGTAGAGATTAAGCTTACTGGCCTATAATTTCCAAGTTCAGTTTTTGTCCCCTTTTTGAATATTGGCACCACATTTGCTATACGCCAGCCCTGTGGTACAGACCCTGTTATTATGGAATCTTTAAGGATTAAAAATAATGGTTTATCTATGACGGTACTAAATTCCTGCAGTACTCTGTGTGACACAATGGATGCTGTCCGTGTGCTATCCGGGAATCCACGGATAGCACACGGATAGGATGTCACTGCATACTCACCTGCCTCCAGCGCCGCTGCTCCTCTCACTTCCGGGCCGCTCTTGGGCTCAGTGAAGTGAATATTCATGAGCCTAATGAGCGGCACCAGAAGTGAGAGGAGCTGTCAGCGCTGGAGATAGGTGTGTATGAAATTCTTTATTTTTCGGGTTGTCACTTTTGTCCGTGGTCCGTGCACACGGATGTCACACGGATGACATCCATGTGCATGGACGTATCATGGCAAAAGCGGTCCTTGCATCCACAAAAAAAAAAGGACATGTCGCCATGTGGAGCACACGGACACGCATCTGCTCCACATGGCGACACGGTTCGTGCGGAAAAATGGAAGTGTGCACAGGACCATAGGGGAACATGTGTCCCCATATATCCGTGCCTCCGGCATGTGTCGGCACAGACCACACACGTGCCGGAGGCACAAATTTGTGAATGAGGCCTTAGCGAGTGTGACAAGCTGAGTGTGACCGGAGTGTAAGTGCAAATGGAAGTGTGTCAGTGAGGAGGTATTTGGGAAGGCTGAGGCCGGCTTCACACCATGGTGACATGCGATCCAGGGCTGTCAGATTTCACCTGAGGAAGACAGCGACGGCTGTTGAAACGTGTTGTTTCGCTATAGAGAGCTAATATTACTTCATGAAATAAATTAGGTTGGTATATTAATTACAATAGCTCTAGTCCTTCATTAATTTCCTCCAGTGCTCCACTAACACCACACACCATTTCCTTCTTCTGTGATATTTTCTCCCTTCGGGGAGTGCGGGGTGGAGCTGCTCTGGGAGACTAACAGGACCTGAGATGACGTCACAGTAGGAACGCTCCGCTAGATCACGCGGATTGAACACGTGACCCTTGCCGGAGGAAACAGCGCTTCTTACCACACCCCACAGCAGCCGCGCTCCTGCCTGCATTTCCTAGCGACCTGTCTGCCACTCACCCACGCTGGACACTTCAGTTGTGCGGAGTCTAGCACAACTACAGTAGGTGAGTGAAGCAGCATACGGGCATACTTATCAAGTAATATTGATTGGCACTATATAGGCACAACCTCTTTTTTCTATTCCAAAAAGAAGGGAAGGCACTGTTAGACCTAATATTAACCAACAGGCCGGACCATATATCAAATATATGGGGAGGTCACTTGGGTAATATTGATCACAAAATAATAAGTTTTCAAGTATCCTTTAATAAGATGTGTAGTAGAGGGGCTACAAGGACACTAAATTTCAGGAAGGCAGATTTCCAACGGTTGACAAATTATCTTAGTGCAATAAACTGGGACTGGTCCTGAGACATAAAAGTACACAAAGCAAAGACGTTTATAAGCATCCTGAATAGGACCTGTGCACAATATATACCCCATGGGAATAAACATGCTAGAAATAGGAAGAAACCACTATGGCTAAATAAGGCTGTAAGGGGCGCAAAACGTGACAAAAAGAAAGCATTTAGGGAATTAAAGAAAGTAGGTAGTGATGAGGCATTAAACAAATACAGAAAATTAAATAATATCTGTAAAAAGCAAATCAAGGCAGCAAAGATTGAGACAGAGAGACTCATTGCCAGAGAAAGTAAAAAAAATCCCAAAATATTCTTTAACTACATAAATAGTAAGAAACTAAAAAATTATTGTGTTGGTCCTCTTAAAAATAGTCTGGGTGAAATGGTGGATGAGGAAGAGGAAAAAGCCAATATGCTAAATGACTTTTTTGCAACAGTATTTCCACAAGAATATCCCATGACAGACAACATGATCAGTGATAACAAAAACTCTCCATTAAATGTAACCTGCTTAACCCACCAGGAAGTACGGCACCGTCTAAAAATCACTAAAGTTGACAAATCCCCAGGCCCGGATGGAATACACCCCAGAGTATTGCAGGAATTAAGTACTGTCATAGGTAAACCATTATTTTTAATCTTTAAAGATTCCATAATAACAGGGACTGTACCACAGGACTGGCTTATAGCAAATGTGGTGCCAATATTCAAAAAGAGGACAAAAACTGAACTTGGAAATTATAGGCCAGTAAGCTTAACCTCTACTGTGGGTAAAATCCTAGAGGGATTTCTAAGAGATGCTATGCTGCAGTATCTGAAGAAAAATAACCTCATGACCCAATATCAACATGGGTTTACAAGGGACCGTTCCTGTCAAACTAACCTGATAAGCTTCTATGAAGAGGTAAGTTCTGGACTGGACCAAAAAAATGCAGTGGACGTGGTGTATATGGACTGTTCAAAAGCTTTTGATATGGTGCCACACAAAAGGTTGATACATAAAACGAGAGCAATAGGGATAGGGGAAAATATGTGTAAGTGGGTTAAGAACTGGCTCAGTGATAGGAAACGAAGGGTGGATATTAATGGAAGACACTCAGAACGGGTCACAGTTAACAGTGGGATACCACAGGCATCAGCATTGGGGCCGCTTCTTTTTAACATTTATTAATGACCTTGTAGGGGGCATACAGAGTAGAATGTCAATCTTTGCAGATGACACTAAACTCTGCAGGGTAATCAATACAGAGGAGGATAATTTTATATTACAGGAGGATTTATGTAAACTAGAAGCTTGGGCTGATAAATGGCAAATGAGCTTTAATTGGGATAAATGTAAGGTCATGCACTTGGGCAGAGGAAATAAAATCTATAATTATGTGCTTAATTGTAAAACACTGGGAAAAATTACTACTGAAAGAGACCTGGGTGTATGAGTAGATGAAAAACTCATATTTAGTGCTCAGTGTCAGGCAGCTGCTGCAAAGGCAAATAAATTAATGGGATGCATTAAAAGAGGCATAGATGCTCATGAGGAGAACATAATTCTACCTCTACACAGGTCACTAGTGCGACCGCATTTAGAATACTGTGTACAATTCTGGTCTCTGGTGTATAAGAAAGACATAGCTGAATTAGAGCAGGTGCAGAGAAGAGCGACCAAGGTTATTAGAGAACTTAGGGGTTTGCAATACTAAGACAGGTTATTAAACTTGGGGTTATTTAGTTTGGAAAAACGAAGGCTTAGGGGTGATCTTATAATAATGTATAAATATATGAGGGGACAGTACACAGAGACCATTTTAATGATCTTTTTACTCTTAGGCCTGAGATAGGGACAAGGGGGCATCCTCTACATCTGGAGGAAAGAAGGTTTAATCATAATCACAGACGTGAATTCTTTATTTTAAGAGCAGTGAGACTGTGGAACTCTCTGCCACATGATGTTGTAATGAGTGAGTCACTACTAAAATTTAAGAATGGCCTGGATGCCTTTCTTGAAAAATATAATATTACCGGTTATATATACTAGATTCTTTGATAGGGCATTGATCCAGGGAACTAGTCTGATTGCCGTATGTGGAGTGAAGAAGGAATTTTTCTCCCTAATGTGGAGCTTAGTGTTGCCACATGGTTTTTTTTTGCCTTCCCCTGGATCAACATGTTAGGCTATGGGTTGAACTAGATGGATTTAAAGGGAACCTGTCACCCGATTTTAAGGCCCTACACTATCTCTAGCTGTCCCTACACCTTCCTAGCAGCTCCCTATCTATCCCTTTCTTATCTAAAGTGTCCCTATGAAAGATGTGTAATATAAGTATAAACTTACTGCAGTCCCCGTGGTTGGGGGACTGGGTAGGCGTGGCCTCACCTCCTTCAGCACACCTCCTGGTTGTAATGCACGCCCGCTGGGCGGCATTATTCTGGGTCCTCTCTGCCCCATTAATCTCCCGCCCTCTACACCTCTTTGCACCGGCCGGGCGTCACATCTGGTGCGGTGAATTATGGGCCGTCACGTGATCGGCCCTAGTGCATTATGGGCCGATCACGTGATCGGCCCAGTGCATTATGGGCTTGATCACGTGATCGGCCCGGCTTCAATAAGCGCATTGCGCATACGCGGAGCCGATCACGTGATCAAGCCCATAATGCACTGGGGCCAATCACGTGATCGGCCCCATAATGCACTAGGGCCGATCACGTGAGGCCCATAATGCACCGCGCCGGATGTGACGCCCGGCCGGTGCAAAGAGGTGTAGAGGGCGGGAGATTCCAATTAATGGGGCAGAGAGGACCCAGAATAATGCCGCCCAGTGGGGCGTCCATTACAACCAGGAGGTGTGCTGAAGGAAGTGAGGCCACGCCTACCCAGTCCCCCAACCACGGGGACTGCAATAAGTTTATACTTATTTTACACATCTTTCATAGGGACACTTTAGATAAGAAAGGGATAGATAGGGAGCTGCTAGGAAGGTGTAGGGACAGCTAGAGATAGTGTAGGGCCTTATAATCGGGTGACAGGTTTCCTTTAAGGTCTTCCTTCAACCTTAAATACTATGTTACTATGTAAGGGGGCCCTGATGGAGAAGATTTCATCCTGAGGTAGAGGCAATGGCCCGTCTTGAACTAGCTGTGTCGATGCGCTGAACCAGCTTCTACCTGGCCACAAGGGTGCTATCAGGATTGTGGTGACCCTATCTGTTCTCATCTTTTGCAGAGTTCTGGCCAGTACTGGAATTGGAGGAAGCCGTAGGCAATGCCCATGGGTGGGCAAAGATGTACACCCCAAAGGATTCAGCGAGAAGAATTTTTCTACTTTTGCATTTAGATGGTTGGCGAAAAGATATGTCTGGAGGTCACTATTTCAAGACCAGCATCAGAAATACCTCTTAGCTCAGGCTCCATTCTCCCAGGTGAATATTTCGCCTTCTGAGGAAATCCACCAGGATGTTGGGAGAGCCCTTCAGATGGACTGCCTTCAGAGATAACAGATGTTTTTCTGCCAGACAAAGATACTTGTAGAGATGTATTTTAGGCTTTCGTATCTCGTGCCTCCATGGTGATGAAAATAGACGACAATGGTCATATTGTCCGAGTACAACTGCACGTGGTGTCCCAGGATCAAACCACCTGCTACTTTGAGAGCCTCCTCCACAGCTTTCAATTCTCTTAAGTTCGAAGACCTAGTGCTAATCTTGGAGGTCCATATACCTTGGAAGAGTGTTCCTGCTACGATGCTGCACCAGCTCCTTTGACTGGCGTCCGTCGTGTGTCAACAGAGGAGACTGGTCCCAGTTAACACCTCTCCAAAGGTTTTGGGGATTAATTACCTGGAGAGAGAGGTATTCACACGTTCTATGAGAGAGACTTTCTTGTTCAGAGAACCCAAATGTCTGTCCAAGAAGATAGGACATGCCCCTGCAGAACTTTTGTACGGGCCTGATCTCAGGCCACTGCATGGATGCATGCCATCATAGGCCCCAGTGTAGACATCACTTCTCCCAGGGTAGGTGCTCTCTGGTCTTGAAATCTGGGAGATTTTCATCAGATTCTGGAGCCGGCGATCTTTGGGTAAAAATGAAGTTCACTTTTCGATATCTAAAAAGACCCCCAAAAGAAATGATTTCGTGTTAAGGGATGCAGATCTGACTTTTCTAGATTCTGTATCCAACTGAGGGATCGCAGGATCTCTAAGGATTTGGCTATGTTCTGTTGCAGTAGAGGAACAGAGAGAGCGATATTCAGTAAATTGTTGAGATACAGGACAATGCAAACTTTCTGTTTCTGTATGAAGGTCCCCACTTCTGCCATGATCTTGGTAAAGACACGGGGGGCTGATGATATGTAATGGAAGGATGTTGTATAGAAAGTGGCGCATCTGATGACCTTGGGAAATTGCGAATCTGAGGAATTTTCGGTGGGTTTGGTGAATGGGAATATGATAAAATTCATATTTCAGGTCCATCGCAGCCATCACCCAAGTCTGCTCAATCAGCAGAATTGCAGATTTGATGGATTTCATCTTGGATTTCATTTCTCTACTAGAAACCCTGTTGCTTTGTGTGGCAGGGCAAAGGAGTGTAGAAGGTCTTCTCTGGAGGTCCCCTGGGAAAGATGTTATTCCAATAGGCTTAGCCAGCAAAATAAAGACCTGGTTACACAAGTAGCCGCCATATTGGTTTTTAGCAGGGTTGAGGATATATCCCATGATTTACTCAACAGGCTTTCGATTTTACAGTCCATAGGATCTTTAAGCTGGGAAGAGTCTTTGAATGGAATAGCAGTTTTCTTCGCTACCCTGGAGAGCTGGACTTCTAGATTGAAAACCTCCATTTAGAGCAATCCCCATCCAAGGGGAATCTGCTTTTTAACTCAGATGGAACATCAAGGAGTTTCTCCTGGAGTCCCATTCATGGAGGATAAGATTCTGCATGTTTTCATGAACTGAGAACCTGGACCGAGTGCCCGATTTCCTTCTCCTCCACCCTGTGGTACTTCTCACCACATTCAACAACTCTTCCATATCTTCAGAAAAATAATATTTTTTAGTTTAGTAATTTTAGGAGTAGAGGTTGAGCCCTCAGTCTCCCACAGATCTTCAGAGCCTGAAGACTGATCTCGCTGGAATCAATGTCAGACTCCTCAAGCACCATTTTCTTCTTCTTAGCAGGAGGGGGTTTTACTAAGGCTTTACTAAGGGAGGGCTTGGGAGAAAGAGGTCATGCATGTCTGAACCTCCTGTTTAATTAGAGTTTAGATACCCCATCAGGGATGGTTTTTCAGCCCACATGATATCGGTGTAGGTGTGGCATAATTTTTCTTTATAGGAAGAAGTGAGTTTGGTATAGCATACTGCACATTTGCAGCTGGAAAATTCCCTCCCTTTTTAAGGGCAGGAACCTTATCTCTCTAGAAAGAATGAGAGAAAGAAATTACCAAGAACCCAGAGGAGATAATACCAAATGCATTATAAGGCATAGGGAAGTGGCCTTCATCTGCTACTTGCAGTAGGATGAAGAACATGGGGCTCTGCAGATGCAGAGTGGAAAGATTTATTGCCTTCCATAGGTCTCAGACACAAACAAGGCAGGTCCTACCTGGAGGCATCTTTTGGCCGGGATTAAAGAGTAAGACAAGGAAATGGCGATTGAGAAATGTAGACGCTCCTCCCTGGCTCATGCTAAAGGAATCCCGCTTCCGCATGCCATACCGCTCCGGAGCTACAGCATGGGTGCGGCTATTGATGAGAGCGCATGCGCTCCATCGTGGAACGCAATCTGGAAGTGACGCTAGAGCACTAGCAGCGTTACTTCAGACATGTGCACACAGACAGAGAGGCCAGCATGTTTGGGGGAAGGGGAGAACGCTGGAGAGCTACAAAAGGCCTCCAGCAAGATATCTCCTCTCTGCTTTACCCTCAGAAGAGATGCAGGAGGTCCCAAATCTAAGGGAGACATGAGCAGCAAAGGAGAGCAAAAGCCCACAATCTCAGTTGCCCGGCAAGTAAATGTTGTTTTAACGTGCTCTATTTGCCGGCTACAGCAGCACCATCACACCTCTTCTTGCCCTATAGGGGACAAGAAAAATACTTGATTGATGGCGGGGAGGGTTATTTAACCTCTTTGCGTTTTCTGTCCCCTATTAGGGGCAGGGAGGCAATTTCCCATGATGCTGTTGTGGAAGGTGATTAGAGAAAATATAGACACACCTGCTGGAGATGAGGATGGATGAATAAACCCTTCAGCTATGTTTTTATCGATGTAATCTTGAGGGTCTTTAATTCCTACTCTGCCAGTGGGTAAATTCCTCCAAAAGCTATCAAAATAGATCACTTGGACAGTCATGTGGCTGATGAGGGAGTAAGAGCAGCATTTTCGTTGTCACATACATCAACAAATTCTTTATATACATGTGGAGAGTAGTCTGCCTGCCGGCAGTGAGGGGACTTAAAGCCGCAATGCTCTTCTGGGAAATTGCATATACAAATTGTCACTTTAGTGAGGAAGTGAAAAACTTTAATGCCACCTAATAAATATATACAAGTTATATACAAGTGGTAATTTAGAACACTGTTCAGGATTCTCTTTAACTTCTTCAATTGGTGAATTCTAAAGGGATTGGACAGCAGGTAGAAAATACACATACTTAGTTTCCCTGTTGATTATTAGATTTTGAGTTAGTTAGTAGCCATAGAATTGTTTGCTCCCGAATTGACCATGAAAAGGTGTGGAAACCCATAGAGAACCAACATAGAACTTGATAAGAATTAAGCAATGAGAGTCTGTTTTCTTTTTTAATGTTTGGCAAAATAGAAGAGATTGAATAGATGATGACTGCATTCTATGGAGGCACTGGTTCAGAATAAACTAGTTCTTTATCAGAAAAATTAAAATATGCTACCACTGCCACTGTTTTACATAGCCAAGAAGGACAATTTATGGGAAAGTGTTCGGACTTGCCACAATAAAGGCACTGATTTTCCCAGAATTTCCATTCTGTTCTCTCAGCACTTTCACGTTTTAATAGGCTGTCTACCTACATGGGTTCAGTTTCAGATAAGTGATGATTAGTGATGGGCGAACCCGAACTTGGGGTCCATACCGAACACCTAGTGTGAGGACATGGACCCAAAACACTGACTTCACTGAAAAGCCTATGTTTCTGTGAGGGTTCAGCTATGAGGGCTATAAAAGAAATCAAAACAGTGATTAAAACCGTAGCATTATACTTATCTAAGACCGTACGCTTGTAACACCACTTCTGGGTCCCGCTCATTAACCTACAGTTTATTCACTGGACTCTGAATACAACAGTCAATCACAGACACCCACTCTTTGTGACAGTGGCTGTGATTGGCTGTTGTGCCCACATCCATTGTGCCGAGGTCTGTGGCATTGGGGTAATAGAAGGGGGTAATGACAGTTGAGTGTTGACAGGTGTCAATAAGCTCTAGATGGATAATGTTCAGGCTTCTATGAGACCTGGTCATTATCAATCCTGTGAGTAAATAGCTAAAACACAAAGAAAAATCCTTTATTTTAAATAAAACACACAAACGACCCTGTTTCACCCACTTATTAACCCCAAACATACCCTCTAATTTTAATCCACAGCGATGTCTAGCGAAGCACACTTGGCGCTGCAATTCAGTGAGCATTGAGTGTCCACTCACCGCGAGTAGTACTCTCAGACTGAGTCCTCAGATGAACTCTCTCACGTCAACACTCAAGCAAGCCTTGGCTCAGTCTCACCTAATGTAGAAGAGCTGAGTGTGCTTCGCCGGACATTGCTGTGGATTATAGTTGGAGGGTATGTTTGGGATAATAAATGGTGCAACAGGGTTGTCTGTGTTATATTTAAAATCTAGACATCCACTTGAGGAAGACGCAGTCAGCGTCGAACGCGTTGTGGCAGGAGGGGTTTTATTTGTTGAATGAATAAAACTCAAAGGTAATATATTTAAGAGCATTGTGTATCCTGTTTTAGCTCTCAGCGCTTACTATTATTATACCACATTTATTCATCGGCATATTTAAAATCTAGGATGTTTCTGTTTTTTTTTGTTTTTTTTTAAACTATTTACTCACAGGATTGATAATGGGCAGGTCTCATAGAAGCCTGACCATGCTCAATCTAGAGATTAATGGCAGTTGTCATTAACCTCTATCACAACAATGTCACTGCACCAGGGCATTGGGAAGAGCAGGGTAAAACACTAGGAATTGATGCTTCTAATGGGGTGGCTGCGGTCTGCTATTCTGTATTTAGCCTGGCGGGCCAAATAGCTATGGGCCTCACCATGCTGAGAATACCAGACCCCAGTAGCCTCGTTTTACCTTGGCTGGCAATCAAAAATAGGGTGGAGCTCACGCATTTTTAATTATTTAAATAATTTAAAAAAATAACATGCTCCACCGTATTTTTGATTGCCTGCCAAGGTAAAACCAGGCAGCTGAGCGTGGAGCCCGTAGTTGTCCGCTTTATCTGCACTGAGAATCAAAAATACAAGGAACCCCTATACAAATTTGTATTTATTTATTCTTAGAGCACAATGACGACACAATAGGCGCAACAGCCAATCACAAACGCTGTCACAGAGAGTGGGTGTCTGCGATTGGCTGTTGGAGGCAGAGTCCAATTAATAAACCGGAGGTTAATGATCGGGACCCGGAATTGGTGTTACAATCGAACGGTCCTCGGTAAGTATAATGCTGCTTTAATAACCGTTTTGCTTTTCTTTTTCCCAGTACCCACCTAGCCACCATTTTATAACTGTAAAGTCTGGGTTTGGCCTCAGGTTTGGTTCAAGTCCAGACTTTAACAAGAAAAAAGAAAAAAGGACATCTGCAGGTTCACCCACCTCTAGTGAGGACTCAAGTCACTGACTGGTGGTTGAAGCAGGTAAATTATGACTATGGGACCAGGTGAAACTGTCTTCTCTCTGATAACCGTGTATCATTTCGAATAAAATGGTGAATGAAGTCATCATGGTTTGTAGTGGCATCAACCCATGCTAATTCATCTTTAAAGATGTTTTCCAGTCTAAAATGATAATTTTGCATTCACTCCATCTGCAGATTTATCAATCCACAGAAATATCATTTTAGACCAGACAACCCCTTTAAGTGCACTGGAGAGTCCATTCTTAAAAAAAGATAATTCCATTTAGCATCAATTACCAACTGTCTGAAATCTGTGGTGTTGTACCACTCACAGGGTGAGCGTCTGGGAGTGGACCCACAAAGGCACAGCACAAAGACAACTTAGAGGGACTTGACTGTGGTTTTTCAACAGGTTTTCTCGAGAACCACTAAAGGTGAGGGTGTTGCACTGCAGGTAGAAACCAGGTGCCACCCAGGAAGACAGGTGCTGCAACAGCTGGCCGCTGGGGTAGGAACACACAGATGGACAGTGTCTCTGGATAAGGTGAAGCCTATGCTGGCAGGTGGGGAGGCTTAGCTGATACCGGCAGATCAGGCAGGTATGAGGCAGCACAAAGGATCTTTGACACAGCAGATGCAGGCACTAATACGAGACACAGGTTAGAGGATCAGGAACAAATGCAAAGGGAAAAAGTACTGGGACAGGGATCTAACTAACAATGCATCTCTAGCAGTAGACCATATTGCTCAGGCAGCCCCCAATGGGGGAAGGTGTCTTAAATACACTGTGCTACTCAGCGACAGACTGAGAAGCATTTCTGGGCTAGGGCGTACTAGCCCTTTACGACAAGCGAGAGTGTGACACCCAAGCAGGCTACCAGGAGACCTGAGCAGCGTGCGTAGGTTTGGGGAGCAAGAAGTGACTGACTGGGACCGATAAGAGGCCACGGGCCTGTTGGCAGTTGAACATGTTGCTGACGTTGGTCTCCCTGCCATGGGGTGGTTGCACCGCGGCGATAGGTGCTACGGCTATATTCCGTGACAGGGCATTTACCCTGACAGAGCCATCAATGTAGCTGTAGCTGTTGCAAACCGATTATGGTCATCAAATATCTGGCCCATAGCTGTTAGGAAGGCCTCCAAGTCATTAAGCTTTGTATTCTTAGGGTAAGGACTCACTGGCGTGAAACTCTGATTTCTCCCATCGCCTTCCACGACAGCATTGGAGGATGTCGTCCACGCCCTATTGGGGGACAGGAACACAGAGAGGTTAAAAGCCCCTCCCCTTCCTCCACACTCCAGTGTCTTCCTGTCCCCCTTGGGACATGGAGAGGTTCCAGTGCTGTCAGGCAGGCAGGGGCAGCATTTGGGTAGACTTACAGCCAGGCCAGAGATGGGCGTCGGGGGCGACCTCCTCCACCTTCTCGAGGCTCCCATGGTGGGACCTGGCGGCCTTCCTGCGTCCTCCGGGGCAAAGCAGACCGGTTTCGGAGCGCCAGAGGCCTGTCTCAG
Organism: Allobates femoralis; assembly: GCA_033576535.1. Lineage (NCBI taxonomy): Eukaryota > Metazoa > Chordata > Amphibia > Anura > Aromobatidae > Allobates > Allobates femoralis. Next base: position 379,013,653 of record JARQOC010000003.1, read on the forward strand.
CTCTCCGGCGTCTCCCTCCTCCAGCTGCGGTCCCGGGAGCGCACACCGCAAGTGCCGCGACGTGACTTCCGGTTTCGGGTGACGTCACTTCTGGTTTTCGGGCGGCGGCTCCTGTGCACGCGACGCGGCTGGGGCACGGCTTCAGGGACCCGGCAGGCCTATCGCACGCGTCTGCCTGCGGCCAGTGACCAGTAGGAGGGAGGGATCAGCTGTTCCTCGTTGGGGGCACGGTGCTTATGGATAAGTACCCGCCGGAAGACTACACCCAGGTAAGGAGGATCCCTGAAGATGGAGGGTGTTAGATCTTCCTCCTCTGCCTCTGCAGAGCTCAGCATTCCCCCAGCTCCTGTAAGTGTCTTGGGGGTGGTCACTGTGTTAGGGGGCATTAGATCTCTTTTCTCACTCTGGGTCCCCTTCTTTCCCCTTTTTCTATAGGGAGACAAGGGCCCCTCTGTTAAAGGCAGCAAAACCCCATCCAGAAAATGTGGCATCTGCGGCATGAAACTTCCTTCTTCCTGCAAAAAGAAGTTGTGTCAGCCGTGTATGAACGGTGTGGTCAGGGAAGAATCCCCGTCCCTGCTTGAGGAACTCCAGTCCATGGTTAGACAAGACGTTCAAGCAGTTAGACAGGAGGTGCAGGCTTCTATCTCAGCCTTGCCGGTTTTTGCTGCAGCATCCAGGCCTTCCCCTCCAAAAAAGAGGAAGCTCCAGGACTGTGATTCGGTGGATCTCATGGAGGCGGTCCAGAGCTCTGCGTCTGAGGATGGCGAGGATGTTACCTCTGTTGCCTCTGCTCGGGCACGAGATTCTGGACACTAGTATTTTTCCTCTGAGTCCATGGGGGAATTGCTGGACGCTGTCCATAGCACCATGGGAGTTGAGGAGGTGGAATCCCCTTGTTCAGTGCAGGACGAAATGTTCAGAGGCTTGAAGGCTAAGCGGCAGTTGGGCTTCCCTGTCCATGAGGTCATCCGGGAACTCGTCCACCGGGAGTGGGAGTTGCCAGAAAATAGGCTGATCACCCCTTCCGAGTTAAAACGACGGTTTCCCTTGGAGGGTGCTGACTTTGTCGGGGATGTTCCGATGGTGGACATCCAGGTGGCCAGGGTGGCAAAAAGACCGCCTTACCGTTTGAAGATTCCTCCCAGTTGAAGGACCCCCTCGATCGTAAGATAGAGAGTGTTCTCAAAAAATCCTGGGAGGCAGCCGATATGTCTTTGAAGGTGAACATTTCTTCGACATGTGTGGCCAGATCTCTCTTTAAGTGGATCGCCCAGCTGGAAGATCACATCCTGCAGGGTACTTCCAGGGAGGAGCTTTTGGATTCCGTTCCACTCCTGAGGCGTGCTACAGGCTTCCTGGCTGATGCCTCGGCGGAGTCGGTCCGCATTGGCGCCAGGTGCGCATTGTTGTCCAACACAGCTCGCAGAGCTGTGTGGCTTAAGATGGGGAATGGGGATGTCACGTCTAAACTTAAGCTGTGTGGCATCCCTTTTCAGGGGTCTTATGTCTTTGGCCCAGCATTGGATGACATCTTGGAAAAGGTGTCAGACCGGAAAAAGTGTCTCCCTGAACAGAAGCCCTTTCGGAAGCAGTCCTTTCTGCCAGAGCGTAGCCAGCCCTCCCAGTATAGGGGGAAGGGTAAGTCCGGTCGCTGGGCCTACCAGAAAGGTGACAAAAAACGTAATATCTTGCTCCCCCAGCACCGAAGTCAGGGGGCGGGGGGCCAGCCGGGCTCTAAGCAATGACGCCGGGCCCATTGCGGGGTGGCTCTTGAGGTTTCTTCCCCAGTGGGAAGCAATCTCCTCATGCCCGTGGATCCTCTCGACCATTCGGGAGGGTCTGCGGTTAGAATTCGAGAGTCAGCCCCCTCCATGTCTGCGGATCACTCCCCTTCCTCTTGGGGACTCTCGCACACTGTTTTTGTCGGGTCTGCAAGACCTGTTAGGTTCCGGCGTGGTGTCTCCGGTCCCTCCGGGAGAAGTAGGCCAGGGGCACTACTCCAGGTTGTTTGTGGTATGAAAGCCCTCCAGAGCGCCCCGTATCATCTTCAATCTAAAACTTCTCAATCGTCATGTTCTCTACAGGCGATTCAAGATGGAATCCGTCCGCTTGGCGATTCCCCTGATCGGGCAGGATTACATGATGGCCTCCATCGACCTCCAGGACGCGTACTATCACGTCCCCATTCACCCGTCTCACAAACGCTTTCTGCTCTTCGCGATCTCCGGGGCAGGCGGGACGGTCCATTATCAGTTTAATGTACTGCCGTTCGGGATCTCGTCAGCCCCCAGGGTTTTTTACCAAACTCATGGGGGAGGTGATAGCATTCATCCAGTCCCAGGGCTTATGCATGTTTCCCTATCTAGACGACATGCTTGTGGTGGCTCCTTCGGCAGAGGTCCTGCGCACCCATGTCTCCAGGACGTTAGAGATTCTTCAGGGTCTGGGGTGGGTGCCCAATCTTCGGAAGTCGAACTGGTTCCGGCGACCCGCTGTCAATTTTTGGGAGTCTTGCTGGACTCCTCCAAACAGACCTCGTTCCTTCCTGTCGCACACTGGCTTCTGCTCCGCGACAAACTGACCCGCTTCTGGGCTCGGGAGTCTCCCACCTTGCGGGAGGCGATGTCCCTGTTGGGGTCCATGATGGCCTGCATTCCGTCAGTGGCTTGGGCTCAGGCTCATTCCCGTCTGCTTCAGGAACACATTCTGTGCTCCTGGGACAGGCGCCAGGATTCCCTGAATTCTCGGGTCCAGACCCCGGGGCGGATGGTGGCCTCCCTTTCCTGGTGGATGAATCCCGGGAACCTTCGGACGGGGGAGGCCTGGCTACAGGCTCCAGTGACCACCGTGACTACGGATGCCAGCGGGTCCGGTTGGGGAGCGATGGTGGATCGCGTACCGTTCCAGGGGGTTTGGAGTCGATCAATCAGCCGTCAATCTTCGAACGTCCGGGAACTGCTAGCGGTGGAGGAGACGCTTCATGCTGCAGTTCACGTCCTACAAGGGCGTCACGTCAAGGTTCTGTCGGACAATGTAACTACGGTTGCCTTCTTGCACCACCAAGGTGGTACTCGGGGCATCCACTTGCAGGTGCTTGCAAGACGAATATTTTCCTGGGCGGAACGCCATCTTATCTCCTTGTCAGCTGTTCATCTGAGGGGAGCGGACAATGTACAGGCAGATTTTTTGAGCTGCATGGAGGTCCACCTTGGCGAATGGAGCCTCCATCCGGCCGTGTTTCGCTCTCTTACGGACAGGTGGGGAGTCCCATCAATCGACCTGTTTGCGTCGGGAGCAAATGCCAAGGTGCCAACATTTTTTTCCCTGAGTCGGTCAGACCATCCTCTGGGGCTGGACGCCTTCGCCCATCGCTGGGACTTCCGGTTGGTGTTGCTTTTCCTCCAATCCCGCTGCTCCCCAAGACATTGCAGAAGATTCGGGCGGAGGGGGTGACGGCTATCCTGGTGGCTCCCCTGTGGCCCAAACGGGTATGGTACGGCGCTATCCAAGACCAGTGCCGGGAGGGTCCGATTCTGTTGCCCCACAACCTCGACCTGCTATCCCAGGGTCCTCTGTTTCACCCGGACCCTCAGTGGCTCAATCCTGACGGCCAAGGGTCTCTCCCAAGTAGTGATCCGCACGCTTCAGCAGAGCAGGAAGTCCGTGACGAACGCCATTTACGGGAAGGTTTGGAAACGCTTTCTGTCCTGGTGTGCTCCTTCCGTTCCAGATGTACATCATCCTAATGTGGCTCTCATTTTGGATTTTTTTGCAGCTAGGCTTGGATTTGGGCCTTCAGCCGAGCAGTCTTAAGGTCCAAGTTTCAGCTCTCAGTGCCGTGTTTGATCAGGATCTTGCTGCCCATCGATTGATCAAACGATTTTTTTCCTCTGCTTGTAGACTGCGTCCCAGGCTTCGGGCTTCCGTCCCTACTTGGGATTTGAACATTGTTCTTCAAGGACTTTCTCAGGATCCCTTTGAGCCCTTGTCTGCTGCTTCCCTTCCATCTCTCTCTCACAAGACGGCGTTTTTGGTGGCCATTACTTCGGCCAGGCGAGTTGGGGAGTTACAGGCGCTCTCGGTCCAGGCGCCTTACCTCGTGGTTTCCGATCGCATTACGCTTCGGTTGGATCTGTCCTTTCTTCCTAAAGTTGTGTCGGATTTCCATCGGTCCCAGGAATTGGTTCTCCCGTCCTTTTGTCATTCTCCTGCTAATGCAGCTGAGGCCGTGTTTCACACCTTGGATGTGCGTCGATCTGTTCTCCACTATCTCCAAGTGACCGCTTCCTGGAGGTTGGATCAGAACCTGTTTGTTCAGCATTTTGGGAAAAACAAAGGGAAGAAAGCTTCCAAGTCTACCATGGCTTCCTGGATCAAGAAGGCGATCTGTTCGGCCTACGTCGCTCAAGACCTTGCTCCTCCGGTGGGGTTGAAGGCTCATTCCACTCGGGCTGCTGCTACATCCTGGGCAGAGCGGGCTAGAGCTTCATCTGAGCAGATATGCAGAGCGGCTACGTGGTCGTCCTCCACACCTTTTCTCGCCACTATAGGTTAGATCTGTCCTTTAGTCGGGATCTGTCCTTTGGTAGGAAAGTCCTACAGACAATTGTCCCACCCTGAGGAGTATCGGTGGTATTCCTCCAATGCTGTCGTGGAAGGCGATGGGAAGAAAACTAAATGTGTCCTTACCGGTAATTCCTTTTCTTGCAGCCTTCCACGACAGCATCAGTTACCCCCCTTATTGTCGGTATTTGGATTCGGTTGTATCAGGTAATCCATGTCTTCAGGTGATCTTGGTAATACACTGGAGTGTGGAGGAAGGGGAGGGGCTTTTAAGCTCTCTGTGTTCCTGTCCCTCAATAGGGCGTGGACGACATCCTCCAATGCTGTCGTGGAAGGCTCCAAGAAAAGGAATTACCGGTAAGGACTAATTTAGTTTTTTACTCGCATTGCAGTCAGACCAATGTTATTCAATGTCCGAGAGCACATTTCCGAGTGTCGGACGTTTTTTCTAATCTGATTCACAGATGACGAGTCAGTCGCAACATGCTGCGACAGTATGCGAGTCACGGACGAGACTCACCAATGCAAGTCTATTGGTCTGACAAAAAAGTCGGACCGCACACTGACCATCTGAGTTTGATGCGAGTTTTCACTGCTGTGACCCTCGGAAGCTCATAAGTGATGATTAGGAGGCGTCACATGATTTAATCAGGAAGTAGGAGTCGGAACTGTCCTCTGATCTCTGGTAAGGCAGCCCACAAGGACCAACCAATGCCAACAGAATTGATGCAGAGAGGCTCATAGCCTGGTCAAGGACAGGCCAGAGCTGTGGAACCTTACACACCAGGGCTATGGTGACCAGAGACAGAGGGATGCAGCCTGGAGGGGCATCACCAGGAGAGTGTTCCCTGCTTTTGACAGGACCGCACGGGATGGACAGCTGGCCCTTGGTAATGTATCATGTCACCAAATGTTGTAAAGTACTGTTATGTCAAACTAGGTGTAATTTTTAAAAGTGTGTACTATGTCCAATGTTAATCAATGGATTGTAATGTAATGCAGTGAAGTGGGCAGAGTGTGCACTGAAGTATAATCTACACTGGTTGATAAATCCTTATTTGTCATAGTCTCCACCTATCCTGAAAAGTGAGAGAGGGATGGTGGGTGGAGGGGCCGAAGTCGTACCTTGGTTTTGTAGATGAATGATATACTCTGCCTGCTGAGCAAGAACAGTCTGCAGATCCTGTACAGATTGTCCAAACACTTGAACAGTGAGATGTCTGCGTATTTTGACTTCAGTTTTTGCTTGCTTACATAAGTGTCAATAAGCAAAGAGTTAGGGTCCCTTCACACTGGGGTTCCCCTCCGCAGCGTTCTGCGAAGGGGAACCGCCATGTGAGTTTAGGCACCGCAAGTCCCTATGTTTATCATGGGGACGCACGGTGCTGCGCTTGACTGCGCATGACCGTGCGCTCCCATTCATTTCCGTGAGTGATTTGTACGCAGGCGGATGCCTGCGCTCAAATCACACACTCTCGTCTGCACCAGTAATGCAACATGGTGCGGACGAGTGTGTGATTTGTGCGCAGGCAGCACCGTGTGTCCCCATGATAAACATAGGGACTTGCGGTGCCTGCGCTCACATGGCGGTTCCCCTCCGCAGAACGCTGCGGAGGGGAACGCCAATGTGAAGCCAGCCTTAATTCTTGTTTAAGTATCCTGGTACAATATTTGTGGAATACAGCTGGAATCTAACTGCCTAAGGGGCACGAGCAGGGAACAGCAGGCAGTGGTAGAAGTCCTTGGAAGCAGGAATGGAAGTAGAGGAAACAATTCAGAGATGCGTGGGAACAGTCTGGGTAAAACCGTTTTACAGCAAGATGGCTTTCACAGGTTCAACACTGGCCATCCTACTACGGTACTAAAGGGTGATTACAGGACACAATAACAGCCTCCAGTGGTAAGGAGTGGAATCGCAGCAGAATTTAGCAAAGTGAGTAATAGCAGCCACTTGTGGTCTGTCTGCAGAAAGACAAGAGTCCTGACAACTACATTCATCTACTTCAGTGTTGCAGTTGTACAACACATAACTGTATGGAGTATTTATTCAATGCTTTATGGCTTGCTTAGCTATGAAATCCTCTTACTATTCTAAATGACTGCTGCATTCCAGCCTAGACTGTTATACAGGTTACGACAGTCCTTCAGGATTGGTTGCCTTATAACAATTAAAGGGATCCTGTCACCCCCAAAACACCTCTAAACCTATTAAAAGCTGTCCCTAGAGCATATTAACACTTTCCCTACACTCCTTTTACCTCCTAAATGCAGCAAGTGACATTGAAGAAAAACGTTTTTATAGTACCTCATTAGTGATGATAATGAGTGACTATGCTATTCATAGTCACTCATCCAGGCTGCCCCTCTTCTTCATATCACGCCTGAATAGGCGTGATCTACATGCCAGATTCAAATTGCCGCCTCCCTGCGCGCCTCCCCTCTCTCCCATAGCGTCCGGGCTGCAGTGTGGCTGGGTGACGCGATCCGCGTCATTCCCGGCGCCGGGTGATGTATTTACACCGGCGCCACGCTGTCAGCTTCAAAATGCGCACTGCGCATGCGCATGGGCATGCGCAGTGCGCATTTTGAAGCTGACAGCGCAGCGCCGGTGTAAATACGTCACCCGGCGCCGGGAATGACACGGATCGCGTCACCCAGCCACACTGCAGCCCGGACGCTATGGGAGAGAGGGGAGGCGCGCAGGGAGGCGGCAATTTGAATCTGGCATGTAGATCACGCCTATTCAGGCGTGATATGAAGAAGAGGGGCAGCCTGGATGAGTGACTATGAATAGCATAGTCACTCATTATCATCACTAATGAGGTACTATAAAAACGTTTTTCTTCAATGTCACTTGCTGCATTTAGGAGGTAAAAGGAGTGTAGGGAAAGTGTTAATATGCTCTAGGGACAGCTTTTAATAGGTTTAGAGGTGTTTTGGGGGTAACAGGATCCCTTTAATTTGATAGCTGCAGAGTATTATGGGGAAGTGCATGTGGCCACATCTGAGTTCATGTCAGCCTTTTGTGGTGGCAGGACATTTTGTATTTTTTTTTTCTTTTTATGATTACTTGTTTCTGCTAATTCACTATGATCAGTAACAAAGAATCCTTTTTCTGTATACTGAAAGAGATATGCTTTTGTAAAAGGTTTTGGAAAAAACCTTAGCATGTCTAGACTAGTATGTCTATATGTAAATTTCCTTTTGGTTGCTTTTCTTTGTTACACAATTTGTTTTTTAATATGGTGGTGACGTATTGCAATCTCCCTCCCCTTATAATAAAGAGAACTGATGTCACAGGTTATAAGACGAGTTGAAGTGCCAGACAGACACGAAACAGGCCGTTGTCCGCCATCCTGCACTTCCTGCTTGATGTGACAATTCTACCGGAATAAAAGAGATCTTCAGCACTAAAATGAGAGAGTTCCCCTTTTTCTTTATGGATAGACTCTGTTCCTAGTGATTGTATTAGGTTCTGTAATGTTGGAAGTTACCAGATACAACAGAGCAGCTGCACTTTTGGACAGATATGAATACTGAACAGAACTGCACAGAGCAACTCTGTTCAAAAGTGTAGTGCATCCTGTGGTACATTAGTATTGTTGCCAATTATTGGTAAGTCTGGATGCTTTCTCTCTTTAAACTTTTTTGAAACATAGGCCGAGTCCCTAATTCATCAAGCAGTTTCAACATAACACTTGAATGTTGCAATTTTTTTTATACGAATATAAAAAGAAACTGTTGCACTCTGTAATGCACATGAATATGCTGAATGAACACATGAATATGAACAACGGAGGAAACATAAAAACATGAAATGAAAATATGAGGGGGGGCGTGTCCGGATGTTTCCCTGAGAGGACGCTGTGCAGCGAGGCTCCCGCCGACCACCGCTACATATAGCTTTCATTAGCACCCACGGCCCTGCTTGACCCCACAACATGGGTCCAAAGAAGCCCAAGACTGTCCCGCAAGCAGCGGCGGGATCAGCGGCGACGAGGACTACCCTGGATGCCTTTCTGGAGCAGCGCCAGCCTGCAGAGCGGGCGCCATCTTCCCAGCAGCATGGGGAGGAGGAGGCGGTCTCACGGAGCGTCATGGAGGCTGAGGATATGGGAAGCGGCTGTGAGGACAGCGGAGGTGAAGAACACTTAACCCCTGCTCTACAGGAGGTGGGAAAAGCTGCAGAAGAACGCAGCACCGGTGGATCCCACGAGGTCTCCTCTGCACATCAACTTGGAGAGGTACTGGGGGAGGGGGAAGCAGGATCTCTCCAGTGCTCTCGGTCCCAGACCCCATACCACACTAGGGCTGCAGCTAGACAGGGAGACTTTGGCTGGGGGAGCACTCAGAGCCCTGTACCATCCCAGCCCTCTCAGAATCATCACTACTCCCCTCATCCCCTCCAGGCTCATCACTATCTGCCCACCCCACAGCCAAATGTTTTTTTTGGGCCAATCAACTATCCTCCTGCTGATTGGCAAGCCCTCTTAGCCTCTTTGCCCTCGAAAGAGGACTTCAAAACCTTAATAAATGAAGTTAAAGAAGCCTGCAGAGCTGAAATTACTAGTGTCAGACAGGATCTGCATCATCTCAGCGGCAGACTTGTGACGCTGGAGGACGACCATGACTCCACAAGGAAACATCTTAGTGAGCTTCACCAATTAGTGTCTTTACAGCAAGCTGCTATAGACGAAATGCAGTCCCATTTGGAAGATTTGGATAACAGGGGTCGTAGATGTAACATCCGTGTACGAGGGGTACCCGAATCTGAGGAGGCAGTCCCCTAATTCTATTTTGCAATCTATTTTCAATGACGTCCTCAAGACCTCCCCTTCCAATGTCACTAAGCTGGATAGAGCCCACAGAGCCCTCCAACCTAAATCCATGTCAGGACAGCCACGGGACATAATTTGCTGCGTCCATGATTTTACCATTAAAGAACAAATTATGACCAAAGCCCGGGCGAGTAACACCGTCCCCACGTTTAGGGGCTCTGCGGTCCAGCTCTTCCCGGATCTGTCTCGCATAACTCTACAAAAAAGAAGACACCTCCGACCTCTGCTGATTCTTCTCCAGGATCACCAAATCCCTTATAGATGGGGCTTCCCATTCCAGTTATTTGCAAGAAGAGAGGGACAGTCAGCCTCGCTACGCACCCCGGTGGATGTCCCGGCTTTTTGTGCTGCCCTGGACATCCCAACTATCCATATCCCTCACTGGTTCTCTACATTCCTGGAGACCCCCCACCTCCTGTATGGGCTAAAGCACGGGGATCTCGGAGGGGCGCGAGGGGAGGTGGTAAGAAGAGGGGTGGGAGCGGCGGACTCCCTCCTCCCCATCGTTGACTTTTTGGTTGACTCTTTGGTGGCCTTGGCTCTTTGGTGTTCGGGACTGGCCCTCTTGCTGCCCCTTAATTTTTGTCTTAGGGCCACGTCACACACACAGATATTTGTGCAGATATTGTTCACAGATCTCTGGTTGCAGTGAAATCATGGACACATTATTCATTTGTACACAGCCACAAAATGGAACAATTTGTCCATGATTTCACTGCAACCAGAGATCTGCGAATAATATCTGCACAAATATCTGTGTGTGAGATGTGGCCCTTACTGGGTTTTCTTCTTTTTGTTTTTCGTGGTCAGCTAGCCTAGCTGGATTAGACACATGAGACTTGCCTTGACCCTTTCTGACTTGGGGGAGCCTTGAGGCCCTTCTCCCTAGGAAGAGCCTCGGATGGGGGTTCAGCGGGATTGTGGTCGGCGGGTGCGATACGCTAGTAGTGGTGACTCTCCTTGTCGATTTTGGGTGCTCCGGTCTTTCCCCTCCTCATTCTACTGGAGTTCTCCTGGGAGGGACCTATTGATTGGGTGAGGGGGAAACTCCTCCCTCTCTCTTACCCCTCCTTTTATTGGGGGACTCCTGACCAGGTTATTTCCGGATTATTCTGATTATTAGTACTGTTTGAAGTTTTTTTTAAAGTTTATATCTCGTATGATGTCTTCTCTCATTAATGTTTGTGTTTGTCTTTGTCTTCACCTTCCCTCCATGTTTTTTCCCTATATGCTTCCACAGACCTCTTTCATTAATTTGGAACGCAATTCAACTGACAGCAGACAACCAGAATTTTATGCAGAGAGAAGGATCGTGGAGAATCGCCTTCCTACAGGTACTATGCCTGATACTAACTCACCACATTCACATAGCCGTTATGATGATACGCCTTATATCCCTCAACACGCGGGGTCTTAACTCTCCCCGCAAGAGGAAATTACTCCTCAAAGAGTTGCGATCCTCCAGACCCGAGATCGTTTTTCTCCAGGAGACGCACTTTGACTCCACCGGGTCGTTCAAGTTTGCCTCACACGTATACCCTCAGCAGTTCTCCGCTTGTTCTGACTCCAAGAGGGGAGGTGTGGCCATATTACTGGCCTCTGGCTGCCCAGCACTCATTACTGCCTCACATATAGACCCCAAAGGTAGATACATAATCTTAGAATTGTCTTTAAGTGGCACACCCTACATCTTGGTCAATCTTTATGCCCCCAATGAAGGTCAACTTCGTTTTCTAAAGGAGGTTTTTGCAATACTTGAGGGGCTTCTGTCAGCAGCAACTATTGTGGGAGATTTTAATATCCCCTTCTCAGAAACATCTGATAGGCTATCATTAGGGGGGCTTCCACCCTCTGAGGGCTCGCGGAAGCTGTCTTTGGGCTTCCGTAAACTTATACGCTCTGGAGCACTTTTTGATGCCTGGAGGGTGGCACACCCCAGGGAAAGAGCCTTTTCCTTCTTCTCCCATCCTCATCGGACCCACTCTAGGATTGACTATTTTTTTGTGAACTCTCAATTACTAGCGAGCCCTGAGAAGCGTGCAGCTTGGCACCATCACGTGGTCAGATCACGCTCCCCTGACCATGGACATTCACAGCCCCCTCACACATCCTCACAACAGATATTGGCGTCTGAACGAGACTTTATTGAAGGAGCCAGCCGCCAAATCTTCCCTATTGGGTCAGCTGGAGGAATATTTTAGGCTGAATGTTGATTCAGTTTCCTCGATAGGATTCCTGTGGGAGGCCCATAAGGAGGTGATAAGGGGCCACTGCATTAGAGAAGGGGCTAGAGCCAAAAAATCTGCAGAAGCCCTAAAGTCATCCTTAACAGCTAGTCTAAAAATTCATGAACAGAAGCTACTCACACACTCGACCTTGTCTACACAGAGAGGTGATAGGGCTCAGGGAACAGCTGAAGGACCTGGTGGTCCAGGGGGCCGAGAAGCTGCTTACTTTTTCTAAACAAAAGTTTTACGAGCGTGGCAACAAAGCTCACACTTTACTTGCACACCAGCTCAAATAGCGTGGGGCGGCTTCCGGTCCTCAGGCACTACGAGATCCCGAGGGTATTACTCACTATCACCCTGACGCCATAGCGGAAATTTTCTATACCTACTACAACAAACTCTATAACTTGCATTCTCACACGGGCGACAAACCGGGGGGAAGCGACACCCTAACAGACTACCTCTCTTCTTTGATGCTCCCCTCTTTACATCAGGAGGCGATCGAGGCTCTTAATGCTGAAATCTCCTCTGAGGAGGTAGAAGAGGTGTTGGATTTATTACCACAAGGAAAGTCTCCGGGGCCTGATGGTCTAACCTACTTATATTATAAAACCTTTGCCAAGACACTACTTCCCCATATGACATCTTTATTTAATGCTTTCCTGAACGGGGTCCCCATACTACACACTATGCTACATTCCCATCTGATTTTGATCCCCAAGCCTCCCAGGGATCCATTGGACTGTGCAAATTACAGGCCAATAGCTCTGCTGAACTCCGATTTGAAGATCTTCACCAAACTCCTGGCTATTAGACTCAATAAATGGGTGCCATTACTGGTGCATAAGGATCAGGTGGGTTTTATCCCCTGCCGCCAGGGAGGTGACAATACTAGAAGAATTATAGATTTGGTGGAGGTCTCGAATCGGAGACAGCAGCAGGCCCTTGTCTTGAGCCTTGACGCAGAAAAGGCTTTCGACCGCCTCTCCTGGCCCTTCCTCTTTGAAACTGTGCGGTCCTTTGGTATCTCTGGGAGATTCTTAACTGCTCTTCATGCGCTCTATAACTACCCAACGTGTCCATCAAATTGCCCTTTAGTAATTCCAAATCCTTCACTATTTCGAATGGCACTAGATAGGGGTGCCCCATCGACCCTCCTGTTTGCCCTCTGTATCGAACCTTTGGCCGCGGCTGTACGGCAGGATCCCAACATCTCGGGGGTGATGCTCAGGAGCAAATCGTTTAAGATAACACTATTTGCAGACGACGTGCTCCTGACCCTCACTAATATTCATACTCTCTCTTCCCAATCTTTTGTCGGCCTTAAAGACCTATGGAGCCCTGTCAGGCTACAAAATCAACTCTAGCAAGACAGAAGCTATGCCCTTGAATCTCGCCCCTGGGACTTGGGACCACCTACGTCTGAACTTTAAGTCTAGATGGAAGACAGACGCGGTCAAATATCTGGGAGTGCAGCTCACCTCCTCCTATGACACGTTGTATAAATACAATTTTCCTCCCCTTTTCCGCAACTTAAAGGCAACATTGACTAAATGGTTGTCGCTTCCCCTGTCGTGGATTGGTAGGATGATGGCGGTGAAGATGTCTATACTTCCCAAACTTATCTATGCATTTGAAACACTGCCAGTTAGGATTCCTCTCTCAGCTGCCTGCAAAGATTTCAACTCTATCATCAATTTCATTTGGCATCGGAAGAGGCACAGGGTGGCGAGGGGGTACTTGTGTCCCATAAACGTAGAGGGGGGGTTATCGGTACCAGACGTCTTAAAATATTATTGGGCAACTCATTTGCAGAGAATTCCCTCTTGGGCCTCCCTTTGGGTTTACAGTAGATGGAATGAAGTGGAAAAACTTTGGATAGCCCCCGTTCACCCCTAACTCTTTTCTGTGGTCTCCTGCTCAGTCCCGTCCCCTCACCGCTTTACTGGGCCCTATGCAGTTCACTCGCGACTTTATGGCTTACATGTACCAAAAAGTTTGCTCTGATGTCGCCATGCTCTCCTTTGGTGTCCTTCATATATCAACCTCTGCTTCCGAGTAGTCTGGAGTCCTCCATGGTTCATCCCTGGTTGAAGGCCGGTCATTCCGTTTTGCTGACATTATTGATGGGAGGACCATGGAGATCCATACCTTCGATCATCTTAAGCGTCACTTCTCATTATCCAACAGGGAGTTTTTCCAGTATCTGCAGATTAAAGATTTGGCTAACTCCTTGTTTGGTAGGGCAGGAGTCTCCGTTCCTACGGATTTTGAACGGCTTTGTAGAGGGACTACGAACACCAAGGGTCTGATATCCGCGATCTACAGTCTACTGTTCAACCCCCGAATGGAACAGAAAAGACCATTTCTATATATGACAAAGTGGGAGTCCGCCTGGGAAGGGGGATTTCTGATAGAGAGTGGACATCTATATGGCAAAACGCTGCTAGGTCCTCCATATGTACCCTTTATAAAGAGAACATTTATAAAATATTAATGCTATGGTACCATACACCTGAGGTCCTCCACAGAATGGATCCTTCTTTGCCATCGACCTGTTGGAGGTGTGGAGAAGATGTGGGCACCACATTCCACATATTCTGGACTTGTCCGAAGATTATACCCTTTTGGGGTCAGGTCAAATCCCTAGCAGATAAAATCCTGCATGTGGACATTGACCTGGATCCCCTAGTATTTCTATTAGGAAAGGGGGCCCCAGGTTTGGGCTAACTGACATCCAGACTTTTCTTACACATACTTACGGCGGCCAGATGCCTAATTGCAGGACATTGGAGGCAAACAAATGCACCCTCTCTGCTTGGTCTCAAGAGAAGGATTTTAGATGTTAGGCGGATGGAGCATCTTACGGCGTTACTGAACGACTCCGTGGATAAATTCATGTCGATTTGGGCTCCATGGGACTACTATGCTGCTGGCTCTGAACTAGCTTCTCTCTAACGTGATTATAGAGGCAAATGTTTTTTCCCATTCCCTTTTTCCCACTTTCCAACCACCCCCAGTTCTGTCAGTCTTATATGTCTATATGTTTGTTTGAACTCTATAATGTTCTACACTTTCTTGATATTTGTTTGCTTGACAGCATATTGCTTGATTCAATAGTCATTATCCTTTGTTCCGATCTCTTATGGAGATCTCGCCAGCTTTACGAGATCTCTAACTTCTTACAAGAGACTGTAGGTACAGAGAATTACTGCGTAGAGGAAACTAGAGTCGAAGCATCTCATGTATTGAATTTAATATATGTCTTGTTAACTGGAAAATGTTTTTCTTGTCCAATAAAAATTTATAGTATAAAAAAAAATGAAAATATGAGACAAATGGCCATTGGTATATCCACCCAGTAGCCATGTCAAGACGTGTCTCTTTACTGGGTCACTATACTATACTGTGAGGTAGCGACCCGGGTAACTCGCTTGCTGCATAATGACACAACACGTGCTTATACTTTTTAACAAATGAGTACCCGTTTATTTCTCACATACATATCATAACCCGGGTAGCACATTAAACATTGATCATAAGCACATCACATAATACATACATTATATATAACCCTATTTCACATATACGTCTTACAGTAACCGGGACCTGTAACCATATCTCCTTCAAACCCTTGGAGCACTAACGACAGCTCCCATGGTGGTCACGGCCACCGGCCTATCTACACTTTACACATACATTTACACATCACATTACAGATATTATAGAACATATACATTTACTATAACTATCTATCACCGGGCCCTGTGGTTCCCAAAGGCGGTACCAGCCGCTTGGCTTTATTTACACAGCACAATACTTTAATACTAACCCATAGTACAGGCTCCAGGATGACCGGGACCTTACACACCGCATGTGATCCATCATAACACATCCATGGATCACATACATCCTCACACACGCTCACAGCCCATCGTAATACATCCATGGACTGCGGCTCTTCTGTGTCCATAACAGGGATTGGCCAACCTGAGTACCCCAGGTAAACCATGCATCACCAAGGCCTCCTCACCACGTGTCCAAGCCACCAGCCGCCACCAAACCTCTATACTCAGGCAGGTCTCCATGTCGACGACTGTGCCCCACGCCTGAGTCGAGCACCCTCCAGTATCAGCCTTGGTTCCCCACTCTAGGAGCCCTCTTAATCCCTGCGTCTGGCCACAGGTTCACACACACCGTTAAGAGGGACAGGTACCTCCCGCATGCAGCAGGCCAAGCCTCCCTCTCGTCCCAACGGGACGCATCGCCTCCAATATAACATCCATACTGGCTGGGTCTCTCCCACAGTCTAAACTGAACTTCCATTGTCCTCTCTCGCCACTTGGTATCGCACATGGCACTCAGTCCACAATTGTATACGAGGACTGCTAGCTAACCGGGGCACCGAACTGGGTCTAGCAACCTGAGTTACCAGGGTATACCAGACATCCCCTAACGGCTCCCTCCAGACGAGTCTCGCCACACGCCGAACCAGCGTCCTCCTGGATCAGCTTTGGTTCCCCACTCTTGGAGCCATAACAACCTGTTCCCGGCCACCGGTATGGAGCTGGCAGGCTCTCTTCACGTCCTCATACCGCAGAGCTCAGGACTGCTCTGATTCCCATGCATCTCTAGTCTCTCGTCTGACTCACACAGACACCTGGCTAGCTCTTATCGTAGCTGCCACACCCACCTGCCACACCCACACTGGGCTGCTATGCAATCAGTACACATTGCTCTCTCAGCCGCTCATTGGTCTCATGATTTCTTCAGGTATTAACACACTGTGTACCGGAAAGGATTAACACAACACACACACACAGGAAAACAGGCTCGTGTAAACAGGTTCCTTATCAAAGTATTTTTATTGAAAGATTAAAAAGGGGGAGTAAGGAGGGGGAGGGTTACATAATATAAAGGGGGAATGGGAGGGGGTAGGGTAGGGGAACACAAAACATATACAAAAACACAGTTGTGGTAAACATATTGTTGTAAGTTGTACAAATTGAGTATCGAGTAGAAATCTATTGTAGGAATAATAGCAATGAAATTGTACTTCAAGATTATACATCAGTTACAACAAAACTATTAACAAAAACAATTGAGAAATTGAGTGACAACTAATCGCAGACGTGTGGAGTGATAGTTATATGGAGTTATAATTCCGGAGCGAGAAGGCAGGTAGGCCTATACTAACATATTTTCGAGCTCTTAAATAATTTTAAAGGGTCATAGTTTATTGGCTATGTTTGCCAATTTTGTTCTGAGGGGAACTTAAGGCATAAGTGATGGGCAGTATGCTTTAATCCAAGGTTCCCACTGGAGCAAGAATTTTGTCCAATTGTTTGCACGAGTTGCGAATGAGTACTCATGAGTGCAGTGGTCAGTGACTCTTTCAACAAGATTTGTTTTTGATGGGGGATCAGATTGTTTCCATCTTGCAGCCAGTAGGGTCTTGGCAGTCAAAACCACATGTGAAATTAGAAGTCTAAAGTGTGGAGGAAAGTCTTCTATACCGATCAGTAAAAGTGCTAATTCTGGGGTAAGAATAAAGTGGGTTTTGGTAACATGTCTTATTACTGTTGCAACTTCCTTCCAAAAATGATGTATTTGAGGGCAAAACCAGAATATGTGGGATAGTGTTCCATTTGCTCCACATCCTCTCCAACATAGAGGAGATTGGTCGGGATATATACGGTTCAGAGTTACAGGGGTGTAATACCACCTTGATAGTGTTTTGTAGTGGCTTTCATGAAGAGTAGCACATTTGGAGCTGGAATATGCAATTTTTAATGTTTTGGGTAATTTTTCTAGATCAATTTTGATATCTAGTTCCCCTTCCCATGCTTTGAGAAAGGAAAGACCAGGAATCTCCAACTCTTCGTTTAAGATTTTATAGAGTCGGTTAGTTGTCCAAATCGACTCTTTTTGGGGTAGCCTAATTAGTTCCGTTACTATTAAAGGGAGTTTGAAGTCAGGTCGGTGGGTCCGGAGGTAGTTATCCATAGATCTCCATTGGGTCCTATCATCCCTGGTTAAGGGGAATTCTTGTTGCATAAGGTGAAAAGGTTTAAGCAAACCATCTTGTAACAAGTCGTGTACATGGGTTTTCTCCCGTGATTTCCAGTGTGTCAGATCCAAATTGGGAATTAGAATTTCTAGTGTCTCCAATGGTATATTTTTGAGTATTATTTTTGTGGAGTATTTATTTGCTTTGTTATAAAGATGTTTCCAGGCCTGTATTGTTGCCTTTATGATTGGGTGGGATGGAATTTTTTTGTGAGGGTCTAGTAGGTAAGCTATGAGAAGGGACATCAGGTTTTTATTTGCAAAGGGGCCTTCGATAGTGATCCAAGGCATATCAGAAGGTTCGAGAAGCCAACTTTGAGACAATTTGATTATTGAGGCCAAATAGTAGTTAAAAAGGTTAGGTACTCCCAGTCCAGCTGATGATTTATGACGTTGTAATGATAATGACGCCACTCTCGAGCTTTTCCACCTCCAAATAAAGGCGCGTAGTTGGGTTTGGAGTTTTGAGAACCATCTTCTTCTATTTTGCTCAACCATGTTAAGTCGATTTTTGAGAGGCGCTGATATTCTAGGCACAGGGAGCTATAAAGAGATGTTAGGTTTGAATGGACCATTTCGTTTGATGGCTTTGTTAGCATAATTCCCAGATAAGTTATGTCCTTCTCTTTCCAAGAGAACTCGAATTCTTCTTTTAGATACTTTAAAAGTGTTTCATCGATGTTGAAGTCCAAGACTTGTGATTTGGATGTATTAATTTTTATAAAACGAAACTTGGGAGTATCTTCTGAGTTCAATATCGAGATGCCTGAGGGATTTCAACGGACTAGTAATTGACAAAAGTATGTCGTCAGCGAAAAGAGAGATTTTGTGTTGGGTTTGGTTGATTAAGATCCCTTTGATGTTCGGATTACGTCTTATACTGGAGGCCAGAGGTTCTATAAACAAAGCGAAAAGTAGTGGGGAGAGAGGACAGCCTTGTCTTGTCCCGTTTGAAAGCTGGAATTTAGGGGACAGAGTGGTATTAGAATATACCCTCGCTGTGGGGGCTTTGTACATCGATTCAATTGTACGGAGTATATTGCCTTTAAGACCGAATTTTTCTAGTGTTTTAAAAAGAAACTGCCAATGGACCCTATCAAATGCCTTCTCGGCATCAAGTGCCAAGAAGGCAGATGGTTGGCCGGACGACTCAATGGTGGAAATTAAATCTAGTGCGCGTCTTGTGGCATCGACAGTGGTACGTCCTGGTATAAAACCAGTTTGGTCTGGATGAATCAATTTTTTAACGTACTTTCTTAATCGGTTTGCAGCGAGTTTGGCTAAAATTTTTGTGTCGGTGTTTAATAAAGAAATCGGCCTGTAATTCTTGATGTCTGATGGATCTCCCTTGCCTTTAGGGATCACTGTGATTGTTGCCTCCAGCATGTCTTCCGGTAAATACCCTTGGGAAGCAGTGTGATTAGCCAGTTTAGTGAGGTATGGGGCCAAAATTTGCTTGAATTCTTTATACAGTTCCGTCTGGAAACCGTCTGGTCCTGGTGCTTTCCCATCTTTAGATTTTTCTATGATCTCTGTAACTTCAGGAAGTGTATAAGGGGAATTTAGGTCTAATAAGTCAGCAAGTGTCAATGAGGGTAAATCCACGTTACTTAAGTAGCGGTGTATTTCTTCCTCATCAGGGGAATGATTTGAGGGAAGCTCTTTTAAGTTGTATAAAGAAGAATAAAAAGTAGCAAATTCCTTTGCGATATCTCCAGGGTGGCAATGCATTTTGTTGTGTTGATCTTTAATTCCTTTTATTCTTGCTTTTATTTTCTGATGTTTGATTTTTTGGGCCAGTAACTTGGATGGGCTATCATCTGAGTGATAATGTTGCGTTTTGATGTAAACAGGTTCCTAAGCAGACAACCCATGCGATGCACCCCGGCCATGGGACCATGGCGGCTGTGCCTCACAATACATAATGCCTTCTTTGGGTTAAAAACCTTCTCTTGTAATTATATGCTCAATGCTATAAAGTTGTGGGAATGTACGCTGTTTGGGAGGGGGTGGGAATGTGGGTTATAAATTGATTGAAATACCTTATAATGTGAACATGCTGATTGTGTTGTGTATACAATTTTAATTTTGAATAAAAATGTATCCGATTTAAAAAAAAAACAAAAAAAAAAACCTTCTCTTGCATGGGTAAGTAGGAACCTGCTGAGTGAAGGATAAAAACACCAGACAGTAGTGGAGGAGGGGTGCAACAGACAGAAGGTATAACCCTGTAACATACACAAAATTAAACTGCCGGTACTTCCCAACATATATTGTGAACAGGTGCTAACTGAATATGAAACGGAGACACTTCGCATACCCAAATGGCCAGTAAGGAGAAACGCCTCGACGTGGCTACTGGGCAGATATACCAATGGCCATTTGGGTATACCAAGTGTCTCATTTTAATTTTTGATGTTTCCTCAGTACCATTTTTTATATCCATGTGTTGATGACCTAGCATTAGAGTGCAACGGTTTCTTATTGCAATATTGCATTATGTTCCATTAGCATCTGATCACATTACATGTTAGGGAGCGCCGACAATTTATTTTTGTGTTGCAATATTTTTAAGCAACTCAAATAACTGTGTAAAAGGTTTTGCAACTTGTAGTATTTTTAGAACGATCTCAGCCAAATTTTGGGGAAAGAAGGTGTTTTTTTGACAAAATTGGTCACAGTCCTGTCCATGCACCAAAACCTATATAAAAAATGTTCGAAATTTAAGAGAACTTGTCAAAAAGATAAATAAATAGATCTTACACTAACCTAAGCTACTTAAGGCTGCTGAAAAGTAGCAGTGCTCACCCTTCTTTAGGATGAAATTTGGATGCCAAAACAACTGTGAGCATTGCAGGTATTAATAGACTGAGCATTTATCAAGCAAGTGTCAACATTGCTGGAATGACATTGAATGAAAGTATTTCTTTTTCTATACATAGAAGACTACAGCATGTCAGAAGTGGATATCCAAGGATTAGACAACCCCTTTAATTCTAAGGGTTTTCTCTGCACCTTCTGTGGTTTATCTTGTACTACCATAGTTTATTAGTATTCTCTCTAAGGCTATATTCACATAGATAACAATGGCTTTATTTAATCATCCATCAAAAGCTCTATTACATTTATGGCAAAAATAAGAGCATGCAGCACTATTCTTGCTGCTACAAAGATAGACACTTCAATGGATCTTGTAAGTCAAATGAATACATTCGGAGCCATGAAAATAGGCCTGACACAGTATTGTGCTTTTCATTGTAATCAGGAATCACATAGTAATGAACAGAGCTAAATCGAAGAAATCCGAACAGCAGAACAACTTTTCACAAGAGTTTATTTGCACAAACTAAAAATTAACAAGGAGTTTAATGGCTGAAAAATGTATACACTTCAATGAAAACAAATAGGATTACTTGGTCCAGCTGACTTTAGGAATGTCATAATGTTCAGTAAGGGTGTCCAAATGTCGATTAAAATCCTGAAAGGAAAATAAATAAATAAATAAAAAAGGAAGAAGAAAACTTACATTTTCAAAGCAAAATATTTTTAATATTTAGTCAGAAAACATTACAAACCAAATGCTCATCCACTTTTGTCAGTTCCATAGACATCAGTGAGTAATAGCACACCATTTGTAACCACATCTCCAAATAAAAGCCTAAAGAGATAGGAACTCTGTTCTATTAATCAGCAAGGGGTGTAGAAGTAGGGACCCCCTACAATGATACATCTCACCTATATTGTGCATAGGCAATACATTATCTGTGAAAACTTTAATTAGTTAATAGAAATCTGCCTCCAGAATTATGCTTCCTATCTGAAGGTAAGAAAGAGCCTAATTCATCAAGACAGTTGTTAATTCCAGTCTTGAGGAGGCAGGATGAAGGAGAAGCTCTTGATTCACGAAGAGGCTTATGTGGATGAGTAATATACACCTGGGTGCACGTCATCACAAAGCCAACTCCAGTCCCTGCTGGAGTAACATTTTTAACATAGAAAACACAGCCACTTGCCAGGAATTCGATGAGCAGCAGTTGCCAAGCTACTGCCCACTTAGTCGGAGCCAAGCAATAATGGGGTGAGAATGCCAAAAGACACATAATTTTAGCACCGCCTCAAGTTAAGCAAAAATTATGCAAATTTTCAACATTTTTACACATAAGAATACTGGTATAAAAGCTTTGATATATCGGGCACAAAACGTTGAGACACTCTTGTTTATCAGATGCAGCTCATGGATGACAAAAATATGGCAGAGAGTAGCGATGGGCAAATCCCAACTGTAAAGTTTGGGGTCTAGAAGATCAAGTAGAGGCACTACAAAAGAGCTCTGAATATGCCTTCTCAAAATTAGAAGATCTGGAGAACAGATCACGACGGAGCAATCTCAAGATAGTGGGCCTGTCTGAATCTATTCCAGTGGACCAGCTTGTAGAGATCTTCGAGGTAGACCTACCTAAAGCCCTGGGCCTACAACACAGGTGCAAAACAGAGCGCACCCACAGACTTGGGCCACCCAGAGACAATACGACCGCTGCCACAGCTGCCTCGGGAGACCCTCCCCTCTCTGGAAACTCTATTGACAAGCCAAGACACTCTATCGCAAAATTTCTAAATCATAGAGACAAAGAAGAAATTCTCAGAGCTTACAAGGCGAGAAAACTGCCCCTAACGCTACACGGCCAAAGAGTGTTAGTCTTTGCGGACTATTCCCCAGAAGTCTCCCGCCGCAGACGAGCTTTTAGTGAAGTCTGTTCCATACTATACAAAAGAAACGTACGCTTCCAGCTAAACTTTCCTGCCACCCTGAGGTTCCGGTCTAAAGGAGGAACACTATTGACATTCACAGACCCAGATGATGCAATGGCCGCAATTTCTAATAACACTCGTTCACCAAGGGCTGTGACACCCCCGAACGCTGGCACAGATACAACACCAATACCACCAAGCCCGGAGAGGGAGACAGGAGAGGCACGTGAATCGGTGAGATCGTACAGGCTACGTTCTAATACCATAAATGAAGGTCCATCATCCAGAGGTGGAACTCCCAGACAACAGCGGCAGACAGGATCTCGATGGCAAAAAAAGAAATGACGCTGAAGTAGCTACTAGATAAGATGAAGAAGATAACCACCGCTGCTGCTAACGTGGGAAGAAGAAAAGGAAAAGACTTTACAAATAAAAAGACAAGACACAGAGACGTGCAAGTAGAATTCTCGGTGCTCCCTCCGTTCTATCCTCATTTCCGGTTTATGTGCTTGATGAGGATCCCCCCCTCCACCCCTTATCTCACTCTCCTTGTCTCGCCCACCCTCCCCCCCCCTCCCCTTTTTTTTTTTTTTCTTTTTTTTTTTTTTTTTTTTTCTCTCCACTTTCCCGCTCTTTACCTACAGGTTCATCGTGGTGGGGGTCGGAGAGGGGGAGACGAAGAGAAATGAAGTCCAAACTACATCCACGCAAGGGATAACCGGACTCCGACGTGAATCAGGTTCACTTCTGAGACAATATGTATAGACTCTGATCCTACCCGTGGGGGGACGGAGGGGAGGGGGAGCTGAGAGCTATGAGCAACATAGATGGTAAAATAACGGCATGTGGCCACGTGATAACTCACTAAAGACACTCTACCTTTAAATGTAATGTTTACATATTCTGACGTGGGATGTGGGGGGAGGGGAGAGGGAGGAGGAGAAAGATAACTGTTATGCGGAGAATATGTTGTCCGTCTATCGGGGGGGGAGAGAAACTGAAAAGGGGAAAAGGGAGTAAGCTAAGGGTGTATAGCAGAACAAGACTATACCATTAACAATTTGCCGTTTGCTGAGGTGGGACAAGATGTGGATGTATGAGCTGCATTGGAGGGAAGAAGAGGAGTCTTACATTAGGACTGAAAAGGAGGAGGGAGGACAATAGTTTTGTGGGGAGGGAGATGGGGAGGGAAAAGGTACCTAGAGACATCCTTAACAGAGCAAAAACATATTACTGTATAACCCGGAATTCAATAGTCCTCTCTTGGATTCGGTTATGGGGAAAGATACATAGATGGCTTATGAAACAACACTTGTCAGACACATCGCAAGAAGGGGGTCATAATGGTTAGGTGGGTCTCCTGGAACGTAAAGGGTATGCGCTCACCAGCAAAGCGCATGATGATTCTACGCCATCTTAAAAGGCTACGTGCAGATGTTGCCTTGTTGCAGGAGACCCACCTGACGTCTGAGGATTTTTTCAGACTTAAGAAATTGTGGGTAGGGGAAATATATGGTTCTGGCGCGGTGGAAAGAAAGGCAGGAGTTCTAATCCTGATCAATAGATCTCTACCGCATAAAGTCCTGTCCACACAAATAGACGAAGTAGGTAGGATGATCCAAATGAACATTCAAATCCAGAAAGACGTCTTTTCTATATATAATATTTATGCACCTAATACGAACCAAAAACCCTTCTGCCAGGAGCTGCAGGCGAGACTCTTGTTAGACAATACCCATAATAGAATAGTAGGGGGCGACTTTAATATGGTGGTAGACGAGGGAGAGGATAGGAGACACTCAATATCCTTGAGGAGAGATTTTCAGCCACCAACGAGAACACAAACTGACGGTTTCCTTGACACTCTCTTCGCGGCTGTAAATATGGTCGACACATGGAGAACGATGCACCCTCTCGATAGAGAATTTACCCATTTTTCCCACCCCCACGGGTCCTGGTCTAGGATAGACATGTTCTTTGCATCTATTAATATATTACAAAGAACAACTGAAATCAAAATTGAGGACATGGTGATATCTGACCATAGCCCGTTGGTGTTGGAATCCAAAGATACATACGAAAAGGGCACGGACTATCTGTGGAGGTTTCCTGACACTTACACTAAAAATGAGAATTTTGTTTCCCTACTTAGAGAGTGGTGGTCAATCTATTCAAGCGATAATGAAGCCCATCGCTCCGACCCATGTCTGTTTTGGGAGACAGCGAAAGCGGTGTTGAGAGGCCAGATAATGGCGTACAGCATGGGGATAAAGAAGAAAACAAAGGAGCAATTTGTAGCAGCTAGCATTGAGGTGAGGAATACCTACTCCCATTATAAAAACACGATGACTGACCCAGACAGGGAACGGTGGCAACGGGCAAAGGATAAATTTGACGAGTGGGCAAGACACAGGGAAGATATATATAAAAATAGAATGGAACTCAATCTCCACAAATTTGGAGACAAGGCAGGTCGGTTACTGGCACGGCTGTCCCGTGGTAAACAATTATCCCCTCCGATTCAAACTATAATCGACAAACGAGGTAACATCTGGTCCAACCCCAGAGACATCAACCGGGCCCTGGGGAAATTTTATGCATCTCTATACTCGGAACCCGAATCTGTCACAACCACGCAACCTGACCTGCTACACTTGATACGTCTGCCGAATGTGACGGAAGAGGACAAACAACTCTTGAATAGCCCTATCACGACAGAAGAGGTAGAGAATGCCATACGAAACATAGACCCAGGGAAGGCACCTGGACCAGATGGTTTTAATGGTGCATTTTTCAAGGCCCTCAAAGAACAGGTTTCCCCGGTTCTGGGCGACTTATTTAATTCAATACTCCAGGGAGCCCCTATTCCAAATAGAATGAACTTGGCCCACATAAAACTCATACCCAAAATAGGAAAAGTGCTAACAGACCCTGAAAGCTTTAGGCCGATCTCCCTGATAAATCAGGACCTAAAACTCCTCTCTAAAATAATGGCAGATAGGCTGGCGACAATCATGCCCAGACTGATACCCCCACACCAAGCGGGATTTATTAAAGGGAGATCGACCACGACTAATATTAGACGAACGATGTTCCTAATGGATGTCATGGGAAAGAAGATAGAAAAGGAGAGTGGGGACCCAGCCGTGATCACCTTAGATGCAGAGAAAGCCTTTGATAATGTGAGGTGGTCATGGCTGGGTAGGGTCTTAGATTCGATTGGAATAGTGGGCCCGTTCAGGCAATATCTCCAATCTTTATATAACAATCCAAGAGCTTGTGTCAGTACACCTGGCTATTTGTCGGACTCCTTTTCTTTACAGAAAGGAACGAGACAGGGGTGTCCGTTGTCACCTCTGTTGTTCAACATGGCTATAGAACCCCTGGCCCTATACCTGGAGCAGAGCTCCATCTATGAAGGCTTCAGAGTGGGAACCAAAGAAGCCAAACTGTCACTTTTTGCTGATGATATTGTCTTATACATGCAAAATCCAGAAAGAGATCTTCCTCACGTCCTTGAAACTATTGACACCCTAGGTAAACAATCAGGATTCCGACTAAACAAAGAAAAATGCGAGATAATGTTCCTTAACTCAAAAAGTAGACTTTCACGGTGTGCGCAGTTTTGCAGCATACCAGTCGCTAAAGACAGCATCAAATACCTGGGTGTCCACTTGGCCAGAAATCCCACTCAAACTTACAAATTGAATTTTACCCCAATTATCTTAAAAATCGAAAAGGAGCTTACGGGGTGGGCCAATTTGCCACTTTCATTGATGGGAAGAAGTCATCTCCTTAAGATGATTAGCTTCGCTAGACTATTGTATCCGCTCCAAAATATCCCCATGCTGTTAAAACATACAGACTTGATTAGATTGAACAAGGCCTTCTCGAAATTCCTATGGAAGGGAAAGAAACCTAGACTTGCTTTTAATGTATTGGTACGCCAAAGACAAGAAGGGGGCCTTCAACTTCCAGATATTCGTGGCTATAACTTGGCATGTATCTTACGTAACGTTTTGGATTGGGTGAGGGGCACTGGTAGACACTCAGATACAGTCTTGGAGGGAGAATTCACTAGACCCTGGGAACTGTCAGCGTTGCTACATACGCCACTGCCCCAACTGCCCAAATCTATTAAGAACAATATAATTTTTAGGGACACGATAGCAACATGGAAGGGGGTAAGGAAAAAGCTTAATTTGTCTTGGAAGATCTCTAAACAACTCAACCCATGGAAATGCCCGGCATTCCCGTTAGGTAGCGAGAGCCGACTGTTCTTGGCGTGGAGAGAGAAGGGAATTAAAACGCTGAGTGATCTTATGATCCCAGGAGAAAAAAGATGGATGACTGAAAGTGAGGTCCTTCACACTTATAACCTTCCTCGGTATCAGGCCATGCAGTACCGCCAGATTCATCATTACCTACTCTCGCAATTGCATGATATATCGAGAGAGGTCAGTGATAATCTATGGTCCAAACTACTGGCTATGAACGAAGAAGATATCTCTATAACTTCTCTCTACGCTAATTTGCAGACGGTTTTACGGCCAGCAAAGACAACACCCCTCTTCACAAAATGGAAAAAACACATGAAAGAACCTGATCTTACTCAGAAAATATTGGAGGGCTGGGGGACCTGCAGACGTTGTATACAAGACGAGCGCTGGAGAGACTCCCAATACAGGATTATTCATGGGACAGTTTTGGCATTTAACATACCCCCGACACCAGGTAGACAGGAGGCATGGGTAGATTGCCCTAAATGTAAAGCACACATGACAGATTTAGAACATGGCCTTTGGTCCTGCCCTGCTACTCAAAGATTCTGGACCTCAGTTGAACAATGGGCGAGGGGAATATGTGCAGGACTAGACAAACTGAACCCAATGCTATGGCTTTTTCACCACCAGAATAACACGACAGGCATGACACAACCACATGTACTGTTCCACTATATTGCAATGACTGCGAAGAGACTGCTGCTGCAGTTCTGGTTGAATGATAGACCCCCTGACCTGGCACAGGTCAAAAATTCATTGCGGAAAACACTTGCAATTGAATCCTTAGACGCCACACGTAACCCTAGTAAACTAACAAAAAAATTTTTTAATAAGTGGAGAGGATTCATTGAACAGGAATTCACTGATGAAGAAATAATGACTTTCATGCTATCTCATAGATCTTCAGCATGGTATGCTAATGAGGACCTGGGAGGTACGTTGGGGAGACTCAAATGTGCCTACCGGACATAAAACCCCACTACGAAACTTACAGTAAACTCAAATTTGCACAAGATTTGTTGAGATGACTCTAGGACGGGAAGAGGGTGGGTTTGGGAGTTACTAGGTAATATTCTATAGAGCATTAATATAAAATGGTTGCCGTTATCAAAGCATTATGACATAATATGTTGTACTTTTTTTTTTCTTTTTCAATGTTGCTGATTGATATTTACTGTCATTCCTCTGATATGAGTGCAACTGTATGTATGCTTATAATGTAAAATAAAAAAAAAATGATGGTTCAAAAAAAAAAAAGTTTGGGGTCCGTACTGGACACCTAGTGTCTGTGCATGGCCCCAAACGAGGAATTCTCAGGGAAGTCCATATTACTGTTCACATTTAGGTTTGGCTTGGGGACTGCAAAAGGAAGCGAAAAATGGCGATCAACCAGTTAAGATCATACTAAACAAGTTTCCGTGCCGCCCTCACACTTGCTTCTGGGTCTGCTCATTAAGTCTCATACATATTCCCCGACATCCCCCACCCAGCTACTGATTGGTTCTGTGACGTCTGTCAGAGACCACTGACACAAGCCGCTCAGTTAGGCAGAACCTTGACCGACTTTGAAACCCTTAAGCCCATATACAGGGATCTGGAATTATAGCAGAGTCTAGGAGGTAACTGCCTATGGATAAGCAGAAGTCCAGATGCAGGAATGGTGGCCAAACAGGGACAAGCCAGGTGGTCAGGAAAGGGACAAAACAGGATCCAGTAGCATGGTCAGGGATCCGGGTCAAAACCAAAATGGCAACAAAGTACAAAATCGTGAGGAAGAAGAAAAAACCATAAAACAAATGTCAGATGTCAAACAGATTAACACTGGATGCAATGCAAGCTAAATAGAGGAACCTAAAACAATTTCTGGTAACTTGCAGGAAAAGGCCAAAAGGTATATGCACAGTGTGGTACTTTCCAATAGGCTGCAGCTCAGGAACTAATGACCTCACCTGGACCGCCTACACATTAGCACTGTCAGACTGTGAAGCAACACAGGCCCAGCCACTCTAACACTAGCGGATGAGCAAAGCCTGTGCTCTTCAGAATCTCCTGGTAAGACTTCTCCCCTATCACTAGCACCACCTACAGTGTGAATACGGCAGTGCCTATTGACAGGAGCTGAAACCACATGAGCAGGCTCCGGTGGGAATGTGACAGGTTGCAGTAAGACACCCTCTGTGCCGGCAACTAATTGGTGTGTGTGTGTGTAAAAAAAACAAAAAAAAAAAACAGGTCGGTTTTTAAAAATTATGTGCATTATTTTTTTTTTTAATTTGATACACAACTAATATAAAGCACACAGCTGGGGAATACAGGCTATAGTTGTCCGCTTTATCTGCACTCCAAATAAAAAATATGGGGGACCCTGAGCCATTTTTTCAATTATTTATTTATTTATTTATTTTTGTAAATTATTTTTATTAGGTTTTCCGCATATAATAACATAGCATATACATCACTAGTATAGATTCGATAAGCAATAACAGATATAAGAACAATCCCCATCCCTCCCCCTTCCCTTGTTATCCAACCTCTGGTGGCACTAGTTCCCACTCTCTCCTGTATATAATAAGAATAAAAAAAATAAAAAGAACAGAAGGAAAATCATAGCATGTCATCCCACACTACCAATTCTCAACGCTCCCAAGGTGTTGCCTAAATCTTCAAGACAATACCATTTTGTGTTACGAAAAACTCTCATCAGTGTATCAATTTCCTCTCTAGATAAGCAGCATACCATAAAGTCCCGCCATACAGACATAAATTTGGAGGTTTTGTTTTCTTTATCAGTCTCCGTTATTAGTTTTTCCATTTTCATAATATGTTTCAATTCCAGACATAAACTTGACACTCCAGGCGTCTGTGTGCTCAGCCATTGTCGCAGAATGAGACGCATAAATGTTATTAATATTAAATGGAAGCATGTGCGCTTTCTCTTAGGAACAACATAGCCCTCCAAGTCATGGAACACCAGAATCATCTTATTAATCGGTACATCTAAGTCCAACATTTCCCCCATCCATTTCCTAGCCCTTTCCCATTACAACTGTACCTGTGGACATTCCCAAACTCCATGAAACATGTCCGTGTTGTTTTCCCCACACTTCGGGCATTTTGTCATCCTATCAGGGTTAGTAGGTGTCGTCGGGATATTAAAGCCCAATATCGCCCTGTGTATCATTCTATCTTGGTTATCACACCATCGGTCATCAGTCACATATTTACGCATAGTATTCCACCCCGCAAGCACCCCCTCCCCCGCCCCTTCGAATCCCAGTCTAGAATCCCATCTTGTGAACAGTCGTGTGGGTCCCGTTGGCAACAGTCTATTTTTCAACGCAGCGTATAATGAGGAAATCGTCGCCATAGAGGCCTGACTGGACAACAGATCGTCTGTGATCGATCTCTGGCATTCTCACCCAATATCGCGTAACCTCGACATCAAATTACCTCTTATTTGCGCGAACTGGAGCAACTGAGAAGATCCCAATCGCCATGTTTCTATCGTCTCTGCTGCTGACATCCATCTTCTTTCCGTCTTGTTCATTAAATCTCCTAGCACCTTGATCCCCTTTTCCCTCCAGGTCTGAAATAAAGCATTATCCCTCCCCTGTGGAAAGTGTGGATTATCCCATAGTGGCGTATGTTTCGATATTCGCCATGACAACCCCAATCTATGTCTGACCGCCTTCCAGGCCGCCCTGGTATCCCTAAACAAGATAGATTGTTTGATACGTGCTTCAAGTACTCCACTTTGTGCATGTAGCACTGACCCCAGGCTCCATGGCTTACACCAGTTTGACTCCAATACGAAATCCGAGTGATTACTCGTCTCTAGTAGCCAATCCACCACGTGTCGCCACATACACGCCAAATTATATCCCCGTATATTGGGGAGATTCAAGCCTCCTTCTTCTTTAGAAAACATTAGTGTTCTTATCTTTATCCTATGCCTCCGTCCCCTCCAAAGAAATTTGGAGAGGGCTCTATTTATTTTATTGACATCCGTGTGTCGAAGTAATAGTGGGATCGTTTGCATAGGATTCAACAAGCGAGCGAATGAGACCATTTTGACAAGATGTACTCTCCCTGTCAAAGATAGCGGTAGGTCTTTCCATCTAACCAGCTCCTGTTCTATCTTGTGTATTATAGGGCGATAATTTAACCGGTACAAATCTCTGGCATCTGTACTCATCATTATGCCTAAGTACCTGACTTCCTTCCTATTCACTTTAATCCCCAAGAATGTGTCCCGTCGCCGCCCATCATGTAGAGTTCTCTTGCCGTCCTCTGTGAGGAGCATAATCTCACATTTTGAAAGATTTAATCGGAATCCCGAAATCTTGTGGAACATCTCGAATCTCTCCAGCACCCCACCTAAATCGTTAGCAGGGTTTGTCATGTATAAAATGATATCGTCTGCAAACAAATTAGATTTTAGTGGTTTACCTCCTACCACTATCCCATCAAAACTGTTTGGGCCGTTGAGGTACCTGGAGAGAGGTTCGATGGCCAAATTAAAAAGCAACGGCGACAGGGGACATCCCTGTCTCGTTCCTCTCTCTAGTCTGATCACATCAGATAGAAAACCTGGTGTGTGCACCCTTGCTTCCGGGTTCGCATAGAGGGTTCCCAAAAACCTTCTGAAACCTCCCACTACTCCCATCTTATCCAAGACTTGCTCCAGCCATGGCCATCCCACACTATCAAAAGCCTTTTCGGCATCAAGAACAACCATGGCCGGAGCACCCCCCGCCGTCCTGTCTTCCAGTCGTACTGCTTCCAACACCATAATGACCCTTCTCACATTCGCAACAGCAGCCCTGCCCCGTACAAAACCCGCCTGTTCTTGTCCTATCCAGCGAGGCATCAGGTTTGCCAATCTATCTGCCAAGATCTTAGAAATAATCTTCAAATCTTGGTTGATTAGGGAGATTGGCCGGTACGTCGCCGAATCATCTGACATTTTTTTCCCCTTGGGCAGCAACCTTATGTATGCTGTATTCAATTGCGTTGGTATTTCCCCACCTTCCAAGTAACTATTGTACATGGAACGCAAGTGCGGAGCGACCCTGTCACCAGAATCTTGTACATGCTGGCGCCAAAGCCGTCTGGACCTGGTGCCTTATGCATAGTAAGTTGTTTAATCACCGCCTTTATTTCCTCCTCTGATACCTCCCTATTTAACTCTTCCAAGTCTTCCCCTGTTAATTCCGGTAATCCCACCTCCTTCAGCCACTGACGACTTAGTTCACTGTCATGAGGTTTTGCTTTATACAACTCTGCATAAAAAGATCCTAAAATAGAGTTAACCTCCTTCGGGTCCGATGTGGTTGCCCCCGTTTTATGGAGACACATATGTGGTATGGGCTTTCTACCTTTCGCCAAATGTGCCAACAATCTCCCCGCCTTGTCCCCCTGTGTATGTAATGTTGCCTCCCACTGTGATTTTCCCATGTCCTCTCTCCTCCGGGCCCAGGCATCAAATTCCCTCTTTGCTTCCATCCAACTACTTTTGGTTGCGTCTGAGGGGCATCTTTGGTATTTCACATATTCCTCCCGCACCTGCGCACTGGTTTTTAGGTATGCAGATTGCGTCTTTTTCCTAAGCGAAGCTGCGTAAGCCATAATTCTGCCTCGTAAGACCACCTTAGCCGTCTCCCAGAACAGGGTAGGCTCCATTGTCTCCGGAGGGTTGTCAGAGGTCAGATCTGTCCACCATTCCCCCAATTGTAAAGCAAATTCAGTATCCTTTTTTAAAAAAATGTGGGAATCGCCAAATATAATCTGTGCCTCTTGGAAAAGTGTCTTGTAATGTTAATTCCACAGGACTATGGTCTGAAATCACCAAGTCTGATATGTCAGCCGCAGTTGTCCTGAGGAGTAGATCCCCACTAGTGAGAATTGTATCAATTCTCGACCATGTTCCATGTGGGTGAGAAAAGTGTGTGTATTGACGATCAACTGGGTGATGCAATCTCCAGACGTCCCGTAGACCTAGATCTTCTATGAAACCTCGTAATGGTCCATACTTGTTGCCTCCGTCCTCCCTCTCCCCAAACTCTTTGTCTCAGTTCGGTCTTCCATTTCCTCCACCACCTCATTCATGTCACCACCCACTATCAAATTAGTCGTCTCCTCCTCTGATATCTTAGTCCCCAAGTTAGCAAAAAAAGGTCCTCTTTCCGAATTTGGCGCGTATACGTTGTGTACATTCAATAAGCCACATGGTGTGTCTAGTACTACTTGTACATGTCTTCCCCCATCATCATGTGAATGCCGTATCAACTTATGTGGAAAATTCTTTCCCACCAGCGTAACTACCCCAGCTTGGCGACCTATGGCTCCTGAACCAAACACCTCTCCCACCCATAATTTATTCATCCTGTAAAAGTCCTGTTGGGATAAGTGTGTCTCCTGCAATAGCGCTATATCTGCTCCCAATCTTTTCAGATGCCTAAGGACCATTAATCGTTTTTCTGGGGATCTTAGTCATTTAATATTCCAGGAGACAATCTTAACCATTGTCACGATGCCACAGAGACTCCACGTACATGCTATCTTCTATAATGTAAAAACATACAAGCTCCAAAACCCCATCATTTTTCAAATGGGACTCTAGCACATCAGTCGGATAACTTATTTTCCCCTGCCCCAACTCCCATGGAAATGCAACTTCCAATACCCCAACTAGGTTCCTCACCTCCCACCCTTTCCCCTCCCCCCCCCCCCCTCCAAATATTCCACTGTTTCATGGCTCCCTTTTTTTCCATCACGGATAACTCCCTCTTACACCATCCTGGCAGATGATTCTAAATAACATAAAACATCCCCCTTGTAGTTACCCCTAGCAAGAGGAGGATTCCCCCTCTCAACTAAGCATTCTCAAAACGGGATTTCAATATCACGTCCTCAAATAGTTCTCTTCCTCCATCTCAACGGACCGCGTCATTCTTTGGGCTCGATGATTTGTCCTTGTTGGCAGAACTCCCTCTGCCGTTGTTTGGTGATGATCCTCTGGATGATCTCATGAAGGCTCTCATAGCTTCATCTGGTTCTCTCCATCTTCTGAAGGTGCCGTCTTCCTCCCTTGTCCTTAACACTGCTGGGTATTGGAGCTGAAATTGCACACCTCTCTTTAACAACATGCCACACACATCGCTAAAAGCCCTCCGCTGTTTCGCTACTAATGCTGAAAAGTCCTCATGAAGTACAACTCTGTGGCCCATTATCTCAAGGGGTCGACGTCTTCCTCTGAAGGCCCTCAACAGCTTGTCTTTGTCCTTATAGTCTAAGTATTTAGCAATTGCTTGCCTCGGACTCCTGGACACTTGGGCATTACGGCTTCCCCCCTCATTGTTCTGGTTTGTGCGGGCATTCTCTCTTTGTGGTCCCAGCCTGTGGGCTCTCTCCACCTTGCACACATTGTCAACACCTAAAGCTGTGGGGAGCTCCTTTTCAAATATGGCATCCAGTTGCTGGAAAGTTATGGATTCTGGCAAACCAGTGAGGCGCAAATTATTCCTCCTGGATCTATTCTCCAAGTCCTCCATTTTATTAGACATCCAGGTATTTTGTTTCTGTATCTCCTCCAATTCTTGTTCCTTGACATTGAGTTTGTCCTACAAATCTGACACTCTTTGCTCAAGCTCATCCAGCCTGCTAGCATGCCTGGCTGCAGTTTCCTGAAGATCCTCTACTGCCTCCTTCACAGCCTCCCTCACTGCCGCCGTAATGTCTGCCCTGAGTGACTCATATAACTCCTTTGTTCCAGCCACTGCAGCTCTTTGTTGGTCTGTGCCCATCGTACCCAATTATTTATTTTTACGTGTGTGTGTGTGTGTGTGTAGCAACCAATCACAGACTCCAGCACAGCAGACATGTGACTGCAACCAATCGCAGATGGTGGGTCGGAAGGAAGCAATGAATC
Source organism: Allobates femoralis (assembly GCA_033576535.1). Taxonomy (NCBI): domain Eukaryota; kingdom Metazoa; phylum Chordata; class Amphibia; order Anura; family Aromobatidae; genus Allobates; species Allobates femoralis. The sequence goes on from JARQOC010000003.1 coordinate 379,048,316, forward strand.
TTAATGAGCGACCCAGAAGCAAGTGTGAGACTGGCACGTAAGTGCAGCAAGTATGATTTAAGTGACTAATCATCATTTTGCATTCTTTTGCAGTTCCCTTAGCCACCATTTTAAAGCTTTACGTTCGGGTTAAGTCCTGACCTGAAACAGAATTTTTAAGTCCGGCCGGACCTATCGCACCCGAACAAACTGTGCAGGTTTGCCCATCTCCAACAATGAGGCATAGGCTTGCTTCACACTGCAGTTCTTTCACTGATCAGTGTGTCCATCCAGTTTGTGTGCCAAAACCAGGAGTGTCTCCAAAACTCAGCACAGGTGTCAATCTTTCAATTATACTTTTTCTCTGCAAGTTCCTCTCCTGGTTCCCCTCCGGGTTTTGGCACACAAACTGGATGGACACTGATCAGTGAAAAAACTGCAGTGTCAAGCCAGCCTTGTACATGTGTGCACTATGCAGGCTTGTATGTTGAAGATTACCTGGGCTGTGTGCCCTTTCCTCCACACAAGCACTCTTACCCCTTCACCTCTGGACAATTTTCCATTTTTTGAAGAGCCATGTTTTTATTTTTCACCAAGCATATAGCAGTGAGAAGTCTTGTTTTTTTCTCCTTCGTCTCATTAGGGGACACAGGACCTTGCATTGTATGCTGCTGTCCACTAGGAGGCGACACTAAGTATTATCTGAAAAAGATAAGTGGCTCCTCCTCTGCGGTATACACCCCTTGAGACAATCCTCAGATCCTCAGTTTTTGCTTAGTGTCTGTAGGAGGCAGACATCCTTACTCTCCCTCCATTATTTTTACTTTTTGAAGCTGCATTTTTACTTTTTGAAGGGACATGTCGACCACAGGCACCTCCCCAGACTCCACAGTTGGGACTCTGGGTCAAGCTACTTTGTCTGATAAGGGCTATTCCTTCCTCAGCCCTTCACTGTTGGAGGTGTAAGGTTGAAGCGATTTCCAGACTTGCTGGTTCTGAGGCCCGCATTCCAACCCAGTCCCCACTGATGGGGCTCTGGGTCGCAGTAATGCTCCATGTCCCCACCGCAAGCAGCAAGACAGATGGAAACAAAAAACAACAGGGGGAGATCCAAGATGGCCGCTGACCAGGGAGGTTGCATCTGACACAGCTCCCTGCCATACTTCACCATCCGAGCCATCCAGCCTCAGAGAACACATAATCTGTCATCAAAGATACACCAGCTGCAGTCCACAACACCAGGGACTCGGAGGATCTGGATCTTAAAGCCTGCAGAGCCTCTAAACTCTCTCCTCAGGTTGGTGAATGCTGCACTCCCCTTCCTCCCTGCTTCAGACTGTCTGAATTCCTCCCTGCTCCTGGACACCTAACACTGCCAGCCTGCAAATCCCTGATACATACTGTGATATCATCGGGGCTCTGTGAGGAGACTCCATCAAATCAGCAGGGAGAAGAGATAAGGGAAGTGTGGGAACCAGAGAGAGGAGCTCATTTCTGCCCACGCAGCTATTAATGAGGGACACCATACAGACTTCACCTCTGCAGCTGCTTGGAAAAGAGCCCCTATTGTCATCTAAGGAGCCTTGCTGAAACTATCAGGAGGGACTGCTCTGGAGTTGAATGGTGCTGATGCACTGAGGGAGACAAGCTCTGCTTCATATAATCTCCTGACAATTATAAAATCTCCTAGCACAAGCATCTCTGAAGAACCTGATTAGTACAGCTCACCGGTCTATCAGTTTACTCAGCATATGAACTATTGGGATATACTCTTTAAACCAAAATAATCTGTCTTCTGGATCTCTATTTAAAACAAGATCGACTTCCGGTTTCCGGCCTGATGGGTGAGGACGCAAGGGGATGAGCTCCCAAAGCCTGCGGCCGCTAACCTGCTAAAAAGGATGCAAACCGCCGACAACCGGTACCGGAGGCACACTTACCAGTCACTACATCATCCCTGCATGCGCCGGTGGCTCCGGAGCACCGGCGGCGGACGGGGTGCGGCGGAGATGGCGACGAGGCAGACCGGGCCCTCCTCCTCCAAGGTGGCGCCGAGTGGGGCAAATAACAGAGGCAGGGAGGCAGCAAACAAATTACAGCCCCGATCACAAGGGAGAGAAGCTGGAGGACACCCAGGACGATGCAGCGGCGGGGGAGGTGAGACGCTGGAGGGAGCGGAGGGGCGCGGGCCTGGGTCCTCTATAGACTATAAGCTCCTGGCCACGGAGGTCTCCTCTCAACTAGCAGGGGAGCTGAGGCATCTGTTCAAGAATATGATAAAGGAGCTGCTGCAGGAATCCCTGAGAGACGTTAAAGCAGATGCTGCTGCACAGGAATCCAGGCTTACAGTTCTGGAGCAAAGACTGTCAGACACCGAAGATAAGGTAGTCTGGCTGGAACAACAAGTCTCTTCCTATAAAGAAAGGGAGGAACGTAGTGTCAATAAGCTGGAGGACTTAAAAAAATCGTTCCCGCCGCAACAATCTGCGCCTGGTGGGGCTTCCCGAGACCATTGCCCCCTCTGCATTGCTGGACATATTTGAGACTGACCTCCCGCGGATTTTGGGGAGTAGGGGCCCTTGCATGGTAGAAAGAGCTCACTGCATAGGCCCCCCGCCAGACCACATAATCAAACCAGGCTCTCCATCCCAGGGGAGAGGGAAGCCCAGACAAACTATTGCTCGCTATCTAAATTATCGGGACAAGGAGAATCTCCTACGCTCCTACAAGAGCTTGCGGACCCCTCTAACCATCAGAGGACACAAGGTCCTACTGTTCAGAGACTACTCTCCTGAGGTTGCGAGAAAGCGGAGAGCCTTTGGGGAGGCGTGCAGTATTTTGTACAATCGCAATGTACGATTCCAACTCCTGTATCCGGCCATTCTGAAATATAGGGGTCCGGATGGCTCCATCAAGGTGCATCGTAGTCCTGAGGGGGCCCTTAGGAGCTTGACCCAACGGAACCCGGCTGGGAGCCACCATGGAGGACAACGGGAGCACCACATTGGAACCCAAGGAGGGGGCGAGAACTCATGTCCGGAGACCCCTGGGCCACGAGAAGGCTCTCCTCGGGGGTCTGAGAGGGAGACTAGCACTGGGCCCCGCTCGCCAAACGAACAGAGGTCCAAGCGACGTGACGGAAGTGGAGGGAGACGTCGTACGAACTCTGAGCTTGGAACGAGGGATGCGGAGGTCCATGACGGGACTTGAACTGAACATATGGTGACTCTTTTCCCTTTCTTGTTTTTCCTTATTTTTTGCGCCAGGAGGGACCGAAGTCATGTCTTACGGATCTCGTATCCTGGTCTGCGTTATCTGGGCAATTGCACGCTAGATGCCTTAACCGACTTTTGGGAAGTGTTAATGTTATTGATAACGACAACAATGCGGTTATACTACTGTTAATAGGTATCGATTGACTCCAGTGCACGGTGTTGACTATCTCGACTTACACTACGGCCGCAGGGCGGGAGTGTTGGAGAGGTGTACCCTTCAGAATATGGAAGTCCATATCCTTTATTTGAATAGTTTTGGGGAGGGGAGAAGATGGGAGTGGGAGGGATTTTGTTCTATTGGATTGTTCGGTACGCAGTCACTAGACTGCTTGTTGAGAGGTTACAGGGGGAGTGGGGTGCGTGAATTTATGTTGTTACAGCCATCTTGTACAGTATGCTTATTTTTCAGCGATCTACTCGAAACATCCCTGGACATAGCGGGGGTTGACATATCCCATCGACTGTTTCTTGATCATGGTTAATCTGTTGTCCTGGAATGTTAAGGGCCTCAGGTCACCCGAGAAACGCTCGATGGTATTCAAACATCTCAAGAGATTGAAAACAGATGTGGCTCTCCTACAAGAGACGCATCTTCAAGACACGGATTTTTTTTTAGAATGCACAGGTTATGGGTGGGGGCGGTAAACGGCTCTGGATCGGTGGGGAGGAAGGCAGGGGTACTGATACTTATCCATAAAAATTTCCCCCGTACAATTATTTCTGAAACTAAAGATGATGAGGGAAGGTTTTAGATAGCCGGCGGGACGTCTTAGTATCACGAATATATATGCCCCTAACCAGTCGCAAGATGCCTTCTTCTCCCACCTGCAGGAGGAGCTGCTAGGAGATACAGAGCATCTCCGGATCGTGGGAGGGGACTTCAATAGTGTCTTCTTTGGGGGCGAAGATAGGCGACGCGACCAGTTGAATACTGCTTCCACTCCTGACGACCGACCGTTGAGCCCGCTACATACGCTGACGAGGGGACTGGCATTGCATGATGTGTGGTGGATACACCACCCCCTAGACCGGGAATTCACTCATTACTCCCATGCCCATGGGTCCTGGTCTCGTAATGATTTCTTTCTACTCAGCAACCACTTATTGGCTAGAGTGGTCAGAGTGGGTATTGAAAATATGGTCATTTCCGACCATAGCCCCGTGGCCCTGGAACTAAGAGACGTGCACATTAGGGGCACTGACTTTATATGGCGCCTTCCATCACATCTTAGAAGGGACGCCAATTTTGACAGACTCCTGGGGGAGTGGTGGCCTGACTTCGTCTTCCACAATGCAGACTATGAGACGGACTCTCGGTTATACTGGGAAACGAGTAAGGTGGTCATGAGAGGTAAAATAATGGCATACACCAGCACTCAAAAAAAGAAAACATTTCAACAGTTCCATCTAGCTAGTTCAAAGGTAAGAAGCACATATGAGGAATTTAAAAACAACCCTTCATCGCTAACAAAGGAGAAATGGGTGGGAGCAAAGAGAGAGTATGACGTTTGGGCTAAACGAAGGGAACAGTGGAGTAAGGAACAATGGGAGGTAGATCTCTCTAAGTATGGAGACAAGGCGGGGAGGATCCTAGCGAACTTGGCCAGGGGTAAAACTAAGCCCACGACGTTTGCCTCTTTGGTGGACTCCGAGGGTAACATCCTTCATGCACCAAAAGATATCAACTCTCATTTAGGCAAATTCTTTGCAAAACTATATACACAGGATACAGTGCAGAATGCAAGGGAGGTGGGAGGGGACTGGCTTGAGAAGGTCTCACTACCTACCATAGCTGAGGACGGCTTGGCCACCTTGAACGCTGAGATTTCCTTGGCTGAAGTTCAAATGACTATCAAAAACCTGAGTGCCCATAAAGCTCCGGGTCCAGATGGTTTTACCAGCGACTATTACAAGTCTTTATGCGACAAGGTGGCTCCTTGCTTAGTCTCTCTTTTCAATAAAATTCTAGCGGGGGGCAAGATCTCGAACCACACTAACACGGCACACATTAAATTGTTGCCAAAGGGGAATGTGAGCTCCACTGACCCGGCCGGATATCGCCCCATCTCACTGATAGATCAAGACCTGAAAATTCTGGCCAAGATTATGGCGGACCGTTTGGCGGGGCTACTGCCATCTCTTGTGGGCCCACAACAGGCGGGATTTGTTAGGGGTAGATCGGTGGTGGGTAATATCAGACAAACTATGTTAGTGCTGGATTCAGTGGGGCATCGAGAGAATCTACGTGATGATCGTCCGGCATTGGTCTTGTTGGACGCCGAAAAGGCGTTCGACAATGTCAATCTGTCCTGGTTGAACTTAGTATTGGACAAGATAGGCCTACAAGGCCCGTTCAGGACATTCCTAAAAACAAGCGCTAGAATATGCACCCCTGGTTTTCTGTCCGCCCCTTTCCCTCTGGAAAAGGGAACGCGGCAAGGCTGCCCTCTCTCGCCATTGCTCTTCAATCGGCCATCGAACCTCTTGCCAGATATTTGAACGGCAATGATTCACACGAGGGCATCAACATTGGAGGGGTGACGGTGAAGTCAGCGCTATTTGCTGATGATGTCATCATCTATATGAATAGACCGGAGAGGGACTTAAGGGAGCTGCTTCAACAACTCACGGTTTTTGGCACATTCTCGGGCTTTAAGCTCAATAAAGCTAAATGCGAGATCTTGCAACTGGGAAAGCCTCGTCGCCGTCCTGGGGAAGGGGGGCCAGGGGGGCGGAGATGGAGGGCATACAAGTAAAAACTCACCACATCAAATACCTGGGCATCATACTCAGCAGCGACACTAGCCAAATTTACCCCCTGAACTATGGCCCTTTAATTACCAAAATCACGCGGAGAGATGGAGGGACCTGCCGCTGACTCTTCTGGGGAGGTGCCATCTACTTAAGATGGTTAGCTTCGCCAGGTTACTATATCCGCTGCAGACCATGCCACTGCTACTGCGAAGGGCGGATGTGCATAGACTCAACACAGCTTTCTCCAGCTTTCTTTGGAGGGGACGGAAGGCCAGAATAGCCAGTCGCACCTTAATGCTCCCAAAACTTGGAGGGGGGCTAAATCTCCCTGACATCAGAGGATATAATTTGGCGTGCTTATTACGTCACGTTATAGACTGGTTCAAAAAGTCCAACAGATACTCTAATTATACCATGGAAGCGGCGCTATGCAGACCCTGGGAACCGGCCAGCTTACTGCACTCGCCATGGCCGGCCGTGCCTAAACACCTGAAAAACATGATCATCTATAGGGATACGGCTATGTGCTGGAAAGCGGTTCGAAAGAAGTTAATGATGACCTGGAAAACGTCAAAATACCTTAATCCTTAGGCCCACGCAGGATTCAGATTAGGGCGTGAGAAGCCTTATTCGCACCATGGCAAGAAAAGGGGATTCACACATTGGGGGATTTGTTACACAAACCTGACAGAAGGTGGTTAACGGAGTCAGAAGTCTTGGAAAAGTTCCAATTGAGCCCGTACCATATCATCCAATACAGGCAGCTACACCATCACGTCCTTCGACACCTTCAAAATGTATCACAGGAATGCAGATTGACCATCTGGGATACCTGGTTGGGAGCGGACCCTCTAACTGTCAACGTATCTTACCTTTATGGTAGTTTACAAGACACGACTCTGGCCTTAAGGGAGGATAACATCTTTCGCGGGTGGCTAAAGTATATACCTCGGAATGATATAGCGGACACGATTCTGAGGGGCTGGGAGGTACTGAGGAAAAATATAATCAGCGAAAAATGGAGGGATGTACAATATAGGATCATATACAGGGCAATCTACGGATTCACCCTACCCCCGAATGCTAGGTTCCCTAATAGACGACAACAATGCCCGAAATGCGGACAACCAAAAACAGATATGGTGCATGGTATTTGGCTGTGTGGGGAGGTGCAGAAACTATGGAAGCGGGTGGAAGCCTTAGCGAGGGAGGTGACCGGCAAAACCGTTACATTGGATATGCTTGCCTGGTTGTTTCATTTCCCGGTATCTGGAGTGTGGGAAGGCAAACCTGCTAGAATACAATGGTTACTAAAAGGCTAATCCTGAGGGACTGGCTATCTGGGCACAACCCTGGCATGACCGGTATACTCAACGAATTGAAGGCAGTAATGCACGTGGAATGCCTGGAAGCGGCAAGGGATAAAGACGCGTTGACGGGGAAGTTTTTTGAGACTTGGAGAGGGTTCATAACCACCAAGCTATCGTCAGCAGAACTGCACTCAGTAGTCCTACCGTTTGTGCAATCGTCCTGGTATCTGCTGGAGGAGTTACAAGGGTCCTTAAGAAGGCTACGGGTATCCCCTGCTCCAGGCGACTCGGGGCAGGCATAACACTTTTTCCATTTCATTTCTTATGATTGTTAGGAGATGTGACTATGGTGTAGTTTTTGGTATTGAATATCGATTAATAATAATAATAATAATTTTTATTTATATAGCGCCAACATATTCTGCAGCGCTTCACATTCACAATACAAAGTTCACATTTAAACAATCATAAGAAACAATTAGAAAATACAATACAATGCCAAAAAACAATACAATACAAAGCATAACATAATACAATAATTGAAGCAAAAAATGACATTATAATCAATGTCCGACCTTGTATGTCTTGGGAGATTGTTGGATGTATTTTCGCTGTAACTATTGATGGCTGGGGGGGTATGGGGGTTGGATTGTTTTTCTTCTTTTCCTTGTTATTAAAAATGAAAACTCAATAAAAATATTAAAAAAAAAACAAAAAAAAAAAACGACACAATTGTGTCCGATGCCTGGTGGTGTCTACCTTCCTGTGGCTGCGTGTAAATGTACCATAAAGCCCCCTGGACCCTGAATCCACTCCAGAGGCATCGTAATTACACTGGACAGGGCTCCACAGATGCTGGGGGACACAGGATCGAGGGAGAGAGCGGCATCTAAGGGCTGGCAGCCATAGGGACTGGTAAGCAGCTCAACATACTCTGCTGCAGCTCCCCTTCCATCCCATATCACCTCCCTGCATTATACACAGCAGGGCCTAGTCCTCACATGGCCTATATACTCAGGCACCATGTCAGGACCAAAGGGCAAGAAGTCTAAGGGTATGTGCACACGGGGGGCGGGTTAGTGGCGGCGGTGGCTGGGCGGACCCGACAGGAAGCTCCGGAGCCGTCCACCGGCTTCCTGTCGGGTCCGTGCTGCGGGAGACGGGCGGGTGTGCGGCGGTGCACAGCGGGTTAGCGCCGGCGGTTCTGCAGCGGCTGGAAGCAGCACATGATTCTGCTTGCAGCCGCTGCAGAACCGGCCGGATTATAGAACATGCTCATTCTTTGCTAACCCGCTGGGAACCCAGCGGGTTAGCAACGGATGAGCATGTGGAAACCGCCGGTGTGTGCACACCGGGGGTCGGTTTCCATAGGTTTATATGTTAACCCAAAAGCCGCTTTTGGATTAACATAAATTTACATAAACCTCATGGAAACCGACCGGCGGTTTCCGCTGCTAAACCTGCAGTAAACCTCCAAGTGTGCACATAGCCTAAGGGTACTGTTACCCACACAGATATCTGTGCAGACATTGTTCACAGATCTCTGGTTGCAGTGAAATCATGTACTGTTACATTTGTACAGAGCCACAAAATGGAACAATGTGTCCATGACTTCACTGCAACCAGAGATCTGTGAACAATCTCTGCACAATTATCTGTGTGTGTAACAGTACCCTAAGACATATACTGCATATTACACCATCTTCACTGCATGCAAGACTTCTCTCCCTAGTGGCAGTACTACCTCCCTCTGCTCAGGATGTACTTCTATAACTGCAATAGAGTCTACTGCCCCTAAGGTGTCACAACCCAGTGCCCCTGATGCACCGGAATGGGCCGTTCTGCTGTCACAGTCCATGACACAGTGTATGGAGAAACTCTCTTCCAACTTTATTCAGACCCTGCAGCCACTTGACACCCGTGACCAAGTCCTAGCACTACGCCACAGGACTCCACGGACGATAGTAACCCTCTTAGGCGTTCACATTGTCACAACTACTCCTCAAGGTCCGAGGACACAAGGAAAAAGGTCAAGGAGATCTCTTTCACCTGCATATTCCACCGGCTCTCAGATCTCATACTCTAGAGACAGCCGACAAGACTCACCTACATCACGTAGGCAACATGAGTCTGAGTCAGATCATGACGTGGATACACAGCTGGACTTCGATTATTCTGAGTCTACAGCTATAATTGAGGACCTTATAATGGCAGTCAATCAGACCCTAGATATATCTGATCCTCAAAACGGAAACTCCCGATAATGCAATTTCCTTCAAAAAGGCAAAACGCCCACAGAAGTACTTCTCAGACCACGCAGAATTTCAGGAAATCCTACACAGGCATAGATCTCATCCTGCCAAAAGGTTTGGAAATAGAGAGGCAATGGAGTCTCGGTACCCATTCTTGCCTGGTCGGATTCCCCTCAGGTGGATCCTCCCGTCTCACGACTGTCTGCTAAGACACTCCTCTCTATCCCTGACAGCTCCTCTATCAAAGATGCAGCTGACAGACAAGTGGAGCACATGGCCAAATCGGTATTCGAGGCCACAGGGTCGTCCTTGTCCCCCTGTTTTGCATCAGTATGTGTCGCAAAGGCGATATCTGCCTGGTCTACCTCCCTGCACGAGGCCCTGACTGCCAGTAATGCAGACCTACAACTATGCACCTTAACTTCTCAGATTTCTGTCAAGGCAGAATATATTATGCACGCCTCCTTGGATGTGGCAAACTGCGCAGCCTCGACAGCCTCTAACGCCATCATTATTAGATGGGGTCTCTGGCACTGAGAATGGAAAACGGATCCCGCCTCCAAAAAGTCTCTAATGGTCCCTTTACACGCCGCCACAGGAAGGTAGAAACCGCCAGGCATCGGACACAATTGTGCCTGTTGCCTTGAAAAAAACGCGAAGTGGTGGCGTGTAATTCAGGAAGTTCCTTCCTGTGTCTTCGGATACCTGTGTTTGAGCCGTGCTCAAAAACAGGCAGGCATAAATCCCTATGGTGGCGGCGTGTAATCCGGGCACAGGCAAGGTATTTGCGTGCCCTAGTGAATTCCCTGGGGCATGCCACAGCGTCATGTATACCACGCCCCATCAGCTATCATTGGTGGGGGCTGCTGTGTAACCATTGGCTGTCCCTGCACAGGGCACCATATTCAACGAGCTGACCAGTCACACTAAACATTTGCAATAGCGTCATGTATTAGCCAGCCTTCCTGCGCTGGCTGGCCAATCATGATGGTATTGCATTGTCCAATCACCATACGAGCATCATGTAATACACAACTCTGTCACGCCTATGTAGTTACGGCGCACAATATCTACGCCCATTTTCCCTTGTGGTAGCGGCGTGTAAATCAGGAAGGTACTCCACAGAAGGTAACCGCGGCACCCGTCGGCATACCTTCTGTGAAGCACTTTGTGGCGGCGTGTATATCCGGCATCAGGCACCATTAGCAACCGTTGAAAATGCGCGTGTGCACGTGCGGTGCCTACCTGTTGCTGCCCTCTGTGGCGGCGTGTAAAGGTACCATTACGTCATTCCCTTATCTCAGCGGACGCATCTTCGGTGAAAAGCTAGATTAATCTCTGATGCAACAGGAGGTAAAAGTACCTCACTACCTCAACACAAGTCTAAGCGCCCTTTTGTTCGCCGTCAGTAAACACGGTTCCGTTCCTTTCGGAACTCGTTTGGCTGGTCAACTTCCCGACCGTCCCAACACGGTGGCCGATCTCCGCGCATAGATAGACCTTCTCAATCCCAAAAATCTAGTTCTCGATGGCAATCCGGATCTAGACAGACCAAGCCCAGAGGAAATAGATCTCAACGATTCTCCACTTGACTCATTCCTCCTGGAAGACACGCCTCTAATTGGAGGCCGACTACACCGTTTTCACCATATTTGGCTCAAGGTCATTACAGACAATTAGATATGCAAATTGATTCCGTGGAGCCTCGATTAAAGTCTCAAACATGGAGGGCGTGGCCTAACGCTTGAAGAAGATGGCCGCATAGATCAGGAGCTTGAGTACCGCGAGCTCTAAAACGGCACTTCAAGGCACATATTCGCACCACCACTGCCTGCAACTACCTCCTCCTGCTGCCTCGCAGACTAGGCACTGAGTGGGTAGAATCCGGGCGCCCAAACGCACTCTCCCATTCTATATCGTATATTTTCTTATATGTATCATTGTACTGTAAAGCGCTGCGGAATATGTTGGCGCCATACAAATAAAGATTTATTATTATTATCTCCCCCCGCTCTGTTGGTGACTTCTTTGCTCCAGTGCATACTACAGCTACATCTTCACCCAAGATGGCGCCTCCACCTCCCTCCTCACCGCGCTCTACTCGTTCTTCCTGTCGAGACTCCTCTTTCCTCCCTGGCCTCAGTCTCTTCAGGATTTACTGTGCCCTCTGATGCTCCAGTCACCCAGGGCATGATTAGGGAGCTTCTGGCTGCCTGCAATCCTCCTTACAAGAAGATATACGAGGTATGATGGCGGGATTGCGGGGGGAAGGTAACAGAGCTAAGCTCCCACACTGCGCATTTAGAAAAGGAGATGGGAGAGCCGATTAAATCACATAACTTGTTAGATGCCCACACTGCCCTGCAAGACAAGATGGAAAGACAGGCACTTAAAACCTTGGATTTAGAAGATATATCCCGCAGAAACAATGTTAAACTCAGGGGGATCCCAGAGAATGTCCCACCAGGAGACCTCAGAGCCCTCCTGCAGGGATTTATCTCCTCTGTCTTGCCTGATCTGCAGCCTAAAGATGTCACCATTGATAGAATACATAGGATCCCCAGACCTGCCTCCCTGGACCCTACTCTACCACGGGATGTTCTGGCCAGAATCCACTTCTATGAAGTCAAAGAAGATTTCCTGAGGGCACTTAGAGCAAACCCAGAGGTCCTGATAAATTTCAACATATTACAATCTACCCAGACCTCTCAGCTGGCACTTTGGCGAGAAGAAGGGCATTTCAGACCATCACTACCACCCTTAGGGCGAAACAAGTAGAATACAAGTGGGGCTACCCGATGAAGCTGATCATCAAGAAAAATAATACAACTTTTGTGTGCCTTACACCGAAATAAGCTGAAGCCCATCTATTTCAATGGAAACTTCTTCCCCCGAGGGCGCCCTCTCCATCATCTCCATCAATTCCATTGACCCAGCAGGATGATGTGCCCCCCAGCGGCGAGACGCTGGACCCAGAATGAACGGCGTAGTGAGCCTATTTGTATTTCATTGGTTTTTTCTTGATTGCCCGCGGTGTCTCTATTCCTGACAATCTTTTCTTTCTCTGTTTTCCTTCTCTACTTTCCCTCTAGTTCCTAAACTTTGAACTGCTGGTTTATCATCCTCCATCATTTGTCCCCACCTGACTACTAGCCCTTTCGGGCTTCTGACCTTCCCTTTAATTCTTTACTCCCACAACTTATCTATTATTCTTTTCTTCTAAAATCATCTCTCTAGTTTTCTCCTCTCTTCTATAATCTTTCCAATTCTATTTTTTCTTTCCCCCCTCTTACTACTACTCCTCTTCTTTATTCTATTTCTTCCTTCCTATCCTAAACAGGATTAGACTGCCCCCTAGGGTGCATTTTTGGCACTCCACTTGGACAATATATTTTTACTTTCCTCTGATCTCTGACCATCGATTTTTTTTAGAGTTCTGAGTATTCAGTGCACCTATTGGCCCTGCTAAAAATAAGCTTTACTTATTTGTATCATAACTTTTTGTACATATATTGCTGGTTTCCCCCCTTTCTTTTCCCTGTTTCTATCCCCCCCCCCCTCCTGCCAACCCTGAGACTTTCCCTTTAATTGAGCTGGCTATATTTTGGAAGCACATTTGAATCAGATTTTGAATCTTTAGTCAGATTTACATTACCAGACTTCTCTACTACTTATTTTATATGATCACCACTGAGTCATCATGAGCATTGGGTGCACTACTATTAACGTAAATGGGCTAAATTCGCCCGGCAAGCGTTCACTTGTGTGGCAACAAATAAAAAAGCTGCGTAGTGAGGTGATCTTTGTCCAGGAGACTCATCTCCTACAGCAAGATAACCACAGGATGGCCTCCGGCCTTCATCCAGTACAATTTTTTGCAAACACAGATAGCAAGAAGGTGGGAGGGGCAATTTTTATCCACAAAAATATCTCATTTAGATTGATTGAGTCAGTTCAAGACCCTCAGGTTGTTAGGTGCTACCTTAACGACACGATGTATTCCCTTGTTTCTATCTACTGCCCTAACTTAGGACAGTTAAAACTCCTCCGCTCACTGCTTGCAAGATTAGACACGATAACTAAGGGACCCACTATCCTGGCCGGAGACTTTAATCTCCCTGTAAATAAACAATTGGACTGCTCCTCCCCCTCTCTTTATCGTGCAGAGATGGGAGCCTTACTATCAACCCACAATCTACATGACATCTGGCGCTACTCCCATGGGGAAGAGAGAGACTACACCTATTTATCACCGATATTTCACAAGTATAGCAAGTTTGACTATTGTAGGGATCAGTCTCTATAGCAGCAGCAAGTAAGGCAGTGACACTCAGGCTCAGTCCAAAAACAAGTGTGTTTTATTTCACACAATGGCAAAACAAACAAAAAAACAGTCCTTACATCAGGATAATAGCGTCAGCCCTAAACCTGCTCCTCCTGGAGCTCGCCGAGGGGTCCTACCCCACCTTGGGGTCCGGTACATGCTCCCTGTGCTCTCACAGGCTACTTTTTCCCCAGACTGAACTCCTCTCCAGTCTGATCTGAACTCACAACACCTTGACAGCCGTCTCTTCCGGCTTAACCTTTTTCCCCTGTCTTTCCCTCCCAGCTACTTCAAAAGCCTGGGGCGGGAGATGAGGAATGGAGGCCCGCCCAAAAACCTTCCCCCATTCCTCATAGATGAGGTCCCATAACAGGCTTTACCAACAGCCACCGTTCTCAGTAACGGTGGCCACACCTGCCTCACCTATGCTCATGTAAGCATCTCCTGTCCCATACATGCAGTAGCTCACCATCCTTGGGGAAACATAGCGTCCCTCTACCACCATTCCCCTTGCTACCTCACACTATATATTAGTAAACGACTCCCTCCACCCTAGATGTCAGGCGACGTCTATCGGAAATATCACCTGGTCTGATCACGCCCCTGTATCTCTTCAGGTGACGGATCCCTCCCACTACACCCCGACGAACGCATGGAGGCTGAAAGAATATCTCCTAGCTTCCCCCTCCAATGTCACACACAACTCGGAGCGCATTCGGGAATATTTCACAAATAATGATAATGAGGGGACTGACCCGGAAAAGCTCTGGATGGCCCACAAAGCAGTCCTTCATAGCTCCTTTATTAAACTTGCTTCACATATAAAAAAGGAAAGAGATAGGAACATTCACATTCTCGTCTACAAAATTGCTGACCTAGAGAAAGCTCATAAGCAATCCCACCTCCCGTCCGTGCTGAAGGAACTCACCACAGCACGAACTGAACTGAGGAGCCTTCTTCTTGTTAAAGTAGAACATACCGTATATACTCGTGTATAAGCCGAGTTTTTCAGCACAAAAAATGTGCTGAAAAGTCCCCCCCTCGGCTTATACATGAGTCATAGGCCGGCCGCCCGCCCCCCCTTCCCACCCATCGGTATACAGGCGCCCCCCCTCCTCCCCATAAGTGGTATACAGGGCCCCCCTTGCTGCCGCACACCTGTAAAGTAATACATCATTATACTTATCCCTGTCGCCGCTCTGACACCACGCTCCTCCGGGTCTTCATGCTTCCTCCTCCGGCGCACAGGCAATGACGTCATTGCCTGCGCCCACTGGTCACAAGCAGGAAGAAGCATGAAGACCCGGAGGAGCGCGGTGTCAGAGCGGCAGGGATAAGTATAATGATGTATTACTTTACAGGTGTGCGGCAGCAAGGGGGAACCCTGTATACCACTGATGGGGGGGCGCCTGTATACCACTGCAGAGGGGGCCTGTATACCGCTGGGGCCTGTATACCACTGGGGCCTGTATATACCACTGGGGCTGCTGTATATACTGCTTGGGCCTGTATATACCACTGGGGAGGCTGCTGTATACCACTGGGGCTGCTGTATATACTGCTTGGGCCTGTATATACCATTGGGGAGGCTGCTGTAATACTGCTGGGGCCTGTATATACCACTGGGGAGGCTGCTGTATACCACTGGGGAGGCTGCTGTATACTACCACTAGGGAGGCTGCTGTATACTACCACTGGGGAGGCCTGTATACCACACTGCTGGGGGCTGTATACCTGTGCTGGGGTCCACCCTCGGCTTATACACAAGTCAATATGTTTTCCCAGGTTTTGGGGGCAAAAGTAGGGGGGGTCGGCTTAAACACGGGTCGGCTTATACACGCGTATATACGGTAATCTGGAAAAAATGAAGGCCACTAACTACAGAATGGGTGACAGGGCCGGGACACTCTTAGCAAAACGTATCAAAAAAAAAGACAGGAACAATATAAAATATCTTACCTATTAAATTCAGCAGGAGATAAAATAAGAAACCCCCTTTTAAATTGCAGAAGAATTCCAGAAGTTTTATGCCACCCTCTATAACCTTCACAAAAACCCACTTACCCCTCAGCCCACTACTGCGTCGATACAGCAGTTCTTGGATAAAGTGCAACTCCCCAAACTAACAGCATCACAAACCAACTTTCTTAATGCTCCCTTTACGGAACTGGAAATTCGAGACGCTCTGCATACGACGAAAAAACATTCTGCTCCGGGCCCTGACGGATTTTCCTACCTATATTATTCAACTTTTTCACTGCAACTATCCCCTTATCTACTAAAACTCTTTTCCCATTGGAGTGGCAGACGCCAAATTAATTCGGAAGGACTAGAGGCGATATTCTCGACAATCCTGAAACCGGGCAAGCCCCCGACATCTCTGGCTAATTTCAGACCCATCGCTCTCCTAAATTGCGATCTAAAAATTTATGCCAAGGTATTAGCTGGGCGCCTAATGCAAGTACTTCCTTCCCTGGTGGGTTTGCACCAGGTGGGATTTGTCCCGGCCCGCCAAGCGTCAGATGGTACTAGAGGGATTGTTGACTTGCTGGAGCTGATGGAAAGGGACGGTACCCCAGTGCACTTCTCTCCCTTGACGCGGAGAAAGCATTTGAAGAGTGCCTGGGGGTATTTAGATGCAGTACTCCACAAATTTGGTTTGATCGGAGCCTTTAGAGACTCGGTGATGGCTCTATACACATCCCCTAGTGTGCGAGTGAGGGCTTAGTTTCTTCGAAATTCGAGGTCTCTAATGGAACGCGACAGGGATGCCCTCTGTCACCCCTCATCTTCGCTTTAATTATGGAACCACTTGCAGCGAGGGTAAGGGCTGAACCTGCGATCAGGGGCCCTAGAGTTGGGACGGTGGAGCACAAACTGGGTCTCTATGCAGACGATGTTATTTTTATTTGCTCCAACATCATGGAGACTATTCCCAAAATAGTGGAAATTTTAGCCGAATTCTCTGAAGCGTCCTATTACAAATTGAACACCTCCAAGTCATTATTGTATCCCATCAATAGTCCCCCCGACCAAAAGCTCCAATCCCGGTTCCCCTTTGTGTGGTCTCCAATGGGGATCCTGTATTAGGGATTCAAATTACGCAGACAAATAAAATAGATCAGCGTAACTATGACATATTACTCAATAACATTAAGGCGGGTCTGGAGTCTCACGCTGCTCTGAACCTTTCGTGGATAGCACGAATACAAATCATAAAAATGACGTACCTCCCTAAAATTCTCTATGTTTTGAGATGGCTTCCTCTTCTCTTTCCCCAAAAACTACTCCACTCTCTACAAGCAATCTTAGGCCACTTTATTTGGGAAAAAAGACACACCGGATAGCAGCCAAAGTACTCACGCGCCCCATGAGGTTGGGTGGAATAGGAGTCCCGGACGTGTCCTCTTATCATGTAGCAATATACCTGTCGGCAGCAAAGTCTTGGTGGATGGACGTCCCGAACTCTCTCTGGATGCAGATAGAGCAAAATCTTGCTCCCTGGCACACCACCAAAACTCCTGCTTGAAATGAACCTACTAAAACCGTCTACCAACGTAATTTTTTAAAGTCCATGACTGCTCTCTTGCGCATTTGGTCTCACTTTGGTAGGAGCCTCCTGCCATTCATGATTCACTATATTACTATTTCAGCTGTGGAACTCTCGGTGGAGTCTCTCTCTCTTTCCTCATGGAGAGCTAGGGGGGGATCCTATTTCTGCACCAGGTCAGAGACGAGTCAGGAGTGAGGTCCTTTGCTGATCTTGTAAAGTATGATCTGCCCCGCACCTCCTTCTTCTGTTACCTACAACTTCGCCATTTCATTAACTCATTGGCATTGCCCACAGCGGTCCAGGTTGCTCTTGAGGACTCAGTCCAGAGGTACTTGAAATCTCACTCACTCAATGATCATGGTGTGGCCATCCTTTACAGGGCTCTTGTATCTGCTGGAGATGGTCTAAAGCTTCCCTACGTGCTGAGGTGGGAGAAACGCTTCTCATTTGAAGCCCCAGTGGATCAGTGGCAGAGGGCTTCCATTCACACATCTGCCTACTCAAAATGCATTAATCATCTCGAGCAAATTAATGAAGTACATATGGATTGGTACATTTCTCTTGAAAAACGCTCTCATTTTACCAAACAAAATTCACTTGCTTCTTCAATGTGCTGGAAACTCTGCAATCAGACTGGTACGGCTTAACATTTGTGGTGGTTTTGCCCCCACATCCGTTTATTTTGGGATAAAGTCAAAGACTTAATCACTGAACTCACTGGTCTGTCATTGGATTTGGTCCCCTCTTTGGCCCTCCTGGGTCTGGAGGACTGGCCCTTAACACTTAGGCCTATAGTGGCAATTGTATTAATCTCCGCAAGACTTTGCATCTCCAGGCACTGGAAATCATCAAAAGTACCTGACATGGAGGAGCTCCGTTGCACTCTAAACTCCCACTTCCAGCACGAGTTGCTTTTAACCCATGATGTGAAAAATCAATCCAGAGTTCTCAGTCACTGGCACCCCTGGATTGCGTCATCATACAACACTATCTCTGTGCAAGTATAAATTTATCCAGCACTGTAGTCTTATTTGATCGGGTAAAGTTCTAAACCTTAAACTCTCATTACTTCTGACCAAGAGAAGTCTGGTTCTCGCTAAGGCTCCAGAAATTGGAGGCCTTCTCATGCTAATTCACCAGCCTATTTCTACCCTCCCTCCCCTCCTACCCCCCTTCTTTCCTTGCATTTCCCTTTCCCCCCAATTTATGTTATGCCAGTAGTTCTTCTGTTATTACATTTAAGAGGCACCTCTGTTTTAGGTGACCCTCATAGATCTGTAATTTTGAAAATTATTTCAATAAAAGATTGTTCAAAAAAAAAAAAAAAAAAAAAAAAAAGGATTCTCAAAACACGGAAACCTAGCCAGATATCCCTCCAGGGAAGGACCTAGCCCTGGGTGAAAACAGCTGTCTGTGGATGGATACCTGGCTCTGTTGATCCCTTGTCATATTCTTAACGTGTAACTGAGTGGGATATTGACTAAAAGGGCCCCTTAATATGGTGGTTATGTGGTCTCGCAAGGATTCACCCCAGGGCTGGGTCTCCCGAGGGTTTGAGTCAGACTCTTATTCAAGGCTCCACGGACTCAATTTTTCATATTCAAATTCCCAGGGGGCAATGCATCATGGATTTCACTGTGTTTGAGCGCTTTAGCCGGCTGCCCGCAGTGTTTTCCTTGACTGGTCTCCCTGAGATCAGTGAGTACTTTGTGATGTTGGGCTACCAGGCATTGCTCCCACCTAGCCAGATTCCTAGTCCACACTGATGAGGGGCAATACCCCAAAACAGCTGTCTGTGGATGAATACCTGGCTCTGTTAATTCCCTTGTCATATCCTTAACTCGTAACTGAGTGGGATATTGACTAAAAGGCCACTTAAAATGGTGGTTATGGTGGTCTCTGCAAGGATTTCACACTAGGGCTAGGTCCTTCCCTGGAGGAATATCTGGCTAGTTCCGTGTTTGAGACTCTTATTCAAGGCTCCATGGACTCAATTTGCATATTCAAATTCCCAGGGGGCAATGCATCATGGATTTCACTGTTGTTTGAGCGCTTTAGCTGGCTGCCCGCAGTGTTTTCCTTGACTGGTCTCCCTGAGATCAGTGAAGTACTTTGAGATTACAGATAATTGGGTCAGAGAACTAGTGTCTTCCGGATACAAAATAGCGTTCCTCTGCAGGCCTCCACATAGTTTCTTTCCATCCGTACCTCCAAAATCACCTTCAAAGTCCCGAGCCTTTTACCACGCAATAAACTCTCTCCTGGACACCGGCGTCATCATTCCAGTGCCTACAAATGTAAGGTTTCAGGGATTCTACTCGAACCTCTTTGTTGTTCCCAAAAAAGGAGGATCATTCCGACCCATCCTGGATCTAATACATCTCAGCAATATTTGTCCGTGTGCGACATTTCTGCATGGAGTCCCATCGCTTCATCATAGCCTCTATGGACAGAGGGGAATTCCTCGCCTCCATAGACATCCAGGATGCGTACCTACACACATCACAATTGCTCAGGTCCATCAAAAATTCCTGCGCTTCCCAGTCGGCGAAGACCACTTTCAGTTCGTGGCTCTCCCATTGGCCTCGCCATAGCTCCAAGAGTTTTCATGAAGGTCATGGCGGCCATCATGACCATACTTCACTCCAGAGGAATAGTCGTACTACCATACCTAGACGATTTCCTCTTCAAGGCTCCATCTTTCAGGACTGCAAACACAGTGTACCTATCACCAAAGATACCCTAGTTTACCCTAGACTTCCGTCTCCTGTCCCAAGTCAGTCTCTAACTTTTCTGGGAATGCTATTCGATACTTCCCGGGGGGTTGGTTCTTCTCCCTCAAGACCTTTCGCCTCTCACCTGCCACCAGACATTCTCTCCTCTGGTGGCTTCGACCTCTTTCCCTGACTCGGGGCAGGTCGTTCTTCCCAGCTTTCTGAGTGGTACTTACCATGGATGCGAGTCTCACCGGCTGGGGAGCTGTGTATCTCCACCACACTGCCCAAGGAAGATGGATGCAATCGGAATCCACACTGCCCATCAACCTCCTGGAAATTCGAGCCATTTATCTGGCACTTCGATCACTCCATCAACTTGTAGCGGGCCACCACATCAGAATACAATCAAACAACGCCACGGCAGTGGCTTACATAAATCACCAAGGCGGGACCTGCAGCAGACTTGCCATGCAGGAGGTCAAACCAATTCTCCGCTAGGCAGAAAATAACAACTCTGTTTTATCAGCAGTCCACATTCCAGGGGTCGACAATTGGGCAGCAGATTTTCTCAGTCGACAAGACGTTGCACCCGGAGAGTGAGCTCTCCACCCGGAAGTCTTACCAAATCTGCAAGCGTTGGGGTACCCCAGACGTAGCCCTCATGGCGTCCCGTCTTAATGCCAAAGTTCCCGACTACATAGCCAGGTCACACGACCCACAGTCTCTGGGCGCAGACGCATTAGTCCAACCTTGGTCCCAGTTTCGGCTTCCCTACATTTTCCCTCCTCTACCTCTCATACCCAGAGTGGTCAGGAAGATCAAGCTGGAAGGAATTCCAGTAATCCTAATTGCTCCGGACTGGCCCAGGAGAGCGTGGTACGCCGACCTAGTACAGCTCACCGCTGACGTTCCATGGCATCGTCCAGACCGACCAGATCTACTTTCCCAGGGACCGATTTACCACCCGAATTCTCAGGCCCTGAATTTGACAGCGTGGCCTTTGAGACCTGGGTTTTAACTGAGGCGGGTTTTTCTCATGAGGTCATACAGACCATGATCAAAGCAAGGAAGCCGGTGTCAGCGAAGATATACCATAGCACGTGGAAACTCTATTGGTCATGGTGCAAATCTCGTGATTAAGCACTCCTCCAATTCTCCTTGCCAAATGTCTTAGCTTTTCTACAATCTGGACTGGACAAGGGCCTTGCCCTTGCTTCCATCAAGGCACAGGTTTCCGCTCTGTCAGTACTCTTTCAAAGAAGACTAGCAGTTAACCCTTAAGACCCCTAGATGCCTGGGATCTTAATCAAGTCCTGGACGCTCTCCAGAAGCCTCCCTTCAAACCACTTAAGGACATTCCCCTACACGTCGTCCCAAAAGGTGGTTTTCCTTGTAGCGATTACATCGATCTGTCGAGTGTCAGAGCTTGCTGCTCTTTCCTGTAAAGCACCTTTTCTGGTTTTTCACCAAGACAAGGTTGTGCTCAGGCCGGTACCTTCCTTCACTCCAAAGGTGGTATCCCAATTTTATCTGAATGAAGACATTTCATTGCTGTCCCTCTGTCCGGCACCGGTACACCGGGTAGAAAGGGCCCTGCACTCCCTGGATCTAGTTTGAGAACTCAGAAGATACGGGTCTAGAACTGCATCCTTCAGAAAGGTCCTGTGTCCCCCAATGAGGCGAAGGAGAAAAGGAGATTTTTGTGTACTCTCCGTAAAATCCTTTTCTCTTAGCCTCTAATTGGGGGACACAGCACCCACCCTGTTGGCCCACCGGACCTTGTTGACTTCTATGTTTGTTCCTTTTGGTGATCTTGTATAGTTGCCTGATTATTATAGGCTATGTTGTTCATACCTGCTCCTACTGCTTTAACACAAAACTGAAAATCTGAGATTGTCTCAGGGGGTGTATACTGCAGAGGAGGAGCCACTTATCTTTTTCAGATAATACTTAGCGTCACCTCCTAGTGGATAGCAGCATACAAACCAAGGTCCTGTGTCCCCCAATTAGAGGCTAAGAGAAAAGGATTTTACGGTGAGTACACAAAAATCTCCTTTTTTGTGGGTCAAGTTACCAATTCCAAGTGCAGTAAAACTGCTAAAAAAAAAAAGTGAAATTCCTTTTATTTTTGTTAATAATCAAGTTTACTATATGGTAAAACTAACCTCTCAATATGGTTCACCATGTCAATGCAAGTACATAGATACCAAACATGTAAACTTTTTTATTTTTTTTGATCTGGGACTGTGTGAAGGCTTAATTTTTGCGCCATAAGCACACATTCTTACATCACACCATTTTGGGGGTAGATGCGGTGTGTTGATTGCCTTTTATATGTTGTGGGCACCACCCAAAAAAACTAATTCTGCCACTCTTTTTTTCTTATGCCATTTACAGTTTGGATTAACCCCTTCACCCTCAGGAAATTTTCCTCTACTTCTTCCAAAAGCCATTACATTTTTATTTTCTCGTCACTAAAGACCAGTGTTCCCCAACTCCAGTCCTCAGGAGCCACCAACCGGTCATGTTTTCAGGATTTCCTTAGCATTGCACAGGTGTTGGAATTATGCCATGTGCAGGTAATTAAATTATCACCTGTGCAATACTAAGAAAATCCTGAACGCATGCGCCGTTGGTGACTCTTAAGGTACCGTCACACGTTGCAATATTGAAGCGATGTCGGCAGCGATTCCACGGGTGCGTGCTCGCTTCCGACATCGCTTAATGAGGTGTCTCACGGGGAGATGTTGTAAGCGATGCAGCCACGACGTTGCAGCAGCTATCGCTCGCTGGGTTGTGCACAACCCAGCGAGCGATACGCATCAATGTTGTGAATAGGCAAAATTGCTTGCAACAGTGTTATCGCCGTGTCACACAGAGCGATGTCGGCATGTTGGTAAACCTGTCAACTGCAATCCAGCGATTTATTGCAGTTGCATCATGCTGTTGCTGTTACACGGCACAACGCACCTGCGATGTCGCTTCAACATCGCTGAACCTGGGACTTTTCAGCAATGTTGCTTGCAACATTGCCCCGTGTGACGGTACCTTTAAGGACTGGAGTTAGGGGGAACACGGATATAACATTGGAGGGCTTTTTTTGTGGGACAAGTTGTACTTTTGAATGATATTCTTTTTTTACTATATAGTCTACTGAAAGAGAAACAAAAATTTCAAGAGTGTAATTGCAAAAATAAAAAAAGTGCATTCCACAATGTTTTTTTATTTTTTTATTTACCATGTTCATGTTACCATGTGACAGCTTAGTGATGGGTGTGCGAATACGGCACCCGCTATCGATAGTAGCCTCTTGCACACTAGCTCGTCGCCAAAAACCAGGACCCACCGCGCTCCAACGGACCTCTGTGTTTCACATTGCATACAGGTCTTGTAGTGATGTCACTACAGGTTCTGTGTGCAGTGCGAGGTACAGACAAACTCAGGAAGGCGGGGAGAGGGCACAAAGAGGGAGGCAGGGGCACACACAGGCACAGGGAGGCATACATAGGCACAGGGAGGCAGGGTGGCACAGGGACATGGTGGCACAGTCAGGCAGAGCGAGGTAGGGGCAACAGGGAGGTGGTTGCGCAAAAATGAAGCCAACCACAGTTTTGCTGTGCTCAGCATGAAGCGCAGGATAAATGTTAACTGATCTAAAAGGTTATGCACCCAAATCACTACCAATTAGCATTCAACTCAACCCACAAAAACAAAAGTCCCCACTTAGGGCCATCATCTGTTAGTGGACATGGCAACCTCAAAACATTTCAGCTAAATCGGAAATCCAATATGGCAATCCTTCCTTTCTGAGCTTTGTACTGTACCTCAAATGTAGTTTTCAATCACATATAAGGTATTGATGTACTCAAGAGATGGTACACAACAAATTGTATGAAGAATTTTCTCCTGTTGCCCTTGTGAAAATTCAAAATTTGGAATAAAAATATTTGTAGAAAAACAGGGATTTTTGTGTACTCACCATAAAATCCTTTTCTCCTAGCTCATCATTGGGGGACACAGGACCATGGGTGTATGCTTTTCTGCCACTAGGAGGCGACACTAAGTAGAGATTAAAATTGAGCCCTCCTTCTTGCAGTATACACCCGTATGTGGGCGTAGGTATTTAGTTTAGTACTAAAGCAGTAGGAAAGCTGGTAATAAGGTACGAATGGTGTAGGGTATGATACTGTACCCGTTAGGTACGCGTAGCCTATGCCGGTGTACTGTAAATGTACATGCGTTAGAGGGTGGGTGCGGTGTCCCCCAATGATGAGCTAGGAGGAAAGGATTTTACGATGAGTACACAAAAAATCCCTGTTTCTCCTTCGCATCATTGGGGGACACAGGACCATGCGACGTCCTAAAGCAGTCCCTGGGTGGGAATTGAAGAATGGTGGTCGAGCATCATGCGCTAGCTGCCTACAGATGCGCGACCGCTACCTGCAGGATCTTTCTACCTAGGCTTGCGTCTGCAGAGTGTGTATTTATACAAAATCACTATACACCTTATAAAAATTCTCATGATTGAAAGTACATCATTCCCTTAAGGTGTATATATAGCTGGAAGTAAGTAACACTCCTCTCAATTATTAATTAAGTGGACACCACTATGGAGTTGGAGTTACATAAAATATAGCTTTTATTATTAATATATAAAAGTGGACACATAAACGTTATGATACGAAGCATAAGGACAAAGACAATCCAAAACAACTGCAGTGGGGTGGTAACTCCCTGGGTACAACCATTTACCATAGGACACATTTCACAGTGGTATTAAGTTACATGAGTAAGGGGTATATTGGTTGACAATTATTGAAGATACCAGTACAACAATCACTCACCCATGATATACTCTTGTGATGGACCGGATGGTTCCACAGGGGGCCCTGTCCTGCAGCACGCCCCTAACAGCTGTTTCGCCGCTGCTTGGTCGCCCCTGCGACCAAGCAGCGGCGAAACAGCTGTTAGGGGCGTGCTGCAGGACAGGGCCCCCTGTGGAACCATCCGGTCCATCACAAGAGTATATCATGGGTGAGTGATTGTTGTACTGGTATCTTCAATAATTGTCAACCAATATACCCCTTACTCATGTAACTTAATACCACTGTGAAATGTGTCCTATGGTAAATGGTTGTACCCAGGGGGTTACCACCCCACTGCAGTTGTTTTGGATTGTCTTTGTCCTTATGCTTCGTATCATAACGTTTATGTGTCCACTTTTATATATTAATAATAAAAGCTATATTTTATGTAACTCCAACTCCATAGTGGTGTCCACTTAATTAATAATTGCGTCTGCAGAGGCCTGGGTGTGGATGCCGCCGTTGCTTGGTGGCGAATGTCCCATGAGGCGCCCACTGACCGAGTCGAGTGTGCATTGATTCCTTCTGGGATTGGCATTCCCTTCATGGGGTAGGCTTCCTGGATCGTGGAGCGGATCCATCGTGCCAATGTGGACTTGGTGGCAGCCATTCCCTTTTTAGGACCGTTGGGTATGACGAACAGTGTTTCTGTTTTGCGGAATGGAGCTGTTCGGGAGATGTAGTTTCTGAGGGCCCTTACCAGGTCCAGGGTATGGAGCTGCTTTTCGACCCGGTGTATTGGATTTGGGCAGAAGGACGAGAGGACGATGTCTTTGTTAAGGTGGAATTGGGACACTACTTTGGGCAAGAAAGATTGAGAAGGTCGGAGGACTACTTTATCCTTATGGAAGGATAGGTAGGGGGGCCGACAGGATAAGGCGGCCAGCTCGGACATGCGCCTGATTGATGTGATAGAGACGAGGAAGGCGACCTTGTACGACAGATGGGCTAGAGGGGCTTCTTTCAAGGGTTCGAACGGCGTGTTTTGGAGGACATCAAGAACTAGGTTTAAGTCCCAGACAGACACGGACATCCTGTAGGGCGGGGTCATGTGTGGGAGACTTCTTGGATGAATGTTTTGACCTGTGACTTGGAAGCAATCCTGCGTTGAAGGACACTTAAGGCCGAATTTTGACCTTTGATGGAGTTTGGTGCTAGGCCCGTGTCGAGGCCGTTTTGAAGGAATTCTAGAATCGAGGAGATGGAGAAAAGGAGTGGGTTATGGTTACGGTCTTCGCACCACTTGAAGTAGGTTTTCCAGGTGCACTAGTAAATGCGTGAGGACGTTGGTTTTCGGGCATTGACCATGGTGGTTAAGACCTCTGGTGTAAACTCTGCTTGGGTCAGGATCCAGGATTCAATCGCTATGTCGTTAAAGACAGGGCTCCCGAGTTATGGTGGTAGAAGGGGCCCTGGGATAGGAGGTCTGGTCTGTTTGGGAGCGGCCAGGGCGCATTCGGTGAGTAGTTGTATGAGCTCTGCGTACCATGGCCGCCATGGCCAGTCTGGGGCGATGAGGATTACATGCGCCCTTTCCGCCTTGGCTTATCTGATCACTTGAGGGATTAGAGGGAGTGGCGGAAAGATGTACGAGTTGGAATTGGCGCCAAGGTAGGACTAAAGAGTCCACTCCTAGGGCCAGTGGGTCCAGGGATCTCGCCACAAACGTCGGGACTTTTGCATTCATTCTTGACACCATGAGGTCCACGTCGGGAGTTCCCCAGCGTCGGCAGATTTGGTGGAAGACTTCCGGGTGTAGGGACCATTCTCCTGAGGCCAGTCCCTGGCGGCTTAAGAAGTCCGCTGCCCAGTTGTCCACCCCCGGGATGTGGACTGCTGATAGGATTGACCGTGTTTTTTCAGTTTACTGTAGAATGTGTTCTACCTCGTGCATTGCTGATCTGCTGCGTGTGCTGCCCTGGTGATTGATGTACGCCACCTCCGTGGCGATTGTCTGATTGAATGCGAATGGGGCGTCCGGCCAGGAAGTGATGGAAGTGTTGAAGTACTAGTCGGATTGCTCGCAGTTCTAGTATGTTGATTGGGAGGAGTGACTCTTGGGGCGTCCAGGGCTTGTGAGCCGTGTGCTGAAGATA